>OY747710.1:1030000-1630000 GCA_963556495.2 Valencia hispanica | reverse complement strand
TAATTTTCTCGTACGATGCACTGTTTGGGTCATCCAATATTGCCTGCATGTCCTCATCAGTGTCATCCTGAGCCTTCTGTCGTATGGTTCCGGAGTTATCCCGTTGCTTCAGACGATTTAATTGATGCGGTGAGACTAGAAACATTTTCTGTGATGCTCTCAGTGTCATAATACACTTCTACCGGCGGAATATTCCAGCCACCAATTCTCCGAGAAACGGTATTACAGCTGCAATCAGTGGGAGAATTCCTCCTGTCTGGGTTTTCAATGTCTGTCGTTTGCGCTTTAACCCCACCTTCCGATCAGCCAACAGCCTGAGGATTTTTTTCTGCTTCTTAAGTCTGTTGTATTGTGTTGTGGACAGCTTGATGTTCCCTTTCAGCACATTTAAAGCAATCTCGCACAAGGTTTGTAGAAAGTCGGGAGAACAATGAGTTAGGATATCTTTACGTTTCTGGGGTGTGGAATGAAAAAGAGCCCCTAGTAACGGTGCATTTCTTTTTATGCGTGCCGACATGTTGGTCACTTGTTCTTAGCTATGTAAACAGCCGGCCACTGTCCAGGAAGTAAACCTGTCCTGAGCCTGTATTGGTCTGGTGTGTCAGGGGTTAGGTCTACACATAAATAGCCGTGTGGTTGGCTCGTAGCATCTTCAAAACTCTCCATGAAAAAGGGTTTCTGTCCAGGGAAAATTTGACGTGCTAAATTTGCTACCTGCAATCTGTCACGTGGGTTTTTAAACAAGACCATATAATTACAATTAAGACTGATAGTTCGAGTATGTTTCCCCTTGAGAAACACATTCTGAGTCAACATCATAACGCTCATGTTTCTATGGTGTCGATATTGTGTAAATATTTTCACGACCTCTGGATGCTCAGCTGCTTGAAAGAGTACATCATCGAGAATCAATAGATGCGATTGATCTGGGGGGAATAAAACATCATCTTCAAAGGAATGAGGCAATCCTTCGATGAATTTAATTGATTTATTAATCTTCATCAACTCCGTATACAATGGTTGGAATGAAGTGTAGATCCAAACAATATTTTCAGGTACAGAATCCATCACATGTAGACAATTAATCAAAACATTTTTTACAAAAAAAGACTTCCCACAGCCACTCGGGCCTACCACAAGACTTGAAAAAGGAGTTTTAAATCTTGGATCAAAGTTAATCGCTTCCAGTTCACCCTGATGCTGCATTTTCCCCCTCAAAAACCAAATGGTAGCGTCGTTCTGTCTGGGAACAACCTCCGCTTGTCATAGACCACCCTGAAAGTTTTGGTAAATGAGTGATTCCTCAGATGGAACCCGTTTTTATCACGTTTGATGGAATGCTGCGGTGCTTTGAGTACCTCGCCTCTCTCACCACCCAGGTAACCGTCAACAAGTCCTGTCATTGTATCAAAATTCACCCTTTCACAGCATTCTATGGTTCGCGATATCCCCTTTGCCCTCATCACAACCTTCCCCCTGTGCTTTGTCTGATACGAGTAACTCTTTGGCCCTGCGGCAACAAACTCCTGAATGGTGTCCCCTGGTGGGAGCTCGTTTGTCAAGTCACCCAAATAGCTACCTGTCGGCAGAGAGCTCTCGCCTTCACGCACAACATAGATCACACTGTCTGTGTCAAGGTAGAGTACCCGTTCTTGGAGTTGGTGTAGGTATCTGAATAACTCTAGTCGTGCGTAAGCTGTTGGAAATGCGGCAACGAACACATTGGTGGTTTTGTTAGGGGGCGTTACACAGTTTTTGTTGTACTTCCATTGAATCATGACCATCTTGGGGTTCAGAAAGCTGAAGTATGTCACGACGAACTTCCCTGAAAACAGGAACTCAAAAAACTTGTCAGGGTGTTTAATGATTGAGGTTTGGGTTTGGTCATTTTTTTGAGCAAACTTCCCCCAAAGCGAATTCAAACACAGCTTGGCTACTTGACGTTTTGCCGGGTTTACTTTAATTTTTTCAGGGTCTAACTCTACACCCTGATTCACCATGAAATCCTGGATGTATTTCTGTTTGTCCTCCTCGCTCTCTACACCCTCGGGATAACCTGAAGCTTCCTGCTTGGTCTTCAAAAAGGAGTTGACATACTTTGCAAAGATCTGATCACTATGCTGCTCAAAGTGCCACACCTCAACGATCTGATCGATTCTGTAGCCGTGTGAAAGGGCTTCTTTAACCTCTTCAGACACCCAAACACCTGTTAAGGCTCTCTCAGTGTCAGTGTGGGTGCCACTATGTATCTGATTGTTCTCCAATGCACATGTGCGACAGAGGGTGAATACAAGCTTTCCATGATCTGTTCTGAATGGTAGAATGGGGAAATAAAGACCACGAGGTGGTGAAATGACTGCTTTGATAAATCCATAATAATTTCTAGGATCATCAAAGTTTTCCCTGATTATGATCGGGTGCCCTACAGGAAAGCTTTTCGTCTTCTGAACAAATGGGTAAAGACTACACACGTCCTGGTAAAGAACCTGCTCACCGGGGGCTGCAGAGTACCTCAACCTGAATGCACATGTACGCCCTCCAAAAAGCGCTTCACGGGGGGTAAGTGGTGCAGGAGCCTGGTAGGTCATCATGAACTGCTTCACATCAGCGTTACTCTTCTTCATTTCTTCCCACACATGTTCCCACATCACCTCGAGCTCTATACCGTACACAGTCCTCAGCACATGCTCCCTCTCCATGGTCGCAGCGTAGAGCTGCCCATAAGGCACACCGGTCAATGGACTCTCAGCTGTTGGATAGCGACAGGTGCTGCAGCCATGATGCTCACACCCATGGAACTCAAACCCTATTTTACGCTCCCCTACCTCCAGGTAACCGTCTAAAAAGTATGATCCAATCTTTTTCTCACCACCTCTTAGAGCATGCTGTATTCCAACCCTCCTTGTATGTGAAACATATTCCAACCATTCAACGGAAGCTGTGGAAAACTTTTTAAACTGTTCGCTGTAGTCTGTAGGTGAAGGCACAGCGAGAGTGTCTGCCTTCAAATGATTGCTTTGAAACACTTTCATACAAGCACTTGCGATGGTGATCCTGTTAAAAGGGTCAATCTGACTGTCGTTAAAAAACTCCTGACGAAACCTTGTACATCCTTGTAGGAGTATCTCCACATCATTCTTACAGTAAAAGAGAGCCTCCTTTTTAAAGTCAAACACGCCCTTGCTAACCTCAGCGTACCATATATAGAATTCCTCCTGCTCAGCACGATTCATTCGCTCAACACCGTAAAATGATGGCAGCGGGTAAGAACCTACATAGCTCAGATTATCAGAGGATGAGAAACGGTGTGGGAAATAGCCCTTGCTATGGTCAGGAAAACCGAGGGCTTCAGGCATTTTACTAAGCTTCATGGCAAGGAAAGATAGGCTGTCAATGAACCTCAAACCGTAATCAGGATCAGTGATGCTCAGAATTTTACACCCTTGCATAATGATGTCAGGATTTAAACCCATCTCCGTCATTGCATTCAGAACAAGGTAGGAATCAAAAGCTCTAGCATTATGGGCTACACATGTGTAATTCCGACGGCCTGGCCTCCTGATTTCACGAATAAACTCCCGAATACAATCACTGCCTTAGGGTGACCACTCCTCACCAGATGTGGACTTTGAACAGATCAGAAATGGAACATGCTCACCCTGCGCACCAGGGAAAGTTTCAATATCATAAAAAATCACCTTGTCACTTATTTCGCTATCGACAGAGCATGTTTGGATATAACATTTATGGTCCGATGCTGGCTGGTCCTTGTCAAGCTTACCCCCACAAATCCTACACTTCTTCCCTTGACACACATGCTTCTTGCCTGTTGTGAGACTCTGGTTATAGTTTAACCCACAGTTGGGACATTTCTTCACCTGATCACAATGACTGACCATCACACGCGCCCTGGGTTTTAGCTCAGGTACTTTATGTCGATCGTAACACGTCTGGTTCTTGCAATATCTGTTACAGTCATGACAAAGAATCGGATTTGTAACCCCCTGAGCACACGCTGCATCATTGCAGACAGCGCACGAACCTTTGCATACATGATTGTATTTATGCCCTATAGGATCGAAACAGTAGTGACAAATATCCCGAGCCCCTATAAAACCCTTCAAGTTTTTGATCCCGTAGTAATGGTCTCGGAAGTGCAATAGAAAAACAGTCCTGCTTCGGTCCTCAAAGTCGGTCTGAATCTTCCCTAGAGCTCTCTCTCCCTCACTTCTGATAAAAACAACTATTTTTCTGTTCAACAACTTCTCAAATTTGTGGATATCGCCTGATCTGACGGGGGTGTGTTCTGAAAGGCCTGCACGCTGTTGCAACTCTCTACCGAGCTGTATAGCCGCATCGGAGCCGAGGCTAGGGTCTGCAACACAGGCTAAGCTAATAGCAAAACACAGTTTATCATCTCGATCATTGTTCACAATATATAGGTGGCGTCTCTTCTTGTGTATAAGCTCGCAATCGAGAGACATTTCAGCTTTTCATCTAGCTCCCCCGCTAAGATCACGCACTGTTTGAATTACAAACTCCAAACGCTCTGTTGAGGCTATTTCAGCATTGGATTGCATCAGATCATCTAAAAACGTTTCGAACTGGTGCATGACGTTACTCCCCCCTTCATCGACAGAGAAAGTCACGCTGCGAGACACGCCGGGTCCATTAACCTCTATCTGCACAATATCGTTAGTGTTAACCAGCGGTGTCACCCGGTCTGATAAACCCCTGAGCAAATTCATTATGTGATTATGAAATTCATACGGACACGGATGATCACCCTCAGGCCGGACAAAGTTGTGTCGGATCTCTATGTTATTGAATTCGTCACGTACATTGATCTGAAATTCTTCATCTTCCTGACTAGACGGTTGAGGACTATTTAGCTCCTGTGAGACATTCATACTGACTGGTTGATGTTGCTATTTAAACATACGATCAGAAAAAAAAGGACATGAAAAAACATTCAGAGTCAGACAATACACAAGCTGGAGAAAGCTCCAGACAGTCTCACAGCTAACCAGAGCGCCAAGGCTGGCGTTGGGCAGATCCGCTGAGATCCAATTGCAAACAGCTCCGCGCTTCGATCACGATCTATGATAAAGCGCAGGTAAAAGTCAGGAATATAATAAAATAAATACATATACGGTAACGCTCATATATAAACAGTCAACATAATTTAACAAACAGTAAACTCACCTCAGAGCGGAGTTTCGCTTTGTAACAATCTCCAGTTCCTTTTTCCCGCTCCAGCCCAAAACCAGCTCAGAGCAGCAACTGGAGTTGAGCGATACTTCTAGCTGTAACAGAGTATGTATGCTATGGTGAATCTATCGATAAGCCAGCAGCGAATCCATCTTGGTGCTATGAAACATCCGTAGACGATCGCACAATTGCGAGCTAAAAAAAACATTTACTCACCTCGCTCCAAACCGATAATACAGGTCGCCGATGTGAAGATTTCCTGAAGTCGCTGTGAAGTTGATTTCACCCCTGAACCCGTAACTCCAGCTCTTAGCAGGGGAAGCTCGGGAATCCCGCCAGGACTCAGCTCTGACGCGGTCTGACAATGACGCGGGCTTCTGGGATTCCCCTCGAATGAAGCCGGTGATACAGTCTTCGTGAAACCGCTGTTTTCTTTGTTCGTCGCAGCACCGCGCTCCGTGTCCTTAATGTCGGATTGTTGAATGAGGTCCTTCCAGCATGCTGTAGAGATTACCGTTTTCTGACAGCCTTTTATACAGGTAAATGCCGCCCGGTGAGCACCGCCCAAACCGGTTTACCTGACTTGCGGACGTAGGTGAAGTCAGGGGCGTGATAAATACAGCGAATACAAAGCAGAGCAGGGGCGTGTCAAACGCCGATTGGTGGACTGTTTTTTATCAGTAACTTTAGTAGTTTGATAGATTTCTTATTTCCAGCTTAAAGCAACCAGGTTTAAAGTGATGTTTTTTTAAATCCTTATCTGTTTTTAAAGACTGTGTAATGGTGCATTTTTAAAATCAACAAAAGGATGAGCATCTGCTTCAACATAGCTGTGGGTGAATAAATTCTCTTTTTAATGCTCTTACAAGTTTAATTTATCATGGTTGAATTGTTAGAATCAGATGTAATGGTGTCTCTAGAGTGTTGGAGCTAATGTGGTTTTAAATTAAAGTCAGGAAGCTAAAAAGCACCTTTTAACTGTTTAAAATAAAATGGAATGCTCAAGGAGTCATGTTGAGACAGAGCCCAGACCGTATAATATTAAAGGGACTTGTTCGGACATGTTCTGATGACACTGAGGAGTTAGATTCAAACCATTGGGGGCGCTATATATACTATAGGCTGTAATTAAATTTTTGAGCCACTAGGGGGAGGTATTTTAGCATTTGGGTGTAATGTTACTTTGATCCACTAGAGGGGGCCAATTATACAAAAGGCTGTTATATTAATTTTGAACCACTAGAGGGAGGTATTTATATATTTTGGTGTAATACTATTTATTGGGCCACTAGGGGGAGGTATTTTCATATATGCATGTAGTTTAATTTTTGAGCCACTAGGGGGAGGTATTTTCATATTTGCATGTCATTTAATTTTAGAGCCACTAGGGGGAGGTATTTTTAAATTTGCATGTAATGTTACTTTGATCCACTAGAGGGGGCCAATTATACAATAGGCTGTTATATTAATTTTGAACCACTAGAGGGAGGCATTTATAAGTTTTGGTGTATTAGTATTTATTGGGCCACTAGGGGGAGGTATTTTCATTTTTTGCATGTAGTTTAATTGTAGAACCACTAGAGGGAACCATTTAGTGCCATATTTTGACAGGTGGGCGTGACCATCAGGGGGCGTACCCTATTTTGACAGGTGGGCGTGTCCTATTTTGACAGGTGGGCGTGGCCACCAGGGGGCGTACCCCATTTTGACAGATGGGTGTGTCCTATCTTGACAGGTGGGCGTGGCCACCAAGGGGTGTATCCCATTTTGACAGGTGGGCGGGGCCATCAGGGGCGGGGCTTATTGTGACATGTGGGCGTGGCCACCAGGGGGGTGGAGCTTTTTCTGACAGAGCTGAGCTTGTTCCGGCAGCCAGGGTGCCTGCAAAAGTGGGCGTAACCGGAAGGGGCGTATCCAGAAGGGGGTGTGACCGGAAGGGGCATGCCCGGAAGTGGGCGTATCCGGAAGGGGCATGCCCGGAAGTGGGCGTATCCGGAAGGAAGGGATGCCACCAAAAACAAAGATTACGTTTCATCTGAGTGTATGACACATGTGCCGCACCATGAGCCTCCTGAAAAAGGGTGGGTTTTAACGCGGCAGGTAAAACCAAACGGCCATCAGGCCCACGCCAAAAGCCATCAGAAAAAAATCGCACCTCTATCCTTCCACACAGTTATCTCCTGCGACGCAGCAGCCTGCTGTGCCAACTTTACTTCCTCAGCAAAACTGTCTGACATTTCCTGTGCTGACGTGACAATCAGCTGCGTGTGGACATGTGACAGGTAACCTGCTGCTCCTTTCGCCGCCAAATCTGCTGCCCTATTTCCCCACGCGTCAACAGTATCAGCCTTGCTGTGACCCTTACACTTAAGAACAGCGAGGTTAGCTGGTAACTGTACAACATCCAAAAGCTCCATAATATCTGCATGATGGTGTACAGGCTTACCAGTAGCAGTAACCAAACCTGCCCTTTTCCACTGTGGTAATTCATAATGTATAACAGAAAACCCGTAGTTCGAATCAGTGTAAATCGTGACGTCTTTATCTCTTCCCCATTTGCATGCTTCAATAAGAGCCCTTATCTCAGCACGCTGTGCGCTCTGGTTGCCGTCCAGCTTCCCTGAAACGACAGTCTGTAGTGAATCCCCATTTTGCTCAACAACTGCAAAACCTGATCTCAACTGGCCCTGTCCATCTCTAAAACAACAACCATCTGTATAGAGCACAAAACCTGTAGGTAAGGGATCAGACCGTAAATCAGGACGTATTTTTTGAGCAACAGAATTCCGCCTGACACAGTCATGCTGCTCCCCAGAGGTGGTGATTTGGTCAGCCATGTTTATTCCTTCATGCGTAAAAATAATGTTTGGTGCCTCCAAAACTCTGCTAATCCGCTGCTGACGCAAAGTGGAAAGAGTCAACGTCTCAGAATTAACCAATGCCATGACTCCATGAGATGTCAAAATATTAAGTGGATAACCCCTGACAATGTGTGATGTTTTTTCCACTAGATGTGCAATTCCTGCTGCATGTCTCGTGCAAGGCGGCTGTCTCATTTCAATAGCTTGCAGCTTTATGCTAAGATACATAAGAATGTGTCTCTGACCACCTTTTTTCTGAAACAAAATCCCATTAACCACCCCATCTGTTTCTGATGTGTTAAGAAAAAATGGACATGTATAGTCAGGAGTGGCTAAATCAGCTGCTTGTGCTAGAGCCTGTTTCAACTTAATAAATGCCTCCTCAGCTGGTATGTCCCATTGTAATTTAGCATGCAGATTTTTCATACCATGAGCATTTACAAGAGCCCTGAGTGGTGTGGTAAGGTTTGTGTAATTAGGCACATAATGTCTGGAACAATTTGTCAGTCCCAGAAATGACAGCATTGATTTAACAGTGAGAGGTTTAGAATGGGCCAAAATAGCATTCTTATGGGTGTCCGTCAGTCCAGCGCCTTGAGCGGTCACCCTTCGCCCCAGGAACTGGACTTCCTGCCTGACCAACTGAAGCTTATCGCGGGAGACTTTGAATCCCTCTTTTCCCAAATGTTGCAACACAACTAGAGTCGCTGCTATGCACTTTTCAACAGTAGGGGATGCTAAAAGTAAATCGTCCACATATTGGGTCAGTACACAGCCTGGAGGGAGCTGTACAGTGCTTAATGACTGCTTCAACACCTGATTAAAAATACCTGGAGATAAAGCAAAGCCCTGCGGAAGCCTACTATAACGTAGCTTCCTGCCCCTGAATGTAAATGAAAAAATATCCCTGACAGAAGGATGGAGCGGTAAACAGAAAAATGCATTAGCCAAATCTATGCAGGTAAACCATTTTAAATCAGGAGTCAGGGATGCCAGAGCTGTATACGGATTCGGTGTAGAAATGGGAGGGGTTCTAAGGGCCTCATTGATAGCACGCAAATCATGTGCCATTCTGTATTTACCAGTACCTTGTTTTTCCACAGGAAGAATAGGGGTGTTATATGAAGAGTTTGATGGTTCTAAAACTCCAACTTCAAGTAAGCCTGCAATAGTGTCTGCAATACCTTCCTCAGCCTGAGGTTTAGGTGGATACTGCGAACGCCAGATTGGATCAGAATGTTTCATCTCAAATGTGATGGGTGTGGTTTGCACTAGACCGACATCAGTGGGACCATCTGACCACAAAGAGTCAGGCACGACCTTTGAGGCCTCCACTGCATCAGGATGATCTGTTTTTTCTCTGGCATGATTTCTAGAAAGCTGCAAATGTTCCAGAATGGTAGTATCTGAGAGCTGCGTGTCTATTTTGTACATCTGAGTAGAAGGAGAAAAAAAGACTGAAGGTATCTGGGTAGGAACCCAATCCTTTAATTCAACTCCCCTTTTAACCATTCCCCCCAAATCTTTAGCTTGATGTTTCGGATGCAACAAAAGTGATATGTGTGGAAGCGCTTCAGCTTCCATCATATACCATTTATGCTGCTCTGAAGTCAGATCAGCATACAGTGCAACACCCTCCTTCCCCACAAAGCATGGACCTGAAGCCACAGACCAACTTTGGCCTTCAAGTTCTGTTTCAAATTGTTCCTGATATAAAGTAGGATCGCCCCTCTCATAGAGGAAGGTCACATGGAACGGGTCAGGCGGTGGAACAAAAGGCTGGAGTTCAAGCAGCCAAGGCTTCCAGCATCTCAGAAATTCAGCCGCAGAAGATTCATGTGCAGACATCGTAGTCAATCTGGCCCAGAAAATATCAGCCACTTGTCATCCTTCAGCAAAAATTGACCACTCATGGTATCACAGCAATGCGTATGTCCATTCGGAAAAGTCACCATAAGTCCATCAGGGGTACATAGGATCGAAGCACCAAGTTTGATAAGCAGATCTCTGCCTAACAAGTTGACAGGCGTGGTTTGAGCAATGACAAAAGGATGTGATAGTCTTTGATCTCCCACTGAAACAGGCAATGGTTGAGTGATAGGGAGAATCATTGGAGCCCCAGAGATTCCAATCACAGACACTGTGTTCCCAGAAAAATTGACGTCTGGTAAAACTCTGTCCAACGTGCTGAAAGTAGCACCAGTGTCGACCAGGAATGGCAATGAATGTCCATGTACGTCTATTGTGAGCATCGGATCCCCCTTTGTCCTGCTCACTAAGGTACTCTGTGGGCATTGTCAATACTGAGGCCCACTCTTTCCTCCCGGATAGGAGGGAGGAGCCATATGCTGATTCGGACCCATCTGTAGAGGTGGCTGACCGGGAGGTATAGCGCCCCCTTGTGGGTGTGGGCACTCCCTCACCCAGTGTTCATTGGAGCCACACCTGCGACAACCGTTAGCACCTGGCTGCCCTCTCCCCATGCCTCTAAAATCCCCAAACCTGGCCCTGCCATGCGACCTGCCACGGGGCTGCCATGTCCTATAAGGAGCAGTAAATGGCGGATTCGGCGCACCTCCAGCATACATCACAGGAAAAGAAGGCAGCACTGTCGCTGATCCAACAGTAGGTGCTGCTTCAGCCACCATCTGCTTCACTTTTTTAGACTAATACAAGTCAGTCAATTTATTCTGAGCCTCTTTTAACTGTAGCTTTAACAAAGCAGTCTCCATTTTCTTATTCTCCTCAGCGTCCTTTAACACAGAATCTTGCACGTCTTGTAAATAATATGTTACGTGTCTTTCCCATGTAGGCTGATCATAAATGTGTGAATCAGGATTCCGTTTCATTAATGTAGCAACAGACTCTGGCATGCCAGCTAAAACTGCTTCTCTAAACCAAATCCGATTATTTCCCGGATCTCGAGGGTGTTCCCCAGTAACGGCAACCCATTTATCTTTACATTTTGCCATATGTTCTGCGGGAGTAACATCAGTTGACCAGGGAAATTTCAAAATTTTAGACGCGGGCGGAGTAGGATATTTTCTTCTGACCCACTCGGCAAGATCATGTGCATGATGCGTGAATGGGGCTTCATCAAGTACACGTGCTAACTGGCACTGGAGCATCATCTCATTATAATCTGTCAATGTCAACATCCTACCCATAATGGCTTTCCAATCTCCCACCGCTAGGGTTTGCCCTGAAGTCAGCTGATTTAATTTATTTATCCAACAGTTTCCTCCACCAGTCAAAGCAGGGAGTTGCAGAATGATGGCAGATATGTCAGCCATCTTCCATGGTTTGTAAATTACTGAACCATCTGATGCTCCCACTAAAGGAAGCATTAAATCAGGGCCCCCACATGCCCCCAGTGGCAACTTAGATCTTGTATTCTTAAATGGCCCCTGACTCCCCTTGTCCCCCAACATCTGCATATTTTCGACCTGTACAACTGCTGCACATTCATCACGTGGACTGGGGCTGGCACTCCCTGAAAGGTCTGCAGCTTGCCCCCTTACCACGGATGCTAATCTTTCCTGATCCTGCAGCACCTCATCCATCTGTCGCTGAACTTTAGTTAACCTGTGTTCGTGCTGCTCCATCTCATCCATCAATTTAGCATTATACGCCAAGAACAATTTATCGGTGTCCTGTTCTACTTTGTTGCTAACTAATTATAGTAGCTGTCGCTTTTCCTCCCCAGTGTGTTCTACAATCCCTTTACCGGTGACTTCAAAACGCAATTTATAATCTTGTCCATCATCTTTTACCTTTAGATCACCCTGTGGTTTATTAGTCAATGGTTCATGGGCTACAGACCTCTGTGGGAGGCCACTCCAGTGCAACACTGCACTGCTTGAAGGAAGGGGGGGAGTAATGCCCACCGGGGGTGGCTCACAAGGAGATGGTGAACTCTGTGCGTCACCCTGCGTGTTTTGAAGTACAATCTGGCCATTGTCTGTCTCCAAGCCGCATGAAATATGTGTTTCACCAGAGGTCGTCAACATGGGGTACATAGGTTGATATGGGGGAGGAGTATGGTCTGCCGAAAAACTTTTTTCTGCAGTAACACACAGATGATCAATACCCTGTCCTGTTAAACCCCATGTTTTCCACATTTTCTCAGCTTTTAAGTGTCTCATTTTAGCACCAGTGATGCTCTTTGCTGTTTTAGCTTTATCTGCAAAACGTTTTCCTTCCTCAAAACACATTTGTGAAAGACTCCTTTTCTCATACCCTCGGGCACCATGACGAGCCCACATGGCCGTCATACGGCCCTGGAACTGGTTTTTATCTTTTTTACCGGGCTTATCAACTAAAACAGAATATAATTTAGAAATGTATACTAACAATAGTGCATCTAAAGTGCGCCACTCTTGTCCCTGTGGAGCAGGGAGTAATTTATATTCGGCTGCCATTAAAAATTCGTAACAAAAATCCAAAATGGATTAAAATTTAACAAAGTAGGTTATTTGTATTAACTCTATAAATTATTTATTTTAATTGATAAACTATCAATTCGTCGGCCCAAATTTATCCCAATATTAATGCAGTTAACAATAAAGGCAGGCACAGTTTTTATTTATTTAATTTTCATTTATTCCTTTTTATAGTGAAGGGGTTTATGTATTATTTAGTCATGCAACATTAACCTTAATAATGTTTTAGGCAAAGCCGAAACGAAGGAAAGCTAAAAAGGTTTATAAAGCACTGTTTATCTTATCATTAATTTATTTATATACGGAGATTATTGCCGTTCCGTCTAAAAATCAAAGAATTCCTAATAGAGTCCGGCCTGCGCCAAAACCCGGGACGCACACTTCGGCGAAACACACGAAGAAATAGAATTCTCCCAATATAAAGCAATTTTTATTTATCATTAAAACATATACCGAAAGAAATACATTTAAAACTCGCTTTGCAACACAAAATCGTCAACAGTTTGCTCAAAAAAAAAAAAAAAAAAAACTCCGCCGGACTAAGTCCGGCCCAATAAAACTTCCGGGTCACACCGCGGAATGAATACGCCGGTGCACAGATGGCTAATTCTTCACTACGATGCTAAACTTAACAAACCGTACTCATAAGTAAACCAACCAAAGACAAGAACAAAATGCCTCCAACAAAACCACACTTCGCCATCAATACTCGAATGACTGTTTAACCGAGCCTAATAAATACAGTTCGGAAGCTAAGCTACCAGAGATTAGCTGTCAACAAGAGCAACCTAGCTCAACCGGAAGCCAAACGTGACCGCTCCGTTACCATAAAAAAGTTATTTTATATATATTCTAAAGAGTTTACTACCAGTTATCCATAATAACAGTCCTATATATATGTGTTAGACAATGCTTTAGACGTGTTTACGTAGTTGCACAAGGTTGAACGCCTTTATTCCAGGCGAGACTCATCCAAACTGTATGTTAGCCGTAAGCTAGCTTATGGTGGTACTTTAGCTGACTGAAAATGATATTCCCTTATTCCTCTACAATGTCAAGCTTCTACGCTTATTGTCTATACAAGAAGCGCGGGCATTGTCTAGGCGTTTAAGATTCGCAGAGGAATTATGGTTTTAGATTCAGTCGGTTAGTTCCCCTAAATGAGAAGTTTATATGAGGCCGGTGTGCAAAGAGCCACTTGGTAGCTCTTTTTTCCGTTACCTCCACTTTCTCCAATCACACACACAGTCACACTAGAAAGAAAGAAAGAAAGAACAACAATTTTACAATTTCATCAAACACTAACCTCTATCGGAGCCACCTAAAGCCGGACCTTTAAACACAATCCAATTCACGTGGCTCAAACGTGCGTTTGGAAGATACGCCGGCCTCTCCAAGGGAATCCGTCTCGACACAGAGAGCACACAGGCTCTGCTGCTGTCTACTTTTTCCGTTTGCCAGCCTTGGAGAATTCCGACAGCGTCCTATCGGAGGCGAGGCGGCCAACCCTCAAACTCTGGTCCGCACTTTGGTCGGCCCTCAACCGAAAGAACAACACGTCAACATTAAATGGAGAACGTTTAAATCGACCAATACCTATTAATTTGGTGTTAGCGCTTTTCCAGATTGATACAAAACCACCCGGGTGTTGATTAGCAAGGATCAATCCAGTCGCTCTCCGATTCTCTGTTGAACTCAAAGAAAAAACACAAAATTACTATAATTGCCACAAACACATGTATCAATCAGTTATGCCACACTCATTACTCACACTCAATCTCTCCCAGCCCTGAGAAAACTCAAAACCAAATTATTGCCCGCATCCTCCACCATTTTGTCGGCTTCCTACCATAATATGCTCTGCAACTCACTTTCTACTCAGAGAGGTGGGGGCGCCGAACTCCAAAACCCCGGCGGGAACTGTTTCAAAATAAGACCCAGAACTGAGAGACAGAGAGTAAAACAACACACACAAACAGATATCTGTTTCACAGTGGACGCACCTGCAGATGGGAGCCAGAAAAGATCTGACTCGCTTCTCTACAAGGGTGTACCATTTTTATTACAGAAGAACAAAGAACATATCACATGACTCCTCTCTCCTCCATCTACATCTTGACAGGTCATATATTTTCTCCAGGTCTCCTGACCGTACCATGAACTAGAGTTATAACCGATCCTCCCTGCTTTCAGTTCATATCTTTACCCAAGAGTTTACTTAAAACCTTAACCCCATAAAATACTGGTAAAGAGTCATGTTTTACTACCCTGAATAATATAAACAGGCCTATTACTTCTAAACGCTTAAAAAAGATATAGTTAAAACATATGTACTGCATAATAAAAAATAGCCCCAAAAAAGTAGAATACAACACTTCTCAGTGTAACATGGGTTTAGACAAATCTGAGTGTGTGTCTCTACCAGAGGAAACGCTGGACAGTTTTGTCCTGGTAGAAGCTGGGACTCTTAATAAAGTTTTCTCCTCAGTGAGGCCCACCACATGTGTTTATGACCCGATTCCCACTTCATTTTTTAAGCCATTTTATGAATCTTTTAGGGATGAGATTTTAACCATGATGAAATGCTCCCTTCAGACGGGGGTCTTTCCTGCCGCCTTTAAAGGGGCGGTAGTGAAGCCCCTGCTGAAGAAGAGCAATTTAGATTTTAATGATTTTAATAATTTTAGACCAGTATCTAACTTACCATTTTTAAGCAAGGTTTTAGAAAAGCTAGTTTTAATTCAACTTAATGATTATATTAATGAGCACAATGTCCTGGAGAAATTTCAGTCTGGTTTTAGGGTGAACCACAGCACAGAGACGGCCCTTCTGAAGATTTTAAATGATTTTAGAATAAATTATGATGCTCAGAAGGTGACAGTGTTGGTTCTACTGGATCTAAGCGCTGCCTTCGATACAGTGGATCACACTATTCTTTTAACCCGTTTAAAACAGATCGGCCTCTCTGGTGCTGTTCACAAATGGTTCACATCCTATCTCACAGACAGGACTTTTAAGGTAAGTTTAGATACCTGCTCCTCTAGGGTCCACAGGATCACATGTGGTGTGCCCCAGGGTTCGATTTTAGGCCCAGTGCTTTTTAACCTCTATATGCTCCCTCTTGGCAGTGTCATCAGAAGACATGGAGTTAACTTTCACAGTTATGCTGATGATACACAGTTATACATCTCCATGTCTCCCGATGACACACGGCCAATGGATGCACTTTTTAACTGCATTTTAGACATTAAATCCTGGATGGCAGAAAACTTTCTCCAGCTCAACCAGGACAAAACTGAAGTTTTAGTCATCGGTCCTGAGGCTCAGAGAGAGAAACTTTTACCAAAACTACAATCACTGTCTTTTAATCCCTCTTTACAAGTGAAGAACCTGGGCGTGATTTTTGACTCTGAGCTGACTTTTATTCCTCACATAAAAAATATCACTAAAATAGGTTTTTATCAACTAAAGAACATCGCCAGAGTCCGCCCCATTCTCTCTCGGGCCAACACAGAGACACTGATGCTTTTATCTCCAGTAGAATTGATTACTGTAATGCCCTGCTTTCTGGTCTTCCCAAAAAGAGTATATCAGGTTTACAACTACTACAAAATTCAGCAGCACGTGTCCTGACGAAGACCAGGAGGCGGAGCACATTACACCGGTCTTAAAATCATTGCTTTGGCTCCCCGTACATTTCAGGATCGACTTTAAGGTTCTTTTAATGGTTTTTAAGTGTCTTAATGGTCTTGGGCCTTCTTATCTCTCTGAACTGCTTTTACCATATAAACCTTCGCGGTCTCTGCGCTCCTCTGGCAGCCGTCTCCTTGTCACCCCAAAAGTCAAGACACACAAGCATGGCGAGGCGTCTTTCCAGTTTTATGGCCCTCACCTCTGGAACAGGCTGCCAGAGGACCTCAGGGCTGCAGAGAACATTCATGTTTTTAAGAGCAGTCTCAAGACTCACCTTTTTAGCTTAGCTTTTAACTGATTATTATTTATCACTGTTTGTTTAATTGCTTTGGATGTTTTATATGATTATATTTTTATCAGTTTTACTTTTCAATCTTAGCACATTAATTTACAGTTTCTTTTTATACTTTAATTTATCTTAATCCCCGTTCCAGTGTTTCCTCTGTGGGAGCCCTCTGCCCCGGGAGCGGTGGTCGGCTGTAGCTGCCTGGGTGCTCTCCAGGTGGAGCTTGGGTGGAGGTGGGGGTCTTGGCCTTGCCTCCACTGGGCGCCCTGTGTCAGTGCCTCGGCTGCTGCTGTTAATCTACCGCTGCCGGGGCAGATGCTCCTCTGATGGCGTTTCCTTGCATGGTTCATCTGCACTCGGCCCAATGTCCTTTTTTACTTTTTCTTTTAACTGTGTGTGTGCATGGGAGATGGGTTGGGGGGAGGGGGTTATAACTGTGACCATGCTTTTAAATCTGTGGGGGAGGGAAGGGAAGGTGGTTTTATGTGGGGTCATTTTAATCTGTAAAGCACTTTGTGATGCAACTTCTTGTATGAAAAGCGCTTCATAAATAAACTTTGATTTGATTTGATTTGAAATGAGAATATAAAATGTGAACTATTGTAAGTGATTAAAACTGGTTCGACCTAAAACTATAACACTCTGTGTTCATGAGATAAGGGGCGGCCGCATTTGGCTCGGGAACCTTAGCTTGGAAACGTTCTTTTAAGATTCTATGAGAAACGATGCAATTCAGCAATAAACTAGATGAACGATGGTTTCTATGTTTAACTAATACTTTTGATAAATGTAGCCTACTCCGCAGTAAATAGAAATAACACGGAAAGTTAGAATCGGATATATTGAAAACCAACTCCAGTTAATACAAATGCGAGGGGCAGTATGAAAGTATTTCAGTCTTTTGAGTAATTTACAGAAAACGAATAGAAAACAACGGGGGTAACAACTCTAAGAGTTATTAACTACAATGTGGTAAAAATGATCTGAAATAAAGTCCGTTGCAGATTTAATATGATTCTCTTGTAGCTAATCAGCTAATTGAGCCACAAGCTTCTTTCTTACGACCGATGTGCTGCGATTCTCTGGTTGTAAACGATCACAGATCCCGACACTGATGACGCGTTAATAGCGCTCTGCGGCTGGAAGTCTACAAATAGGAACTTAAACATTTGTTTTTGACGAAAAGTTCAGTCTTGAGTTTTCAGTTACTTCCTGGATGTTAACGAGTTCGGGTTAGTCAAACTGTTTGTTTTTTGCGCAAAACCACTTCCTGTTTCAAACATGAGCTTTCCAAATTAAAATACGGTAATGTTTAACTTCATGAATAATCATTTTATTTTCCTAAGAAGGGGAATTTCTGCTGTAGCGGCAGCAAAGTGACAGATAATAGAAGCATTTAGATCATAGACCGTATATAAAATTAGATTCACACAAAGGAGCTGGAAAGCATAAAACAAACTTAGGGATAGAACATTAAATGATAAAGAATAAATCTTTAGCCATACCTCGACCAAAAAGAACTTTCCTTAATGATAGTAATGTTTAATAAAAATGTTAAATAATAAGGACGCATTTGGGATACACTAGGCTACCTGTTTCAGCTGCATATGATGTTCTTCTGTACAGCACCTTGGTCGGCCTCGGCTGTGTATAAACGTGCTATATAAATAAAGTGGTATGGTATATGTGAAAATTATGCATTTAGTGCAATCTTTAAACCAACAGGTGTGACCTACACACACGGTGGGGTTTAACTTGGTTTCTATTTTTTAAAATTTAGTTTACTTCATTAAGACAAATGATGATAAAAATAGATTCAGAATTTCGGTCACTGTTCTAAAGACGGGAAAAAATGTGGAAAATAATCAGTTAACACCTGTGTGCATTATATGCTATAGATCGCATAAAAACAGGGTGTCAGAATAATAAATGTGAGACCTACTATCAAACCGCAGTAAATTCTATTTAGTTGCAACACTTTTTGATGTTTGAGGGTTTTTTGTGTGTTCCTTTTATTAAAGACTAAATGAAACAGGAGTAATTAATTTTAAAATATAAGCTGTCTAAAATACTGAGTAGAGGTAAAAGTGGGCAAATAGATAATTACTTCGGTAAAGTATAAAGTATAAGTCAAGTCCTACACACAGAAACTGCAATGAAGAAAAGTTTCTTTCTTAAGCAAGAGTATCAGGTACAGGTAAAAAGGTTACTTGACATCGTTGTTATTAAAATAGAAGTGCCATACTCAAGTCTGAATGTGCAACTGAGTTAGATAAATTGAATTAGAGATGTTTTACAGTTGTACAGGTTTGAAAATTGTGCATTTAGAATAAATGTATTATTTTTTTTCAAGGAGTTAACAGAGAATAAACTGTAAGAAACAGAGGAGCAAATAACAGCAGCAGAGATATTAATTAGGTAAATAAACTGTGTCCTGAGTAAAACAATTTTAACTAAGGTGGTTGCAAATATAATCCTTACTGTAACATCAATTAGATTCTGGAAAAGCAGAGTCTGAAAAAGTTGTCTAATTCAATTCAAAATACTTTATTGATCCCAGAGGGAAATGAAGTGTTGTTGTAGCTAATGCAAGTAGGACTAAAATTCTTAAATACATTAGGTAACTATGTGGTGAAATTATTAATTTTTGGTTTTGCAAGGCAAGGCAATTTTATTTGTATAGCACACTTTCAACAACAGGTAATTCAAATCTAAGAACCTAATTGCAAACCTAAATGATTGGGATATGGTCATCTGGGGGTTGAAGATGCCTCAGCAGCGACAGCAGCAGGATCCACAGGTTCTGAGGTTGTGTCTTATGCATGACCTTTAACCTACTAAGTTTCTTTTCTTGACACTGGAGAAGCAGTTGAAGTTATTGTTTCTATGTTTCTTGATTTTTTTAAGGAATGTGCAAGACGATGCCTTAAAAAAAGGGGGGAATTGGATTTGATAGTAATTGGAACAGATTTTTAAGAGATTATGAAGAGAATTGTAACTTGCAAGTAATTGAGTTTCTTGTGAATCATAACTCCGTCATAAATTAATGAGGGTTTTTACTACCTGGACTTGACATCTGACTTCATATTCCATTTCTGTTTGGGTTCAGACTTGTAGTACATATTGTGACTGGGAACTTTAAAAAGTTTTAATTTGATCTGAAAACCTTCTTTACTTCTTGCTGGGAGTAGTTGATTCTTGGGATTCTTTACTCTCACAAGTTGGAATGGTTGGTTGTCTTTTTCTTGGCATGGATTTAGTAAAGATTGATTTGGAGACATTTACCTTAATTATAATCTAGCTTCAGTTGATGAGGTTTGGCTCATTAACCAGGTTGTGAGTTGTTTAGAATTGCTTTTGAACACAGTTGCATCAGGTTGATCTGAAACCATACTCCGAGGGTGTTGGTTCCACTTAATCACTTGTCATAATCATCCTATTCATCTTTTGTGAATTGGCTCACCTATGTTTGAACATCAATGCTCTGATACCTAATTAGCTCAGCTCCCAAGGGTCGTATGGGGAGGTTCTCACTGGAGGACCTTCTGAGGAGTGACCTCTCTCCTTTCTGAAGAAGGACTGATCGGTGGCTACGGGTCACTGGATGCTGGCGGAGGCTGACTTCACGGCAACAGACAACAAACAGCGCAAGGGAAGAGTATACATTTCAACACCTAGTGTTGATGTAATACCCTCTGAAGTGTACTGGAAGATGCTACATAATTTCTCCTTTGTTCTGTGTTTTATCTAGAGCATCCTGACCGATGACGAGACCTGTGGATGGTTAATAAAGTTAATAAGTTAATAAAAGCAGGGAATTGTGGTGGAAAATTGTTATGCAATTAGGAATTAAGTGTATATTCTCTGTTTAGTGAATGCATCTAGGGTAAAATGACAAACTTATTGTTCCAGCTTAATGTTATGAGAAAGATATATGTCTCAGGTCACCAGAGAGACAGACGCCGGGGCAGTAAGATAACAGTCTGGCCTTCGGATGAGCTGCTTTATGCGTTGCTATGACTCGCGTGAAGCAGTTACTCTGGAGGCGGGGCGTGAAGGTTGGAGAAGACATCTACAGAGATAAACAATGGTTGCTGAATACTATTTAAGCGGTTAGTTGGAAAGGTTGGTTAGGGTGATGCACGAGTAACTCTGTCCCCTCCTTGTCTGGCCAGACATGTTTGAATTAAATACTTAAACGCCTTCCAGGACTCAAGTCTTCTTTATAATGGAAACCCTGAGATACTATTTTTTGCCATTACATGTTTATTAAAGATTATCGG
Organism: Valencia hispanica; assembly: GCA_963556495.2. NCBI lineage: Eukaryota > Metazoa > Chordata > Actinopteri > Cyprinodontiformes > Valenciidae > Valencia > Valencia hispanica. Next base: position 1,609,224 of record OY747710.1, on the reverse strand, counting down.
GCACCAATCTCAGAATTTAGATACTTTTAATTAAAACAGATCGTGAGTCTTTTCTGAAAGGGCGGAGTCCGTCCGCAAACTTTAGAGCACACACTGAAAAAGAACCTGAAACTTCTCGTTAATTAAGAAAATACGTCAACCTTACAACCAAACGTTTTATTTATCATTTCCATCTATTCTAACAAATGCAAAAATATAGAACAAAGTTAACGTTGAGGGGAGGGGGCGTGTGTGTGTGTCGGAGACAGCGAGCGAATGACGGGGGTTTAGCTTACACCCTCAATACCATCAATAACTCAAACCTTATCAGTTGGCGCGATCGGCTCAAAAGGGAGACAAAGAAAGACCGTGTGGCGATTCAACAAAGGCTAGTTTCAATTAGCAATGGTGGCTTGGACAAAAGGGAAAGGGGATGACAGAGAAAGGGAATCAACGGAGGCCATGCAACCTGCCTAAACAGACACGCGCCGACAGCAGCGGACAATACAACAAGCAGGGAAATAATACAATATAATATACTGCTTCTGGTTGCAACCAAAGTAAAATAATAAAACACAAAGCATGCAAACATTCAGGGTCGGCGTACAGCAACGCCAGATGACCAAGAATAACAGTGGTTCACAAGTTCACAAACTTATATTAACCAACAGAAGACGGGATCTAACCCTTTGAACCTAAATCTCCTCTACCCAGACCCACAGAGATAAACCAGGTTTATCCTACTTGGTGATGACTCTCATCCCAGTCCACGACGAAGAACGGCCTGAGAGTGTCCAGTTTAAAGGAGCGGTTTGCGCAAAATCGAGGTCAGAAAGCGGACGTCCAATTTTAGGACGAGGGACTCAGGCCTTTTTCAATAGAGCTCAGAGCCCAGCGAACTCCCTGGTTGCATGGATGGGAAGTCTGTTTGCTTGGCCAGTTCACTTCGAAGTTTAAAAAGGGGAGTTCTTCCTGGTCCAGCAGGTTTGAACGAAAAAGGGGAACGTTTGCTAGCAGTGAAGTAAAGTGTCTCCTTGCGGCTCCGCGGGTAGAAACCAAAAGACAATGATTTTAGTTTTCACGCCCCCTATATCAACTCTGATATTTCATTACTGGCCACAGACCAATGGGAATGCGTTGAGGGCGGCGCAACGGATGCTGGAAGATGCAGTTCGTTCAGTAAAAGTCAATAGCCTCAACACCCGTTTCAGCATTATGATGGGGAGGAGACAGAGAAAGTCTCTCTTCCCTGAGTTCAGATAAAGAATCAGCTTTCTTAAACACACCTCCATTTACCGTCCACCGACAATCCTGAGCTAATTACCTGCCCATTACGCTTCAATGACATGAAAAAGAGCATAGCCCACATGTGAAAGCCAAACAGTATTATCAACATACCCAGGAGAACATTTGGTCATAAAATGAAGTTAGCTGAAGTCAACTAAGTAGCACCTACCGCTCTTTATGCAGCTTTAAATGATGAACAAAGTTGGATGTTGTTCCATCTCCATCCGTGATTTTGCAGGTTTTACATGTTGCCCTGCGCTTTTTTTCCCAATACTTAGTAGTTTATATATCCGAATAAAATCACTCTTGAAGACCATAGTCCTCGTTGACTGGAGCGCTGTGTAGACAGATGGATGGTTAGACTGGCTTTTTAAAATATTTTTTAAAAATTTGATTAATTTGAATGGGTCTTCTGTGGCTGTCGCACACATAGAGACGGTCCTCGCTTGTTGACATGGGATCAGCGAGATGACTTAACATTGTGCAATTTTGAAGTAATAGATGTTTTAAATATAATTATTGGGTCAAATAGCAAGTCTTTTCAAGTAAATAGGTTCAAGTCCCAAGTCAAAGTCTTTCAAAATGTTTTCAAGTCAAGTCTCAAGTCAAGTCAAAGTCTTTCAAAATGTTTTCAAGTCAAGTCTCAAGTCATAAAATTAATGACTCGAGTCTAACTCTAGTCCAAGTCATGTGACTCGAGTCCACACCTCTGGAAACAGCTTTAATTAGTTAGAATTATTTATGGATTTTAAGTATTTATATTTACATCAATCTTTAAACCCCCATGTTGTGATTCTGATGTCTGTCACTCAGTCTAGGCCCCGCACCGTTTGTATTAAAGCCCTGCTTTTATTTGAGTGTGACACCCCAAGATCATCACTGGCCCCCATTTAGCCCTCTTTAAAAACTGCCTAGATGCACCCCTGGTCACCAAAGTATTTTTAGGCTAATATGGAAATTATTATTTAAGCATTATTACCTATAATCATTTTGAATAAGACGTACAGAATTAGACTCACTTTAGGGTTAAACACAGCGGGTCTGACCTGCGTTAATAAATACCGTAATTAATTCAAACTTTTAGAAAAGTCTCTGTTTTGTAGCTTTGTGCAGAAATTACTGGTGCTGCTAAAAGCAAGTGGCCAGTTATGGGCCGGTAGAAAGCTTACAATGAGCTGCACTGTGGGGCAATGAGGAGCTGTAGTGAGACACAGATCCAAGCGGCCCAAATGTCCGAAGAGTTTAAGTTTTTCTCCAGACAATTTTAACTTGCATTGGTAATGTACGACTGACGTGTTTTCGCAAACACTGCTGTGGATCTGCCTAATGTTCATAAAATCTGAATACATAAAATATATAAATTGTTTGTTTACCTGTTTTATGTATTGGCCCAGAGTTTTGTCGCCCACTGCCAGCCGTCGCAACTAAACAATTGTCCCTTCTATTTATGTCAAAAATCGTCTGATGTGCATTTTCTGTCAGGACCACTGTAGAGGTTATATTAAACATCGGGCTGTCAGCCAATAAGACACGGAAGATTCCTCTCTGATTGGTCATACCGTCGTGCCTCTGTTGAATTCACCGAAGCCAGGAAATTACAAAACTACCTTCTTCGTTAATGTTATAGGACGGCTCAGTAAATGTAAACTTATTCCTTCTGGGGGGAAAAAAAACAAACATTCGGGGCTTGATGAGAAATGTTCGGGGCTAGAGCTGGGAATGCCCAGGCCAGGAGACGCCACTGGGCGGAGTGCATAATTCATATTCACATAAGTGTTTATGTGTGTGACAAAAGTGGCAAAGATCCTGTAGGCTCATATGGACACAGAAACTATAACAATCCTGTGCAAAGTGAGAGTTCATTTAGAAATTGACCAAGGAGGATGAAGATGAAAAATAAAGACTGGAGAGTAAATTTTTTTATTGTTTTGATGAAACTGCTGCCTTTTTTATGATGTTGAAAATAAAATATTTATTGTTTTCCCATAACAATATTTCAGATTATTGATTTTCATAGATTTTAAAAGAATTTGTATTACTTCTGAAAGCCTATCTGAAGTTTCTTATTTAAGTTTTCATTCTAATCACATGGAAAATGCACAATATTGAATGAGAATTCTTTAAATATGTTTAAATCAAAAGTTTTGGCCCAGTCCTGAAAGGAGCCAATCGTCCTCTTTTTTGAAAATCCAAATATGGTCAACCTATTCTAAAGCCACTTTAAAAACATGTATTTTTAAAAGATAAATAGGCAGACAGAAAACTTAGACATATTCTCACTGTTCTGGGGAAAACTTCAGAGTATTTTCTTTTCTTTTGCCTATACCCCAAATGGTTCAAGAACAGCTTTCAGTTTAATTTGGATAGGCTTTTGAAAAATATTTCAGGCAAAAATAGCAGGAATGTTTGTTTGTTAATGTCAGCCTAATTTTTGTGATGTAAACTCATCATTATTTTTTATTTTTTTGATTGTTTTATTCAGACTCAGCCACCATGTCTGATCAATATTTGCTGATGAAGTGTTTGTCCCTAACAGACTTTTCTGAGTGACGGTGGGTACATGTGACATACGACGTTGTGTAAAAAAGTTTGTTCAGGTGGAACGTTGTATTATGCATTATTTCACAAAAGGAGCCATTAACTATTTCTATTAAGTAATTTTTAAAGTAATTTCTTTTAAGGTAAATTCAAGTCATAAACAAATGAAGTGTTCAGAAAGCTTTTAGTTTGTTAACTTTAATCAAGGAGAACTGATTAAATGTTACAGCTTTGTGGTCACTCTTCCTCTTCAAGCTCTCAGAGGGGCCTTCATTCCCAAAGGTCTTTAGGATTCTCCAAGGTTCTGGTTCCCAGGATTTGGGGATCCAGAACCCTAAAACAACCTAATATATTAATGAGGACTTCACTAGTACCTGTGCCTCCATCCAAATTCCTATGAAGGTCTTGTAGATTTGCCTAACTTGAATATAATTTATAGATACCGCAGCATGTATCGTTTAACCAATGCTACTTGCAGATGCACAACCAATCTGCGTTCTTTAGGGAAAGGTGTATTGAATCCTTTAGATTGTTAGATAATTAAAATTTAAATGCTGCTTTACCCAGAATCCTTTTCATTTCGGTCAATGATTGTGAGTTTTATACAGAAGTGGGTAGTAAACTGGTTACATTTACTTTAGTAACTTTTTTGGGAAAATGTTTAATGTTAAGAGTAGTTTTGCTATGCTGTACTTTTTACTTTTACTTGAGTAATATTGTTATGAATTATTGCTACTCTTGAGTAACATTTCTGGATGCTCTACCCACTGTCAGTAACTTCACTGAATGAAGAATAAACATATTTTAATCAAAACTACAGCACACACAGACACACATCTACAGTTTATTGAAGCAGACCTCCTGTTTCTACACAAGCTTTGGTTTTCTAATGTCATTAATGTCTGTTGAGCTCGTTTTAACATTTTAAAGGTCAAGTGAATATATAGTAAACATCATAAATTGTCACTGGAGGTGCTTTTTACCCTGTTCTAAGATATATTTATTCAGTACTTACTATAAGTATTGGTATTATATTGAAAGAATTGACTTTGAAAAGTCTTTCTTATGCCTAAAATGTGTTATGTAAGTATGCTATATTTATTTGTATCATTTTTTTATGTTAGTCTTTAAAATAGCAGAATTTGCCCATAACTGTATATTTTTGTCTGTCTGATGACATAATTTGTCTTCCTCCTATAATCTAAGCTAAAGCAAGTTGTTTTTTCATCTTTTAAAGTTGTTTCTTCATCAAACTAAACTGAGTTTGTGTAAACCATGAGTTCCTCAAAGCAACCTTCCTGTCTGCAGATGACTGAGCGCTGTGGCTGAGATGATAAGTGTCCCTCCTGTGATTGGTTCATGTCCAGCAGGAAGGAGGGAAGACTTTAAAAGCTGCAGCAGGACTGCAGACGTGGACAGGGATCTGGACCACAGCGATGGCTCTGCTGAACCTCCTCCTCCTCCTGCTGCTGCTGGGGCTCAGTGAGTCGGGACAGACTGGAGACACTTCCAGGACTCTCTGAAGGCTGCAGGGAGCTTCTTCTTCTCTGAGACAGAAACATGAGGATTGTTTCTGTGTTACAGAGACTGAAACATCACTGCAGACAGGGAGCTTCCTCTCTGATGTTCACATACGATCCCTTAATGAACGTGATGAAAAGCTGAGCTGTAGATTGGGTTCATATTTCAGAGGACGGTTTGTTGATGATGACACTTTCTTTCTTCTTCAGGTGTTCCTGTGAACTCAGACTCGGTCTCGCTGCAGAGGAGGATCATTGGAGGTCACGACTGTCGTGATGACGAGCGTCAGTATCACGTGAAGATCATGGTTGACGGCAGCCATGTCTGCGGAGGTTCTCTGATCAGTGATCAGTGGGTTCTGACTGCGGCTCACTGCGTGAGAACGGGGTGAGGACATCAGAAGCTCCAACCATGGTTCTCATTTGAACCTCTCTAAGCAAACGTTTGCGACAGGTTCATCATTGTTCAGCTGGGACGCCATCCTCCTGGGAACCGTCACCGCCAGCTTGAGGTCATGAGCCAAGTTGTCTTCTTTGGAAACAACCATGACATCGCGTTGGGGAGGCTTCAGGCGTCAACCACCATCAGGCCCGTCCAACTGCCCGACTGTCAGAACCGTCTCAGAATGTAAATCCTCCTCTGATGAATCAGAAAACCACCTGCTCCAACTCTAGATGTTGGTGCTTTAGATTCTGAAGGCTACGACTCACATTCTAGATTTATTTGTGTTATTTCTTTGATGCTTTTCACTTCCGTGTTTATAGGGTGCTGTTTGAAAAGTTACAGTCAAAAATTAATACTAATAATTTGGGTTATTTAGCCTTAGTCATAAAAGAAAAAAGCGTGGCTTCATTTTCTAAAACATATTTGCATCCCTGTTATATATTCAATCATAAACATCGCATTTTCCAAGTAAATATTTAGTTAGGTAGTTAAGATTCACTTTATTTTATTTTATGTTTGCTTTTCTTATTTTCTTTTCTTAACTTTTTCTTAGTTACTTTATCTACCCAGCCCCTGGAGTTTCTGTATTAGACCAGATCTCTTCTTGGATTACTTTTTTATGGACTTATCAACATGGTTTTTTGCTCAGCTGAGGATTTTGAAAAACTGCTCCACAGAATTGAGGGCATTGAAACGAAGATACGTCGTCTGGAAATTAATTTTGATCTTCACGCTGATTATGGACAAAATGACACAACTTTACCTTTAAATAAAAACAGGGAACAGCCTATCAGCCCGGTGTTACATCGGTCTAACCGTGTCACAGAGACTCCCTACAGGCGTCTGAGCGGCAGAACTCCGCACTATAATGAAAACTGGCCAGCTTTAAAACGCTTGAAATCAACCCCAGCCTGTTCTCCGAGGAAGAAAAAACAAAAGAAACTCCGGCACAGAGAAACCTCTGAACCCAGAACTGCCGCTTCTGCTAAAAGTAAACAAAAGAGGTTTCAGCCAAAAACAAGAGATATTTCTCCACCTGGAATCCCACTGAAAAACAGATTCACAGCCTTGAGTTCCCCGAAAGATGACGCATCCCCCGGGACCAGTCAAAGCCACCAGGAGAAACCCAGCCTCATCAAACGGACACATAACAAAGTAAGAGCCCCCCAAGCAAAGACTGTTATCATACAAGATGGATCAATTAATGGAACTGAGGCTTTTTGTAGCAAGAATACCAAAGTTTATAGCTGCTACAAAAATACAGTGAGAGAAATATCAGAAAAAATCCCCAAAATCTTGGACCAACATCCTGCTTTGGAAAAACTCGTCATTCACGCTAGATCAGCAGATATCGCGATGAGACAATCAGAGATTCTGACGAGAGACTTTTCTGATCTCCTACAGAGACTTGATGGACTTAACGTAAACATCCTCATCAGCGGACCAGTCCCTGAAAGGAATGATGAAAGATTTAGCAGACTCCGCATGCTCCATAAATGGTTGAAGAAACAATCAGCTGAGAAGTCGTTCACATTTATTAATAATTTCAAAGTATTTGGAAGTGCTAATCATCTGTTCAAAGAAAGAATGCGCTATTTGAACAAGGCCGGAGTAAGGCTCTTAGCAGCAAACATTTTTTCTTATCAAAATCAGAAAGCAAAACACTTGCTCCCAAAAGCTGACCTTGAGGCGCCCATGGATATCAGAAAACAAAAACAGCAAGTCATGATGACACCACAGGACCGAACAGATAAACAACCATCAGAGATTAAGTCTTCATCTTCCTGTGACTCAGCCACATCAAATGAGTCTCCATTTAGAAACTTTACAGACAGACTGAACGAGCAAATCAAATTTGGGACACAATTAACACCTAAACTTAGACTACACCAAACGCCTGGGACTAGTGTCAATAAGCCTGGGAGCTTCCCCCCACTGATTATTACAGATATCTGATATTTGAGGGAACCGGGCAATAAATCCACCCCTACCGTCTCCCAGAATTCACCCGGCACCCCTGAGGCTATATCAGTGATTATCAGCAGCAGGAAACATAAACCGTTAACCACACGCTCTCATATTAAACAAAATCTCAAATTGATAACCTGTCAGAAGGTTCAGCTGCCCATCATCACAATACTTAAGTTAGCTTTATTAAACATTAGATCTCTATCCGGGAAGTCTTTTCTTATCAATGACTTCATCACTGAGCATAATTTACACGCCCTTTTTTTATCAGAAACTTGGCTAGATGAAAATAACGAAACAACTTCATTAATAGAATCTAGTCCTCCAAATTATAATTTCTTAAGCGAGAACAGAAAACACAAACGAGGCGGAGGTGTAGCCACCATCTTTCACAACTCAATGAACTTTAAAAAGGTAACTCTGGGCACGTTTGATTCTTTTGAATACCTAGCCACCCAGATAAATGAGCCTAAAGAAGCGTTATTTCTAAGTTTATATAAACCACCAAAACTTAACTCTAACTTCTTTAATGATTTCAATGACCTTTTTTCTGTAATATGTATCGACTATGACCAACTAATCATCGTGGGGGACTTTAACATCCATACCGACAACCCCCAAGATAGACAAGCAAAAACGTTAGATGATGCTCTCCACAACTTCGGACTGATCCAGCATGTCAAACAACCAACACACAATAAAGGACACACTCTGGACTTAATTATCAGCAAAGGTTTAAATATTTCTGACATCTCTGTAATTAATATTGCATTATCTGACCATTTCTATATTTTCTTTGAAAGTACCATCTCTGCTAAATTATCCAGCCACAGTAAGACCACTATAAAAAAGCGTTTTCTAGGGGACAGTTCAGTAGAAACCTTTAAACGTATTTATCCTTCCACCACATCCCCCTCATCTCCCAACTCAAACTCAGTAAATAAGTTGGTAGATAATTTCCTTGCGAAAATCTCAGACATCATGGATTCCATTGCTCCAACTAAAGTGAAAGTAGTCTCAGGTAGAAAGAAGTCTCCGTGGACAAGTAATCCACTGGTACGTAGTGAAAAAAGAGAGTGTTGACGAGCCGAGAGAAAATGGCGGAAAACTCGACTCCAGGTTCACTGTGAGATCTACAAAGAGAGACTGAATAGATATCAGCTAACTATAAAAGATGCTAGGGAATCGTTCTTTTCTGAAATCATCAACAGAAACATTAATAATGCACGGACTCTATTTGCAACAGTGGAAAGACTAACTAATCCTTTAGTGACAGTAGCCCCAGAACTAAACTCTACCAGGGCCTGCAATGAATTTGCCAGCTTTTTCACTGAAAAGATTCTAACAATTAGACGGTAAATCTGTACCTCAATATCGAACCCACAACCAGTGCCATCCCCAATCAACAACAATGTAGAGATAATGTCTGAATTCCACAAATTAAACCAGAACAGCCTTGAAAAAATCATTATCCAATTAAGCTCCTCCTCCTGCTGTCTTGATATCCTACCCACAGCTTTTCTAAAGAAGGTTCTTCCTGTTATTGGTTCTGATCTTGTTCAAATAGTGAACTCCTCCCTGCTATCAGGTGTCTTCCCTCAGGCTTTAAAAACAGCAGTTATTAAACCACTGCTAAAGAAGATGCTTTGATGCTTTGATGCTTTTCAGTTTGGTTTCCGCGCTCACCACAGCACCGAGACTGCCCTCGTCAAAGTATTTATTGACATCCGCATAAATACAGACTGTGGAAGAACCACAGTGCTGGTTCTGTTGGACCTCAGTGCAGCATTTGACACTGTTGATCATGATATTTTATTGGAACGACTGGAGAGCTGGGTCGGACTCTCTGGTACAGTACTTGGCTGGTTCGAGTTTTACCTAAAGAACAGGGACTTCTATGTTTCAATAGGAAACTTTTCATCAGAACGAACAGAAATCACATGTGGGGTGCCCCAGGGCTCCATCCTGGGGCCCCTCTTATTTAATATCTACATGCTCCCACTAGGCAAGATTATAGCAACCAATAACATTAGCTACCATAACTACGCAGATGACACTCAGCTCTACATTACAATGTCACCAGGTGACTCTGAACCCATTCAAACCCTAAATCAATGCATTGACCAAATAAATGGATGGATGTGCCATAACTTTCTCCAGCTGAATAGAAACAAAACTGAAGTGATTATTTTTGGACCCAAGGAGGAACGATCAAGAGTCAGCACACAGCTTCAATTAATACAGCTAGAAACTACTGATCAGGTTCGTAACCTAGGTGTAGTAATGGACTCAGACCTGAACCTCCAGGGTCACATAAAGGCAATCACAAGGTCAGCCTTCAATCACCTGAAGAACATTTCTAGGATTAAAGGACTGATTTTGCAACACGACCTAGAAAAACTCATCCATGCGTTTATCTTTAGTCGGATTGATTACTGCAACAGCATCTTCACAGGTCTGCCTAAAAAGTCAATCATACAGCTGCAGCTGATCCAGAACGCTGCTGCTCGTGTTCCTCACTAGAACCAGGAAAGTAGAGCACATCACCCCAGTTCTAAAGTTCTTACACTGGCTCCCTGTAGCTCAGAGAATAGACTTTAAAATACTTTTACTAGTTTATAAATCATTACATGGCTTAGCACCAAAATATGTTGAAGACCTGTTGTCATGGTACCAACCACCAAGACCACTCAGGTCCTCCAACTCTAAACAGGTCCTCCAACTCTAAACATCCCTAGACTCAGAACTAAAAATGGAGAAGCAGCTTTCACTTTTTATGCTCCCCTTATCTGGAACAGACTTCCTGACGAGTGTAGAGCTGCTGAAACTCTGAACTGCTTTAAATCGAGACTAAAAACCCATCTGTTTAGAATTGCCTTTGAGTAAATGATTGATGTCATATGTATGAAATGTGTTCATGCTCTCTTGCTTTTTTTATTTTCTCTTGCTTTATTGTGTATCATGTGAAATGTGTGTTTCTTTTATGTGTTTCTTTTAAATCACCAAATCATGTAAAGCACCTTGACTTACCCTGCTGTTGAAAGTGTGCTATACAATTAAAATTGCCTTAAGTTAAATATTTAGTTTACAGATTAAATATTTCGTTTGGAAGCTAAATATTTAGATTCTTAACTAAATATTTAGTTAAGAAGTTAAATATTTAGTTTACAAACTAAATATTTAGTTTGGAAGCTGAATATTAAGCGAATAGGTTAAATATTTAGTTTACAGATTAAATATTTAGTTTGGGGAAACAAAGTATAATGTTAAGAAGCTAAATATTTTCTTTTTCCGTAACAGGTTACATAACTCAAATCATCGTTGTTAATCTCTGACTGTGTAACTGTACAAACGACTCTCCATACATGTTTCAGTGGTGATGCAGTCCAGCTTGCAGGACATGCAACAACAATGGCAGGCCGTAATATGGAGCGAGGTGAGAAAAATGAGCAGATCATCTGTCAGGGTCACAACCTTTCAGACAGAAAGTTGTGTAAACATCATGTGATGACTCTCAGGCTTCTTGCAGTCCCAGCACCCATGACTCCCCGTCTTCAGTGTGTCGACATGAACGTTGTTGCCTTTCAAAGACGCCTTGGACGCGGAAACGTCTTCCTTGTCCAAGCTGCTGGCAGGGATGCATGTCCGGTAAGTAAATGTCTTTGAAAGCTACAGACATTCATGACTGAAGGTTTCTCTGTTTTATTATAGAACCAAAAATATTTACATACAATATGATGCAGATGTTTGTTTCCTACAGGGCGACTCTGGTGGAGGAGTGGTGCGCAACAATCTGCTCTACGGTGTGATTAGTTTCACTGACAATTCCAACCAGGCCTGTCAGTCACCAGTCGGTGTCATGGATGTCTGTGAATACCTGCCGCTGATCAACCAGCGTGTGTTTGGTTAATAACTAATAAACCAGGAGCTCTGAGGGTCGGCCTGGAGGATAGAAATATTACCCAGAAATCCTGTTTCAGAGGAAGGTTTTGAATAAACAAATAAATGCAAATAAAATAAATGCTTGCTGTTTTGTTGGCTGATCGACTGGATGTTAAACATGGCTGGACTGGAACCAGAAGTCGGTCCGAGTCCTCCAGCATGATTGGTCAGACATGATCTCTGCAGATTATCCCCATAAATTAGTGCACATACTTTATTAAGATATAGGGTTGCATTTGTAAAGCTAAACAGTCAAAATTTAGCAGCAATAATTTGAGTTATTTAGCCCGTCATAAGAGAAAGAAAATGGGGGTTCATTTATCAAAGTCACATTTTCATCAAGTTATTCATTCATTCATAAATGTCACAGTTTATAACTAAATATTTATCTTCGAACTGAATATTTAGTTAGCAAACTAAACTGGCTAAATATTTAGTTTCAAACTGTAACATTTATAAAGAAATAGTTATGGTAAAAATATTTCTTTCTAAAGTGAACCCTCATTTTCTTTCTCTTAAGACTAAATAACCTCAATTATTGCTGTTAAATATTGACTGTAACTTTAAAAACGGCTCCTCATATTAAGATGGTAAACAATTTTACACAAAAATTAAAACTCTTTATGAAAAAATAATAATACGATTTATTTGAACTGCAACAAAAATAGAATATGTTTTATGTTTACATAAAAGGAAACATCCTGCCAAAGATAACAAAAATGCAGCATTTTTTTTGTTATAAAAAAATCATTTTAAATGTGTTTATTATATTTCTTGGGGCTAAATACCACACAGGGATTTCCCTTATAATCATCTTTTACATTAATGTTAATAATAAAGTATTAACAAGTACAGGATGAAGTTAATCTGAGCTAAATTTTATGATTCTGTTGCGTTATTATAAACCAGGATCAGGTCTATTTCTAACCTCAGCATGTTTCATTCCATAAATGCATTAAATTTAATCAGTTTGTTTTACTTTGCAGAAAATAATAAATTAGAAAATACTAATCTGAGCTCAGTAGTGATGCTGAAGCATTTCAGACCTTATTATTGTCAGTTCTTCCATTACTGTTTTACTGCTCACCAGGTCATCACCTTCTCCCTCTTCACTCTCTTCTTCTTCTACTTCCTCTTCTGGTTTAATGTTAGTTGCTGCAGAAGTCAAAATTAAATCTAATATCTGTGTAATTTTGCACATCTGGCAGGTTTTCCTGTGTTTCATGCAGCTTTTCTGCAAATCTCCGTTTTTCCTGCAACCTCCGTCTTCATTTATCAGCTGCAGACATCAGAGGATTCGGACTCGACTCCTCCTGGCATTGATCAGTGATGTGTGAGTCCTGAACAAATGCTGATGAGAATTTACACACTATTTATCTGCACAGCTGCTGCTACTGTAACTGTATTTATATTGATATTTGAACTTCTGTAGTCCTGTGGGAAAAGCAAATCATGTCACTGCTTCCCTCCCTGTAAGGAGTTCTGGATGAAAGCATCGCTAAGTAGCCTAGCAGCACTCAGAGCAGAAGAACCACTGACCCAAAGACTCAGTCCAGAACAACAGATCCTGAACTCCTCCCTGAACAGGAACTCATTCTTCTGTTCCTCTGGCTGTTAGCTCCTTACCTGAGCTGATATTACTCCTCCTAACACCCTAATCTCCTCATAAAAACACGATTCGTCTCTCATGTGATGTTTGTCTCCTGAAGGAGACTGAATGAAAAAGGATTGGCCGGTTCTTATGTCTGGTCCCTGGGGAAAAAAAGGGTGGAACAGTTGGTAGCACTGTTGCCTTGCAGCAAGAAGGTCCTGGGTACGAATCCCAGCCTGGAGTCTTTTTGATCATGTGTGGGGCTCTCTCTGGGTACTCCAGCTTCCTCTCACTTTCTAAAAACATGAATGTTAGGTTAACTGGCTCTCTTAATGGGCCGTGCCTGGTTGTTTGTCCAGTGATGGACTGGGAACCGGTCCAGGGTTCAGTTTTGTTCCAATGCACCCTGGTACTGGGTCATAGGAACAGAACAACCTGATCTTCCCACACACATATATCATCCTCCTAAGAGAATTCCTCCCACTCCAAGTCATTTCTAGTTACTAGGGAACACGTGAAGGACAGTAAAACTGCCGTGTTATCAATTGACGCAATATTTAGAGGAACGCTAACAGCAGGAAGCTGGGCTGTGGAGGCTGAAGGTTCTCCATCCTGGTGCTGATCAGCTTTGGGAACTAGTTTCTCTGTGCAGCAGCTCACAGCCTTTCATCCTTTCATTTCTAGCGACCAGGGAACAAATAAAGGACAGTAAAACTTCTTTGTTTCAATAGGAAACTTTTCATCAGAACGAACAGAAATCACATGTGGGGTGCCCCAGGGCTCCATCCTGGCGCCCCTCTTATTTAATATCTACATGTTCCCACTAGGCAAGATTATAGCAACCAATAAGATTAGCTACCATAACTATGCAGATGATACTCCATCCCTGAGCTGATGGATGGTGATTTCTGTTTTCATCAGAACAAACAGAAATCACATGTGGGGTGCCCCAGGGCTCCATCCTGGCGCCCCTCTTATTTAATATCTACATGTTCCCACTAGGCAAGATTATAGCAACCAATAAGATTAGCTACCATAACTATGCAGATGATACTCCATCCCTGAGCTGATGGATGGTGATTTCTGTTTTCATCACCTCGCCGACCAGATCACAGACGTGGAGAAAACTCACCCGGACTCTCTGCTAATCATTCTCGGGGATTTTAATAGAGCAAATCTCAAACTTGAACTGCCTAAATATAGACAACACGTGACGTGTCCCACCAGGGACATGAACACTGTAGACCACTGCTACACCACAATAAAGAATGCATATCGCTCTGTCCCCCGTGCTGCTTTGGGACTCTCTGACCACTGCCTGGTCCACCTCATCCCATCTTACAGGCAGAAGCTGAAATCTGCTAAGCCTGTGGTAAGAACTGTGAGGAGATGGACTGATGAGTCAAAGATGCAGTTACAGGCCTGCTTTGACTGCACTGATTGGAGCGTCTTTGAAGCAGCAGCCTCAGACCTGGACGAACTGACCGACACTGTGACATCTTACATCAGCTTTTGTGAGGACGTGTGTGTGCAGACCAAAACCTTCTGCAAGTTCAACAACAACAAACCATGGTTCACTGCAGAACTGAGACGGCTACGCCAGGACAAGGAGGAGGCCTACAGGAGTGGAGATCGGGTCCTGTACAAGCAGGCCAGGAACAAGCTGACAAAGGAGATCAAGGCAGCAAAAAGGAACTACAGTGCAAAGCAGAAGGAGCGTTTTTCTGCCAACGATTCTTCTGCAGTTTGGAAGGGCCTGCAGACCATTACCAACTACAGGAGACCATCCCCCCACCCTTTGGGGAGCCCCCGCCTGGCTGAGGACCTCAACTACTTTTTCTCCAGGTTTGAAACGACTTTCACACCTTCCACCTCCCCCACCATCTCCATTACAAAAGGCCTAGCATCACCCCAAACCACCCCCGTACCTGACCCCCTGCCTGCGCTGAGGATCTGTGAACAGGATGTATGTCAACTATTTCAGAGACAGAGGATTAAGAAGGCAACATGTCCTGATGGAGTGTCTCCGTCCTGTCTGAAAGTCTGTGCTGGACAGCTGGCTCCCATCTTCACTCAGATCTTCAACAACTCCCTGGAGCTGTGTGTGGTCCCCTCCTGCCTCAAACGCTCCACCATCATTCCGGTTCCCAAGAAGTCCCCCGTCACAGGATTAAATGACTACAGACCAGTCGCCTTGACATCTGTTGTCATGAAATCCTTTGAGCGACTGGTGCTGACCCACCTGAAGGACATCACGGATCACCTGCTAGACCCCCTGCAGTTCGCCTATAGAGCAAACAGGTCAGTGGATGACGAAGTCAACATGGCTCTCCACTACATCCTGCACCACCTAGACCACCTAGACAGGTACCTATGCTCGGGTCCTGTTTGTGGACTTCAGCTCTGCATTCAACACCCTCGTCCCAGAGCTCCTCCATCAAAAAATGTCCCAGCTCACCGTGCCTCCCTCCACCTGTCAGTGGATTACCAGTTTCCTGACTGACAGGAGGCAGCAGGTGAAACTGGGTAACTTCACATCCAGCTCCCGGTCCCTCAGCATCGGCGCCCCCCAGGGATGTGTTCTCTCCCCACTGCTCTTCTCCCTTTACACCACTGACTGCACGTCAAGGGACCCTTCTGTGAAACTCCTGAAGTTTGCAGATGACACCACCATCATTGGACTCATCCGTGATGGTGACGAGTCTGCATACAGAGGGGAAGTGGAACAGCTGGTCCTCTGGTGCAGGCAGAACCACCTGGAGCTAAACCCGCTCAAAACTGTGGAGATGACAGTGAACTTCAGGAAGAGACCCCCATCAACATCTCCTCTCATAATCATCAACAGGCCAGTCCCCACAGTGGAGTCTTTCAGGTTCCTATGTTCCACCATCACACGGGACCTGAAGTGGACCTCCCACATTAACTGTATAAGAAAGAAGGCCCAGCAGAGGCTGTACTTTCTGCCTCAGCTCAGAAAGTTCAACCTGCCTCAGGAACTGCTGACCATCTTCTACACAGCAATAGTCCAGTCTGTCCTGACCTCATCCATCTCTGTCTGGTTCGGATCCGCCACCAGAAAAGATAAGGACAGACTGTAGAGAACAGTCAGGTCCTCAGAGAGGATCATAGGTACTGATCTTCCCTCCATTCAGGACCTGTACCAGTCCAGGGTCAAGAAGCGGGCCAGAAAAATCACCACAGACCCCTCACACCCTGGCCACGATCTGTTTAGGCTCCTCCCGTCAGGCCGGCGTTACAGAGCGTTGTACGCCAAAACCACCCGACACAAGAACAGTTTTTTCCCCCAGGCTGTCCCTCTGATGAACTCTGTGTAGTCACAGAGTGTGAGTCCATTCACATAACAATAAACTATAACTCTGCACTGCTGTACATACTCCCTGTAAAATAACCCCGGTTTGGTGTATATATTATCCTTTATTATTTATTTGTATTTATTTCTTTATTTCACTTATTTAAGTTCTGTACTGGAGAGAAAAGTTGCCGGAGTCAAATTCCTTGTATGTGTCATACTTGGCCATTAAAGCTGATTCTGATTCTGATTCTGATCAGAACAAACAGAAATCACATGTGGGGTCCCCCAGGGCTCCATCCTGGGGCCCCTCTTATTTAATATCTATATGCTCCCACTAGCACAAATTATAACAACCAATAAGATTAGCTACCATAACTATGCAGATGATACTCAGCTCTACATTACGCTGTCACCAGGTGACTTTGAACCCATCCAAACTCTAAGTAAATGCATCGAGCAAATCAATGGATGGATGTGCCATAACTTTCTCCAGCTGAACAGAAACAAAACAGAAATAATTACTTTTGGACCTAAAGAGGAACGATCAACAGTCAGCACACAGCTTCAGTTAATCCAGCTAGAAACTACAGATCAGGCCTGAAATCTAGGTGTAGTAATGGACTCAGACCTGAACCTCCAGGGTCACATAAAGGCAATAACAAGGTCAGCCTTCTATCACCTGAAGAACATTTCTAGGATTAAAGGGCTGATGTCACAACAGGACCTAGAAAAACTCATCCATGCGTTTATCTTTAGTCGGATTGATTACTGCAACAGCATCTTCACAGGTCTGACTAAAAAGTCAATCAGACAGCTGCAGCTGATCCAGAACGCTGCTGCTCGTGTTCCTCACTAGAACCAGGAAAGTAGAGCACATCACCCCAGTTCTAAAGTCCTTACACTGGCTCCCTGTAGCTCAGAGAATAGACTTCTAAATACTCCTACTAGTTTATAAATCATTAAATGGCTTAGCACCAAAGTATGATGATCTACTGTTACTATAGCAAACCCCCCAGACCAATCAGGTCCTCTAATTCCAGTCTACTCAACATCCCTAGAATAAGAACCAAACATGGAGAAGCAGCTTTCAGTTTCTATGCTCCTCTAATCTGGAACAAACTTATAGACGACTGCAAAGCTGCTGAAACAAGTTCTTTTAAATGAATACTAAAAACTCATCTGTTTAGAGCTGCCTTTGAGTAATGCTTTGATGTATCATGTATCATATGTGTTCTTGATTTATTGCTGTTTTTCATGCTTTATTCTGTATCATGTGTTGTGTGATTTCATTCTAAATTGCAGCTTTTGATTTCCAATTGTTACCAAACCACATTTATTTGTATAGCACATTTAAAAACAGCTGGCGAAAGTGCTGAACGAGTAAAAGAAAATAAAACAAATAAAATAAGAAATAAAACACAACAAAAAGTGACACGATCAACGGTGGAAGGCTAAATGGAAGTAATACGTTTTTTAGAAGGGATTTAAAGATGGAGCCTGTCTCACCTGGAGCAGAAGCTCATTCCAGAGATCAGGGCAGCACATAAGAAAGCCTGCTGGACATTTATAACGCATGTTGAGTTTACAGAGAAGTTGGTGGTCAGATGACCTCAGTGAATGTGAGGGGACATAAATGATGAGCAGCTGAGAAAGGTCTAAATCATGAAGGGCTTTGTAAACAAAGATTAAAACTTTAAACTAAAGGCAGTAGGAAACATGGAGCCAATTTCTAATTCGTATATTCTATGTTTTTATTTTACCACATAATCATGTAAAGCACCTTGAATTACCTTGTTGTTGAAAGTTTGCTATACAAATAAAATCGCCTTGCCTAAAACTGCCGTTTTATCAACTGAGGGAATATTTAGAGGAACGCTAACAGCAGGAAGCTGGGCTGTGGAGGCTGAAGGTTCTCCATCCTGGTGCTCATCAGCTTTGGGAACCAGTTTCTCTGTGCAGCAGCTCACAGCCTTTCATCCTCCTCTTCTTGTCACACAAAAAGTAGAATGTGTTAAAGCTCCCCCCTGTGGAAATATAGGAGAATTACCAGCTTCTCTGCTAGAAGCTCCAAAATCCACCAGTGAAAGGGAACAGGGAGATATGGAGAAGAAGTGTGGGTCCGAGGTCAGCCGTCTGTCTGCTGTGCTGCTGAGGAGTTAAATTCCTGATGGAGACTCCTGGTCCAAAGAGGAGGATTTTATCCGGACTCTTCTGGAACAAGAGGAGACCAAGGAGAGTAAGACCGTCCACTAGGGGGAGCCAAACCTGCTTCCACCTGGACAATGAAAATGAATGGTCGAATATGCATCCAGTTTTTAAACTTAAAAAAAGAGCTGTATGCATTATTCATAATGCAGTTTATAGGAATCATACAAATTAATTTTTCTTGCAGTATGGAATATAAATATTTATCGATTTAGTTGAATTTATTACAGTCCAGATTCTATACAGAGCAAAAAATAATGATTACCTGAAAACCATCCAGAGTAGAATTATAACTTAAATGGTTTTAGAAACATCAAAGTTGTCGATGTGCGGATTACCAGAAAATATTTTTGTGTTTCTGTGTGGAGGGAAGCTGTGGAACAGTTTAATTATGTCCAAGCATGAGACAATTCAAAAAGAAATTATCATTTTTATGAGACATATAGCAAGAGAAAATGAATGATCTTTTGTGATTGTCAAGACTTGGTGATTATTAAGTATGATTGATGAATAATAGAACTTATTTCTTGAAGTGGGGACAACAACTCCTTAAAGAATTGTATGAGCTACAACAGCCCTTAATTTCCTTCTGGGATCAATAAAGTATTTTTGAATTGAATTGAATATTGGCTTATATAATTATATAATATATCATTAGAATAAAACAACTTGACTCTTGATGTAAACAATTGACATATATATTATAGATTTATATATATACATTTAAAATGTACATATATGGCAAATCATTTACATATTTTTGCATATTATTTTATTAAGGCTGTGAATAAATGGCAACAGAGAATTTACAGTGAAGGGGGGATTAAATAAGTGTATGCTTCTTCCCTCTCCTTTTCTGGAATTTTGTTTTTACTTTTGCATATTGATTCATGATCACAATAAAGAGAAACAAATAAGACTGACAGGAGATGTGGAAAGGAAGTCCATATATGGCCTGCAGCTGATCGGGGCATCAACCCCTCCTTCTAGTCCAGAGAGACTCTGCTCTCCTTTTTTCATATTCATGTTTTTCTATATACTCCCTGCTTATATATTAATGATGCTGTTCAGCTACATGTCATCTTAGAACAATATTTTTAAAGGTTTTTTGTTGGAGCTGGAAATAACCACCTGCACCTGTAATAAATGTATCTGCATAATCACTTTGAATAATCTGATTATAACTTGTTTTTAACTGAGCACATTTTTCTCTTTCATATCCACCAAAACTCATGTCTGGGAGTCTCCTTCATCCAAAAAGCACTGAGCAGGAATAGTTAAGGCCAGTTGTTGAGCTTTTAAAGGGATTTAGTTAAACATTCTCCTGGAGTCACCTGTAGGTCACCACTGGGGTCAAAGGGCAGCAGCCTCGAGGGATTTCAATTCTCATACATTCAAGTTGCATGGTGAAGTGGGACGAGGACCTAAATACATAATGATATTGAAGTGAAAGAATTTAATTAATAAGGACAGACTTACAAATATGGTTCAGGCAGGTACATTAAAGGATGAGGGTAAAGAGGGATGAAAAGACAGAATCAGCAGAGAGGTGAAGTGATCATGGAGCTTAAGTATACTGGGGAGGAGTGAAGAATGGCACAGAAACCAGAGGAGATAATCAAGACTAAACAGATACAGGTGGAAGAGAGAGAGAGAGAGAGAGAGAGAGAGAGAGAGAGAGTAGGTAGAGGGAGATCTGAAATGAGTTGCAGCTGGGAGAGGAGGAAGAGTGGCTGGAGGAAAACAATAAAACAGAGAGAACAGAGGAATAACAGGTAAACACACCAAGCAGGAAGAGACTCAGATAAAGGAATATACTTTTAAATTCCTATTGAAGATAAAGCAGAAACTAACAGAGAGGAATGAACTGCAAAAGACACAACATAAGTAAAGAAATAAACACAACAGCACATATAAAATTCAAAGCAGAAACATGAGAATCTAGAGTCCTAACAAAAAAACTCCAAAACAACCCAGAATTGTGACATAAAGGGTCTGAACCTGGAGCAGCTTCATATTAATAAGTTAATAAGTTATTAATTATGTTGGGATTAATGCCCAGCGAGCGAATGCAGAATATCTGGAGGTGGATCATTGGTGTTAACTGCTGGGCCGTTCAGAATTAGCTAATTAACCAGAGCAGACAGGTTAAATGTGAGAACAAGGAATAACATTGGGTTAAATAGGGTCATAATAGGCAGCTTGATTTAACAGGATGAAAGGATGAATGTTTTATGTTAGGAAGAGAAAACTGAACCCAGTTTTTTAAAGTGGGGTATAAGTCTGTTTATTGTTTGTTTATTATCAAATATATGATGATATCCTTCACCCTTTAATCCAAATCCAAAATTTCTGATCGTTTCTAAATGGACAGAAAAGTTTATTGTGTCTCCATTAGACGTTTAACTGCCAGATCTGGAAAAATAATTTCAGGAGCAGTATCTCGTTATAATAAGAAAGTTTCTCATTTTAATGAGGAATAAAAATACGTTCCTCTGAAAGATTACAACTTATTAATAAGGCATAAAGTATCTCCCTCTGACTCTCCCTGTTTCACTTAAACATCCCGAGAGAGTTGCTGCTGTTTAACAGTTACGATCTTTCTTTTTTAAACGAGAACATTAGTGTTTTTGTTTCCAGTCTCAATGAAATACTGCTCCTGAATTTATTTCCCAGCTCTGGCAGTTAAATCCCTCCATATTTCTGACATTTAACTTATTTTTTTTGAAAATCTTTTGTTTAAAACTGACCAGAATACATCTAAAAAGTGCATGCCAATAATCTTGTTTTCTATATAAACTGTTTAACGCAGCAGCTGTTTAGTTTTGGTCCCTTTAGTTTAGCAGCAGCTGTTTAAAGCAGCAGAACAGAAGTTAAGACAACATTAAAAAGTGTTTGAAGGACAATAAACTTTCTCAACCTGAAACTATTTAAAAAAATGTTATGAATAAAACCTGTTATTTTTTTTACTAATAAAAAAAAATACAAATATGACAATCTGATGAGACAACAGCCATTTATTTTCCAGTTATGTGACAGTAGATGTTATTACTGTTTATCACAAGGAGAAACATGCAACAACTGCAACTTCAATTAATCAGAAATGAGATACATTCTCATTGTTTAGCGTTTACAGCATTTATCCCCAAATAATTCAGCAGTAGACCAGAAAACAATTCACTGAAAATTTAAGAGGAACTTGATTGTTGTCATTTTATGATGCTGGAATGATATCCATCTAATCAGCCAGCAGACAGTGGTGTTAGTGGCTTAATGGTGTTATCTATCCAGGGCTGGTATGAACAGACATCCATGAAACCAGCTGGTCTACTGCATGCATAATCTGCATCTCCAGTGAAGACATGAACTCCATACAGCCTGTCCTGGTACACCCATCCTCCACCAGAGTCACCCTGTCAACAAACACATAAAGTATTGCTTGTTATGTCACTGAGATTGTTTCAGTAAAAATAAAGAAAATATCTAGTTTCGGTTCAGAAGATGGTTAGAAAACCAACCTCAGATGTGTCCTTCTTAGAGCTTGCACAGGACATGTACTGGTAGGTGTACTTGTTAATCGTACCAGTCCTCAGAGTGTCTACAATCTTAATATCTGCACACTGAAGATCAGTTGGAGTATGGGGTACTGTGGATCATTAAGAAATGTTTGGTCTTTCTCCATGTCAACAGATTTTATTCATGATATCACCTTATTGTATTTGGTTATTAACTCATTTATTTCTGAATGTTTTTCAGTTCTAAAGTTGAAGAAGCTCTGATAAATTCAGCTTCAGTAGAGAGTCTGGAGGCTGATTTATGTCATCTGAATCATTCTGAGTTCCTAACAAAAAACAATAATAAAGATGAACATTCATCTTACTTCTTTTCATATTAGGGCCGGTTATTGCTGGTCCTAATCCTGCAATTTGAAGTTTAGTGCCACTGAAACAAAAGAAAAACACAACTAGAAACAAGTCAAAGCACATGAAGAAAACAGAAACGGACTCTTGGGGATCAGACCTTAATGATCCTCCTGGATGAATTATGCCTCATGTTGAAGATAAAGAACGCAGTAATCAGATTTATTAAAGACAAACTTACACTGGGAGATTAGTTGGACAGTTAGCCAGTTGTATGGGTTGGACTGTTGTTATTTTTTTATCCAGCTTCAGAAGCATGATGTCATGTTCAAGACCACTGCTGTCTTTATAGATCTCATGGCGAGTGATTTGATAAGTCTCCGGGTTTGGAGCACTTTTAGGATGAACCTGGAAAAGTGCTACAACAACCCTACACATATAAAGCACAGTTATTGGAGAAAAAAACCTAGTTATTGGTGATTTTTCAATAAAACTGTCATTCACTCACCATCCTGGATCCGACTTCCAGCAGTGAGCTGCAGTGAGAACCCACTGATCACTGATCAGAGAACCTCCACACAAAGAAATGTGTGTTGTACTTTGTCCTCTGATCTTCACATGATAGTGACGTTCATCATCACCACAGTTATGACCTCCAATTATTCTCTTCTGCAGAGAAATTGATTTCCCTGGAACACCTGAAGAAGAAAGTGGCCTGTTATTAGCACTCAAAGACAAAAATCCACACAGCAGGCAGAAATAAGGTGCTGACATCACAGCTATATTCAGAAAAACCTCGTATAAGGTTGTGAAATAAAAACACAAGTCAGTATAACTGCAGTGATGTTTCAGTCTCTGTAACACAGAAACAATCCTCATGTTTCTGTCTCGGAGAAGAAGAAGCTCCCTGCAGCCTTCAGAGAGTCCTGGAAGTGTCTCCAGTCTGTCCCGACTCACCGAGCCCCAGCAGCAGCAGGAGGAGGAGGAGGTTCAGCAGAGCCATCGCTGTGGTCCAGATCTCTGTCCATGTCTGCAGTCCTGCTGCAGCTTTTAAACTCGTCCCTCCTTCCTGCTGGACATGAAGCCACCAATCACAGGAGGGACACTTATCTATGCAACAAGACTGGTTCGTCACAGGCAGCTTCAAACCAACCCCAAAATCTTCTCTGATCAACTTTTCTCCAAACTGTCTCTGTAGATCCTACAGAGGTGTTCCTGGTGGATGCTCATTCACTCACTTTCTGGCTAAACCTTTTCATGACAAAGCAATGAGCTTAAAGAATCTAGTTAAACTGACTTCACCTAAAGTAATTTGAGAGACTGATTCCCCTTTATTGGTTCATTTACTGACAGATGTTCAGCCAACTGCTCCTTTGTGAAAGCATTGGTAAACTTCAAGAAGATTGAAACTCTATAAGACTTTAAGTCTCAGATTGAATTCTGTGCTTGCAGCTGTACTTATAAGCGAATTTCCCTGTTACGAAGACTGCTACCACCAATAAATGGATAACAATGACATATTTTATGTGACAATTTCAGATTATTTAGTCCTTGTTCCTCTGTTTCTCAGGCCAGAAGTTTAAAAAACAGAACTTTTCTCAGTCAAAATGTCATTAAAACTTTGGATGAACAATAATATTTTAAATGATTTTATAAATGGTCTTTTTAAATATCGTGTGTGTGATTTTGTTCAAGTATATTCAGTCTGAGGTATTTTATTGTTTTGTATGTGTGTGTAAAGATGATGTTGAGCCCTGTTAAAGACACATTTCTCTAATCTTTTTGGTGTCAGACAAAAGAAGTTTTCTATTCTGTCCTAATAAATCAGTTGTTTGTTAGGATCCCGTAGCATTGGAGGCTTAGATAGGCTAGGTATTTTTTATTATACAGTTTTATACATTGCAAGTAATTTTATATATATCTCAGCCACAGCGTTCAACCATTTGCATACAGAGTAGGTTGGTTTGAGCAACTCATTGTTAACACAAACTCAGGTTAGTTTGAAGAAGAAATGACATTAAAGACCCACTCCGATCATCTTTTTTAGCTATATTAAACATTCTCAGTGGTCTTTAAATTATGATTATGTCATTTTTAGCAAAAATCACAAAACCTGTGCCGTTTTCTAGGACATAGCTTCATAAGAGCGACAGTAGCTCATCAGCGATTCGCCTCTGTGTTGTGGGCGGAACCGTTGGGGCGGAGGACCCCTCCCCCTCCCTGTTCCTGAGAGCTCTCCGTTTACGCTAGCTCTCCTTCTAGTTTACAGCCCATCACACCATCAAGCTAGCATTAATGGTGCAACAAACATGGTGAGCAATATTGGAGCTATCCCGGACGATGAACAGGAAGACGTACATAGATCTAGTCGTCTCCAAGTGGTTTATTATTTATTTTTGTAATCTCTTGAATTGACTATACCAGACCAATAATCCTAATATGTTAGTAAATTTGTGGACATGCTCCAAACATTCAGATGAGCCTTTTTGAAGTTTTCCAAGTTACAATAACTTTATATCAAACAAAGAATAACTCAAAGTGCTGCAGATAAGGAACAGAGCGGAGCAGGAGGAGGAGCTTGTAGCTCTGCCCAGTGCGGTTGCTACGTCACAAACACAGTCTGTGTTAAATGGCCTTCTAGCGTCTGCTACTGATTCACAGCGATTTGAAAGGAGAAATACTCAGGAATGCAATTTTGAGCTTAATTTTCTTAAGAGATGTCCTCTGGCATCAGAGAAATGCCACAAGAACATGTTAACAACACGAAAAAACACGATTTTCGTTGGAGTGGGTCTTTAAAAGATGAAAAAACGAAATTGTTTAACTGTAATGGTATATGCATACAATTGAAAACTCACAGGCCTTAATGTACTTAATTGAAAAGTATTCTTCTTAAAGCAGCTTCTAAATATAAAAGAACCCCCCTAACAGATAATTTTCACAGATATTCAACAAATTCATCCATCCATTGTCTTCTATCCATCGCGGGGGAGGCCGCTTAAGCAAAGAGACCCAGACTTCAGTCTCCCGAGCCCCTGGTCCAGCTCATCGGGAGGAATCCCAAGGCGTTCCCAGCAGAGAAACATCGTCCCTCCAATGTGTCCTGGGTCTTCCTCTAGGTCTCCTCCCGGTGGGACGTGCCCGAAACACCTCACCAGGGAGGCATCCTGACCAGATGCCCGAGCCACCTCAACTGACTCCTCTTGATGTGGAGGTACAGGGGCTCTACTCTGAGCTCCTCCTGGGTGACCGAGCTTCTCCTCCTATCTCTAAGGGAGAGCCCAGACATCCTGCAGTGGAAACTCATTTCAGCCGCTTGTATCCGTGATCTCGTTTCTCTGGTCTTTAATAGGCCCCCACCAAATGAGGGGGCTATTTCCCCTCCGTCACTCCCTGCCAGTGACTGATGCCTCTACCCACTGGTCCCTGTTGGTGGCTCTCTGTGTCCGTGGCTTGGTGCTCAGGTGGCATGGCAGTTCATCTCTGTTGCCTGCCTGGCCGGGCCTGGGTGGACCGGGGTGTCTGTCGGCCCCACCACCGAACTGGCCCCGCTTTTGGAGGGGGCGGTTTGGGCATTGTTTGGTGGTACCTGTCGGGTGGCTCGGCTGGGGTCGTGTCCGGCGTCTTCACTTGGTTTCCTGTTCTGTATGTTTCATGCTTGATCGGCCATTGGGATGTGGGGACTGGCCTGGGGTGGTGGCGGCGCATGTCAGCCATTGGCTGGACTGTGCCCCTGCGGCCCTCGTCGCCCGATTCCTGGTCGGGTACTCACTGGGGGATGGGGCGCCCTTGGGCCCCAGGCCTCTGGGCCCATGGCTGGATCCTCACTGGCGTAGCGAAGCCTGTGGGCTGGTCGCTGCAGCCCCCCGGGCCCCTGCATTGTAGCTCCTGGATATTCCCCCAGGGATCTCCTCTGCTCCTCTCTTGGGGGTGCGTTCAGCCCTTCGTTGATCCCCATGGGACTCATGTGCTCTGGGGGTCCTTTGGGTTTCGTGCCTGGGTCGATGGGAGGCGGATCGATGGCTCCTCACACTTGCTATTAAACACTCGTATGGAGAAACCTTATATGCACCAACATGGTCATACACACACACACACACACACACACACACACACAGGTGTGGAGATTCAGGTGTTTACGGATGCATTCACTAGCAAGGACCACGCATCAAAGATAGAGATTAAAGGTTTACTGAGTGGATGGCGGGAACAGAAGTCTGGGGAGACGTGACGAAGGAGGCCAGGAGGTAGACTCAGTGTGGGGGTGCAGTCTTCAGGAGATCATCTTCCTGTGCCTGCTCAGGACCACCAAAGATGGTCTTAAAGATTAACAGAGGAGCGAGTGAGCACGGTGCAGGTCGGGCAAGTTATTACGGATATATGATCGGTAAGCTGGTGAAGACCAACAGCCTGATATTTGAATGAGGTTGTCTGAAATCCCTGACCGGGCGGTGGAGGTGGCTGCTCCTACGCGAAAGGAGTGAATGAATAATGTTCCGGGGAGATACCTGAACGAAACAGAACTTGACGAAAATGACCAGTAAACCAGAACCTTGCTGCAAGACTGCCAGATTCTGTGGTGAAAAGGGGGTTGGATGGCGATGCGTTACTGGTTAATCGGGAACGAACGTAGTTAGAGATGGGTTCATAGGGGCTGAGATTTGAATTGAGGCGGAAAAGGTAGATGCAGCAGGATGTACCGAGCTGGTCTGTTTTGCTTCTGCGGAGGGTGTGGATAAAGATGTCCTGGTTATGAATGGTGATATCAGAGAGACGGGGATGAAAGGAATGATCGAATCGAGATGAAGTCGGGGCGAACTCTGAGCAACGCAGAAAACCAAAATATGCGAGCAGAAACATAGACTCTAACGTGGAGTCGATAAAGGGAGATAAATAGCCAGAGCGAAGTGTGGAAATACAACGACTAAGGAGGTCAGATGTAAGAGGTAAACGTGAGATTACTGCGGATGCTTCTTGCTTTCTCAGACCTTTCAGTAACATAGTTACGTGGCTGTGTTTTAGGATTGGACAGGGACTTCTGGTTGCTACCTTGATAAAGAAACTGATACCTGAAAGATAGGTTTGGATGGTGGCTGCACGGATTTTTGAATGGAATAAGAGTGGGTGACAAACTGGCAGATAGACATGGGATTGAGTGAGGGAAGAGATAAGCCGTACGATACGTGAAAGGCCTTGAAGGCATTCCGGCCTGTTAGGTATGCCGAGAGAGTACTGGGAGTGAAACTGTCAAGAATGGAATTCTGGGATGCGATGGAGAGGTGTAGAAGTTGCGGAGTCAGTTGTGGATGGTGGCTGAAAATGGTGGGACCGGAGTTGGATCGTGGTCCGCTGCAGGAGCCAAGGATCTGAATTTCTTAAAAGAAAAGAGAGAGTCAGCGATAGAATTTTTGCGGCCTGGAACATGAGCTGCGCGAAGCAAAAACTGATGCTGGGCTGATATGAGCGTGAGTCTGCGGATAAACTGCATAATGACAGTAGAACGGGATCGACCTTTATTTATGATCTCTACTACAGCTGTATTATCAGAGTGGATGAGAATAGAGTTTTGAGACCATTCGTGACCCCAAAGAAGGGCAGCGATGATTATGGGATAGAGCTCATGGAGAGCTGAGGAAGGCGAGGCGGACTGAAGCCGTATGGAGTCGAACTCGGGGGCCAGTTCGAAGCAAACCAGCTCCCTGCATAATAGCCACCAAAGCCAATAGAAGGTGCGGCGTCGGTTCAGAGTTGGATATCATCTGGGTGGGAGATGAAATCATTGTAAAAGAAAGAAATACCGTTCCAAGAGGACAGGAAGTCCTGCCAAAGCTGCATTTCCATACGACATGGCTCGTCGATAACAAGCTGGTCGTGGAGTGATGGTATGCTGGCAGCAGTGGAAAGGAGGTGAGATATGAAGGACCGGCCCTGGGGAATGATGCGAACGGCATAGTTAAGGTGACCGAGAAGTGACAAAAGCTGTTGCTTGGAGCATGAATCGGCCAGGATAAAGTTGGAGAGGATGAGGGAGATCCAATTGATCTTTTCCAGAGACAACGAAGCCTGAAAAGAGGTTGAATCGAGGGTGATACCCAAGAATTCTAGAGAGGTTAGGGGACCCACCGTCTTTTCCTCTGAAAGAGGAACACCGATGTCAGAGAAAGCCTCTGTAAGGGCATGAAGCCCTATACGAGGCGGTGATGAAGCGGGGGTAATGACTAAAAAATCATCAAGGAGGTGAAGAATGTAAGGCAGACGGTAGGTGTTTATTAGAATCCAACATAAGGCCTCGGAAAGGGAATTGAAGATTCTGGGGCTACTTCTGCAGCCAAAGGTGAGTCGAACTGCAAAATAGTAAGCTCCTTTCCAGCAGACGCCAAAGAATCGCCAAAAGTCTGGATGAAGAGGGAGAACCTTAAAAGCACTAGTAATGTCTGCTTTGGCGAGCCAAGCATTTTGGCCTGCCAGACGGATAAGACCTATGGCATGTTCGACTTTGGCATACTGCATTGAGAAGTTGGAGAAGGGGATGAGGCTGTTGATGCTAGGCACGGAGGATCCGTGGGGAGCCGACAGGTCGATAATCAACCGCTTCTTGCCAGAATATTTACAGGTGGCTACGCCTAAGGGGCTGACTCGAAAGACCGCAAAAGGAGGGCGGCAGAAAGGATCAATCATGAATCCCTCCTTAACCTCCTTGAGGAGCAGAAAATCGACCGTTTCGGGTTCAGAAAGTGCAGACCGCAGATTGTTACGACGAGCGGAGCACTCCGGAAGAACTTCTATTCCTGGATGGAACCCGTAAGTGAAACCACGAACTAAGAACTCAACGAACTCCCTATCTGGATGGGAAGCTAAAGCTTTGATGAGAGCCCTCACCTTGAAAGGCGTGGTGAGGAACCGTGCTAGTCAATCTTGCTGTGAGGTGGGGTTATGGGGGCATGAGCCCCTGGAATGAGCTCCACCGCAAAAAGAACATGTGTGCAAGAACCTGCAGCTGGAGACGGAGCAGCCCAGGTCATTGAAGTTACACACCATCCTGCCCCCTTGGTAGAGCAGGGGACGGCCACGTTTATCGATACCCCCGGGGACAGGGGTGGTGGACCTGGGCTTGGTTGGAAGAGGTTTAGGTTTAGGTATGACCGGAGGTGGGGGGCAGTGTTGAGAAGGTGTTTTCACTCTAATTTAAAGCCTATTTTAAAGGAACAGACACACATTTAATTTATGACCCTGGGCTCTCTCTGAGCTCTCATTTCACCTTCCCGCGTGCTCATTCATTTCTGTAAAAAGGAGCAATAAGAACAACAAACAACAATTATATATTTTAACAGTGAGACGTCGTTCACTGGACTCAGTTTTAGTAACTGAGCACAGCTTTATCTCAGCATAAGGTTTTTATTTGAAACAAGAGTTAAAAAGGAAACTCCTCCCACATAGATCTTCGTTCTCAGAATGGTCACAGCTTCTTCACAAGGCACACAGGATGTACCACATTCCTCTTGATTGTTCACGGTTTCTAAGTGTTTCCACATGGACTACAAAATTAAACCCTCATACAACATTAACAGAATTCCTATCTCTTCAGCAGCAATAGACAGGCGGTCGGAGGCGGCTGAGTAGCAGGCAGCGGAGACCCGAGGACGGGAAGGAGCAACGGAGGTGCAGGGGGTGGTGGGGTGGGAGGGAGCACCGCATAAACTGCAGGACAGGGACGCGCGGGCTGCAAAGACTCTGAGTCAAGAACACCCCAGTTTGTCCCGTGATTAAATTGAGCGAGCCGAGCCGCCGCCTGAGAGGAAAACAGGGTGTGGTATTGGTAGAATCCCGCGCCCCCGAACCGGATAGCTATGTCGAGCACGATGGAGAGGTAGTCATCGAGCTTGGGGCGCCGATCGGGGAACACGGAACAAATGGTGTCTCTAAAAAAAGAAAAGGCAACGCAAACTCGGCTGGGGTGAGGTCCTTGGAGCGGGGGCTGAGGGAAGAGCCCAGCAGCATAGGCCCCATGGTAGTCTGGAGTTCTCTTGGCTGACCGGAGAGGCCTTGAGAGGGCTGAAGGAGCTGGGCCAAATCTATATGATTACCGTTGAGAATCTGCTGACGGAGAGCAGGATAAACCGGAGAAGGGCGGTGAATGATGGAAGGAGGCCGGAGGGGGGGGATGGCTGTGGACAAAGAATAGTTATAAGAATCAAGGTTAATTGCGGGAGGAATTGGGGGGGTTGGGGAAGATGAGGAGAGGAGCCAGAAGGAGGATGAGTTAAGAGTCCCGGAACCACCTGCTGGGCAGCGGAACTGAGCTTGAGGAAAGGGAAACAGAAGGAATGGAGAAATGAGAGCCTGAGGGAGGTTCGCTCTGCCTAGATAGAGACGTGAAGAAGTTGGCCATTTAAGCGGCAAAATCTGAGAAGGAGGGAGCAGATGCAGGTAGGCATGGCGCTTGGCTCCTGGCAGAGGGCGCTGGACCTGAAGAAGGAAGCTGAGAAACGTAGCTGAAGGATCCGCCCCGGAAACAGAGGGGACCCGTTTGGCCGAAGAAATTCGGACACGTCTGGAGATCTGGCGGTTCACGGATGGAGGGGATGGCCCGAAGATGTCGGGTTGGCTGGGGACCAGTTCCCCATCCGACTCGGATGGATCGAGGGAGACGGTTAGAACATCCATGAGATGAGCGAATACACAGGTAAGATTTTAAAAATGTAAGCGAGCACAAAAGTTGCGAGGGAGTCTGGAGAACGTGTGAAACGAACGTGAGACATGGTACATGAGGCGAGACTGGCTTATATAGATCGCTGATTGATAATTGAAGTGCGAGAGATCTGGGGGGCCAGATGGGTTGAGTTAGTGTTGATTACTGCGAACGACTAGAGTTGAAGCGTGGTCTTGCTCCTGAACTTAAGCTAACTAGTTAACTCCATTTCTTGGGCTGATGTTACCATTACTAAATCTTGTGCTAATCGGTACCATGAGCTTTTCAGTGACGCTGTTGTATTCATATATCTATTTGTGGGTTGTGGTTGTGTAGTTCTTGGTTTGCATTGTTTGATTTGTTTTGTCATTGTTGTTTTTTTCCCTCTCTCTGCCATCCTGTTGGTGTGGAAGAAGATTGGGATTTTTTCTTGTGTTTCCTTTGTTCCACTTCCTTTCTTATATCTTCAGCTTAATCTCTCCCTCTTAAAATGTTAAATGTTTTTCTATCTCTCTTCGTCAACCTTCTTTCTTCCCCTTTTTTTCCATCTCCGTGTCCCTGGCGCGTCGAAAAAAACAACAAACCCACAGCAATTTCTAATAAAGATTTCTCCCACATACACACGTGCTCAAATTTGTTGGTACCCTTACAGCTCATTGAAATAATGCTGCATTACTCCTGAAAAGTGATGAAATTGAAAGCTATTTTATCATGTATACTTGCATGCCTTTGGTATGTCATAGAATAAAGCAAAGAAGCTGTGAAAAGAGTTGAATTATTGCTTATTCTACAAAGATATTCTAAAATGGCCTGGACACATTTGTTGGTACCCCTTAGAAAAGATAATAAATAACTGGATCATAGTGATATTTTAAACTAAATAGTTACTTTAATTAGTATCACACATGTTTCCAATCTTGTAATCAGTCATTCAGCCTATTTAAATGGAGAAAAGTAGTCACTGTGCTGTTTGGTATCATTGTGTGCACCACACTGAACATGGACCAGAGAAAGCAAAGGAGAGAGTTGTCTGAGGAGATCAGAAAGAAAGTAATAGACAAGCATGGTAAAGGTAAAGGCTACAAGACCATCTCCAAGCAGCTTGATGTTCCTGTGACAACAGTTGCAAATTATTAAGAAGTTTAAGGTCCATGGAACTGTAGCCAACCTCCCTGGGCGCGGCCGCAAGAGGAAAATCGACCCCAGAATGAACAGAAGGATAGTGCGAATGGTAGAAAAAGAACCAAGGATAACTGCCAAAGAGATGCAAGCTGAACTCCAAGGTGAAGGTACGTCTGTTTCTGATCGCACAATCCGTCGCTGTTTAAGCGAAAGTGGGCTCCATGAAAGAAGACCCAGGAGGACTCCACTTTTGAAAGAAAAACATAAAAAAGCCAGACTGGAATTTGGTAAAATGCATATTGACAAGCCACAATCCTTCTGGGAGAATGTCCTTTGGTCAGATGAGTCAAAACTGGAGCTTTTTGGCAAGTCACATCAGCTCTATGTTCACAGACGAAAAAATCAAGCTTTCAAAGAAAAGAACACCATACCGACAGTGAAACATGGAGGAGGCTCGGTTATGATTTGGGGCTGCTTTGCTGCGCCTGGCACAGGGTGCCTTGAATCTGTGCAGGGCACAATGAAATCTCAAGACTATCAAGGCATTCTGGAGCAAAACGTATTGCCCAGTGTCAGAAAGCTCGGTCTCAGTCGCAGGTCATGGGTCCTCCAACAGGATAATGACCCAAAACACACAGCTAAAAGCACCCAAGACTGGATACGAACAAAACATTGGACTATTCTGAAGTGGCCTTCTATGAGTCCTGATCTGAATCCTATCGAACATCTATGGAAAGAGCTGAAACTTGCAGTCTGGAGAAGGCACCCATCAAACCTGAGACAGATGGAGCAGTTTGCTCAGGAAGAGTGGGCCAAACTACCTGTTAACAAGTGCAGAAGTCTCATTGAGAGCTACAGAAAACGTTTGATTGCAGTGATTGCCTCTAAAGGTTGTGCCACAAAATATTAGGTTAGGGGTCCCATCATTTTTGTCCATGCCATTTTCATTTGTTTTCTTATTTACAATATTATGTTGAATGAAACATCAAAAGCAAAGTCTAATTTCTATTAAATATGTAATAAACAATGGTGGATGCCAATTACTTTTGTCAGTTTCAAATTATTTCAGAGAAAATTGTGCATTCTTCATTTTTTGTGGAGGGGTACCAACAAATTTGAGCACGTGTGTATATATCAAGTGGAGGACTATAGCAAAAGCCGTAATGCTCGACTTGTGATAGTAAATGTGTTGGGCTTCTACTTGGAACTCGGACACCAATTCTGAGCTCCACACTGCCAGACAGGAATCCTGTCCATAAATGTTATGAACACAATCTGTGACAATGGGCAACCTTGGCGGAGTCCAACTCTCACTGTGAATGAGCCCGACTTACTGCTGGGAAACTGAACCAAGCTCTGAGACCGGTCATACAGGGACCTAACACGCCGTATCAAGGGGCCCGGTACCCCATACTCCCGGAGCACCCCCCACAGGGCTCCCCGAGGGACACGGTCGAACGCCTTCTCCAATTCCACAAAACACATGTAGACCAGTTGGACGAACTACCACGCACCCTCCAGGACCCTGCTGAGGGTGTAGAGCTGGTCCAGTGTTCCACGGCCAGGACGAAAACCTCATTGTTCCTCCTGGATCCAAGGTTTGACTATCCGTCAGACCTCCTCTCCAGAACCCCAGAATAGACCTTACCAGGGAGGCTCAGAAGTGTGATCCCCCTGTAGGTGGAACACACTCTGTGGTCCCCCTTTTTAAACAGGGGGACCACCACCCCGGTCTGCCAATCCAAGGGAACTACCCCCGATGTCCACACAATATTGCAGAGCCGCGTTAACCAACACAGCCCCACAACATCCAGAGTCTTAAGGAACTCTGGGCAAATCTCATCCGCCGCCGGAGCCTTGCCACCGAGGAGCTTTTTAACCACTTCGGTGACTTCAGCACCAGAGATTGGAGAGCCTAACCTAAAGTCCCCAGACTGCTTCCAGATTGGAAGGCGTGCCGGTAGGATCGAGGAGGTCTTTGATGTATTGTGTTAAAAGTCCTCTAAAGTTGGAAGGTGCAACACAGAGAACTGATCTTTTATCAACCATGTTTCTCTGCTTTTTATTGCATCTGATGATAAAT
The DNA here is from genome assembly GCA_963556495.2 of Valencia hispanica. Taxonomy (NCBI): domain Eukaryota; kingdom Metazoa; phylum Chordata; class Actinopteri; order Cyprinodontiformes; family Valenciidae; genus Valencia; species Valencia hispanica. Next base: position 1,574,682 of record OY747710.1, on the reverse strand, counting down.
AGGACCACATGCATGCAGTGAGTTTAACAAAAAAAAAGACTGGATGTAAACTTAGCGAAATAAAGAAAGAAACTATACTTCTTTATTCTGTTAGAATGCTTAGAGTTTTGGTTATTGTTGAGTAAAAAAACAAATTTCAAACAAAAACATTTTACTTTTTTAATTTAAAAAAACAAAAAATGAACGTTCTGGGTCTCTTAGTTACTTTTAACTTGACAGTTTTGCCCCCCGGGATGAATAGATACCACTGCTCTGTCTGATTGCCTCCATCCATCCATTGACTCTACCTGCCTGTCCTTGCAGGGTCCCCACTGCTGGAGGTACCATGCATGGTTGTTTGTCCTGTGTTTGTCTCTGTGTTGCCCTGTGATGGACTGGTGACCTGACCAGGCGCTCAAACAATGACCACAACCATGCATGGATGAAATCTATGGTTGTGGTTGTCTTTTTGAATTCCCATCAGTGATTTTACTGTATGAGCATTCAAACGACAGCGTATCTCAGGGTGTAAAACATGTCGTTACATTGTCCATAACTCAGGCCAGCAGGTGAATGTCCGTTCACTCCTTGAACACTGACCCCGTATTTGGTTACATTTGCATTCAGACCAACTGCAGACGTGTCGGAGGCTCCTATAGTGAACCGTTTAGAATGACACGTCTGCTTAAGAGCTTGTTACCAATACGACTCCTGGATGGAAAGAGGGAAAGAAACACAAGAACCACAATAAACTGACGTGGTCTTTGTAAAGGTGAAAAAAAAACAACGTTATGTTATTGTTTCCAAAAAAGTCTGAACAAGGCTGAAGGAAAAAGAACTTTAGGACCTCACTGTCATCTGTTCTAAATGAAAACCAGGGCAAAATCCTGCTATGTTTATCTCACAAAAAGGCTCATGTTGGGTTTAAATTTGTTATAGCAGCTGGTCTATTCATCAGCTGTTACTGTAAAATTGTTGATGTTATTTCAGATGTTATTTAATCTCTCTATGTTACAAGGCCTAATGCATTAATATTGAAGTTATGGCTTGAATCCAGGTCTGAAAACGTCTGTACATGGATAAGAGTGTAACAGTTGGAGAAGAATGGTTTCTGTGTGCGCAGCAGGGAGTTGCAGCTTCCCTTATCTATGGAATGTTAGGGGAGGACAGCGTTGGCCTTCAGAGCGTTGGAAACAGGAGGAAGCTTCGAAGGACGGCAATGAAGCGGGAGAGCCACAATCTTCCTGGCAACAGGGAGGGTTTATCATATTCCTTTTCAGGGCGTTGCATCGATCCATTGGTCCGGAGGTGTTTCAGAGCTGCAACCGTAACCTAACGATGGGAGATGCTGAATATCAATGAGCCATTCTCCCCAACTGTTGGCCAATGAGATTATTGCACGTTGGTATCAAACACTGTGTACCGATAAGTCAGGCATTCTGTTTGGTGAAGGACGGTAGTTGAGTCTGGTCAGATCCAGAGTGGTCCATGTATATAGATTGTTATGGAAATCAATGTTTTCTTTCTTTAAACAAGGATGAGGCTGAAGTCCTGATTGGTGTTTTCTTGTCTTTTGCACTGGCCACAGATGCAAAGTGCTGTAAAATAACTGACGTGTGTAATGGAGAAAATATCTTCTCCCTTCCATATGGATGAGGCTGGAGTCTGGATTAGTGGTTCTTATACTTTATTACAGCCAGTCTTGTACATGAACCCGTCTGGGCCAACGCTTGAACTCTCTCACACCCCAGATCATGTCTGTCCCTCTGCAAGCAGCTTCTGCCTTCAGTCCCCTGATGTGTGTCTTCATTGCACGGTTAACCAAAACACTGAGGAGTCACCAAGTTAGATTAGAGTAGGCCTCTTTCCTGACTCTAATAATTTTGCCATATCCGCCATATGCCTTTACCAATTACTAAATCAATTAATTGACATAACCTTAAAATATTGTTGTAGCACATGTTTGTCAGTAAGGGAACAGGTGAGACATTAGATTCTCAACCATCCAGCACGACTAGCTTAATGAGGAGGTTAGCTGATGGGCTAAAACTAACGTAATAAAACAAAAGTTTTCAGTTGTCACAAAGGATATTGCATATCGTAAAGTATGGTCAACTACATAGACATGAGAAAACACATGAAATGAATATTTAAATCCTTGTATTATATTATTTAATTGAACCTTTATGTAACCAGGTAAAATCCCATTGAGACACTGGCTTTAATTTAGACGGGAGCTGACATTGCTGTGTTGTTACTTTAATTTATCTACTGTATTTATTGTTTTTACTTTCCTTTTTTTATGTGTTTAATATGCAGTAGTTTGGTCGACCATCTGTAGTTTTAAAGGTGCTTAATGAATAAAGTGTGGTATGGTCAGAGGTGGAAAGAGTACTACAATATTCTACTCAAGTACAAGTAAAATTACCAGTCTAAAATTTTACTCCAGTAAAAGTTAAAAGTAGCTCAATTAAAATGTACTGAGAGTAAAAGTTACTTGGTTACATTTTTTTGCAGAGGTTTAACATTTTCTCCTGACAATGGGTATAAATCTCAAAGTAGTTGCATTTTCAAAACAATAACTTTTTAAAAAGTGCAACTCCAGATTAACTACAAATTTCCTCAAATGACCCGAAGAAGACCAAACTGACAGGTACCATCACGATGTTTGTAAGACAAAACTATGGCATTTTCTGATGAGACTCTATTAAACCTGTCAGATATTAGAACATGTTGAATAAACTTAAAACTTGTCAAATAAACATAGCTGCTAAAAATGTAGTTCTCTTTTTTCTAAGTGGCCCTGCTCTAATGTACTTCTAGATTCCAGTTCCTTTATTTGTGTCCTTCCTTAGAGTGTTTCTCTCTGAACCTCCAGTTCATTTTGAGCAACAGTTGATTGTTAAAGTTAGTAGAGTTCATCTTTGCTCGTTTTACAGTAAAGTATTTTCTGTGTTGGAAAATTAACGTCTAACATCTTGATAGGTCTATAGGATGAATTCTTTTTTATTCTACATTTTTCTAAATCACTCTAAAAGTCTCAACAAATCGCCCAGCATTATTACACACATGTTTGCTGAATAACAATACAACCAGACAACTTAATTTATTTCTGATTCCCCTCCACTATACCACTGTGGTTAAGCCAGCCCTCACTGGATTTTGACATGCGCCAGTAGAGGCTGCGTTACGGTACTCTTCCTTAAAGGAGTCATCACCAGAAATGTTCACTTTTCCACGTTAAAGTATGCATATTATGTTTTCCTAATGATTTTACACTGCCGGGAAGCCGATATTTAAAAGTGGAGCGTTTGTTAACCCTTGGCTTCTTCAACCAGCCCAACTGCACGCTCACTCATATATGCGATCTTAATTTCTCCCCCATCCAGACGTCGAATCGGCAGGATATACCATATAAGGATATCGCAGACCAATGCTGCTGCAAGTCCGCCCCGCCCCTCTGGCCCTCATATTCAGTCAGGCGCCGCCATTAGAAGATGGAAACAATCCAGAACTGTGTGTAATTTGCTGCTTTCCAACATGAAATATATTATTCACTTTTGAGTAAATGTCCCCAGTTTAATTGAAACCGTCTGATTCCACAGACTATTTCCACTTCAGACTAATACTCCATTTGACCCTCACCAACTTTCAACCGGATCTGATTGAGATTTCAAAATAAAACCCAAATTAAATGCCAATATGAAGTTAATGTGGGTGATGGGAAGTTATTAAAACCGGCTACCTCGGTCTCTCTGGGCAAACACATAATAATGTTGTTTCCTTTGTTGAACTGAAGCTGAAGGGGTCCCTTAAATACGACCAGGTGTTAACATCGTTTAAGTAAAATTCCAAACTTTAAAAAGTACAATTACACACAAAAAACTACTCAATTATAGTAAAGTAAGCAAATGTAATTTGTTAGTTTCCATCTCTGTTTACAAGAAGTAAAAAAAACAAAACTATAAACTGTGAAAAACAGATGTGCCAATAACAGCAGCAGAAATGTTACTTGAAGTGAGATAAACAGTGGAAATGACAGCAGGGGTGTAAATATTATTTTGTTTGTTGGGGGGCAGCGATGGTTATAGAGTCTAACAGCTGCAGGGAGAAAGGACCTGCTAAAATGTTCCTTCATGCACCGAGGATGCAGCAGTCTGTCCCTGAAGGAGCTCTGCAGCTCAGCTACATCTTCATGAGGCATGGAGGAGGGACTCTGTCCATCAGGGATGTTATTTTAGCCAGAGTCTTTCTGTTTCATCCCAACAGAAATGAAATGTACTACAATCTCAGCTGAAATGACAAACAATTGATGGGTTCTTTACTTTGCTTCGTTACACAGCAGCACATGGCCCTCATGAGTGCCTTTGTACTGCCCTCTAGTGGAGAGAACTAATATAAAGTTAACTGAAGCTCAGCTTCTTACAAAGAATTTAGATCATAACAATTTCTTGCACCGTTTTTGTATTAAACTAGTTTATTTTACGACCTGTCATAAGGGGCAGTATTTTGCTAGTTGGCCAAAAACTGCTGCAGTTTTGCATGAGCAACAGTTTTTCCCCCCATATGTACCCAGACTAGAGTGCTCCCCCTGCTGGTGGTGCAGAGTGACTGCTTTATCAGTATGTCATGATGTTTTCCAGATTCCTGCTAATTGCTCAGTTATTTATTTCAGTGAGTTGAAGCACAGACCCATCGGCCCTCCAGGACCAGGGTTTGACATTTGTTTGTCTTAGAGTAACATCAACTCAAGGTGGCTTCATCATCAACAAACCATCCTCAGAAATATGAACACATGGATTGCTCACTTCTTCTTGGGGGCGACCTCAACTTTGGTTTAAATGAAGAAATAGACAGGCTCAGCACAGCAGGGACTCAGCGCAGCTGGAAATCTATAGATATAGTCAAACAGTACATGAGCGATTATGGACTTTGTGAGGCATGGCGATCACTTCACCCCAATGACAAAAAATATACTTTCTTCTCAAATGTCCACCATTCATATTCTCGACTGGATTATTTGTTAGTCAGCAGCTCACTGTTGACTGACATTTCAGACACTGAGATACACCCTATAGCTGTTAGCGATCATGCTCCTGTTTCTCTAACTTTAGTAAATAAAACAGAAACACCTCACAGCAAAAATTGGAGATTTAATATATCCTTACCTTCGTAAATAAAATTTATTCTATTAAAAATAAAATCATTGGCATCCTCCCAAACATGATTACTTCTTCCTCAGTAAATGAGGCAGTATCGGAAAGAACTGTAGATCCTCAGTTGTGCTTAGGCTGTTTTGATTCAGTCGAGCTTTCGGAATTATCAAAAATATTAGCCTCATCTAAACCTTCAACTTGTATGTTGGACCCAATTCCAACCAAATTATTTAAAGAAGTGTTCCATTTGGTTCCTGGCCCCATTTTGGATATGATGAATCTATCCTTAGTAAACGGATACGTACCACAGGAATTTAAAATAGCTGTAATTAAACCTTTACTCAAGAAACCTTCCCTTGATCAAGATGACTTGGTGAATTACAGACCTATATCTAACCTTCCTTTCTTATCCAAAGTCCTTGAGAAAATTGTTGCTAATCAAGTCTGTGAGCATCTAAACAGTAACGAGCTGTTTGAAGAGTTTCAGTCAGGTTTTAGAGCTCATCATAGCACTGAAACAGCACTGGTGAAGGTTACTAATGATATTCTCATGGCCTCAGATAATGGACTGGTGTCTGTTCTGGTTTTGTTAGATCTCAGTGCTGCTTTTGACACAGTCGATCATAATATTCTCTTAGAAAAGCTTGAACATTTTGCAGGGATCAAAGGAACAGCACTAGGCTGATTTAAATCATATTTGTCTGATAGATTCCAGTTTGTTCATCTAAATGATAAATCTTCTTCACTCTCAAGAGTTACTTGTGGAGTTCCACAGGGTTCTGTGCTTGGACCAATTCTGTTCACCATATATATGCTCCCAATTGGTAGAATCATTAGACAGCATGGGATAAATTTCCACAGCTATGCAGATGATACACAACTATATTTATCCATAAATCCTGATGAACCCAGTCAGTTAGGTAGATTACAGGCATGTCTGGAAGACATAAAAACATGGATGACCCTAAACATTTTGCTTTTAAATTCTGACAAAACAGAAGTTGCTGTCTTTGGACCAGAAGTTCTTAAACAGAAACTGATTAGTCAATCACTTCAGCTGGATGGCATTAAATTGGCCCCCAGTAATAACGTAAAGAACCTCGGCGTTATTTTTGACCGAGACTTGAAATTTAAATCCCATATTAAACAGGTTTCTAGGATTTCTTTCTTTCACCTCCGGAATATTGCTAAAATTAGAAACATCCTGTCCAGGAGTGATGCTGAGAAACTAGTCCATGCATTTGTTACCTCAAGGCTGGACTACTGTAATTCTTTACTATCAGGTAGTCCACAAAATGCCATTAAAAGCCTTCAGTTGATCCAAAATGCGGCAGCAAGAGTTTTGATGAATATTAAAAAGAGAGATCACATTTCTCCTGTTTTAGCTTCCCTTCATTGGCTCCCTGTTAAATCCAGAATAGAATTTAAGATCCTTCTTCTTACATACAAAGCCCTTAATAATCAAGCTCCATCATACATCAGAGATCTAATTGTTCCTTATGTTCCTAACAGAGCCCTTCGCTCTCAGACTGCAGGTTTACTTGTAGTTCCTAGGATTTCTAAAAGTAGAATGGGAGGGAGATCTTTTAGTTATCAGGCTCCTCTCCTGTGGAACCAGCTCCCAGCTTTAGTCCGTGAGGCAGACACTCTGTTTACTTTTAAGGCCAGGCTTAAAACTTTCCTTTTTGATAAAGCTTATAGTTAGAGTGGCTAAGGTCATCCTGAGCTAGCTCTGTAGTTATGCTGCTATAGGCTTAGACTGCTGGAGGACAGACTTACCAATTTTCTTCACTCTGCTACTTCCTTTTCTCCTACTACTCTCCAGGTGTATTACAGTACATTCTGTTATTTCGACTGTTAACTTTGTTTTCTCTCAGTGTTTTTCTCTCCATAGAAGATACACCTGGTCTGGTATCCTGCTTGGCTGCAATGCCCTGTTGGACGGGGGGCATTGACTGGGATGATCCCCCCAGTAACTGAACATCCACTGTGTCCTGTTATTAACTTTTTACTTCCTGTAACAAAGAAAGTTCTCTTATATCAGATCTTCTGTTCCTTCTGTGTTTCTGCTCTGTCTTCTCAAACCCCCAGACAGTCGTGGCAGATGGCCGCTCCTACTGAGCCTGGTTCTGTTGGAGGTTTCTTCCTGTTAAAGGGGAGTTTTTCCTCTCCACCGTCGCTACATGCTTGCTCAGTATGAGGGATTGCTGAAGGATTGCTGTGGTTGGAAAGTCTGCATCAACGGGGACCAACCTCACGCCAATGACTGACGCAATCTGCTGGGATTCCTTAAATAGGAAACTTTTTAACTGATTGGAATGTTTGTATAAATGTATTGAAATGACTTCTTGTTAAGTGCCTTGAGATGACATCTGTTGTGAATTGGCGCTATATAAATAAACTGAATTGAATTGAATTGAATTGAATTACTTAAGGATAAAGAATTTATTAAATATTTTGAAAAAGAGTGGGCTTCTTATTTAGAATATAATGACCTCCCTGGTACGTCACCATCCATTCTTTGGGAGGCAGGAAAAGCTGTGATTAGAGGTAAAATAATCTCATTCTCATCAAATAAAAAGAAAATGGAAAAAAAAACGTATTCAGGAATTAAAAGAAACTATTAATTCATTAGAAGCTTCTCTAGATGAGGAGAGACTAGGCAAAATCCGTAAAGCAAAGCTAGAATTAAATCAAATTATTATTAAACAGACCCAGTTCTTAATTCAAAGACTTAGGATAGAAAACTTTGAACAAGGTAATAAATCAGGTAGATTTTTGGCTAACCAGCTAAAAATTAATAAAGAAAAAACAAATATATCTGCTATTAAAGATCAGACCGGGAATACAGTATATGATCCTGGAAGAATAAACAACACATTTAAAGAATTTTACAAGGCTTTATACTCACCAGAGATAAATCCATCGGATCATGAAATTGAACAATTTTTTGATAACATAACACTACCTAAATTATCTGAAAGTCAAGCGATGGCCCTGGATTCACCACTAACAGCGGCTGAACTCCAGGAGGCCCTCCAAGGCATCCCCAATAATAAGGCTCCAGGCCCAGATGGATTTCCAGCAGAGTTCTATAAAGAATTCTGGAATATTCTGGCACCAACATTCCACAGAATGCTGCAGGAAACCAAGGAAAATGGCCGACTCCCACCAAATATGAATTCTGCCTACATTAGTCTTCTACTAAAATCAGGTAAAGTCCCTTTGTTTCCTACCAGCTATCGTCCCATATCCCTCATTAATGTTGATCTTAAAATAATCTGCAAAGCCCTCGCAAAAAGGATAGAGAAAGTAACCCCTCTTATAATACATCCTGATCAAACTGGTTTTATTAAAGGGAGACATTCATCCACAAATTCACGTAGATTAATAGATTTAATAGATTTTTCTAACTGTAAAAACATTAAAACTAATATATTATCTTTAGATGCAGAAAAAGCATTTGATGGAGTTAACTGGAAATTCTTATTTGTAACCTTACATAAATTTGGCTTTGGAAATTCTTTTCTAAACTGGTTGAAAATATTATACAGTTTACCAACAGCGTGTATCAGAACAAATAACCAAACATCATCTAGGTTTTATCTTCAGAGAGGTACCAGGCAGGGATGTCCTCTCTCTCCCTCCCTGTTCGCTATTTTTATTGAACCACTAGCTGCAGCGATCAGGCAAACTCACAATATTAAAGGCATAAAATGCAATAACATAGAACATAAAATCAGTCTTTATGCAGATGATGTATTACTTTTTCTCCAGCATTCACAAACCTCTTTCTCTCAGGTAATCGGGTTGATAAACTCTTACTCAAATGTTTCAGATTATTCTCTAAATTGGTTAAAATCTACAGTTCTTCCAATCAATTGTTCTGTCCAGAATCCAACTAATACTCAACTGCAGTCAGGGAATATTACCTATTTAGGTATCAATGTCTCACCAAGACTGGCAGATTTAATAATGCTAAACTACATCCCACTTTTAAAAAAAGTGGAAGATGATCTTGCTAGATGGAAATCTCTACCCATATCACTTATGGGAAGGGTTGCTTCAATAAAAATGATGGTTTTGCCCAGAATCAACTACTTATTCTCAATGATCCCAAGTAAACCATCACAGACTGGTTTAGATCTCTGGACTCCTCTATCTCTAAATTTCTTTGGAAAGATAAACCCCCACGTATCAGCTTAAAAACACTGCAGAAGACCAAAGAAAAAGGAGGTCTAGATCTACCAAACTTCCATCATTATTTCTTAGCCAACAGGCTCCAATACATATCAAGATGGTTAAAACATAGCTACCTAGACGAGTCCTGGATAGACGTAGAACAGACACTATGTAATAAGATAAAACTTTCAGACCTACCATTTATTAGCTCAAATATAAAACAATATGAATGCTTTGAAAGCATAAATATCAGCTCCTCTCTGACAGCATGGTGGGAGTTTCTAAAAAGGACAGAGTCCACAATAATCCCATGCAGACGTACACCCATCTGGAATAACCCCGACATCTTGCAAAACAAATGTATGATAAGTTTCCCAGTCTGGAGGTGCAATGGAATTGAATACCTGGAACATATATTTGAAGGAACATACTTTATCCCATTTAATACATTAATTACACAATATGGAATTGATAAAAACAAATTCTTAGAATATCAACAAATTAAATCTATTATTAAAGGTAAATTTAGGCTCAATACAGCTGAATTACAAATTCCAGCAAGAGTTTAAGATTTTCTTAATCTCAACCCCCCCCCAAATTGCTGTCTAAAATATACAAAACTTTATCTACATTAGATGAATCAATAGCCATCCCTATTTCAAAATGGGAGGTGGATTTATCAGCCAGCTTTGACCAAAACGTCTGGTCTCAGATATGTTTAAGAACCTTTAAAATAACAAAAAATCCTAATTTGCAATTAATACAATACAAAATCCTTCATAGAGTACCCTATACAGGTCAACGAATGTTTAGGATGGGTTTTACATCGTCTAATACCTGCTTACAATGCAGAAGCAATACACCAGATACTTATGTTCATGCGCTTTGGTTCTGTCCACCTGTTAAGAAATTTTGGTGCCAGATATGTGAGGACTTATCAAAGTGTCTGAAATGTAACATCCCACCATCTCCCTCAATTTGCCTGTTAGGAAATTTAAATGATGTCACCATGGACACAAAGTCAGTTCTAATGGTTCACATTGCCTTATGCATAGCTAAGAAAACTATCCTCCTGAACTGGAAAAATAAAAAAGCTCTTAATATTAATCAGTATAGAAATCTCTTGTTGGACCATATTGGTCTTGAGACGGCCTCTGGCTCCATATTTGATCAATCTCTCTGGGCTCCTTTGATCGGCTCCATCACCTAGTGGGGGTGGGGGGCACTTGGTTTTGTCGTTTGGGACACTGTTGCTGATGTGGGGGTTTTGGGGTTGGAGGCGTCTGGGGGGGACCCCGGGGGATGGGATCACCGGGCGGATGGGGAGCTGGACGTCGTGGCCGGCCTGGGGTTGGGCTTTGGGTGGTGACTCCTGATGGCTGCATGCGGTGCCTTGGGGGGGTCGCACTGGCGGACATGGGTTACTGGCCTGGTGGCCGTGCTGCGCCTGGGTAGGGTCTGGGGTGGGCCTGGGGATTCGGGGCTCGGGGGCGCCGCGCCCCCTAGCTGTGGTCCTGGCTGGGGGTCGGCCGGCGTGGGGTCTCTGTTGGCTGTGGGGGTCGTGGCCGGCCGGCGGCCGGCATGTGCAGCCGCCTCTCTCTTTTTCTCTGGGCCGATTGTCATCGCCAGTCCCTGTATGGCGTCTCGCCTTGTTTGCTGGTTGGGGTGCCTGGCTGCTGGTGGCGGCGGCTGGGTGGCGTTTCTGGGCCGGATCAGTCCTTTTTTGCACTGGACTTGGCTCCTGGGTCTTGGTCTTTGTGTGGGGTGCTGGGGTTGGGCATTTGGCCGGGAATGGTCGGACTTGCGGGTGGACTGGCCGGGTGGTGGGCGTGCAGGGCAACCTGGGTGTCTAGTGTCTTTTGTGTTTTGAGAGTAGAACGAATGTCAGGGTGGGTTTAGTTCCCCTTCTGGGATGGGGCTGGGGGGACTGCCTTGGGGTCCGTGGGGCTTTGTGGTGCTGTGGCCATGGGCCCCGGATTGAACGTGCCATGGCCTCCCTCCCCTGGTGGATCCCGGTGAACAGCGGTGCCTATAGGGGTCAGTGGGGGAGCTGGCACCCTGGGAAGACATTTTGTCTCCCAGTCCTTCCCTACCCATCCCTGGACACCTCTGTCCACCCGCTCCATCACTTTACCACTCACATAACGTCTTGGGGCATGGACACATCACTGGGGTGCGAGGAGGGGTTTCCCTCCTCGCTATCCCGTGGTGTCCTGGGTCCCAATTTTAATATACAACTTAGACACTCCCACTTATAACATTTTCATGCGACAAGCATGTAGGGACTTTGGGGTGGGCACACTTTTCGGCATCCAGAGGGGGAGCGGTTCAATCAGCTTCACTTCTGGTGCCGGTGCCCACTGTTAAACCACATATAGACACTCAGGACTCTGAGGGTGGAGGTTGGGGGATGTGTGGCTGCCTTCCCCACATCCCACCCCTCTGTTTTAAATGCACATTATAACAACACGCATCAACACCATACTCGAGCGGGAGGATAGAGGCTACGAGTCTTCTCACACCCCTGTTCGCTGCGGGCCATCAGGGGTTGGGGTCCGGAGGAGAACAGGCGGTCTGGTCGGGGTCCTGGGCTGTCGGGCTGCTTTGCCACTGTGGGGCCCTTGGCGGTCTGCTTGTCTCCATCCTAGAAGGTAGGGGGTCCACCTCCCGGGTCCGGGGGCTGGTGGCTCTACTGGGGCATCGGTACCTGGACCTGGGAGCATAAAGTGTGCATGGGGTGTGTGAGTGAGGGTACAGCGTCATTTTTTGGGTGTCTTGGTGAGTCAGTGAGAATGTGTGGGTTTAAGAGGGAGGGAACGTATGACTGTGTCTGTATGTCTTTGTCTGGCTGTCAGATTGGATCTTGGTCTGCCCCCTCGCCTGGCGCACCTCAGGCCTTTCACTTAATGGGGGGCCTATTTCCCCTCCGTCACTCCCCGCCAGGGACGGGGGCCCCTGCCTGCCGGTGCGCCGGTGGTCAATCCGGTTCGGACCTGGTGCGTGCCTGGCCGGGCCTGTGGGGGCCGGTGTGTCGGTCGGCCGATGCGCTGGGCCGATATCTTCCTTTGGTTGGTTGGGGCACCTATTTTAGAGGTGCCAGGTTTGGGATTGTTGGGTGGTGCCTGCTCGGTGGCTCGGCGGGATGCGGATCCGGCGTCTCTGCTCGTTTGATCACCTGTTCTGTGCACACCGTGCGTGGCCGGTTCATTGGCAGGTTGGACCGGCCCTGGCCCTCATTGGATGCCTGGTCTCGGCGCCCTGCGTTGCGCGGGATCGGGACCCGGGAGCTGGTACAACTTGGCGTCCAGATGCTGACTGAGCCCGGCCTGGGGATGCTGTCTGTCCCTTGCGGCTATTGGTGGGGCGCTGGGATGTTGGCGGTGGGGATTGGCCTAGGGTGGAGGCGTCGCGTGGCGGCCGGCCGCGACCCCTGCATTGCCGGGGGGCCCTCGTCGGCTCCCTGCTGGGGGGTGGGGTGCCCCTGGGCCCCCGGCTCCTGCTCCGATCTCCTTCATTTTTATTCAAAGATAGCAGTTTCTCAACAGTTTAAGCGATTCCTTTTTTTTGACACCGCCTCACCAGCCTTCGAAAACACTCCCACTCCAAACTGACTGCAACTCTCCTACACAAACCCACATTTTGTATGGAGCCTGAGGGGATTTATTCAAATTCAATTCAATTCAAAATTACTTTATAAATCCCAAAGAGAAATTAAATGTTGTTGTAACTCATTAAGCAAGTTCCTTCAAAGATTTGTTGTAGATGCTGATGGCTGTGTGGAGGGATGATCTCCTGTAGCAGTCTGCAGTTCTGAAGACGCCTCTGACTGAAGACGCTCTGTAGTTGTATGACAGTCTGATGTAGAGGATGATCTGGATCTATGGCGTCTTTTTTTCAACTCATCAGGGTTTTGTGGCTGTAGTTGAGGTATTATTTGAGCTTTTGTGATGTTAATCAGCTGCTGCCAGTTGTAAACCACCTTGTTGCCATGGTTATGCATCATAACAAATGTCCAAAAATAAAAAGTATCAGCAAAAATCCTTCGAGCTGCACAGCATTCAAAACCAGAGAGAACAGTTGCTGTCAAAAAATATGACTCGTTGTCTTCTTCTGTGGGGGAAGGCTTAGTATGTTTTTCTGACGATGTTAGGTTGGGTGACAGCAAACCAATCACAATGGACCCTCCCTGCTGGGGGGTGGGGTGCCCCTGGGCCCCCGGCTCCTGCTCCGATCTCCTTCATGTCTGCATCGATTCCTGGGAGACGGATTGATGTCTTCTCACACCAACTATCGAACACTCTTATGGAGAAACCTTATATGCACCAGCATGCTAACACACACACATAGATGTGGGGTCTCTGGTGTTTAAGGATATATTCTTGGGCTGAGGTTATCATTACTAGAGCTTGATTAATCGGTACCATGAGTTTTTCTGTGACATTGTTGTTGTATTTTTATATCTATTTTTGTGTGATGTGGTTGTGTAATTCTTAGTTCACAATGTTTGGTTGGTTTTGTCGATGTTCCTTTTTCATGTTTTGTTTTGTTTTCCCCCTCTCTCTGCCGTCCTGTGGGTATGGAGGCAGACTTCAATGTCTTCCTGTGTTTTCTTTGTTCCCCTTCCTCTCTTGTATTTTCAACTCACCCTCTCTCATGACTTTTTGTTTCCTACTTTTCTTCTTCATCTTCCTTCTTTCTTCTCCTTAATTTTCCGTCTCCGTGTCCATAACATCAGAAAAATAAAACCCCCAACAATTCATAATAAAGATTTTTCACACATAAATCAAGTGGAGTACTATAGCAAAAGCTGTACTGCTCCGCTTGTGAAAGTAAATCTGTTGGGCTTCTACTTGGTACTCAGACACCAATTCTGAGCTCCACACTGCCAAACAGGACACGTGAAAGAAAGAAAGAAAGAAAGAAAGAAAGAAAGAAAGAAAGAAAGAAAGAAAGAAAGAAAGAAAGAAAGAAAGAAAGAAAGAAAGAAAGAAAGAAAGAAAGAAAGAAAGAAAGAAAGAAAGAAAGAAAGAAAGAAAGAAAGAAAGAAAGAAAGAAAGAAAGAAAGAAAGAAAGAAAGAAAGAAAGAAAGAAAGAAAGAAAGAAAGAAAGAAAGAAAGAAAGAAAGAAAGAAAGAAAGAAAGAAAGAAAGAAAGAAAGAAAGAAAGAAAGAAAGAAAGAAAGAAAGAAAGAAAGAAAGAAAGAAAGAAAGAAAGAAAGAAAGAAAGAAAGAAAGAAAGAAAGAAAGAAAGAAAGAAAGAAAGAAAGAAAGAAAGAAAGAAAGAAAGAAAGAAAGAAAGAAAGAAAGAAAGAAAGAAAGAAAGAAAGAAAGAAAGAAAGAAAGAAAGAAAGAAAGAAAGAAAGAAAGAAAGAAAGAAAGAAAGAAAGAAAGAAAGAAAGAAAGAAAGAAAGAAAGAAAGAAAGAAAGAAAGAAAGAAAGAAAGAAAGAAAGAAAGAAAGAAAGAAAGAAAGAAAGAAAGAAAGAAAGAAAGAAAGAAAGAAAGAAAGAAAGAAAGAAAGAAAGAAAGAAAGAAAGAAAGAAAGAAAGAAAGAAAGAAAGAAAGAAAGAAAGAAAGAAAGAAAGAAAGAAAGAAAGAAAGAAAGAAAGAAAGAAAGAAAGAAAGAAAGAAAGAAAGAAAGAAAGAAAGAAAGAAAGAAAGAAAGAAAGAAAGAAAGAAAGAAAGAAAGAAAGAAAGAAAGAAAGAAAGAAAGAAAGAAAGAAAGAAAGAAAGAAAGAAAGAAAGAAAGAAAGAAAGAAAGAAAGAAAGAAAGACCATTTTCAGTTATTTCCATGATGTGATAGCGCCATCTGTTGGTCAGTCTGTTAATAAAGGAGCCGTTTTCAGTCCCTTCCGCTTTGGAGGCTATGGCACCTCAAACTGCTCAAAACTAAATGAATAAAACATTATGAAATTAATATCTTTATGGATGAATAATAGACAAATACATAATGTGATAATGAAATTGTGAAATTTGCAATTTCCCTTTAAAAATGTATTTATTAGTCTAATATAAAAAATATTTTACTGTAATTTTATTCCTAGTAATAGAAATACATTTTTAACCATTTTTATTTAGTTCCATCAATTTTTATTCCAAAATGTTATTTTCCCATAGTCAGCTTTTATAACATAATGATGTTTTCCCCAGTGGCTTATCAATATCTGAACGTCACTTTTCAGCAGCATAACGTCGTTATATAAGGGTGACTGTAGGTCAGTGGTAGAGTTGTCGGCCTGTGACCCAGAATTCGTGGGTTCGATTCTTGCTTCCTGTTACATGTCGTTGTGTCCTTGGGCAAAACACTTCATCTACCCGCCTACTGGTGTTGGCCAGAGGGGCCAATGGTGTTATTTGGTTCTGGTGTCCAAATAATTCAGTTTTAGTCTCATGTGTCCAAAGAACATTACTCCAGAGGTCCGGCTCTTTATCTGTTGCAGCTGTGTTGGATGTTCTCCACCTGCAGTAATGACTGATTTCTAATTTTTGAGGACCTTTAAATCTGCTTCTGGACTCATGAGCTACTCTATTCATCCTACTGAAGGCCTCAGGCAGCTTTCTGGATCCTAATTTATTTCAGTTTAGCTTAAAGCCCCTCAAGGCCTTTAAAAATATATACATAGAAATATATCATCTAATCAAAGACACAGATTCCAAGTTCAATATTTACATTTCAGCCTTATTGTTATGGTCAAATAAGGCAGTCAAGTTCAGTTTATTATGCAAATTGGTAAAAAGTTTTATAACAATGTCTAGCAGATTGCTTCTAGTCCCTGATTTGCAGCAATCCCTCATACTGAGCAAGCATGTAGCGACAGTGGAGAGGAAAAACTCCCCTTTAACAGGAAGAAACCTCCAGCAGAACCAGAACCAGAACCAGTATCTGGCTCAGTAGGAGCGGCCATCTGCCTCGACCGTCTGGGGGTTCAAGAACACAGAGCAGAGACACAGAACAGAGGAACTGAACCAGGAATACTTTCTAAGTTAGAGAAAGCGGAGCGTTAACAGCAGCAGCTCCTTCAGTGGCTTCATCTAGGAGAGAAACAGCTAAACAGACTCTCCCTCTTCAACAGGAGCACCAAACTGAATGTCTCAGGTTTAAATGGGGTAAACCTGCTTTAAAATGCTGAGTAATGATATTCTAATCCTGGACACCTGATGTGATCCACCTGGGAGGGATTAGAGCCCAGGGATCAATTAAGAGGCTGAAGCATCTCCTCTGCAAATCAGCAGGTTCTGCAGAGGAACAGCTCACTTGATCCAGGTGTGTTGGAGCAGGGATGCATCCAGATGCTGCAGGACTGGAGCTGCAGGCTGATGGGTTAGCTATTTTCAGTCAGAATAAATGTGAGTTTCTTAATGGATCTCTTCCCAGAAAATCGATTTTTAAGTTACATTTCACACAAAAAATTAAAGGAGTTTACTTCATTTCTGCCCTTGGAAATTTTTTGTTTTGTAATTGAGGAAAACTCCTTTATTAATTGTAATAACTGTTGTGAAAACATTAACACAAGAATAAATAAAGAAATAAATAAAAAGTAATACTAGAGAATGATGAAGACAAATAGTTTTGTTCATCAGATTTGATCTGGATAAGAAGTGAAACTAAATAACTTTATACTTTTCCAATCACTTTTCTGAATGTTGATTGAATTCATGATATTTTTTATTTTTTCCATTTTTCTCAATTTTTCTGTTATCATAATGATTAGTTCATTTCAATTCAGTTTATAAAGCACCAATACAAAATACATGTCATTTCAATTAGTTGTCGTTTGCAATACGAAGAAATTCATAATAATATTTATTACTGTTACTAAAGGGTCCATATATGAGAGAGAAGCTACAGCGTAATGTGACATATAGTAATGTTTTCATCTATGATGAACAGTGGGGGCCCCTAGAGAGATCCCTGGGACAGAAGTGATCCCTTTATCTGGAACCTCAGATTTCTCTGAGGTTCCAGATAAAACCATTCTGAAGCAGGCTGTAAATTATTAACTGTTTCCTGTTTGTTTAATGTTCATTTCTGATGTAAGATAAAAACAGAGGAATAAACCACTTCTGGTGTTTCTCTTCACATATTCATGACGTCTGATTTAAAGTCAGGCCCCATTCTGAGACTCACTGGAAAATATCAAATTAACAAACTCAACCGTGAATGTAAAGATCTGATCAGACAACAGCCAGGAAATGTTTCTTTTTCATTCATTTATTGATTATTCGTTTATGGGACAGAGGAGGCGCCGTTCCTGGTTCTCACAGAGAGGTCAAGGTCAAGTGAGAAAAGGCAAAATATTAATTTATCTTAATTCTATAAACCACTGGATCAAACTAATGAACATACATTAATAAATTATATCTTAGAGGACATTTTTAAATTTTGACACTTTATTCCCCTTTTCTTTTTTTTTAAACTGCGGTAATTTTCTTTATCCAATCCCGGTAGCCGCAGACATCCATAATTCCAACTGGACTCTGACATGCATGTGTTCCATTTCCAGTGAAGGAAATCACGCCATAAATCTTGTTGTTGTACAGCACTCCTCCACCAGAGTCGCCCTGTAGGAAAATGAATCGTTATTTATTTATTAATAACAGAAGTGACTTCTGATCATTGAGCAGAGAAATGAGAAGAAAAAAACTTACTTTACATGCGTCCTTATGATGTGCTGAAGCACAGAATACATGTTCGTAGGGGTAACGTCCTGGACAATCAACAACATTCATGTCTACACATTGAAGATTTGGTGGAATAGGAGCATCAGTTACTGCAGAAAAACATGAGAATCAAAAACATGTTATTAACTCAATCGTCTCTGTGGACATAGAGACAGAAATGAAGCAAAGATTTAGATCTCATCATGTGAACATTTCTCTCACTTCGAGTATAATTAGGGTAGTGTTGTGTTGATGCCTCTCCTGCAAGCTGAACTGTATCACCTCTGAAACAATGAGGATAATGTGTGAAAAAGGAGAACAACGTAGAGAGACAATTTAAAATTTTATGAGTCACATAACATGAAAGAACAGAAAGCAGATATATAGGACAGGTCCATCTCCAGTCCTCAGATGGTGTCCTGCAGCTTTTAGATCCAACACACCTGAGCTAAATGTGTGAATCACCTCAGGATCCTGGGTTCAGGCTCTACAGAGTCTAATTAACTGACTCAGGTGAGATGAAGCAGAGATAAATCTCTTAAAGCTGCAGGACAGCAGCTCTGGAGGAGAGCTAGGCTGGAAAAACTCTCTATCACATCTGAGGGAAGATAAACTGGTTAAAGATTTATCAGACACACTTACATTTGAAGATGAGGATCATCTTTGCTACAGCTTAAACAGTTTAGAAGACTTCTTTTATTTCCACATTTTGGCAGCTTGACAGGTGTGATATTGGTTATTGGTTTCAGAAGCTTCAGCAGCATGATGTCATGCTGGCGACCATTATTGTCCATTATTGTCTTTTTCGACTTTTAACTTTGTTTTCTCTCAGTGTTTTTCTCTCCATAGAAGATATACCTGGTCTGGTATCCTGCTTGGCTGCAATGCCCTGTTGGACGGGGGGCATCAACTGGGATGATCCTCCCAGTAACTGAACATCCACTGTGTCCTGTTATCAACTTTTTACTGTCTGTAACATAGAAAGTTCTCTTATATCAGATCTTCTGTGTTTCTGCTCTGTCTTCTCAAACCCCGTGCAGGTGTTGTTACACGTGGTCTTCCACTGCGAGGATGATCAGCTGTCCTTCCTCTCTCCCTGTAGCGCTGTCTTAGGCGTCTCACAGTGCGGACATTAGCCACATCAACAGTCCTCATGCCTCCCTGGAGCATGCCTAATGCACGTTCACGCAGATGAGCACGGACCCTGGGCATCTTTCTTTGGGTGTTTTTCACAGTCGGCAGACAAGTCTCTTTACTGTCCTGCGTTCTTAGAACTGTGACCTTAAATGCCTACTTTCTGTAAGCTGTTAAGGTCTTAACGACCATTCCACAGGTGCATGTTAATTAATTGATTGTGGTTAATTGAACATGCATGGAAAACATTGTTTAAACCCTTTACAATGAAGATTTGTAAAGTTATTTGGATTTTTACAACATTATTGTTGAAATACACAGTCCTGAAAAAGGGACGTTTCTTTTTTTGCTGAGTTTAGAAAAGCTCTCGGAGAGCGCAGACCTCCACCGAGGCAGCTCAGTCCCAGTCAAGACAGCGGAACAAAAGTAAAACTGTTGATTTAATCAGTGCTGTAGTCTAGTTTATTCTAGTGGTATACTCTGATTGTTTCCTCCCAGACAATCATCGGTCAAAATGTTAAATCAGTCATTGATTTATCAGTGATTGTAATCCGGCCCTGCTTTTGAAGCAGCTCCTTCTATTCTGTATTTATGAAGAAGCTACATTATCACTTCTTGTGTAGATAATAGTCTAATGAATGATAAGGCAGAGAAACAGCCAGAGGTGGGACCAAGTCATTGTTTTACAAGTCTCAAGTAAGTCGCAAGTCATTATCCTCAAGTCTGAGTCAAGTCTCAAGTCAAGACATGAACGTTTCAAGTCATTTCCCAAGTCATAAACTCTGAATTTCAAGTCATTTCGAGCAATTTAAAAAAAATGTTGCAGTTGTTTGTTCCATGTAAATCATAAACAATAAATTACATGCATATATAATTTCAAGAATAAGATATGGCTATACTGAAATAAATAGTACACTTAACAGAAGAATAGGCATGGGACAGAGAATTGTGATTTTTGTGGGAAGGAGGAGACATTTAAAAATGTAATGTTAGATTGTGAAAAATGTAGACAGCAGAGGTAAATACTCAAATCTAAGCTAGAGAAAAAGAGAGTTCAGTTAATAATTAAAAAAGTAATTGTACAAAGTGGTACGGGGGATGTAGTTTTTAAGACGATATACAGATTTTTAAGAGCAGCAGGTGCTGGTAATGCATCTCAAGTTTTGCATAAAATCAGAAGAAGAAGAAGAAGAGCGCTATGTTATATTTAGATTTGGGCATGCTAATGTGGCTATCGCACATAATGAAGGATATTGTAATTGTGCAAAATGCAAAACCCAAGACTTAATGCTTAATGTATGGACTTCTGCAAACAATCTATTTATTCTCCATTATTCTTTCCAGACGCAGATCTGGCCAAATATAAAACCCATCCTCTGACGGAACAGACCTGTGTTGTAACTATTAATTTTAAAAAGTGTATGGTTTTTCTGAGCATCAATAATTATAATCAATAAATTAATATTAATATAGTTATTGATGACGTTCGAGTTTAACCTGTTTATTAAAGATCATCGGGGCACCAATCTCAGAATTGAGATACGAATGAGGGGAGTTTAGCTTACACCCTCAATACCATCAATAACTCAAATGTTATCAGTTGGCGCGATTGGCTCAAAAGGGAGACAAAGAAAGGCTGTGTGGCGATTCAACAAAGGCTAGTTTTAATTAGCAATGGTGGCTTGGACAAAAGGAAAAAAGGGGATGACAGAAAAAAGGAATCCACGTAGGCCACATGACCTGTCTAAACAGACACGCGCCGACCGCAGCGAACAATATAACAAGCCGGGAAATAATACAATATAATATACTGCTTCTGGTTGCAACCAAGTAAAATAATAAAACACAAAGCATGCAAACATTCAGGGTCGGCGTACAGCGACGCCAGGCGACCAAGAATAACAGTGGTTCACAAGTTCACAAACTTAGATCAACCAACAGAAGATGGGATCTAACCTTTTGAACCTAAATCTCCTCTACCCAGACCCACAGAGATAAACCAGGTTTATCCTACTTGGTGATGACTCTCTTCCCAGTCCACGACAAAGAACGGCCTGAGAGTGTCCAGTTTAAAGGAGCGGTTTGCGCAAAACCGAGGTCAGAAAGCGGACGTCCAATTTTAGGCGCTGAGGGACTCAGGCCTATTTCAATTGAACTCAGAGGCCAGCGGACTCCCTGGTTGCATGGACGGGAAGTCTGTTTGCTTGGCCGGTTCACTTCGAAGTTTAAAAAGGGGAGTTCTTCCTGGTCCAGCAGGTTTGAACGAAAAAGGGGAAAGTTTGCTAGCAGTGAAGTAAAGCGTCTCCTTGCGGCTCCGCGGGTAGGAACCAAAAGACGATAATTTTAGTTTTTGCGCCCCCTTTATGAACTCTGTGATGTCATCACTGGCCACAGACCAATGGCAATGGGTTGAGGGCGGCGCAACAGATGCTGGGAGATGCAGTTCATTCAGTAAAAGGCGATAGCCTCAACATCCCCCTTTTAGTTTTAAAGAATGCGCACTGTTCAGTCTTTGGAGCTAGAACCAGGTTCATTGTCCATTATGTTCAAGAATGTCGCTGTCCTTCAGCGGGCAAGGTGTAACAGTTCAGTCCATTACGTACAAGAATGTCGCTGTCCTTCAGCGGGCAAGGTGTAACAGTTCAGTCCATTACGTACAAGAATGTCGCTGTCCTTCAGCGGGCAAGGTGTAACAGTTCAGTCCATTACGTCCAAGAATGTCGCTGTCCTTCAGTGGGAAAGGTGTAACAGTTCAGTCCATTAAATCCAAAATCTGGTCAGAGCATTCCCCCCTAAATTGTGACGAATGGAAATGCAGTTTACAGCCTTTGGAGCTATACTGGGTCCACTGATCCGAATTGAGTCTGGATAGCGGCTAACCTAGTCTGGGTAGAGGCTAATCTACTCTACTAAAATATATATAATTGTAAGAAACAACCAACAGAAAGTAAAATCACACCAAGATAAAGAAAAATACAAAAAAAGTTAATTAAAACAAACAAATCGACCCCCTTTCGATATCGTCATACTTCATGATTCACATCACTGCTTTAAGTATGAAATGGGGTGAAGGCATGAATGTGTAGCTCCCGTCAGGCACTGGCACCAGCTTGTGCTTTGGGACCGGGGGAAGCTATGAATTGTGGTGTGAGAAATGTCATGGAGTCGAGTCTTGCTTGCAATTGTATGACCTGCCTGTAGGCGGTGTAAGCCATCAACGCTGTGAAGACCCACCCAATTACAGGTGCAATTACTGTGAATGTCAAGGTGTGTGTTTCTGTCCAATCAGCTTTCTTGGGAAAGCAAGGGAGGGGGGGTCAAAGTCAAGTCCGTAGGGGTGAGGCTGAATTTAATCAATTTGGTCCCCTCCTCCAAAAGTTGTTTCTCAATTTCTGTATCAATCGTGACATTATACCCGTTAAATGCATCCATGATCTCGATCTCAGTGTCATGTCTGTCGAGGTCAAGAAGATGGAGGATTGTGTCTCCTATGTGAACTACTCTCCCTTGTGGGATATTGAGTAACATAGTTTGGTTTAGCAACTTTACCTTGGTGACCGTGTCATGTTGATCATATGACATCAAAGCTTCTGCTACTGGTGTGCTCACTAGCCATCGGTTACCTGCACGTTCAACTTTGGTTTCCATACCTGCATCTTTTAATCTCATTGTAGCTTGACAATTTTGTTGAGGGGCGTCATCCCTCAAACCACAGAGGAAATCAGTTACATCTCTAATGAACGGGTTACTTGGGCACACCCAGTGGAGATCTTTAGTTTTGGTGCATAGATCTAGGTTTGGAGCTAGGTAAAGTTTGGGATCGTTGTCATGGTAGGCTAGTATGGATGGGGTTTTTAAATGTAGGTGGGTGTCACCTTTCCAAAACCCAACATTTAACACCGATTTAAGCCTATATATATATTCATCCTTTCAATGATGGGAAGGTTAAAGCTACATTAAGTATATTTTTGAATTAATTCTTAGCAAAAACCCCTTTGTTCTTTCAAAAATATGTGTTCATTCATGTGTAATTACTTCCACCTACTAATGAAAGTATTCTCGTAAGTGTAGAATTTGCTATTTAAAATACATACGATCGAGTCGCACGAATGGCTGAATCCATGTTGAGCCTCCATCTTTGAAATACATTCACCAACGAGGGACATTCCTGGAAATTCTAGCTACGCCTTTCGCGCTTTGGCTAAACTCAGTTGCACCGTGACGAATGCCAGAGGGAGATTGTCTACTCGCGACGCGGCAGACGTCTGACTATATAACTAAATGCAATGTAGTTTTCTAAAGTAACCTCATCACTGGAAGGAACACTAGACGAAGTCGTAGTACTGGAAGCCATGTTAAACCTGGCATGAAACGGCCACTGAAGGAGTTAAAACGTGCTCTGAAATGGGGGGGTGTGAGGTGGGGCTAGAACGTAATATTCAGTTGGTTGTTTCACCGCTAGATGGGAGAAGTTCTTACACAATTACACAATGTAGCTTTAAGCATGAATCCAAGTTCAAAATTATCTGGATTAACAAAAATGGGAATTGCACTACCCAAGCTGTATGCCAGGTGAATTTGTGAGGGTTGCAATGTGTTTGTAATGGTGGTTTTGAGAATATTTTCAACAAGTTCTAAGGGAACTAAATACGTAGGAATTCGTCCTTCCACCAGACTGTCTACAGATGAACCAACTTCTCTAATAAGATCCTGCATTAAATCCCTCACCACCTGTGTGTACATCAAGTCATTTTTCAAAATCTCTGAGAGAGCTTGCAGGGCATGCAGGGTGTTGTTAATTAGAGTAGAATGTAGATTGACAGTCACCATTGTGCCTTGAAGGGTTTTAGATTGTGCTTCTAACAGTCTCTGTTGAAGGAGGAGTTTCTGTAGGATTTCTGGCATTTCGTCCTCTAGTTCGGTTACGCGTCTCTGAAGTGTTTTCAAGCTGACAGTGTTTGCCGCAGAGAGTCCAATTGAGAATAAGGATCCTGACGCGGTCGCTGTCGTGATCAGGCCACCTAAGAATCTTTTCGGTCGTTTGCTGCCACTGAGGTCTTCTTCCAGAACTATGAACTTTTGCAGTTGTTTTAAGATGTAAGTTGTGCTGACTTTGGCATGTTTAATGGTGTTAAGGGCCAGAGATAGTTGTTGTCTTCCCTCAGTGAGCTGAGGGGGAGGCCGCATGTGTTTGCGGTACACATCCCACGGGTCCAGGCGCACAAAGATTCGTTGTGTATGGAGTCTGCTGTGGGTGATGAGCAGGCCTGGGGTATACTGTAGGAATGTGCCGGTCGGTGGTCCTAATTCTACCATTCCGGTTTGTTGTGCAACTGATGAGCCCAGATGATGCCAAATATCCAGAAGGCCTCCATCCTGCAACAGAGAGGGTTTGATTACTAAAGTGGATTTACGGCTGGTTTTGTTAGTGGTTTGCCAGGGTGAGTTTACCGCATGCACCTGTCTGCTATCATTATGCACTGGTGTCTCCCACCTCTGGTGGGGAGACTGGCTCTGCTCTTGGGGAGCAGGGTTTGACATATGGCTTTATTTCGTTGGCATGAACCGATTTGTATGCTGGGTTCTGCCTTGGTTTTGAAACCCTTAATCTGTAGGCCACGGGCAAGAGTTTACCCACGATTTCAAAGGGGCCAGTCCAATTTGCGAGAAACTTTCTGGACCATCCTGTTGGCTGGGCGAAATGAAAATAGAAAACCTTGTCACCCACCTCAAATTCAGTTGCCTTTTTATCAGAGTAGGCCTTAGAGCCTTGTGCGCTGGCTTCCAAGTTCTTCTGGGCCCAGACAAAGGTGGATCTAAGGTACTCTCTTAGATCTGCAACGTAATGGTGAGCTGTGAGTGCTGTGGTCACACTAATGTCCTCTGGGTGGTAGAGTAGATGTAGTGGGAGGGGCATCCGTCTGCCCATCATCATCTCACAGGGGGTAACCCCTGTGGATTGTTGGGGGGTAGACCTGATGGCCATCAAGACCAAGGGAAGTTTTATGTCCCAGTCCTTTCCGGTGCTGCTGACATATTTCTTCAGCATGCTCACGATGGTACGGTTCATCCTATCAACTTGACCTGATGACTGTGGGTGATAAGGGAGGTGGAATTTGACCTCTACCCCTAAAATGTCAAATGTCTTTTACTAAACCCTGTTTTCAGCCACTGGGGGCTTCCCATCTCCATTGACTCAGATAGGGGAACACACTTCACCTCGAGTGTCATGACTTCAGTTGTGACTGCTGTGTCGTTCGGTGCCGGCAGGCCCACAGATTCGCAGCCTTGAGTTCCCCGAAAGATGACGCAGCCCCCAGGACCAGTCAAAGCCACCAGGAGAAACCCAGCCGCATCAAACGGACACATAACAAAGTAAGAACCCCCCCCAGCAAAGATTGTTATCATACAAGATGGATCAATTAATGGAACTGAGGCTTTTTGTAGCAAGAATACCAAAGTTTATAGCTGCTACAAAAATACAGTGAGTGAAATATCAGAAAAAATCCCTAAAATCTTGGACCAACATCCTGCTTTGGAAAAGCTTGTCATTCACGCTGGATCAGCAGATATCGCGATGAGACAATCAGAGATTCTGAAGAGAGACTTTTCTGATCTCCTACAGAGACTTGATGGACTTAACGTAAACATCCTCATCAGCGGACCAGTCCCTGAAGGGAATGATGAAAGATTTAGCAGACTCCGCATGCTCCATAAATGGTTGAAGAAACAATCAGCTGAGAAGTCGTTCACATTTAATAATAACTTCAAAGTATTTGGAAGTGCTAATCATCTGTTCAAAGAAGGGATGCGTTATTTGAACAAGGCCGGAGTAAGGCTCTTAGCAGCAAACATTTTTTCTTATCAAAATCAGAAAGCAAAACACTTGCTCCCAAAAGCTGACCTTGAGGCCCCCATGGATATCAGAGAACAAAAACAGCAAGTCATGATGACACCACAGGACCGAACAGATAAACAACCATCAGAGATCAAGTCTTCATCTTCCTGTGACTCAGCCACATCAAATGAGTCTCCATTTAGAAACTTTACAGACAGACTGAACGAGCAAATCAAATTTGGGACACAATTAACACCTAAACTTAGACTACACCAAACGCCTGGGACTAGTGTCCATAAGCCTGGGAGCTTCCCCCCACTGATTATTACAGATATTTGATATTTGAGGGAACCGGGCAATAAATCCACCCCTATCGTCTCCAAGACTTCACCCTGCACCCCTGAGGCTATATCAGTGATTATCAGCAGCAGGAAACATAAACCGTTAACCACACGCTCTCATATTAAACAAAATCTCAAATCAATAACCTGTCAGAAGGTTCAGCTGCCCATCATCACAATACTTAAGTTAGCTTTATTAAACATTAGATCTCTATCCGGGAAGTCTTTTCTTATCAATGACTTCATCACTGAGCATAATTTACACGCCCTTTTTTTAATCAGAAACTTGGCTAGATGAAAATAACGAAACAACTTCATTAATAGAATCTAGTCCTCCAAATTATAATTTCTTAAGCGAGAACAGAAAACACAAACGAGGTGGAGGTGTAGCCACCATCTTTCACAACTCAATGAACTTTAAAAAGGTAACTCTGGGCACGTTTGAATCTTTTGAATACCTAGCCACCCAGATAAATGAGCCTAACAAAGCGTTATTTCTAAGTTTATATAAACCACCAAAACTTAACTCTAACTTCTTTAATGATTTCAATGACCTTCTTTCTGTAATATGTATCGACTATGACCAACTAATCATCGTGGGGGACTTTAACATCCATACCGACAACCCCCAAGATAGACAAGCAAAAACGTTAGATTATACTCTCCACAACTTCGGACTGATCCAGCATGTCAAACAACCAACACACAATAAAGGACACACTCTGGACTTAATTATCAGCAAAGGTTTAAATATTTCTGACATCTCTGTAATTAATATTGCATTATCTGACCATTTCTGTATTTTCTTTGAAAGTACCATCTCTGCTAAATTATCCAGCCACAGTAAAACCACTATAAAAAAGCGTTTTCTAGGGGACAGTTCAGTAGAAACCTTTAAACGTATTTATCCTTCCACCACATCCCCCTCATCTCCCAACTCAAACTCAGTAAATAAGTTGGTAGATAATGTCCTTGTGAAAATCTCAGAAATCATGGATTCCATTGCTCCAACTAAAGTGAAAGTAGTCTCAGGTAGAAAAAAAGTCTGTGGACAAGTAATCCACTGGTACGTAGTGAAAAAAGAGAGTGTCGACGAGCCGAGAGAAAATGGCGGAAAACTCGACTCCAGGTTCACTGTGAGATCTACAAAGAGAGACTGAATAGATATCAGCTAACTATAAAAGATGCTAGGGAATCGTTCTTTTCTGAAATCATCAACAGAAACATTAATAATGCACGGACTCTATTTGCAACAGTGGAAAGACTAACTAATCCTTTAGTGACAGTAGCCCCTGAACTAAACTCTACCAGGGCCTGCAATGAATTTGCCAGCTTTTTCACTGAAAAGATTCTAACAATTAGACGGACAATCTGTACCTCAATATCGAACCCACAACCAGTGCCATCCCCAATCAACAACAATGTAGAGAAAATGTCTGAATTCCACGAATTAAACCAGAACAGCCTTGAAAAAATCATTATCCAATTAAGCTCCTCCTCCTGCTGTCTTGATATCCTACCCACAGCTTTTCTAAAGAAGGTTCTTCCTGTTATTGGTTCTGATCTTGTTCAAATAGTGAACTCATCACTGCTATCAGGTGTCTTCCCTCAGGCTTTAAAAACAGCAGTTATTAAACCACTGCTAAAGAAGAAAAATCTGGACAACACGTTAATGCAGAACTACAGGCCAATCTCTAATCTCCCATTCATCAGTAAGATTATTGAAAAAGCTGTGTTTCAGCAGTTAAATGGCTTCATAACAATGACAAACCGTTTTGATGCTTTTCAGTCTGGTTTCCGCTCTCACCACAGCACCGAGACTGTCCTCGTCAAAGTATTTAATGACATCCGCATAAATACAGACTGTGGAAGAACCACAGTGCTGGTTCTGTTGGACCTCAGTGCAGCATTTGACACTGTTGATCATGATATTTTATTGGAACGACTGGAGAGCTGGTGTCGGACTCTCTGGTACAGTACTTGGCTGGTTCGAATCTTACCTAAAGAACAGGGACTTCTATGTTTCAATAGGAAACTTTTCATCAGAACGAACAGAAATCACATGTGGGGTGCCCCAGGGCTCCATCCTGGGGCCCCTCTTATTTAATATCTACATGCTCCCACTAGACAAGATTATAGCAACCAATAACATTAGCTACCATAACTACGCAGATGACACTCAGCTCTACATTACAATGTCACCAGGTGACTCTGAACCCATTCAAACCCTAAATCAATGCATTGACCAAATAAATGGATGGATGTGCCATAACTTTCTCCAGCTGAATAGAAACAAAACTGAGGTGATTATTTTTGGACCCAAGGAGGAACGATCAAGAGTCAGCACACAGCTTCAATTAATACAGCTAGAAACTACTGATCAGGTTCGTAACCTAGGTGTAGTAATGGACTCAGACCTGAACCTCCAGGGTCACATAAAGGCAATAACAAGGTCAGCGTTCTATCACCTGAAGAACATCTCTAGGATTAAAGGACTGATTTTGCAACACGACCTAGAAAAACTCATCCATGCGTTTATCTTTAGTCGGATTGATTACTGCAACAGCATCTTCACAGGTCAGACAGCTGCAGCTGATCCAGAACGCTGCCGCTCGCGTCCTCACTAGAACCAGGAAAGTAGAGCACATCACCCCAGTTCTAAAGTCCTTACACTGGCTCCCTGTAGCTCAGAGAATAGACTTTAAAATACTTTTACTAGTTTATAAATCATTACATGGCTTAGCACCAAAATATGTTGAAGACCTGTTGTCATGGTACCAACCACCAAGACCACTCAGGTCCTCCAACTCTAGCCTACTAAACATCCCTAGACTCAGAACTAAACATGGAGAAGCAGCTTTCACTTTTTATGCTCCCATTGTCTGGAACAGACTTCCTGACGAGTGTAGAGCTGCTGAAACTCTTAACTGCTTTAAATCGAGACTAAAAACCCATCTGTTTAGAATTGCCTTTGAGTAAATGCTTGATGTCATATGTATGAAATGTGTTCATGCTCTCTTGCTTTTTTTATTTTTCTCTTGCTTTATTGTGTATCATGTGTAATGTGTGTTTCTTTTATGTGTTTCTTTTAAATCACCAAATCATGTAAAGCACCTTGAATTACCCTGCTGTTGAAAGTGTGCTATACAAATAAAATTGCCTTTCCTTGCCATTTGGTGAAGCTACACGTGATTGTTAGCATATATTTGATTCCTCTAGACGACTTTGGGACTGGTCCGACCCAGTCAATTGGCAAATTGGACCAAGGAAATGTCACCCCCTTATGCTGAAGGGGTGCTCGAGTGAGTGGTTGGGACGGTTGAAACTGACAGCAGGTCAGGCATCCCTGGATGTAGGTGTGGGTGTCACAGGCCATTGACGGCCAGTACGCCACCTGTCTGAGGGTATCAAGTGTGGCTTTGTAGCCTCTGTGCCCACCCACTGGGGTGTCATGGGCGTAGGCTAGCATGACCCCCCTATGATCTGTGGGGACGACCCAGCGCAATGGGCTCTGTCCCAGAGGGGAGTAGACCAGCAAACCCTTCTCTAGTTTAAGGTGTGGTAATTTACGATGAAGGTCCCTAAGGTCCTTGCTGTCACCTGTAGATGGGAGGGTTGGCCCTGTTTGTGAATTCTGACTTAACAGTTCCCTGATGAGATGTATGTCAGGGTCCTGCTCCCGCATCTTTGTTTCTGGCATTTTTCATTCGGTTCTCTTTCCAAATGGGGAAGTGAGAAATGAAACTATGCCGAGCATAATTTGAGTCAGAGCAAATTACAAGCTGTTTTAAATCCAGGGCAGTAGCCTGCTGGAGGGTAATGAGTACTGCTGCGATCTCAGCGTACTGGCTGGACTTTGGACCCAATCGGTAATGATCTGGTTTGGTGGTTTCGCATTCCATCCAGACGATGCCGACTCCTGCTCGAAGCTGGCATTCCTGAATGAAAGAGCACCCATCAATGTAGGCCCTGGGTAGTCCCTGGCACACATTTTCATCAAAATAACGGTGGCTGGATGAGGACGGATGGACAGCGGCAGGTGTGCACAGGGGTGTTAGAACGGAGTCACACTCGTAATGCTGGCAATTTGCCAGCCCTTGACCTAACACCATTTTGTTATTCTGACCATACTTTACCTCAACATTGTAACCTTGGAGCGCCAGCATCCATGTTGCTATGCGACTATTTGAAACCCTACCTTCTCTCAGTCGTTGGCTGTTTAGGAAGGTAACTGCCTGATGACATGTTTGAATGATCACTTTCTGTCCCCCTATAGCTGCGGAAGGGTTCCACTGCCCAAACTGTGGAAAGGAGGGGCTTTTCACAGTCTGAGAAATGGAGCTCCACTTTGCTCAAGGGCTTGCTGGCATATGTGACCACTCTCATGTCCTGATCATGTTTTTGATTCAAAGCAGCGCTCAGACAGTGGGAGGAAAAACCTGCCTCAAGGTGAAACTTTTTTATCTTTGTCTGGGTAGGCCAGACATGGAGCTGAAGCAAGTTCCCGTTTCAAAAGTTGGAAAGAGGATTCTTGGGGCTCTCCCCATGAGAAGGGTGTGTCATCCCGCAGGAGCTCAGTGAGGGATCTAGCTATTTCTCCATAGTCTTCAATAAACTGCCGGGAGTAGTTACACATTCCAAGGAAACACCTGAGTTCCGACAGATTCTCTCTGGCTTTTATGCCCTGAATGGCTCTGATCCTTCTTCCTTGGGGTTCATCACCACTTTAAATGTCCGACACCTCATCAGGATGTCATCGACATAAATGAGGTTCCCTCGGATTGTAGCATCAGCCATGGCTTTGTGGAGGAAAATGTTGAATTCTGCTGGTGAATTTGAATAACCAAAGGGACAGCAGTTCCAAGTATATTGACGATTTCCAAAGGAAAAAAACAGCTTATACTGGTCTGTCGGATCCACTTTCATTGTCCACAAACCATTAGCCACGTCTACTGTAGAAAAGAAATCAGCATCCTTCCCTTTGACCAGCTCGTGATCTAAGTGGATCATCGGCCATCGTGAGAGGGGTACCTGTTTATTCAGAGAACGGTAGTCAATGGTCAGGCGCCATTTTCCCGTCGGCTTTAACACCAGCCAGATCGGGGAGTTGTACGTGGAGTTACACTCACGGATGATCCATTTCTCTAGCAGCTTATCAAGGATCTCCTGGATCGACTCATAAGCAGCGAGAGGGATCTTGTACTGGCGCACAAAAGTGGGGGGTGCATTTGGGTTCGTTGGAATACGAACCGTGTGGAGGTCAGTGACCCCACAATCATGGGAGTCCCTAGATAAGATTGACTGAAATTCATAGAACAGTTCCGTTTTCTCAGCCTCTGTTTGTAGTGCATCAGCTTTTTCAAGCTGCTGGTTGATTTCCGCTTCAAAACCAAGATAAGGTTCAGTGGAGGGACTCTGGTCCTCCTGGACTGTCTCAGCTGGATGAGTCGTCAGCGTGTACACCATTAGGTCGCCCTCGGTCCCTACATTGGCGCTGAAGATGGACTCCTCAGGTAAAGCTTCATGTCGCTTTACCGTGATCATTTTGGAAGGAAATGTGAGCAGCATGTCTGAAGAGGACTGTTTGTCATTCATGAACAGAGGCAGATCCCCTATGACAGGGACTGAAAGTTCAAAATCATGAAACGAGCAACTTGGGTTGGATTTCCAACCAGCAGGTAGGCTGAACGATTGTTCACCTCAAGAATGGGTGTACCTCAAACAGCAAGGTTCAGTTTTAGGAAGTAGGGGAGTGGCTGGAAAAATGCTTGCTTACCCAATGGCTGTTGACCTTTCATCACCGCTAAGCATATTGACACCCCTGCTGTTCTTGGTGGTATCAGCATGCTAGTCTCACTAAATGGGTTAGCTAAATGGGAGTTAGTTGAAATGTGAGAAATGGTGTTTTTGATGTGTCCGCTGGGAAATTCTCAGTGGGCTCCTGAGGTGTTGATTTTGCGTTCCCCCGGCGGATTACATAGACTGTAGATGTAGGAATTGGATCCATGCCTAGTCATGCAGACGGTGGTTTCTGGTTTGATCCTTCTGGAGGCGCAGGTGTCTCTTTTGAGCTGAGTGGATTTCTCAGCTGCTCGACTGCCTCAGAGAAAATCCTACGACAAACATCCTTTATGTCTCTTTTGGTTAAAGCATTACTCTTAGCCAGGGGTGGACTGTGTCAAAAATTCAGCCCTGGCATTTTCTGTCCAGACCAGCCCACTACATTATCAGCCGACACTACATAAAAGTCCACAAATCTCGCAGCATCTCCTCTCATGCATACAGTACAAATGAGAATCATATTCCTTGATAGCAATTAACAAATAAAGCACAAAACTGTGAACTCAAGGACTAAAACTGACAGCTATGGCAGTCAATCACTCAGTATTTATTCATTATAGTCTCAACAGAAAAATCAAGCATGAATTCATAAAACATTATAAGACACATGATATACTCAAATAAGAGACGTCTCAGTAGTAGCCAAAAAGTGAAGTGGAGTCAGTGAGAGAACAAGCCCCAAAAAAAGAAAAATGTCCAAAAATGGTATGCCTGTTTAAATTAATGACCAATCACAAAAACAAAACGAGGGATTCGAGGGTCATTTGTACTTCACATTGCATTGAATTATCTAATGCAAATCTTTACTTGTGTTTTTCTCAAAATGAGATTTTTCTAACATTCAAAGCGAATAATCCTGAAATCAGTTATACCTATATACACCAAACCTTCCACCATTGTTCTATGCTATGAGCTGAAAAAAATTAGAGCGATTTGTCAATACATTGTTCTAAAAATATATATGTGCTATTTTGTGTAAATAAAACAGGCCGAAAATGAGTTTTTTGGAGCTACTTACACTGTTTTTTGATTTATGAAGTAATGAAATGAATTAATCTGATTTCCTTCTGTAAAAAGTTTTTGAAGTTTTTTCTAATCATATAACATATATGATTAGAAAATTAAAGAAAAATTCAATCTGTCTCTCACCAATTTTGAGATACGTTTAAAAATATATGCAAATTAGCACATTTTTAACCAGATTACACCTCATTTGCATATCTAAACAAAATTTATATCAAAACTTCTAATACAAAAGATGTTTGTTTTAATACTATGATTTAGTTTGTCAAGTTTCATGAAGGTATCTTGAAGCTAACTGTTCTCCCTATTTACCTGTGGTGTCTCCCCTTAATGTGTACTGTTGCTATGGCAACCAGAGACCACTGGAGTTAGTAGCTGTTAGCTAGCTTAGTTAAATCATCTGAACAATAATGATCGAAAATATCACAATTTGGCATATTTAACTAAATCAACCGCAGCTACTAACAGTCAGCCCTTCAACTCTGGGCTAATATGTTTTAACAAGTATTCAGTTATTCAGGTCACATCACGGTCAATGTAAAACCGTTTTAGACTTTATTTTGGGCACGTCTAAAAATGTAGCCGAGCCAACCCCACGCTAACGTTACTTACCATGGATGTCTCCACTTTGAGTGTCTCCTCGCGCAGCAGCTGCCGGGGTGGTGAATTCTTCTCTAAGTGCTCCACACAACTTTGAATAACTATCTCTGACGCCAGACGATAAAGTTTCCATAAAACTGTGGACTCTTCGAGAAGTTGTCTTCCAGATCTGGGTTTTCCATAAATCCCACTAAACTCTGTATTCTCTCTTCACAGGCTTCAACATCGTAACCGTGTAGGTACTTGCTTTCCTGTGATGGCAGGCGAATAAGATTTCCAACCACCTGCTGCAGGTGGTTGTCTCCTACGCCCTGTGGGCCCTCAGCATCAGCTGCATGGTAGCCTGAGGCCTCCATCGTTTAAGGCACCAGAAGAAACAGAAAGAGAATATAATAAAAAAAGAAAATGAGACAAGAAAATGAGACCAAACCTCAAGCAGCCAAGAGGCAAAGTTTCCAATTGCTCAAAAGCAAAACACGCATCAATTTGCCACTACCTCAGATAAATATACACTGGCCTCTTTGCATATTCCACAGGTCTATGTGCGCAAAAATAAATAAATAATTGCACATGCTGCCAAAATCACTTGTGACTTACACAATACTACTTTATAGTATTTCAGAATGCTATTTTTTAAATATAAACTCCTTATTTCGTTTAAGGGAACTTAGCAATGCAACGCAGATTCACTCTCTCTAATCAAGGTTAGCAGTGAGTTAGCAGTAGTTAAAATCAGGCAATAATTCACATTAGGGACACACACAAGGAAACAAACATCAGATGCTCGAAAAAGAAAACAAATTCTCTCAGAAGTACCAAGAGCAAAAGCGTTTAATTGTTTGAGGATGGGTTTTCTTTAGACTTGTATAATTGGTTCAAATTCAGGCCAAGCAATGAGGAATAAATGCAGGTTAACCAATAAATTTTTTTTTGCTGAAATTTAAATCAGGGTGTTTTTGCACAACAAACTGAAAATAAATATATATATGTTTTTTTCTGCTTTTGGAGTTTGACTAATCTTATAGAAATGTTTGGCAGATGCTTTGATGGGATTAATTGAGGAGCATTGTGATGGGTTTTCTTTACACTTGTATAATTAGTTAAAATGCAGGCTATGCAATGAGGAATTATAATATATATATATATATATATATATATATATATATATATTTTAAGATGATTACTTCCAGATTAAAAATTTGAATTATTAATTTAAATGCAGGTTAAGCAATTTAAATTTTTAGCTGAAATTTAAACCAGCGTGCTTTTGTACAACACACTGAGGAAAAATATATTTATTTAGGCTGATTAATTCCAGATTGAAATTTGGGATTATTAATTTAAATGCAGGTTGAGCAGTTTAAATTTTTATCTGAAATTGAAATCATACCAAAGAGCACACAGAAAAGTATATGAACAATTAATTGCAGATTGAACAGCTTGAATAATGGATTAAAAATGTAGCTCGGAGACAGCGAGCGAATGACAGGGGTTTAGCTTACACCCTCAATACCATCAATAACTCAAACCTTATCAGTTGGCGCCATCTGCCCAAAAGGGAGACAAAGAAAGACTGTGTGGCGATTCAACAAAGGCTAGTTTCAATTAGCAATGGTGGCTTGGACAAAAGGGAAAGGGGATGACAGAGAAAGGGAATCAACGGACCCACGCAACCTGCCTAAACAGACACGCGCCGACCGCAGCGGACAATACAACAAGCAGGGAAATAATACAATATAATATTCTGCTTCTGGTTGCAACCAAAGTAAAATAATAAAACACAAAGCATGCAAACATTCAGGGTCGGCGTACAGCGACGCCAGATGACCAAGAATAACAGTGGTTTACAAGTTCACAAACTTATATCAACCAACAGAAGACGGGATCTAATCCGTTGAACCTAAATCTCCTCTACCCAGACCCACAGAGATAAACCAGGTTTATCCTACTTGGTGATGACTCTCGTCCCAGTCCACGACGAAGAACGGCCTGAGAGTGTCCAGTTTAAAGGAGCGGTTTGCGCAAAACCGAGGTCAGAAAGCGGACGTCCAATTTTAGGACGAGGGACTCAGGCCTATTTCAATAGAGCTCAGAGCCCAGCGAACTCCCTGGTTGCACGGACGGGAAGTCTGTTTGCTTGGCCGGTTCACTTCGAAGTGTTAAAAGGGGAGTTCTTCCTGGTCCAGCAGGTTTGAACGAAAAAGGAGAAAGTTTGCTAGCAGCGAAGTAAAGTGTCTCCTTGCGGCTCTGCGGGTAGAAACCAAAAGACGATGATTTTAGTTTTCACGCCCCTTCACGCTTCTTCTTCTCTGAGACAGAAACATGAGGATTGTTTCTGTGTTACAGAGACTGAAACATCACTGCAGACAAACTGGGATGGTTTTACTTTAGAACAATTCAAGCTGTTGATCTGTTCCTGTTTCTGCAGCAGCGTTTGCTCCTGATTTCTCTGGTGTTGTTTCATTTTAGCTGTCTGAGTAAAAATGTGCTCCACTTTCTTCTTCAGGTGTTTCAGTGAACTCGGCTGTTTTTCTGCAGAAGAGAATCATTGGAGGTCAGAACTGTAAGAACACTGAGGGTCACTTTCATGTTCGGCTGGAGGCCAACGATGGGACCTATCATACGTTGTGTGGAGGATCTCTGATCCATGGTCAGTGGATCCTGACTGCAGCTCACTGCTGGATGTGGCAAGGAGGATGGTAGGAAAGAAACTGATGATCAGGTTTTCACTGTAATCACTGTAATCTAACCTGTTGTGCAGGAGAATGGAAGCAGTTTTAGGAGTTCATCCAACGAATACTCAGCAGCAAGTTCAGACAATCACAGACAACCCTGTGGTTTATAAGGACAAAAATAATAACCGGCATGACATCATGCTGCTGAAGCTTCCAAAACCAATAACCAATATCACACCTGTCAAGCTGCAAATGTGAAAATACAATAAGTATTTTAAACTGTTTCGGCTGTAGCAAAGATGATGATCATCTTCAAATGTAAGTGTGTCTGATAAATCTTTAACCAGTTTATCTTCCCTCAGATGTGATAGAGAGTTTTTCCAGCCTAGCTCTCCTCCAGAGCTGCTGTCCTGCAGCTTTAAGAGATTTATCTCTGCTTCATCTCACCTGAGTCAGTTAATTAGACTCTGTAGAGCCTGAACCCAGGATCCTGAGGTGATTCACACATTTAGCTCAGGTGTGTTGGATCTAAAAGCTGCAGGACACCATCTGAGGACTGGAGATGGACCTGTCCTATATATCTGCTTTCTGTTCTTTCATGTTATGTGACTCATAAAATTTTAAATTGTCTCTCTACGTTGTTCTCCTTTTTCACACATTATCCTCATTGTTTCAGAGGTGATACAGTTCAGCTTGCAGGAGAGGCATCAACACAACGCTACCCTAATTATACTCGAAGTGAGAGAAATGTTCACATGATGAGATCTAAATCTTTGCTTCATTTCTGTCTCTATGTCCACAGAGACGATTGAGTTAATAACATGTTTTTGATTCTCATGTTTCTCTGCAGTACTTGCTACTCGTCCACCAAATCTTCAATGTGTAGACATGAATGTTGTTGATTGTCCAGGACGTTACCCCTACGAACATGTATTCTGTGCTTCAGCACATCATAAGGACGCATGTAAAGTAAGTTTTTTTCTTCTCATTTCTCTGCTCAATGATC
The DNA here is from genome assembly GCA_963556495.2 of Valencia hispanica. Lineage (NCBI taxonomy): Eukaryota > Metazoa > Chordata > Actinopteri > Cyprinodontiformes > Valenciidae > Valencia > Valencia hispanica. The sequence goes on along the minus strand of OY747710.1, from coordinate 1,537,249 downwards.
AGAAGTCACTTCTGTTATTAATAAATAAATAAATAACGATTCATTTTCCTACAGGGCGACTCTGGTGGAGGAGTGCTGTACAACAACAAGATTTATGGCGTGATTTCCTTCACTGGAAATGGAACACATGCATGTCAGAGTCCAGTTGGAATTATGGATGTCTGCGGCTACCGGGATTGGATAAAGAAAATTACCGCAGTTTAAAAAAAAAGAAAAGGGGAATAAAGTGTCAAAATTTAAAAATGTCCTCTAAGATATAATTTATTAATGTATGTTCATTAGTTTGATCCAGTGGTTTATAGAATTAAGATAAATTAATATTTTGCCTTTTCTCACTTGACCTTGACCTCTCTGTGAGAACCAGGAACGGCGCCTCCTCTGTCCCATAAACGAATAATCAATAAATGAATGAAAAAGAAACATTTCCTGGCTGTTGACTGATCAGATCTTTACATTCACTGTTGAGTTTGTTAATTTGATATTTTCCAGTGAGTCTCAGAATGGGGCCTGACTTTAAATCAGACGTCATGAATATGTGAAGAGAAACACCAGAAGTGGATTATTCCTCTGTTTTTATCTTACATCAGAAATGAACATTAAACAAACAGGAAACAGTTAATAATTTACAGCCTGCTTCAGAATGGTTTTATCTGGAACCTCAGAGAAATCTGAGGTTCCAGATAAAGGGATCACTTCTGTCCCAGGGATCTCTCTAGGGGCCCCCACTGTTCATCATAGATGAAAACATTACTATATGTCACATTACGCTGTAGCTTCTCTCTCATATATGGACCCTTTAGTAACAGTAATAAATATTATTATGAATTTCTTCGTATTGCAAACGACAACTAATTGAAATGACATGTATTTTGTATTGGTGCTTTATAAACTGAATTGAAATGAACTAATCATTATAATGATAACAGAAAAATTGAGAAAAATGGAAAAAATAAAAAATATCATGAATTCAATCAACATTCAGAAAAGTGATTGGAAAAGTATAAAGTTATTTAGTTTCACTTCTTATCCAGATCAAATCTGATGAACAAAACTATTTGTCTTCATCATTCTCTAGTATTACTTTTTACTTATTTCTTTATTCTTGTGTTAATGTTTTCACAACAGTTATTACAATTAATAAAGGAGTTTTCCTCAATTACAAAACAAAAAATTTCCAAGGGCAGAAATGAAGAAAACTTTCATTTTTTGTGTGAAATGTAACTTAAAAATCGATTTTCTGGGAAGAGATCCATTAAGAAACTCACATTTATTCTGACTGAAAATAGCTAACCCATCAGCCTGCAGCTCCAGTCCTGCAGCATCTGGATGCATCCCTGCTCCAACACACCTGGATCAAATGAGCTGTTCCTCTGCAGAACCTGCTGATTTGCAGAGGAGATGCTTCAGCCTCTTAATTGATCCCTGGGCTCTAATCCCTCCCAGGTGGATCACATCAGGTGTCCAGGATTAGAATATCATTACTCAGCATTTTAAAGCAGGTTTACCCCATTTAAACCTGAGACATTCAGTTTGGTGCTACTGTTGAAGAGAGAGAGTCTGTTTAGCTGTTTCTCTCCTAGATGAAGCCACTGAAGGAGCTGCTGCTGTTAACGCTCCGCTTTCTCTAACTTAGAAAGTATTCCTGGTTCAGTTCCTCTGTTCTGTGTTTCTGCTCTGTCTTCTCAAACCCCCAGACGGTCGTGGCAGATGGCCGCTCCTACTGAGCCTGGTTCTGTTGGAGGTTTCTTCCTGTTAAAGGGGAGTTTTTCCTCTCCACCGTCGCTACATGCTTGCTCAGTATGAGGGATTGCTGAAGGATTGCTGTGGTTGGAAAGTCTGCATCAACGGGGCCCAACCTCACGCCAATGACTGACGCAATCTGCTGGGATTCCTTAAATAGGAAACTTTTTAACTGATTGGAATTTTTGTATAAATCTATTGAAATGACTTCTTGTTAAGAGCCTTGAGATGACATCTGTTGTGAATCGGCGCTATATACATAAACTGAATTGAATTGAATTCAAGTAACATTTCTGCTGCTGTTATTGGCACATCTGTTTTTCATAGTTTATACTTTTTTTTTTACTTCTTGTAAACAGAGATGGAAACTAACAAATTACATTTGCTTACTTTACTGTAATTGAGTAGTTTTTTTGTGTGTAATTGTACTTTTTAAAGTTTGTAATTTTACTTAAACGATGTTAACACCTGGTCGTATTTAAGGGACCCCTTCAGCTTCAGTTCAACAAAGGAAACAACATTATTATGTGTTTGCCCAGAGAGACCGAGGTAGCAGGTTTTAATAACTCCCCATCACCCACATTAACTTCATATTGGCATTTAATTTGGGTTTTATTTTGAAATCTCAATCAGATCCGGTTGAAAGTTGGTGAGGGTCAAATGGAGGAGGTGTAGTATTAGTCTGAAGTGGAAATAGTCTGTGGAATCAGACGGTTTCAATTAAACTGGGGACATTTACTTGAAAGTGAATAGTATATTTCATGTTGGAAAGCAGCAAATTACACACAGTTCTGGATTGTTTCCATCTTCTCTTATGCACCATTTTCTTTTTTGTTTTAAAATAAAATATATCGTAAACGGGACGGTTGTTTTATTCAAAGAAATATGTAAATGTAAGTAATAGAGAATATATTAGAAGTGTAAGCTCAAAAGCAAAACAACAACAACTAATCAATTACATTCATATGTTTAACACAAACAATTTAAATTATTTTGTTCATTTTTATACATAATTTTTTTTTTACGAATGAATAAAAGACAAACAGGAAGTCCTTTACTTTGACAGTCACTCGTAAACAATGGGCTAGTTGCATAAGAGCCATCAGGAGACAAACAGCAAGCTCTGTTTTATTTTGAAAGGTGATCTTAAAGGAGTCATAACCTATTAGTACCGTGGTTACCCACACTATATTATGGTCTTTCAGGCCATTCAAAATAAAATTAGAGTTTTATGACCCTTTTTCCTAAAGGCAATATAGTCTTGTGAGATTACGTGTGATATTTTGGCTGTACTGGATGGTCATTATAATGATGCAAATGAGGGTCGCGGTGATTGGTGGCAGGAAGGAGGGGGGTTTACACCGTAGGCTCCGCTTCAGCATCTCACTCAGAAATAAAAACACGGTTGAAGTTATGACTGAACCCGACCTACAGGATTCAGCCTTATACGTACCAGCCAGACTCCAAACCTGAGCTGGATCAGCAACAGAGCAACTCACATGTGCATCTTGTTTCTTCATTCACTCCAAATCCGAATTCAGTAATGGCGGCGCCTGACTGAATATGAGGGCCAGAGGGGCGGGGCGGACTTGCAGCAGCATTGGTCTGCGATATCCTTATATGGTATATCCTGCCGATTCGACGTCTGGATGGGGGAGAAATTAAGATCGCATATATGAGTGAGCGTGCAGTTGGGCTGGTTGAAGAAGCCAAGGGTAAACAAACGCTCCACTTTTAAATATCGGCTTCCCGGCCAGTGTAAAATCATTAGGAAAACATAATATGCATACTTTAACGTGGAAAAGTGAACATTTCTGGTGATGACTCCTTTAAGGAAGAGTACCGTAACGCAGCCTCTACTGGCGCATGTCAAAATCCAGTGAAGGCTGGCTTAACCACAGTGGTATAGTGGAGGGGAATCAGAAATAAATTAAGTTGTCTGGTTTTATTGTTATTCAGCAAACATGTGTGTAATAATGCTGGGCGATTTGTTGAGACTTTTAGAGTGATTTAGAAAAATGTAAAATATAAAAAAATCATCCTATAGACCTATCAAGATGTTAGACGTTAATTTTCCAACACAGAAAATACTTTACTGTAAAACGAGCAAAGATGAACTCTACTAACTTTAACAATCAACTGTTGCTCAAAATGAACTGGAGGTTCAGAGAGAAACACTCTAAGGAAGGACACAAATAAAGGAACTGGAATCTAGAAGTACATTAGAGCAGGGCCACTTAGAAAAAAAGAGAACTACATTTTTAGCAGCTGCTATGTTTATTTGACAAGTTTTAAGTTTATTCAACATGTTCTAATATCTGACAGGTTTAATAGAGTCTCATCAGAAAATGGCATAGTTTTGTCTTACAAACATCGTGATGGTACCTGTCAGTTCGGTCTTCTTCGGGTCATTTGAGGAAATTTTTAGTTAATCTGGAGTTGCACTTTTTAAAAAGTTATTGTTTTGAAAATGTAACTACTTTGAGATTTATATCCATTGTCAGGAGAAACTGTTAAACCTCTGCAAAAAAATGTAACTAAGTAACTTTTACTCTGAGTACATTTTAATTGAGCTACTTTTAACTTTTACTGGAGTAAAATTTTAGACTTGTAATTTTACTTGTACTCGAGTAGAATATTGCAGTACTCTTTCCACCTCTGACCATACCACACTTTATTTATTAAGCACCTTTAAAACTACAGATGGTCGACCAAACTACTGCAGACGAAACACAAAAAAGGAAAGTAAAAACAATAAATACAGTAGATAAATTAAAGTAACACAGCAATGTCAGCTCCCGTCTAAATTAAAGCCAGTGTCTCAATGCGATTTTACCTGGTTACATAAAGGTTCAATTAAATAATATAATACAAGGATTTCAATATTCATTTCATGTGTTTTCTCATGTCTATGTAGTTGACCATACTTTACAATATGCAATATCCTTTGTCCATACCGACAACCCCCAAGATAGACAAGCAAAAACGTTAGATGATACTCTCCACAACTTCGGCCTGATCCAGCATGTCAAACAACCAACACACAATAAAGGACACACTCTGGACTTAATTATCAGCAAAGGTTTAAATATTTCTGACATCTCTGTAATTAATATTGCATTATCTGACCATTTCTGTGTTTTCTTTCAAAGTACCATCTCTGCTCAATTATCCAGCCACAGTAAGACCACTATAAAAAAGCGTTTTCTAGGGGACAGTTCAGTAGAAACCTTTAAACGTATTTATCCTTCCACCACATCCCCCTCATCTCCCAACTCAAACTCAGTAAATAAGCTGGTAGATAATTTCCTTGCGAAAACCTCAGACATCATGGATTCCATTGCTCCAACTAAAGTGAAAGTAGTCTCAGGTAGAAAGAAGTCTCTGTGGACAAGTAATCCACTGGTACGTAGTGAAAAGAGAGGGTCGACGAGCCGAGAGAAAATGGCAGAAAACTCGACTCCAGGTTCACTGTGAGATCTACAAAGAGAGACTGAATAGATATCAGCTAACTATAAAATAAGCTAGAGAATCGTTCTTTTCTGAAATCATCAACAGAAACATTAATAATGCACGGACTGTCATGTTTTAAGGTTATAAGGACCCAAATGCAGCAGAGTAACGTAAAATAAAATGGTTTAATGAAAACAAGGACAAGGAACTTACATAACTCAGGAGGATCAAAAGGCAGCAAAACGGGGAAACAGGAACCAGACGGGCAACAAGGAAGGCAGGGACCAGGCGGGGAAGAAAGACGGCAGGGAAGCGAGGGACCGAACAGGAAAGGATGACGGGCGAACCAGCCAGTTGTGACTGAATGAGAACCGAATTTATACTGAGGAGGAGAGTGAAGAGTGGAACAGAGAAGGAGCAGGACTAATTAAGGGAAGCGGTTGCAGCTGACGGGGAGTGAGCAGGTGGAAGTGATTAGCAGCTGGGATGGAAGGTAGAATGGCTAGGAGACAGAAGACTCTAAAGAAACTAGAAAGGATTCTTAAGAAACTAAGGGAAACGTAAGGACACACTGGAGAACAGAAGGAGGAATTAAATAAAGAGATAAAAGGAAACACAAATGGGAAGGTGAACATAGACAAAGGTGAAAAACATCTACAGAACCCAGGGAGTGCCAGAATACAAAAATATAATTACACTGAAGGAAAACTACTAACTTAAGACACAAACAGGAGGAGCAACACAAGAGGGCACCTTGGGGTAAAAAGGGGAAGAAAACCAAGTGGAAGAAAAAACTTAAACTTGCTGCACAAAATCCAAAGACCATGACACGGACTCTATTTGCAACAGTGGAAAGACTAACTAATCCTTTAGTGACAGTAGGCCCTGAACTAAACTCTACCAGGGCCTGCAATGAATTTGCAGCTTTTTCACTGAAAAGATTCTAACAATTAGACGGTCAATCTGTACCTCAATATCGAACCCACAACCAGTGCTATCCCCAATCAACAACAATGTAGAGATAATGTCTGAATTCCACAAATTAGACCAGAACAGCCTTGAAAAAAATCATTATCCAATTAAGCTCCTCCTCCTGCTGTCTTGATATCCTACCCACAGCTTTTCTAAAGAAAGTTCTTCCTGTTATTGGGTCTGATCTTGTTCAATTAGTGAACTCATCACTGCTATCAGGTGTCTTCACTCAGGCTTTAAAAACAGCAGTTTTTAAACTGAACACAACAAAAATCTGGACAACACGTTAATGCAGAACTACAGGCCAATCTCTAATCTTCCATTCATCAGTAAGATTATTGAAAAAGCTGATTCAGCAGTTAAATAGCTTCCTAACAATGACAAACCGTTTTGATGTTTTTCAGTCTGGTTTCCGCGCTCACCACAGCACCGAGACTGCCCTCGTCAAAGTATTTAATGACATCCGCATAAATACAGACTGTGGAAGAACCACAGTGCTGGTTCTGTTGGACCTCAGTGTTGATCATGATATTTTATTGGAACGACTGGAGAGCTGGGTCGGACTCTCTGGTACAGTACTTGGCTGGTTCGAGTCTTACCTAAAGAACAGGGACTTTTCATCAGAACGAACAGAAATCACATGTGGGGTTCCCCAGGGCTCCATCCTGGGGCCCCTCTCATTTAATATCTACATGCTCCCACTAGGCAAGATTATAGCAACCAATAACATTAGCTACCATAACTACGTGGATGACACTCAGCTCTACATTACAATGTCATCAGGTGACTCTGAACCCATTCAAACCCTAAATCAATGCATTGACCAAATAAATGGATGGATGTGCCATAACTTTCTCCAGCTGAATAGAAACAAAACTGAAGTGATTATTTTTGGACCCAAGGAGGAACGATCAATAGTCAGCACACAGCTTCAATTAATCCAGCTAGAAACTACTGATCAGGCCTGAAATCTAGGTGTAGTAATGGACTCAGACCTGAACCTCCAGGGTCACATAAAGGTCAATAACACGGTCAGCGTTCTATCACCTGAAGAACATTTCTATGATTAAAGGACTGATGTCGCAACAGGACCTCGAAAAACTCATCCATGCGTTTATCTTTAGTCGGATTGATTACTGCAACAGCGTCTTCACAGGTCTGCCTAAAAAGTCAATCAGACAGCTGCAGCTGATCCAGAACGCTGCTGCTCGTGTTCCTCACTAGAACCAGGAAAGTAGAGCACATCACCCCAGTTCTAAAGTCCTTACACTGGCTCCCTGTAGCTCAGAGAATAGACTTCTAAATACTCCTACTAGTTTATAAATCATTACATGGCTTAGCACCAAAATATGTTGAAGACCTGTTGTCACGGTACCAACCACCAAGACCACTCAGGTCCTCCAACTCTAGCCTACTAAACATCCCTAGACTCAGAACTAAACATGGAGAAGCAGCTTTCAGTTTCTATGCTCCTCTTATCTGGAACAAACTTCCTGACGAGTGTAGAGCTGCTGAAACTCTGAACTGCTTTAAATCGAGACTAAAAAACCATCTGTTTAGAATCGCCTTCGATTAAATGCTTGATGTCATATGTATGAAATGTGTTCATGCTCTCTTGCTTTATTGATCTTTCTCTTGCTTTATTGTGTATCATGTGTAATGTGTGTTTCTTTTATGTGTTTTTTTTATTTTTTTTATTTTTATCACCAAATCATGTAAAGCACCTTGAATTACCCTGCTGTTGAAAGTGTGCTATACAATTAAAATTGCCTTGCCTTGCCTTGCCTTTGTGACAACTGAAAACTTTTGTTTTATTAAGTTAGTTTTAGCCCATCAGCTAACCTCCTCGTTAAGCTAGTCGTGCTGGATGGTTGAGAATCTGTTGTCATCAAAGGTGTTTAATGTCTCACCTGTTCCCTTACTGACAATGTAGAGATGTTTTCAGACCTGGATTCAAGCCATAACTTTTTGTTTCAATATTAATGCATTAGGCCTTGTAACATAGAGAGATGAAATAACATCTGAAATAACATCAACAATTTTACAGTAACAGCTGATGAATAGACCAGCTGCTATAATAAATTTAAACCCAACATGAGCCTTTTTGTGAGATAAACATAGCAGGATTTTCCCCTGGTTTTCATTTAGAACAGATGACAGTGAGGTCCTAAAGTTCTTTTTCCTTCAGCCTTGTTCAGACTTTTTTAGAAACAATAAAATAACGTTGGTTTTTTTCACCTTTACAAAGACCAGGTCAGTTTATTGTGGTTCTTGTGTTTCTTTCCCTCTTTCCATCCAGGAGTCGTATTGGTAACAAGCTCTTAAGCAGACGTGTCATTCTAAACGGTTCACTATAGGAGCCTCCGACACGTCTGCAGTTGGTCTGAATGCAAATGTAATCAAATACGGGGTCAATGTTCAAGGAGTGAACGGACATTCACCTGCTGGCCTGAGTTATGGACAATGTAACGACATGTTTTACACCCTGAGATACGCCGTCATTTGAATGCTCATACAGTAAAATCACTGATGGGAATTCAAATAGACAACCACAACCATAGATTTCATCCATGCATGGTTGTGGTCATTGTTTGAGCGCCTGGTCAGGTCACCAGTCCATCACTGGGCAACACAGAGACAAACACAGGACAAACAACCATGCATGGTACCTCCAGCAGTGGGGACCCTGCAAGGACAGGCAGGTAGAGTCAATGGATGGATGGAGGCAATCAGACAGAGCAGTGGTATCTATTCATCCCGGGGGGCAAAACTGTCAAGTTAAAAGTAACTAAGAGACCCAGAATGTTTTTGTTTTTGTTTTTTTTTTAAATTAAAAAAGTAAAATTTTTGTTTTAAATGTGTTTTATTTTTTTACTCAACAATGACCAAAACTGTAAGCATTCTGACAGAATCAAGAAGTCTGGTTTCTGTCTTTATTTCACTAAGTTTACATCCAGTCTTCTTTTGAGTTAAACTCACTGCATGCATGTGGTCCTATTAATCATCAGATGCAATAAAAAGCAGAGAAACATGGTTGATAAAAGATCAGTTCTCTGTGTTGCACAGTCCATCTTTAGAGGACTTTTAATTTGTTAAATATCTGTTAAAATATTCTTTCATATTTAAAGGCTGCTTTAAGAAGAATCCTTTTCATTTAAATACATGAAGGTCTGTGAGTTTCAGGTTTATTTGATATAATTTTATACATAAATCATTATAGTAAAACATTTTAGTTTTTTCATCTTTTAAAGTTGTTTCTTCATCAAACTAAACTGAGTTTGTGTAAACCATGAGTTCCTCAAAGCAACCTTCCTGTCTGCAGATGACTGAGCGCTGTGGCTGAGATGATAAGTGTCCCTCCTGTGATTGGTGGCTTCATGTCCAGCAGGAAGGAGGGACGAGTTTAAAAGCTGCAGCAGGACTGCAGACGTGGACAGGGATCTGGACCACAGCGATGGCTCTGCTGAACCTCCTCCTCCTCCTGCTGCTGCTGGGGCTCGGTGAGTCGGGACAGACTGGAGACACTTCCAGGACTCTCTGAAGGCTGCAGGGAGCTTCTTCTTCTCTGAGACAGAAACATGAGGATTGTTTCTGTGTTACAGAGACTGAAACATCACTACACACAAACTGGGATGGTTTTACTTTAGAACACTTCAAGCTGTTGATCTGTTCCTGTTTCTGCAGCAGCGTTTGCTCCTGATTTCTCTGGTGTTGATTCATTTATGCTGTCTGAGTAAAAATGGGCTCCACTTTCTTCTTCAGGTGTTTCAGTGAACTCGGCTGTTTCTCTGCAGAAGAGAATCATTGGAGGTTATAACTGTAACAACAACGAGCGTCACTTTCATGTTCGGCTGGAGGACGGTGGTTTCCGGTGTGGAGGATCTCTGATCAGTTCAGAGTGGATCCTGACTGCAACTCACTGCTGGGAGGAAGCAAAGTAGGAAAGAGACAGTTTTATCTGCAGATGATCAGGTTTTCACTGTAATCACTGTAATCTAACCTGTTGTGCAGGAGTCTTAAAGTAACGTTGGGAGTTCATCCACGGAATAATAAAAAACCTGACATTCAATTCATTCAAAAAAACATTCACAACGCTGTGGTTTATATGGACGCAAATAATAACCCACATGACATCATGTTGGTGAAGCTTCAGAAACCAACCAACATCCAACATGTCCAGCTGCCAGACTGCAATGAGAATAAAAAGCCTAAAATGTAAGTGTGTCTGATAAATCTTTAACCAGTTTATCTTCTGTCAAATGTGATAGAGAGTTTTTCCAGCCTGGCTCTCCTCCAGAGCTGCTGTCCTGCAGCTTTAAGAGATTTATCTCTGCTTCATCTCACCTGAGTCAGTTAATTAGACTCTGTAGAGCCTGAACCCAGGATCCTGAGGTGATTCACACATTTAGCTCAGGTGTGTTGGATCTAAAAGCTGCAGGACTGGAGATGGACCTGTCCTATATATCTGCTTTCTGTTCTTTTCCTGATAAAGGTTAATCAGATTCTCTGCATTGTTCTCGTCCTTCTCCTCACTTTATCCTTATTGTGTTTCAGAGGTGACACAGTTAAACTGGCAGGAGAGGGACCAACACAAACTGGCCCCAATAATCAGCAATGTGAGAAAATGTTCACATGAGATCTAAATCTTTGCTTCGTTTCTGTGTCTACGTCCACAGAGAAGGTCGAGTTAATAACTAGAAATGTATTCTCTTGTTTCTCTGCAGTATCTAATTCTCCTATTCCAGAAAATCTTCAGTGTGTAGACATGATGGTTGATGGATATATAGACTTTGAAGGTTATAATTTCCTTGTTAAAGCCCTTGACAAGTGCCCAGGTCCCGTAAGTTGGTTTCTTTCATTTCTCTGCTCAATGATCAGATGTTGTCTTTGTTTTACAACATAAATATATTATTTTTAATTTTCCCACAGGCTGACTCTGGTTCAGGAGTTCTGTTCAACAACATGATCTATGGGGTGATTTCTCAGGCCGGACATTCAGTGCCTGCATGTAAGGAACCATCTGGTATGCTGGATGTCTGTCGTTACCTGACCTGGATAAAGCAAAAAACCGGACTTTGATCAAAAATAAATAAACTACCACTGAATGAAATGCCATATTTGGCTAATTTCCTCTCAGATATAATTTTATTAATGTATCTTCATCAGATTTATCTAAATTCCAATAGAATTAGGATAAATTATTTTGAGAACTAACAGCCTTCTCTGTCTCATTAATGGGGGGAAAAAAAATCAATAAATGAATGAAAAAAATTTTTCCTGGCTGTTGTCTGATGGTACAGTTTGTTACATTGCTTATAAAAAGTATTCACACCCTTGGATGTTTTACTTGTCTATTACTTTTATAAATCAATCAGCAAAATTAGTTTTTCTTTTTCCAAAAAATTCCTCAAGCATCAAATGAAACTGATTTCTTCCAAATATTGACAATGAAAAAAAAAAAAAAAAAGGTGCAACATGAAATAAATGATTGCATACATTCGTGCCCTTCCAGACAGTATCCAGTAGATCCCAGCAGGGAGTCTGTGTAAACTGGCCTCAGCAGGGCCGGATTTAGGTGGATCCGGGGCCCTGGGCAAAGGTATCCACATTCAGTCTTTGGTTCAAACTACTTGGTTACATGAAAAGGAAACGCATGTCAAAAAGTTCTTATCTCCCATTATTTGCAGCAAAGTCTTTCACAAGATCACTAGACTCCAGCTTTCTCTCTAGATCGTTCTCAAGCGACATGAGAGTGAAATGATTCAGCCTCTCCTGTCCCATTGTGGATCTGAGTCTGTTTTTTTAATTTATTTTAAGCTTTGAGAAGGATCGCTCACCACTTGCACTTGTGACAGAAAATGTGAGGTAAAGTCTGAGCACAATGCTCACATTTGGGAAGATGTCCTGTAGCTTCTTTTCTCTAATTAACTGTGAAAGCAGTGAAGCAGATGTGATGCCTTTGCCACGAATAAAATCTTTAAAAGGACAATTTTTTTCCACAGAGTCCATCTCCAGGTCAGATGAATATTTCATTTTGGAGATGAGATGCTTTGTTTCTTAGCTCTGGAACTGTAACATCAGAGAGGTTGTTTAGGAAGCCAAAGGTGTCGTTGATGTTATCATGTGCAGCATAACTGTGATCCATTTAAGAAATAAGTCTATCAACATCCATCAAAACAACACTAGTGGAAACATTTTGTCGAGATGATCATTTATCCTCTCAGGCTGTTCTTTCTCCATAAAATGCTTTTGGATTTTCTAGTCATTTTGTGAACCTACCTCTGTGAAATTGTTAAGAGACAACTCCCTAGCTTCAGACTCAAACCTGTCAAACTGATCTCTCAGATCTCCAATGTGGTCCCAACAAGGATCCCACCAAACCCACAGCGTTACAAAAGTCATGTTCCACAGCCTGCGAGGCAACACTTACTTTATTAAGGCACTGGAGAATACTGTAATAGCTGTGTATTACTTGTTCTGTGGTTGTTTTGTTCTGCTGTTGAGTACCTGCTGGGCACAGGGGGGCGCTGTGGACAAGTGGGAAAATGTGCTCTGGGAGAAGGAGAGGCTCAGTTATATAAATGAGTCTATGGTTCTGTGTGTTCAGCTTGAGCTGCGGCCAGATCAGTAGGCTTTACTTTTGTCAGCTTGTTGTTTAATAAAAGCACCTTGAAGTTACACGTCAGCTGGTTATTGCCTGTAAGTGCGGGACATTACATTGGTGTCAGAAGCTAGTGATTCACCCCAAGCTGCAAGTTGCTGTTCAGAAGTGTTGGAATATATCACTTTTAACTGAACAAACTGCATCTCCCAGCATCCTTTGCACCGCCCTCAACCCATTCTCATTGGTCTTTGGCCAGTGATGACATCACAGAGTTGATGAAGGGGGCGCCAAAACTAAAATCATTGTCTTTTGTTCCTGTTCGCGGAGCTGTAGGAAAACGCTCATTTGAACTGCTAGCAAACTTTCCTCTTCGAAGTGAGCCGGCCAAGCAAACCGACTCTCCGTTTGTGCATCTAGGAAGTCCGCTGGCCTCTGAGCTCTATTGAAAACAGACCTGAGTCGCTGAGTGCCTGAAATCGGACAAGTCCAATCCTGACCTCGGCTGTGCACAACCATTTCTGCCAAAAAAGACATTCTCGGTGAAGATTCTACAGTTTTTGTCGTGGACTGGTGTGGACGGAAGAGAATCATCACCAAGTAGGATAAATCTGGTTTATTTCTGCTGAGTCTGGGTAGAGAAGTTAGGTCCGACGGTTTAGATCCGTCTTTCTGTTGGTTGATATAAGTTTGTGAACTTGTAAACCACTGTTATTCGTGGGCAATCAGCGTCGCCGCGCGTTGGCCCTGAGTATTTGCATGTTTTTGTGTAATTGTCATTTTTGTTGTTGGTTGCAACCAGAAGCAGTCTTTTATATAATTCCCCTGGCTTGTGTCTACTCATCCCCGCTGTGGGTAACCTGTGTGCCTGCTTAGGCAGGTCGCGTGGCCCTCCGCCGATCCGGTTAATTGTCATCCCTCCCTTTGTCCAAGCCACCATTGCTAATTGAAGCTAGCCTTCGTTGAATCGCCACACGGCTTTCCTTTGTCTCCCTTTGTGAACCAATCGCGCCAATTGATAAAGTTTGCTTCGAAGTGATCAATGACAAGAGGGGGTGTAAGCTAAACCCCCCTCCATTCCTCGTCTCTCTCTCTCCCTCTCTCCCTCTCTGCGTACACACACACACACACGTGCCCCGTCCTGTCACCGTTAACTCTTTTACTCTATAACGCCCTGCAGAGACGCGTTGGAGTGTTTAATCTGACAGACTCTTTATGTTGTGAGTTCAAGAATCATGTTAGGCAGCCGGGTGAGTCTCTCCGGTCTTTGGCGCATGAGATTGAGACTCTGGGCAGGCGCGCCTATGCCAGTTTGCCAAGTACGATCCAGAGTGAGCTAGCTCGTGACCAGTTTGTCAATGCCCTGACCCCAGCGGAACTGCGCCTGCATGTGCAGCTCGCTCACCCTGTCACACTAGGTCAAGCGCTTGAGTTGGTCTTGGAAAGAGAAACTGCCTCCTGTGCCTCAACGCCAACAACCCCTGCTCCTGTGATGGCTGCTGCTACCAAGGAAGTGCCAGAGCAAAAACCATCTTGGGTGGAAGAGCTGATAAATGCGGGGAAGACCCTGTCTGTGCAACCCAGGAATGCTGACATGCGACGCACCCCTCCTGGCACCTGTTGGGGGTGTGGCAAGCCTGGACACACCCTCCGTCGCTGCTCTGAAGCCAAGGGTCAGGAAGGAAACGAGAGCGGGTCCGTGTAACCCAGACGCCATGGGCCCCATCTGCTAACGACTGGGAACAGCAATTTCTACCAGGGGAAGATGACTGTGATACATCACCTCATGCTGATGCGGTGGGGACTGTAGGCTGGACGGAAGTGGGCTTCCGCTGCCATGTTCCAGTGTTGGTTGGAAATTTTTCCTGCCCGACCCTTGCAGAGACAGGATCTACAGCTACATTTGTGAGGCCTGACGTGGTTCCAGAGGGGACCATTCTAGAGCCAACTTCTGTGAAATTGCGGACAGTGAAAGGACAGACAGCAACAATGAAAGGACGAGGGACTTTTGTTTTTGTTATCGGGAATGTTTTAGTGTCCTTTCAGGCGTGGGTCGCTGATGTTAAAGACCCACGTGTCCTGGGTCAGGACTTCCTCAGATCTATTGGGTGTGTATTAGACTTGGGGGCGGGCCTACTAGTTTTGCCAGGGGGTCAAGTTATTCAGTTAATTTTCCCTTATAGCCAGCTTTCCCCAGTTTTACCCACCTGCTGCAGTTCTGCGCTTTCAGAGATGGTCCAGCCCAATCCAATCATGTCAACCACAGTCGCTGCTCAGCCTTTGTGTGACTCAGCAACATCCCAACAGCAGATAAGCGCACCAGATGACAGGACGTAGGCCATCAGGTGCATCTGGCAAAGGAACTGTGAAGGTTTGGATTCCCAACAACAGGGGGAGCTATGGCAGGGCCTATGGGAATATAAGGACTTGTTTGCTTTCAATAACAATGAGGTGGGGCTTACACACCTGGTAAAGCACTACATCAACACTGGTGGCGGCATATAAAGAGGTTGAAGCCATGTTAGAGTCAGGTGTAATAGAGCCATCAGACACCCCCTGGTCCTCAGCTGTGGTCATGGTTCCGAGAAAGAAGAGCCCAGGATGGAGGTTCTGCGTGGACTATAGGCCCCTGAACAAGGTGACAAGAAAGGACTGTTACCCCCTCCCACGAGTGGATGAGACCTTGGACCTAGTGTCAGGCTCCTCATGGTTCTCATCACTTGATTTACGAAGTGGTTATTGGCAGGTCCCTCTCTCTCCTGAATCAAGACCAAAGACTGCTTTTAGAACAGGCAGAGGGCAATTTCCGCCCTACATTTTTTTTAACGCATACACAAAATTAACTTAAAGCTGTTCTTGAACCTTTTTGAGTAGAGAGATGGCTGGGGTCTCTTTGGAAAGCAAACACTCTAAAATTTATCCCAGAACTGTGTTAATATCTCTGAGTGCTATTGTTACCAAGCAATATTAATTTTAATACCCCAAAAAAATATTTCATTTGTGTCCGAATATTTATTTTATATAAATACATGCTGTAAAAATGGCTTTAAAAAGAGGTGGTGACCTAAAACACACTGTGGGTCTAAAGCCTGAAGTATTACCTTCATCCACACCAAATTTGACAGCAATAAACCAAAAAATGAATATTCTGCACACATTTTTATAACTACAGGTCAAAGGTGGTCAAAAGTGTGCCATATGCGCCATCTCCCGGGTAAATGCCGTAGTCCTCACTGAATTAAAAATATCATCAGAATCATAACTGCATCTTCTCATATAAAGCTCCACGGCTTCCTTCTATGTTGTATTTTGATCATAAAGGGTGTTTGGACACGGTGCTGAAACAGTATGTTACTGGTACGCATTGTGCGTAATCTCTTCATGAATAAGACATTTTACGCACGTCATATACAATGGCTGCGAACAAGTCCGCCCGGTCATGTTATATATCTGCGTTTACAGCATTACACTGGCTATTCGATGCGTTAATCATCAGAGTTCTGGACCGCAATTGGTTTGAGTTACTTACCATAATGTGACTTTCCATCCATGCGCCATTGGTTGGAGATGTACCCTACGTAAGGAAAACACCGGATGAATTTTTGTTTTTTGTTTTTTTTTCAGTCTGGGCATGGTCAGTGACCTTTGTAGGCGGAGTGGAAGCAAATGAATCAGAAACAAAGCCGTAAAGACTACAAAAATGGCCAGACATTTCGGGAGCGCATTTTCATTGTTTGTTTTACATTTTTTATTGGTTTTGCTGTTGTCCTGGTCTAATAACTTTATCGGAGGACTTTAATCGGAACCTTATTGATGTAAAAAGACCATTTTTGTTCGAAATGGATCGGTTTTGTCACGTTTATTGGACTACAAAGTGGTGAGTTCCATATTTTTATACCTCCATCAGGAGAACATTTGTGTTGGCAAAAGCGCTCACTGTGTCTTCAGTTATGATTGTATCCTTAAACGCCAGCCATAATTGGAATCACAAGACTCTTAGCTTTCCAATGATATAAAACATGTATAGGTCCATAAAAGTTAGAAGTCAGAAAATTGGTGGATTTAAACTAGGTAATGGGCTGGGCCCGCCCTGCTAGCCAGTGTTCCCCGGCAGAAGTGCCTGGTATACCTTGATGATGTCCTTGTCCACGGGAAGTCCTTCCATGCTACTTTGGCTTCCTTGCGGCTGGTGCTGGGAAGAATTGCTGCGGCAGAATTGAAACTTCACCCGGATAAGTGCCACTTTATGCAGCAGGAAGTGGAGTTCCTTGGCCACAAAGTAAATGGTGAGGGCATCAGCACACTTCAAGAGAAAATCCAGGCTATCAGAGATTTAGCTGTCCGGCATTTCAAGTAGACCATGCAACTCTTTGGTGGTTGATGTCTTTCAGGGAACCAGAGGGGCAGGTGGTGCGATGGCTGGAGGAACTGCAGTCATATAACTTTGAAGTCGTGCACCGCCGTGGCGCCCAACATGCGAATGCCGATGCCCTGTCCCGGCGTCCATGTGCAGCAGTCGGCTGTAGCTACTGTGACCAGAGAGATTCCAGGGAGATGGAGCTCCAAGGAAATGTGTCTGTAACCGTGCCCGCTTGCTGTTCACTGGAACTGGTGGGCCCTGGTGATTGGGCCTCTGAGCAGGAGAAGGATGGAGACGTGAATCCTGTGGGGCAGTGGGCCATGAGTGGTGAGAGGCCAGCTTTGGAGGACGTGACGGGACTGTCAGTCGCTGCACCGTCATGACGTGGAAGATTTTTGCAGACGATGTGATAAATGTGCCGCTCATAAGGGGCCCCTTGACCAGTCACACGCTCCTCTGCAACAACAAGCAGTGGGCACACCCATGGAGAGGGTAGCCGTGGGCAATATGGGCCCCTTTCCTGTATTGGACCCGGGAAACATGTAATGTGTGCCATGGACTATTTCACGAAGTGGCCTGAAGACCAGGAGGTGGAGACAGTTGCAAATGCGCTGGTGGAGGGCATGTTCAGCCGTTTTGGAGTCCCTGACATCATCCACAGCAATCAGGGTAGGAACTTTGAGTCACGGATCTTTGCAGCCCTGTGTGAGCGCCTGAACATGCAGAAAACACGCACCACGCCACTGCACCCACAGAGTGTTAATGGAGCGATTTAACCGCACAATGCAACAACAGCTGGCTATCCTCACTGTCGCTCACCAGCGTGACTGGGATCGACACATTCCACTTGTTTTAATGGCCTATTGCTCTGCTGTCCAGAATTCAACCAACTGCACCCCTGCTCTGTTAATGCTGGGAAGGGAGATCCGGACTCCGGCGGTGCTGGCTAGAGGACATGCCAGGATTAGAGTATGCCAAGAAGCTGTGGGATCGCTTGGAGTCAGCTCATGCGTTCGCGCGAAATGAGCTGGAGAAGGCTGTTATGAAACAAAAAATTTTTTGGTTTGGGTCTACACACCTAAACGAAAGAAAGGTCGTTGCCCCAAACTTGATAGCCACTGGGATGGACCTTGTCGGGTGATAGAGTGGGTGGGGGAAGTGGTTTACAGAGTACAAGTACCCCCCAGAGGAAGAAAAGACCTCCACAGAGACAGATTGCCTCCTTATAGAGGGGGGGGGGGGCTGTTCCTTCATTTGAACTGAGGGCTACCCGACAGACCAGTTCAGGACCCTCAGCTGGCCAATCTTCCCCAGTTCCTCCTGATGCCACTCCCAACTAACCTGTAGTGACTTCTGACAATACTGGTGAGCCTAGTCCTCGTAGACCACAACAACTAATACGTAGATCCGCACGTTTTATGGGGATTTGTTATGTCCCCTCGTGGGCGAGGGGTTTCATAAAGGGGAGGGCAGTGTAATAGCTTTGTATTACTTGTTCTGTGGTTGTTTTGTTCTGCTGTTGAGTACCTGCTGGGCACAGGGGGGAGCTGTGGACAAGTGTGCTCTGGGAGAAGGAGAGGCTCAGTTATATATATATGAGTCTATGGTTCTGTGTGTTAAGCGTGAGCTGCGACCAGATCATGCAGTAGCCTTTATGTTTGTCAGCTTGTTGTTAATAAAAGCATCTTGAAGTTACACGTCGGCTGGTTATTGCCAGTAAGTGCGGGACATTACATTACAATGCCAAAATGTGACCATAAAGGCCATTTCAACGTGTCCATTTTTTAGTCCAGTGACCTTGCTTCATTTATAGTTGCTGCATTTTGATTAGTGTCATTTAAAACAGCAGTCTCCAACATTTTTTCACCATGGACCATTTTAATATCAGACAACCGGCGGGTAAATGCAACAAAAAAAACAAGATACAAAGTAAAAACTGGGTAATTTTTAAATTTAACTATAAATGTAAATCCAATGTGAGCTCGTAACTTTATTAGCATTTTCCGTTACATTGTGCCAACATCATAACATGAGTAACTTCCTCTCTGCTCATTTACGCTCTTTGGTTGCTATGGTAATGTGTAAACATGCCTTTACAATATGATTTACCACAAAAACATGTATAAAGTGCGTGGAAAACACAACTCACCCCAACGTATGATCAGTGGGAGCCCTGTGGCTGTTTCTCTGTAACAACACCATCCATCTGGGTCAGTGCTAAAGGCTTCATCCCCTATTTAGAAAGCTGGTTGCCACATCAGAGCGAAGCGGGACTTGGTGAGCGGAAATCGCCTGTTGTGAGAAATCCATATTTTAGGTAGGACTCCAGGTGTTGTCTGTTAAAGGTAGCTTTATTTTTCCTTCTTTCCTCTGTCTTCACTGGACTTTTCCTTTTCACAAAGGTCTCAGATGTTTGGTGTGGGTTTCATGCTTTACTTTATCCTAAATTCATGTCTGCTTTTGAATAATGTTTTTATTTTATTGCTGTTTTAACTTCATCCCCTTAATCATGTTAAACACCTTGAATTACCATGTTGTTGAAAGTGTGCTATACAAATAAAATTTCCCTTGCCTAATCTGGATATTATTATATCTTCCCTCCTGTTTAACTTGCCATCCCTCATCTCACCAACTTTCCTTTGTATTTTATAAAACCATCTTCCTTTCCTCTCTTCTTCCCATTCCTTCTCCCATCTTTCCTTCAACTTCTGTTTGATAATACTTTTAATTTCTAGTTTACTGAAATTGATTGTTATATTGACATTTTCATGTTTAGAAGCTTCCTTTGCTGTCCTTTGCTGCAGAAAAACGATTTTCAAGAAAGTAAAAAATCCTTTTTTATGGACATTTTTTTCTTATTTTTTAAAGCTACATTGTGTATTTTTTTGAGTTAATTCTTAGCAAAAACCCCTTTGTTCTTTCAAAAATATGTGCTCATAGATGTGTAATTACTTCCACCTACTAATGAAAGTATTCTTATAAGTGTAGAATCTGCTATTCAGAATACATACGAGCGAGTCGCTCGAATGGCTGAATCCATGTTGAGCCTCGATCTTTAAAATACATTCGCCAACGAGGGACATTCCTGGTAATTCTAGCTCCGCCTTTCGTGCTTTGGCTAAACTCAGTTGCACCGTGACGAATGCCAGAGGGAGATTGTCTACTCGCGACGCGGCAGACGTCTGACTATATAACTAAATGCAATGTAGTTTTCTAAAGTAACCTCATCACTGGAAGGAACACTGGACGAAGTCGTGGTACTGGAAGCCATGTTAACCTTGGCGTGAAACAGCCACCGTAGGAGTTAAAACGCGCTCGGAATGGGGGGGTTGGAGGCGGGGCTAGAACGTAATATTCAGGTGGTTGTTTCACCGCTGGATGGGAGCAGATCTTACACAATGTAGCTTTAAACATATTGTGTTATTTCAAGAAATCTTTTCAAGAAAATGTTCACCTGTCCATAGGCAGATTTTTTTTTGTTTAGCTTATTACAAGCAAAAATATCTTCTTGTTTCTGGAGTAGCCTTTTTTCCAGTATTATCCAAATATGCGCTGGGATCCACAAGAATTCCAAGCCCAATTCTTTGTAACCTGTATAATGTTTTCTGTATTTCTATTACAATATCTGGTCAACCTTCTGAATGACTGTGATATAAACTATGCACAGATGAACTGGAATCTGAACAGATTATTGTTTTTAGTGGGCTATTTCCTCTGTCCATTGTGGAGCTAAAAGAATAGCTGTCATTTCTCCTGTGAATACTGATAAACCATCACTAATCTTTTTATCCACAAAACATGAAGTTCTGGAATAAAAAATGCCACTCGTGTTTTGTTTTCTGGATCTTTTGATGCATCTGTATAGATTTGAATGTAATTATAGTACTCACCAGTGTAACTCTGTACTGTGCGAGTCTAAAAGAAACTCTTAATATTTCATCTTCTTTTCAAGTATAGAAAAATCAATTTTAACTTCAGGGAGGATCAAGTCCTGATTGTATCATTTAAATTTTAAGATGAAATGTTGGACATGCCGGGAGGAAAAGAAACGATGATTAAGAGAAACAATTCAGTCTTCAGCCTATCAGCATGTTAATTAGTTAGTTAAGCTTGTTTACCTTCCAAGCTAAACTGGCTAGATTAAACTTCAAACTAAATATTTAATTTCCTAATTAAATATTTAATTATAAACTGACATTTATAAATGAATAAATGACATAATAAAAATATAACATTAAAAAAGTAACAACCATTTTTTTCTCTTATGACAGGCTAAATAACCCAAACAATTGCAGTTACATTGTGAATGTAATAAAAATCTTACATTTATTTGAGTTAATCAAATGCATATGTCGTTTTTATTCTAACTAATACGTTGAGGTGTCAATATTTTTATCTAGGTTCTTCTGCTGTGGAGAAAACAATGAAAAATCCTCGCCAGAGAAGGAAAACGTGGATTTCCAGTAGACATCAGAGACGTAATGGTTCTGATTTCAATATAAATGTTCCTGCAGAGTCTCTTCAGTAATGGCAGCATTAGGCAAATAACTGGGAGCTCTGGAGCAGATCGCTCATACTGTTTCCATGCAAACTTCATTCATGCAAAAACCCTCAGGAGGCTGAAGTTTTAACAAATAATGGAGAAAAAGGAACTTCATATGACGTCAGCTTTAATCAGCTGCAGCTTTCATCCAAACATTAAGAACAAAGTTGGATCCTTTGCTTCGTTTTAAGGATCAGGACCTTCAGTCCACCTTTAGCTTTTCTAGTTCATCCACTTTTCACCTCATGTAGCTCAGGTTCCTCCTGATTCCTCCTGACTCATCAGGTCTTCTTCGTTTCTCGGCTGCATTTGAATGAATCATCAGTATTTTTTCTCTTTGCATCCAGGATCGATTCTCAGCCTCTTTAAACCAAATGGACCCTGAATGATGTCTGGTTTTACATGAAGCTCTGAGATTAAAGAGGACAGAGTGGACGACTGGGAGGATTTATAAAGGACAGGTTGTTTTTCGACGCTTCACTCTTCGGAAAAAAAAACTCTTCTTCAGGTTTGTGAGCCTTTTGGTTGG
The DNA here is from genome assembly GCA_963556495.2 of Valencia hispanica. Classification (NCBI taxonomy): domain Eukaryota; kingdom Metazoa; phylum Chordata; class Actinopteri; order Cyprinodontiformes; family Valenciidae; genus Valencia; species Valencia hispanica. The sequence goes on along the minus strand of OY747710.1, from coordinate 1,515,051 downwards.
ATTTTATGAATATGTTTGGCTTATTGTCATACTTAAATATTTAAAAACTTTTAAATAAACTGTAATTATATGAAAGCAATATTGAAATGACAGTTCAAGTAAATATTTTCTATTCAAATCTTTGCTCAAAATTGCAGTGATTTTAATACAAATCAACGTTTTAAAATAATTTTTTTTAGAAACATTTACCTTTTTTTTAACATTTAATGATAATTTACTGTTTTAAACCAGTTTAATAAATAGTTTTAACATAGTTTTAACATAGATTTCTTATAATAGATCATTTTGTGTGTCTTTATTGAGGTGTTTAAAAAGTTGGATTTCTGTTATTTGATTCATAAAATGTAAACAGAGAGTTAACAAAATAAACCCAGAAAACAGGCGGCGGTTTCAGGATCGATTCATAGCAGCTAAAAGTTTAGTTGGAGAATGTTTTTGTGCATTTTATTCAAATTTGATTATAGTAGATTTTTTTAAATAAGCAGCATATTTTAACACATATCAATAATCTTCAGGCTGATATTCTTGTTTAAAGTTTGTTTTTTTACTGTGAATATTTGTTATATTTTACATCTGCAGCTCTCAGTCATGAGGAAACCTGGACTTTCCCTCCTGATGGTCGCAGGTCTGTTATTTTATCCTCCATGTTTTTTATTATTATTAATAGAAATGAAACGGAACTTTCTGCTGATGAGTTAAAAACACCTCCGACGTCTCTGAGGACCACAGAGATCCTTTCCAGCCGTCCCGTCATCTCGTTTAGTTCCTTTAGCTAAACTTCTTCATTCTACTGATCAGATCGATCCAGAAACAGCAGCAGAGACGTCTGAGCGTCGAGGACTCGACGTCAGGGTTCGTTAGGTCCGAACAGAAAACATCCCGCATGGTTCTGTTCAGTCCGGCCGTTTTCGTGCAAGAGATAGTCCTAATATAATAATATTATTTCAGGTTTTCATCTGTTAATCTTCATCAGATCCTGATTTCAAGCTAAAGAACATCCCAGCCCAATCATCATGACTTTTTGAGGGTTTGGATCAGTCTGGGTTGGTACTGATGGTCCATGGAGTCAACTTGGGCTGACTAAACACGACCCAGCAGCACCAGTCCGCCGCCCTTTCTGGGCCTCATGTTAACCTTAAAGGGGACATATCATGAAAATTCCACTTTTTTAGCCCTTAAATGCTTGGTGTAGTGATTTTAGAGTGTTTAGGAGGGCAAAAAGCATAAATTTGTCACTCCATGTGTTGTGGAGATATTTTAGTAAAATGTTTTGGGTCATATTTTTTAAGTCGTTCAGTTTTCTTTATTATCTATTAAGTTTTTTTAACTATTATGTCACAGTACTTTCACTGGAACGGCCAAACTTGGTCTAAACGCCGAGCGAATCCGCCATCTTTATTTCTCGCTGTGAGTTTGTAGGTCCAAGTTTAGGTATGCCAAAAGTCTTCATTTTCCTCTCGTTCAGGGTCAGACTCTGGCTCCAACATGTACGGCTGGATGGACATTAAAAAAATGGATGAATAAAAAGTTTCTGCAGTGCTAGGTTGCTGGTTCTCTATTAAAACTACAAAAATGGCTGAATGTGGTGGAGTGGAAGGTTCAGCGACATGGAGGGGGGTGTGGCATGCAGCACGTCCTACACATTTAAAGGGACCGCACCAAAACGAGTGGGGCCCTTTTCTGACCCGTACGGCACCACATGTTTCCTCCTCCAAGAACCCAGGAAGAGTTCGGCTCCTCGTCCAATTCCTGGTTCCATGTTGGGGACAGATCCGTCCAGCAGCTGTACCCTCCTCTTCCTCAGCTATTGGGCTCTTGGTTTTCCATCATCCTGGTTAAAAATGATGGACCATCCTGGAGGAAATGTGGTCTGCATCAATGTTTCCATCAGAGAACCAGAAAGGAGTTCTTCCCCCACCAACACCACAGAGCCGTCTGATTCGGTTTAGTCATAATTACTCGGGTTTTCTTCTCTCCGTCAGCTTTCAGGGCCTCCAGGTGTTCTTTTGGTGCTTGGTCTCTTAGTTCCCGCCCTCTTTAATCACCTGACCTGGTCTCATCTCTCAGGTCTCCTGGCCGTCTGCGACCTTCAGTCCGTTCGGCAGTTCCGCTACGTCAGCCTGCCGAAGACCTGGAGCGATGCTCGGACCTACTGCAGGGAGAGGTTCTCCGACCTCGCCACCATCCAGAACGCCGCCAACAGCACCGAAGCCCGGCAGGCAGCAGGAACCTCCCAGTTCTGGATCGGACTCTTCAACGGCACCTGGAGGTGGTCCCAGGATGAGAACCAGCTAAATCCCACCAACACCCTGTTCACCCTCTGGAACATCAAGGAGCCGCAGAGCGGGCTTTGCGTGACGATCAGTAAAACCGGGTTCTGGTCCACCAAGGACTGCGGAGACCTGAACGATTTTCTGTGCTACGACGGTGAGTCCGACTGATGAACATGGACTTATTTAGCTCTGATCCTGATGTCTGCTCTTCTTGGCGCCTTGTAGAGACGGGGTTCCTTTAAGACTCCTGCATGTTCTTCTAACATGGAGATCATGGAATAAACCTGGAGACTGCCACTTTTACTCCCACCTAAATGGTTCAAATCTCACAGAGACACGTAGAACATCAGGTTAAGCCTCTAAGCAGGCCCGGCCCTAACCAATTTGGTGCCCTAGGCAAGATTTTAAGTGGCGCCCCCTTGCATCGCAGTAGATTGCACTGCTAGTGTACATAAACTCACAAGAAACTTAATAGCTTTGTTTTAGACATTCTTTTATTTAAATAAAACAATTGCACATTCAAAATACTAATTACAATAATAATAATTAAAGAAACAAATATAAAAATGAACTCAACATATGAAATACAATATAGATAGCTTACACAAAGTATTAAATTTAAATACTCCCGAAATGAAAAGTGTAAACAAGTGACATTAACTTAAATACAATAGAAATACGGCACTGTGCAAAATAAGACATTAGTATCTTATCTATCTATCTTATATATCTTATCTATTAGTATGTTTAAGTAGGCACAAAAATACTACAAGGATTCGAATAAAAAAAAATGAAAAAATGATCTTAAAAAGAGCTCTATTTGTGTTTTTGGTCCTGCTTAAATTACTTCAGAAACTACACCACCACCTCTGTAATCTCACATGACTTGCTACAGCTTGACATTCCTGGATTTTCTTAAGGCAAAGTCATCTACAACATCATCTGACAACTGATTAGAGAACACATGTCTGATGCTTGTGATGGCAAGTCCACTGAGACGTTCTTGCATCATAGTAGATCTCAGGTAAGTTTTAGTTTGAGCTTTGAGAAGCTTCTTTCACCAGCAGCCAGTGTAACAGGAAGAGTGGCAGAGATTTTCAAAGCAACCCACATGTTGGGGTACATTTCTGCCAGCTTCTTCACATGCAGGAAGGTCAAAAGTGCTTGATGGTGCTGACGTGGAGGCGAAAAGAGGAGCGCTTGATGCACCTTGAATCACCTTGTTGTTGAAAGTGTGATATACAAATAAAATTGCCTTGCCTTGCCTTGATGCTGCTGAGGTGGAGGCAACAGGAGGAGCGCTTGATGCTGCTGAGGTGGAGGCAACAGAGGGATTGACTAGCGTGGGACTGAGAAACCTCAGCAGCGCATCTGAAGACAGAAGAGGAGTATGTGACACCAGTCTAATAATAATAATAATAATAATAATAATAATAATAATAATAATAATAAATAACACATTATTAAAAAAAATTGTTATAAAATAAAATAATATAAATGAGAAACCTAGAGATAAATACATGATGTAGACTATAGTGTATAATATACAATGTATTTTTTCAGATACAAATTATATTAGTAATTCATATATTAGTAATAATTTAAATTTATTGTCATTACAATGAAATTCTAATTAGCAGAATACAAAAGAATCAGTAAACTGCAGTATAATATTGCATGTGGGAATGCTAAGTTATGCTCTAACATTAATGTTTTATTTATGCCAATGAAATTAACATTAAAACACCTGCTGATTAGATATAATATTTACACATTTGTCCGAGGAAGGTACTCATATTACTATTTTCCATAATAATAGCGCTAGGCTTATTTGTTTGAACCATTGACTATTAATATTTTGGTTAGAACTAGCAGATAGCTCTGGCTATTTATAGATTATACAATACATTATTGATCATTGTTCTGTAACATCAAAATAATATCATTAACATCCTCTTTACTGTAGCATTACCTTTGTCTTTGTCGCGTTTTTCCTCCTCTTCTTTTCTTTTTTTTTTCCTCCCCTGGGCACCAGATAATTTGGGACTCTTTGACATATTAACTTTTTTTTGACGCAATAAAAAAACCGAATGGCAGCCGGGTAAAAGAAGTCTGATTGTTGGAGGTGGTTTCCCATCCTGCTTTGTGGCGCCTCATGTTTTGTTCTGCACCGTGAGCTAAGTGTATTTGTGATCCCTTCAAGTCTCCCCTGGTCGCGTTATAGTAAGAACTTATAAGAAAAAGTCAATGCCATGTAAATCCCAATATTGCTCCTCTCGATACATTGTCAATGGATTCCAGTAAAGGCGGAAAGTTCCTTACGTGGCTTTGGTGCCCCCAGGGTATACGGCGCCCTTAGCATTTGCCTATACTGCCTATGACACGGGCCGGCCCTGCCTCTAAGATTTAGTTTGATGCTCCTGTCTGTTGACGTGATGAGAGGGAACATCATGGTGGGATCCAAAGAGTCTTCAGGAAGAAGACTGGTGGGCAGAAGGTTACCGTGATTACTCCAATCAGAGGAGGGTGGCCTGTCCAGACTTTTCCAATTCATGTTTCTATCTTCATCTTAATGAGCAAAACGAGGTTCATTTTTGGAGTTCATCTCGAATCAAATCACTTCTCTTTCAGACGAAGGCGCTGATTTATAGTTCTGCGGGTGGGTACTGCATGATACCAACCGTTAGCGTTTCTTTGACCGTCGGCGGTCCATTACTTCTGGAATAGATCGGTGTTATTTTTCCAACACCCTTTCTATGTACATACACATATTATACCAATGATGTATGCTTACCAAGGATACAATCATACCTGTAGACACAGCAAACCCTTTTGTCAGTCTACCTGGAAATCCCAAAAATTTTGCAGCCTGCCATAACGCATGACGCATCATGTTGTTAATAAAAACAGAACCATTTCAAACCAAAACCGGTCCTTTTACACCCACAAGGGTCCAATTAATACATTCCAATAAAACAGTTAGTCCACAACAAAATCATCCAAAATCCAACATAATCTGGGTCGGACTCTCTGGTACGGTACTTGGCTGGTTTGAGTCTTACCTAAAGTACAGGGACTTTTTTTTTGTATTAATAGGCAATTATTCATCAGAACAGTCAGAAATCACGTGTAGTGCCCCATGGCTCCATCCTGGGGCCCCTCCTATTTAATATCTACATGCTCCCACTGGCCCAGATTATAACAATCAATAAGATTAGTTACCATAACTAGTTTATAAATCATTGAATTGCTTAGCACCAAAGTATGATGAAGATCTGCTGTTACTATAGCAACCCCCCCCAGACCGCTCAGGTCCTCTACTTCCAGTCTACTCAACATCCCTAGAATCAGAACCGAACATGGAGAAGCAGCTTTCAGTTTCTATGCTCCTCTAATCTGGAACAAACTTCCAGAAAACCTGCAAAGCTGCTGAAACACTGACGTGTTTTAAATCAAGACTAAAACGCATCTGTTCAGAGCTGCCTTTGAGTAATGTTTTAATGTGTCCTATGTTTTATGCTTTATTACTATCTTTATGTAAAGCACCTTGAATTGCCTTGTTGTTGAATGTGTGCTATACAAATAAAATTGCCTTTCCTTGCCTTGCATTGACGCTGAAAACCTTCAAAATGTCCTTCAGATGCTCCATTTCTCAGAATGTTCTCATCGTAACTCTCGTTAGCAGCCTTATATTAGCCTATTTCTCCTTCCGGGCACATCCGGACGTGTAACCTTTAGTATGACAATCTTACCTGACCAATAGGTGTAGGGTTACCCCGTCTGCTGTGGCAAAATATCCAACTATTGGCTGATAGGTCCAAAGTATCTTCCCCTATTCTCCCGCATGTAGATGAAACTAATTGCGGTTCAATATAAAGATGGCTGACACATGTATGTTGGTCAGACAGACTTTGCCATCAATCCCAAGTGGGTGTTCGGGCCCCAAAGAGCCCACATAATCAGCGCCTATGCTTCCAGAGATTCCAGATTTGTGAACATTTCTTAATAATAAACTAAATGTTTAATCAGGAGTCTTGAAGTTTTCCCAGTTTTTCTTAGATGTACCCCTCCATGAGATCCCCTCTCTGATTCTCCGAACCCAGGGTGCTCTGAGTGCCGTCTGCTGCAGGGAAGATACTGACCAATCGTAGATGCTCCTCTAAAAAGAACGTGTCTTCTAAGTTTATTTTATTATGAAATGTTGCAGATTTTTCTATTTTTCTGAGCACTTTTTATATCTAACATTTCAGCTCAACCGGCCCATAACGTCCTGGTGAGTCAGAAGATGAGCTGGTCTGACGCTCAGGCCTACTGCAGGTCCACCCACACGGACCTGAGCACCATCAGGAACGCTGCAGAGAACACCGCAATGACCCTCCTGCTGCCTGTTTCCACAACTAACTTTCTCGGGCTTTTAGGTGGAAGTACATCCACCAGCTCAGCATGGATTGGTCTCCACAGATCCGACTGGGTCTGGTCAGACGGCAGCAGCGCCTCCTACAGGCCTTGGGAAAACCAGGCGTCTATTGAGCAGGCGAACTGTGTGACGATGGACTCTGCCACAGGTACCTGGTTCAGGCGGCCCTGCAGTGAGAGCTACACCTTCCTCTGCAGCACAGGTGAGTTTTCCTGCAGCATCTCTGGAGGACCACAGCCTTCAGAACTGATCGGGTGTTTCTGGGTCTTTCTGCAGATGTTTCGCTGGTGCCTTCAATGATGAGAGCGGTGAAGATCCGGCTGAATGCAGGATCTGCAGACCTGAACGACCCCGCGGTGCAAGAATCCATTCTGCAGGAGGTCAGACACAACCTGTCATGAAATGGCATGAAATTCATCTAAAAATCTAAAGTTCTTTCATAAAATTCATTAATATGATGATGATGATGATGAGGCGTTTATTTCACTGAGGGAAACTGTGTTTTTCAGCTGAGGGAGAGGATGAAGGACCAAAGAGTAACAGAGGAGGTGAAGCTAAGATGGAGGATCCAGTGTGATGGGAAGGTTTTCCACCAAGAGGACAAGAGAGCGCCCCCTGGTGTCTGTGAGGCAGAAACGTGTGACACAGTTTAAACACTAACCAATAATTATTTCATGTTTTTTGGTCTGTTGTGTCACTCTCTGCTGGCTTGATTTGCTTTTATTTATTACTATTAATGCTAATATTACTCTGTGGGATATTTCTTCATATGAGAAATACAGCCGCCTTCATAATTATCAGCCCCCTGTGTGAAAATGTGAAAGAAACTAATCTTTTAATAAAGAAGCTTTAAAAAAGTCCCGCTTTACACTTTGTTCACTGTGGGAACATCTTTTGTTAAGAAATAATTATTTTATTATCAGAATATCATCACCTGAAATGATTTGAAGCTTTAATTTATAATTAATCAAAAATGAGGAAATGGCAGCAACATATCTACTGGCCTGAATGTGCTAATATCTATGGCAGCCCATTTCCACCACTTGAAAGTAAAAAAATTAAATATGGTATGTCATAATTTTGACTTTCAAAGTCATAATTATAACATACAAAGTCATAATAATGAGCTACAAAGTCGAGCTACAAAGTCAAAATTATGAACTATAAAACCTAGATTTGCTCTCTGTCTGATGAGATACAAAGTCATAATTTCGACTTCTAAAGTCATATTTATTAGATAAAAATTCATAATAATGGGATACAAAGTCACACTTATGACTTTGTATCCCATTATCATGAATTTTTATGTAATAATTTTGAATTTGAAAGTAAAAATTTTGACTTTGAATGTTGAAATTATGACTTTGTATCTCATAATTATGACTTTGAAATTCGAAATTATGACTTACAATGCTTCATTTTTTTACTTTCAAGTAGCGGAAATGGGCTTCCATAAATAACTATGGCAAGCCGTTTGCAAAGTTACACAGTCAAAAGTTAACAGCAATAATTTGGGTTATTTAGCCTGTAATAGGAAAACTAAATGGGTGTTCATTTTTCAAAGTCATATTTGCATCCATGTTATTTCTTTACAAATGTCACAGTTTATGACTAAATATTTAGCTTCTACAATAGCTTCTATTATCTTCTAGTACCATGTGGTCGTTAGATGAACTGCAATCAGCAAAATGCGCTCTCCCATGAAGGAGTCGGTTTTATTTTAACAAAAATATTACATAATTCAGTTTAAAGGTGCTTAAATAACCTGAAGCAAAACAAATACATGTATGTATCTGTCATATCTGTAAATACTGCTGAGGGAAGAAGTGAAGCATGTGTTTTGACTGAACAATAAAACCAAAGTTTGTTTTGGTGAAACATTTATTTCAACAGAATGTATGTTTTCTCACCTTGATCCGGCTCAGTCTACAGATATTCACGGGAACGTTCTTATTAATTTGCTTACTTTGGTGAAAACGCTGTCTCATACACTATGTAAGTACTTAAATATATGCATAAGCATATAAATATATATATATATATATATATATATATATATATATATATATATATATATATATATATATATATATAATTCTAGTATAATTCTACCTTTTTGGCTTGTGGGACCCCTGAAGCAGCTGATAGGTACTGACAGGCCAAGCGGGATGCGGCTCGGATGGTTGCTGAGGCAAAAACTCGGGCGTGGGAGGAGTTTGGAGAGACCATGGAAAACGACTTCCGTACGGCTTCGAAGCGATGGTCCACCATCCGGCGTCTCAGGGGGGGAAAGCGGTCTGCCACCAACACTGTTTACAGTGGGGATGGTGTGCTGCTGACCTCGACGCGGGACGTTTTGGGTCGGTGGATGGAATACTTCGAAGACCTCCTCAATCCCACCAGCACGCCTTCCAATCTGGAAGCAGGGTTTGGGGACTTGGGGTCAGGCTCTCCAATCTCTGGTGCTGAGGTCACCGAGGTCGTTAAAAAGCTCCTCGGTGGCAGGGCTCCGGGGGTGGATGAGATTCAACCGGAGTTCCTCAAGGCTCTGGATGTTGTGGGGCTATGTTGGTTAACACGGCTCTGCAATATTGCGTGGACATCGGGGGCAGTTCCCCTGGATTGGCAGACCGGGGTGGTGGTCCCCCTGTTTAAAAAGGGGGACCACAGGGTGTGTTCCAACTACAGGGGGATCACACTTCTGAGCCTCCCTGGTAAGGTCTATTCAGGGGTTCTGGAGAGGAGGGTCCGACGGATAGTCGAACCTCGGATCCAGGAGGAACAATGCGGTTTTCGTCCTGGCCGTGGAACACTGGACCAGCTCTACACCCTCAGCAGGGTCCTGGAGGGTGCGTGGGAGTTCGCCCAACCGGTCTACATGTGTTTTGTGGACTTGGAGAAGGCGTTCGACCGTGTCCCTCGGGGGGCCCTGTGGGGGGTGCTCCGGGAGTATGGGGTACCGGGCCCCTTGATACGGGCTGTTAGGTCCCTGTACGACCGGTGCCAGAGTTTGGTTCGCATTGCCAGCAGTAAGTCGGGCTTGTTTCCGGTGAGAGTTGGACTCCGCCAAGGTTGCCCTTTGTCACCGATCCTGTTCCTAACTTTTATCGACAGGACCTCTAGGTGCAGCCAAGGCGTTGAGGGGATCCGTTTTGGTGGCCTCAGGATCGGGTCTCTGCTTTTTGCAGATGATGTGGTCCTGTTGGCTTCATCGGAGCGTGATCTACAGCTTTCGCTGGAGCTGTTCGCAGCCGAGTGTGAAGCGGCTGGGATGAGAATCAGCACCTCCAAATCCGAGGCCATGGTCTTGAGCCGGAAAAGGGTGGGGTGCCTCCTCCGGGTCGGGGATGGGGTCCTTCCCCAAGTGGAGGAGTTTAAGTATCTGGGGGTCTTGTTCACGAATGAGGGAAAAATGGAGCGGGAGATCGATAGACGGATTGGTGGGGCATCTGCAGTTATGCGGGCGCTCTACCGGTCTGTCGTGGTGAAGAAAGAGCTGAGCCAAAAGGCGAAGCTCTCGATTTACCGGTCGATCTACGTTCCTACCCTCATCTATGGTCACGAACTCTGGGTGGTGACCGAAAGAACGAGATCACGGATACAAGCGGCTGAAATGAGTTTCCTCCGCAGAGTGTCTGGGCTCTCCCTTAGAGATAGAGTGAGAAGCTCGGTCATCCGGAGGGGGCTCAGAGTAGAGCCGCTGCTCCTCCACATCGAGAGGAGTCAGTTGAGGTGGCTCGGGCATCTGCTCAGGATGCCTCCTGGACGCCTCCCTGGTGAGGTGTTTCAGGCACGTCTCACCGGGAGGAGGCCCAGGGGAAGGCCCAGGACACGCTGGAGGGACTATGTTTCTCGGCTGGCCTGGGAGCGCCTTGGGGTTCCTCCCGAGGAGCTGGAACAAGTGGCTGGGGAGAGGGAAGTCTGGGTGTCCTTGCTTAGGCTGCTGCCCCCGCGACCCGACCCCGGATAAGCGGAAGAAAATGGATGGATGGATAATTCTAGCATAGGGTGCTATGCACAGATTACAGTGTCTCAAGCAAATGTATTGGCCCACGACAACCACCAGAGGGTGCAGTATGTTACTAATCATGAGTTTTGGATGCGGTAAAAGAAGACACACTTTGGTACAGCAGTTTGCTAAAATGGACATGATCCTTAAATGACATTCTGGTCCACACTTCTTACCAGTTGGTGGCAGTAACGCATCAATTTGTTGTTTGCCAGCTGTGAATAATTAACAACAAGAAGAAGAAGAAGCGCGCTAAGAGAATGCTAACTGGTAGTTATGATGTAAACATTCAGAGAAAAACACACAAGAAAGGAATTTCCAAAGGTTTTTAGCGGCAGAGTTGCATTGAGGAAGACTTTCGGACTAAGTATTTTATTGGAGTTTATTAACTGGACGTAAAAGGATTGTTTTTGTTCGATGATGGGGTGGATGTTCAGGCGCAGCTAAGAACGATGAGTTGGACGTTACATTATTCTTCTTTCTGAGTGAATCAGGACAGTTTCAGCAGCGAGTAGCGTCACTGGTTAAAAAATAACAAGAGAATCGACATAGAAGAATCAGGGCTTGTTGCTGTGTTTTCTGTTTGTTGTTGTTATTTACTGGTTTGGGAGCAACTCTTCTTATTTTTACAAAGCCAGTTGTTTGGCACCGTCTGCTCATTTCCCTCTGAATCAGCGCAACTTAACCACAGCTCCCGCTGAGCAACAAAGATCTAATATAAAAGATGATGCCTCACTCATACACACAAGCAGATACACAGTAGCGTGGTGACAGTGAATCAACCGCGGCTCCTTTTGGAGAACAAAAACAAACGTTCTGACCACCGATCTAGAACAGAGCGATCGTTAGGAAAAACTCCAGAACCTTCCTCAGCCAGTCCATTTTTAAATTATGTATAATATGAATATGTATATAGAGTGTCAAAAAGGGCCGTTTTGACCCGGAAATATTTAACACACTGCCAACGGGAGGTAAAAACATTAAGGGGTTAAATCATATTTATGATGCCTCCACCCAGGATGGAGCAAGAAGCAGATCTCTAAAGCTGGAAAACTGGAGCAAAACAACCGTTAAACTTTATCTGCAGGTTGTTTGGTGGCTAGCTAAGTCCTGCTGTCACAACCTGATCAGACTAGGGTTGACAACCGTTCCTTAAAAAACGGAATCGTTCCGTATTTAGAAAGAAAATGGATGCGTTCCGTATTAAAGTAATAAGGAACGCAATTTGTTCTGTATTTCTGTCAGAGCCAAAACGAGCAAACATTGTCATCTAAATCAATGAACGAGAGGACGTTTAATTTTGAAACTGCGCGGTATGCCAATTTCCTGCCCTTGTGTTTTGTTGTCACCAATAAGATACGCGCACTTACATTCCCACTCAGCTCATTGGCCAAGATAGGCCCACTGCTGCTCATAAGGAAGACGTGTCGGCGAAACAGACAGCAAAAATAAAGCAGCATGGACGACACCGGCTCGGAGAATATACAAGATTTACCAGCCAGTACTGCTTCTACAAGCACTGACAGTGCTACGGTTTCCAACCGTCCCGTAAAAAACGGAATCATCCCGTATTCAGAGAAAATATTGCGGTGAAAAGGAACGCGATTTGTCTCGTACTTCAGCTAGAATAAAAAAAAGACAAAGCTGGAGTTATTCTGTGTCTTTACGCTGCGCAGCTGTTTCATCTTCTGTCACTCTCTGCCTCTCCCTCTCCTGTTGCTCCTTCAATCATAAAACTGATCAATGATCAGCTGATCGGCTTTTCTGTCACCAGTCCCGTTGTGACTCTCTCGTTTGTTTATCGCCCACTTTGCGCTAGAAAGAGGAAACCAGCGGATGTCGCGCTAAACAACAGCAGCACGTTTAATTGGACTACCTGTCGTTAGAATGATCTTAATAGGCCTATGACTTTCTAGTATCAGCTGATGTTTGCTGGAGCCACAGCCGTAAAAGCTGCTGGTCATGATATCGGTTTGGAAATGTGGTGAGATGGAAACATGAAGATGAAACCAGGAGATGTTCTTACTGAATCATCAGAGCTGAACAGGTGATGGAGAAACAGGTTTACCCACGGTGGCCGGGAAGTGCAAAACAAAATTACATTAACCTGAAACATTTTTAAATTTTTACCGCAACACATTTACAAGTTTACCGAAACACATTTACAAGTTTGCCGAAACACATTTACAAGTTTACCGAAAGACATTTACAGATTTACCGATTTACATTTACAACTTTACCGAAACACTTTTACAAATTTACCGAAACACATTTACAAGTTTACCAAAACACATTTACAATCTTACCGAAACACATTTACAATCTTACCGAAACACATTTACAAATTTACCAAAACACATTTACAATCTTACCAAAACACATTTACAATCTTACCGAAACACATTTACAAGTTTACCAAAACACATTTACAATCTTACCGAAACACATTTACAGATTTACCGAAACACTTTTACAAATTTAAAGATTTACATTTACAATCTTACCGAAACACTTTTACAAATTTACCGAAACACATTTACAAGTTTGCCGAAACACATTTACAAGTTTACCGAAAAACTTTTACAAATTTACCGAAACACATTTACAAATTTACCAAAATACATTTACGAGTTTACCGAAACACATTTACAATCTTACCGAAACACATTTACAAGTTAACCGAAACACATTTACAATCTTACCAAAACACATTTAAAAGTTTACCGAAAGACATTTACAAATTTACCGAAACACTTTTACAAATTTACCGATTTACATTTACAACTTTACCGAAACACTTTTACAAATTTACCAAAACACATTTACAATCTTACCGAAACACATTTACAAGTTAACCGAAACACATTTACAATCTTACCGAAACACATTTAAAAGTTTACCGAAAGACATTTACAAGTTTACCGAAACACATTTCCATGTTTACCGAAACACATTTACAAGTATACCGAAAAACTTTTACAAATTTAACGAAACACATTGGCAAATTTACCGAAACACATTTACAAGTTTACCGAAACACATTTACAAGTTTACCGAAACGCTTTTACAAATTTACCGATTTACATTTACAACTTTACCGAAACACTTTTACAAATTTACCGAAACACATTTACAAGTTTACCAAAACACATTTACAATCTTACCGAAACACATTTACAAGTTTACCAAAACACATTTACAATCTTACCGAAACACATTTACAGATTTACCGAAACACTTTTACAAATTTAAAGATTTACATTTACAATCTTACCGAAAAACTTTTACAAATTTACCGATTTACATTTACAACTTTACCGAAACACTTTTACAAATTTACCAAAACACATTTACAATCTTACCGAAACACATTTACAAGTTAACCGAAACACATTTACAATCTTACCGAAACACATTTAAAAGTTTACCGAAAGACATTTACAAATTTACCGAAACACTTTTACAAATTTACCGATATATATTTACAACTTTACCGAAACACATTTACAATCTTGCCGAAACACATTTACAACTTTACTGAAACACTTTTACAAGTTTACCGAAACACATTTCCATGTTTACCGAAACACATTTACAAGTATACCGAAAAACTTTTACAAATTTAACGAAACACATTGGCAAATTTACCGAAACACATTTACAAGTTTACCGAAACACATTTACAAGTTTACCGAAACGCTTTTACAAATTTACCGATTTACATTTACAACTTTACCGAAACACTTTTACAAATTTACCGAAACACATTTACAAGTTTACCAAAACACATTTACAATCTTACCGAAACACATTTACAATCTTACCGAAACACATTTACAAATTTACCAAAACACATTTACAATCTTACCAAAACACATTTACAATCTTACCGAAACACATTTACAAGTTTACCAAAACACATTTACAATCTTACCGAAACACATTTACAGATTTACCGAAACACTTTTACAAATTTAAAGATTTACATTTACAATCTTACCGAAAAACTTTTACAAATTTACCGAAACACATTTACAAATTTACCAAAATACATTTACGAGTTTACCGAAACACGTTTACAATCTTACCGAAACACATTTACAAGTTAACCGAAACACATTTACAATCTTACCAAAACACATTTAAAAGTTTACCGAAAGACATTTACAAATTTACCGAAACACTTTTACAAATTTACCGATTTACATTTACAACTTTACCGAAACACTTTTTGAAATTTACCAAAACACATTTACAATCTTACCGAAACACATTTACAAGTTAACCGAAACACATTTACAATCTTACCGAAACACATTTAAAAGTTTACCGAAAGACATTTACAAATTTACCGAAACACTTTTACAAATTTACCGATTTATATTTACAACTTTACCGAAACACATTTACAATCTTACCGAAACACATTTACAACTTTACCGAAACACTTTTACAAGTTTACCGAAACACATTTACAAGTTTACCGAAACACATTTCCATGTTTACCGAAACACATTTACAAGTTTACCGAAAAACTTTTACAAATTTAACGAAACACATTTGCAAATTTACTGAAACACATTTACAAGTTTACCGAAACAGATTTACAAGTTTACCGAAACGCTTTTACAAATTTACCGAAACACATTTACAATCTTACCAAAACACATTTACAAGTTTACCGAAACACTTTTACAAGTAAAAAACAACAACACTTTTACAAGTTCAACGAAACACATTTACAAAGACATGACCTGGAAGTGATACTGCAGGGATGAGGTTAGGGTCGGGACAAGACCAAAGTGGTAACAGTAATGGAATCGATCCCTTAATGCCTTGGGGTTTGTGGGGCTTGGTGGTGCTGTGGCTGTGGGCCCCGGGTTGAACGTGCCATGGCCTCCCTCCCCTGGTGGATCCCGGTGAACAGCGGTGCCTATTGGGGTCAGTGGGGGAGCTGGCTCCCTGGGAAGACATTTTGTCTCCCAGTCCTTCCCTCCCCATCCCTGGACACCTCTGTCCACCCGCTCCATCACTTTACCACTCATATAGGGTCTTGGGGCATGGACACATCACTGGGGTGCGGGGAGGGGTTTCCCTCCTTGCTATCCCGTGGCGTCCTGGGTCCCAATTTTAATATACAACTTAGACACTCCCACTTATAACATTTTCATGCGACACACATGTAGGGACTTTGGGGTGGGCACACCTTTCGGCATCCAGAGGGGGAGCGGTTCAATCAGCTTCACCTCTGGTGCCGGTGCCCACTGTTAAACCACATATAGACACTGAGGGCTCGGGATGGGGGTTGGGGGATGTGTGGCTGCCTTTCCCACATCCCACCCCTCTGTTTTAAATGCACATTATAACAACACGCATCAACACCATACTTGAGCGGGAGGATAGAGGCTAGGGGTCTTCTTACACCCCTGTTTGCTGCGGGCCATCAGGGGTTGGGGTCCGGAGGAGGAACAGGTGGTCTGGTCGGGGTCCTGGGCTGTCGGGCTGCCTTGCCACTGTGGGGCCCTTGGCGGTCTGCTTGTCTCCGTCCTAGAAGGTAGGGGGTCCATCTCCTGGGTCCGGGGGCTGGTGGCTCTACTGGGGCATCGGTACCTGGACCTGGGACCATGAAGTGTGCATGGGGTGTTTGAGTGAGGGTACAGCGTCATTTCTTGGGTGTCTTGGTGAGTTAGTGAGAATGTATGTGTTTAAGAGGGAGGGAACGTATGACTGTGTCTGTATGTCTTTGTTTGCCTATCAGGTTGGGTCTTAGGCTGTCCTCTCGCCTGGCAAACCTCAGGCCTTACATTTAATGGGGGGCCTATTTCCCCAACTTCACTACCCGCCAGTGATGGATGCTCCTGCCTACTGGTGCGTCGGTGGTCAATCCGGTTCCGACCTGGTGTGGCCTGGCCGGGCCTGGGGGGGCCGGTGTGTCGGTCGGCCGATGCGCTGGGCCGATATCTTCCTTTGGTTGGTTGGGGCACCTCTTTTAGGGGTGCCAGGTTTTGGATTGTTGGGTGGTGCCTGCTCGGTGGCTCGGCGGGATGCGGATCTGGCATCTCTGTTCATTCGATCACTTGTTCTGTGCGCACCGTGCGTGTTCGGTTCATTGGCGGGTTGGACCGGCCCTGGCCTTTGTCGGATGCCTGGTCTCTGCGTTATGTGTTGCGCGGGATCAGGACTCGGGAGCTGGCTGAGCTTGGCCTGGGGATGCTGTCCATCCGCTGCGGCTAACGGTGGCGGGCAGCGGTGGGGTGCTGGGATGTTGGCGGTGGGGATTGGCCTAGGGTGGTGGTGGCGCGTGGCGGCCGGCCAGTCCCTTGTCGGGTCCCTGAGGGGGGGGTGGGGCGCCCCTGGGCCCCGGCTCTCCTGCCCTGGCGCGGCTGGTTGCAAGACACTTCACCTACCTTGCCTAATGGTGTTGGCCAGAAGGGCCGATGGCGCGATATGGCAGCCTCGCTTCTGTCAGTCTGCCCCTGGGCAGCTGTGGCTATAATCATTGCTTGCTTCCACCAGTGTGTGAATGTGAGAGTGAATGAATGGAGTTGTAAAGCGCTTTGAGAGTCTTGAAAAGCGCTATATAAATGCAAGCCATTATTATAGATGTGGGGTTTCTGGTGTTTACAGATATATTCTTGGGCTGAGGTTATCATTACTAGAGCTTGATTAATCGGTACCATGAGTTTTTCTGTGACATTGTTGTTGTATTTTTATATCCATTTTTGTGTGATGTGGTTGTGTAGTTCTTAGTTCACGATGTTTGTTTTGTTTTGTCGATGTTCCTTTTTCGTGTTTTGTTTTGTTTTCCCCTCTGTCTTCCTGTGTTTTCTTTGTTCCCCTTCCTCTCTTGTATTTTCAACTCACCCTCTCTCATGACTTTTTGTTTCCTACCTCTCTTCTTCATCTTCTTTCTTTCTTCCCCTTAACTTTACGTCTCTGTGTCCATAACATCAGGAAATAAAACCCCCAGCAATTCAGAATAAAGATTTTTTACACATATATCAAAGACAGGCGGATACTGTAAAGCCGTTCCATCATGTCAACAATCACACTGTATGAGTGGCCTTCGTTTAAATACTTTACGAGGCAGTCCATAACCAACCTCTTCTCCCGCTCCCTTCTCAAAGTCCAAACTATGTCCACAATCACCACAAAATGTCCCTAAAACTTGAAAATAGATTCCACAAAACATCTCTGCAGCTTGAGCTGCTGATGGGATCAATTCCATTTCTGTTACCACTTTGGTCTTGTCCCGACCCTAAACTCATCCCTGCAGTATCACTTCCAGGTCATGTCTTTGTAAATGTGTTTTGTTAAACTTGTAAATGTGTTTCAGTAAACTTGTAAATGTGTTTCGGTAAATTTGTAAAAGTGTTTCAGTAAACTTGTAAATGTGTTTCGGTAAACTTGTAAATGTGTTTCGGTAAACTTGGAAATGTGTTTCGGTAAATTTGTAAAAGTGTTTCAGTAAACTTGTAAAAGTGTTTCGGTAAATTGGTAAAAGTTTTTCGGTAAACGTGTAAATGTGTTTCGGTAAACTTGTAAAAGTGTTTCGGTAAACTTGTAAATGTGTTTCGGTAAATTTGTAAAAGTGTTTCAGTAAACTTGTAAATGTGTTTCGGTAAATTTGTAAAAGTGTTTCAGTAAACTTGTAAATGTGTTTCGGTAAATTTGTAAAAGTGTTTCAGTAAACTTGTAAATGTGTTTCGGTAAACTTGTAAATGTGTTTCGGTGAGATTGTAAATGTGTTTCGGTAAATTTGTAAAAGTGTTTCGGTGAGATTGTAAATGTGTTTCGGTAAATTTGTAAATGTGTTTCGGTAAATTTGCAAATGTGTTTCGGTAAACTTGTAAATGTGTTTCGGTTAACTTGTAAATGTGTTTCGGTGAGATTGTAAATGTGTTTCGGTAAATTTGTAAATGTGTTTCGGTAAATTTGTAAATGTGTTTCGGTAAACTTGTAAATGTGTTTCGGTAAACTTGTAAATGTGTTTCGGTGAGATTGTAAATGTGTTTCGGTAAATTTGTAAAAGTGTTTCGGTGAGATTGTAAATGTGTTTCGGTAAATTTGTAAAAGTGTTTCAATAAACTTGTAAATGTGTTTCGGTAAATTTGTAAAAGTGTTTCGGTGAGATTGTAAATGTGTTTCGGTAAACTTGTAAATGTGTTTCGGTAAACTTGTAAAAGTGTTTCAATAAACTTGTAAATGTGTTTCGGTAAACTTGTAAATGTGTTTCGGTAAATTTGTAAATGTGTTTCGGTAAATTTGTAAAAGTGTTTCGGTAAATTTGTAAACGTTTTTTGGTAAACTTGTAAATGTGTTTCGGTAAATTTGTAAAAGTGTTTCAGTAAACTTGTAAATGTGTTTCGGTAAATTTGTAAAAGTGTTTCAGTAAACTTGTAAATGTGTTTCGGTAAATTTGTAAAAGTGTTTCAGTAAACTTGTAAATGTGTTTCGGTAAATTTGTAAAAGTGTTTCAGTAAACTTGTAAATGTGTTTCGGTAAATTTGTAAAAGTGTATCAGTAAACTTGTAAATGTGTTTCGGTAAATTTGTAAAAGTGTTTCAGTAAACTTGTAAATGTGTTTCGGTAAACTTGTAAATGTGTTTCGGTGAGATTGTAAATGTGTTTCGGTAAATTTGTAAATGTGTTTCGGTAAACTTGTAAATGTGTTTGGGTGAGATTGTAAATGTGTTTCGGTAAATTTGTAAAAGTGTTTCGGTGAGATTGTAAATGTGTTTCGGTAAATTTGTAAAAGTGTTTCGGTGAGATTGTAAATGTGTTTCGGTAAATTTGTAAAAGTGTTTCAGTAAACTTGTAAATGTGTTTCGGTAAATTTGCAAAAGTGTTTCAGTAAACTTGTAAATGTGTTTCGGTAAACTTGGAAATGTGTTTCGGTAAATTTGTAAAAGTGTTTCAGTAAACTTGTAAAAGTGTTTCGGTAAATTGGTAAAAGTTTTTCGGTAAACGTGTAAATGTGTTTCGGTAAACTTGTAAAAGTGTTTCGGTAAACTTGTAAATGTGTTTCGGTAAATTTGTAAAAGTGTTTCAGTAAACTTGTAAATGTGTTTCGGTAAATTTGTAAAAGTGTTTCAGTAAACTTGTAAATGTGTTTCGGTAAACTTGTAAATGTGTTTCGGTGAGATTGTAAATGTGTTTCGGTAAATTTGTAAATGTGTTTCGGTAAACTTGTAAATGTGTTTCGGTGAGATTGTAAATGTGTTTCGGTAAATTTGTAAAAGTGTTTCGGTGAGATTGTAAATGTGTTTCGGTAAATTTGTAAAAGTGTTTCGGTGAGATTGTAAATGTGTTTCGGTAAATTTGTAAAAGTGTTTCAGTAAACTTGTAAATGTGTTTCGGTAAATTTGCAAATGTGTTTCGGTAAACTTGTAAATGTGTTTCGGTTAACTTGTAAATGTGTTTCGGTGAGATTGTAAATGTGTTTCGGTAAATTTGTAAATGTGTTTCGGTAAATTTGTAAATGTGTTTCGGTAAACTTGTAAATGTGTTTCGGTAAACTTGTAAATGTGTTTCGGTGAGATTGTAAATGTGTTTCGGTAAATTTGTAAAAGTGTTTCGGTGAGATTGTAAATGTGTTTCGGTAAATTTGTAAAAGTGTTTCAATAAACTTGTAAATGTGTTTCGGTAAATTTGTAAAAGTGTTTCAGTAAACTTGTAAATGTGTTTCGGTAAACTTGTAAATGTGTTTCGGTGAGATTGTAAATGTGTTTCGGTAAATTTGTAAATGTGTTTCGGTAAACTTGTAAATGTGTTTCGGTGAGATTGTAAATGTGTTTCGGTAAATTTGTAAAAGTGTTTCGGTGAGATTGTAAATGTGTTTCGGTAAATTTGTAAAAGTGTTTCGGTGAGATTGTAAATGTGTTTCGGTAAATTTGTAAAAGTGTTTCAGTAAACTTGTAAATGTGTTTCGGTAAATTTGCAAATGTGTTTCGGTAAACTTGTAAATGTGTTTCGGTTAACTTGTAAATGTGTTTCGGTGAGATTGTAAATGTGTTTCGGTAAATTTGTAAATGTGTTTCGGTAAATTTGTAAATGTGTTTCGGTAAACTTGTAAATGTGTTTCGGTAAACTTGTAAATGTGTTTCGGTGAGATTGTAAATGTGTTTCGGTAAATTTGTAAAAGTGTTTCGGTGAGATTGTAAATGTGTTTCGGTAAATTTGTAAAAGTGTTTCAATAAACTTGTAAATGTGTTTCGGTAAATTTGTAAAAGTGTTTCGGTGAGATTGTAAATGTGTTTCGGTAAACTTGTAAATGTGTTTCGGTAAACTTGTAAAAGTGTTTCAATAAACTTGTAAATGTGTTTCGGTAAATTTGTAAAAGTGTTTCGGTAAATTTGTAAACGTTTTTTGGTAAACTTGTAAATGTGTTTCGGTAAATTTGTAAAAGTGTTTCGGTAAGATTGTAAAAGTGTTTCAGGTTAATGTAATTTTGTTTTGCACTTCCCAGCCACCGTATTGACCTGTTACGTGACATGAATGAGTTGAAGAGAAGTTATAAACTGTTTCTGAGAGACAAATAACACCAGTATCCTTTTCTACAACTGTGCAGGGACGGCTCTAGCAAAGTTTTGCCAGGGGGCCAGGTAGGGCATTAACAGGTAATTAACATACATTTCTTTCTTATTCTCATTTAAAATTCCTAGTTTTTAATAAATAATTATCTGAATATTACAACCAATTGGATTTAGTGGTCATAAATCCTTTATCATATACAGTAAATATTAAGTCTAATACAGTATATATCCTAGTAAGCTATAGTACTTTTTTCTTTGGGAAGGTACCATCTGTGCAGTCTGGAATTCTGTCAAAGAAAGATGTTGAATCTATTTATTTATTATAGGAGAATACTTGATTTCTGTGTATTTGTTTTACACTTGCATCAAATCAAAGTCGATTATGTCGATTAAGCATCATGAGGCGGAGGATGGGGGGGTGGTTCCTTTTTCTTTTTGCTGGGAGTTGGCAACCCTAGATCAGACTGAGCTTCACAGCTATTAAAACTCCACCTGTCTCTCTGCTGGGAAACAGGATGGATGGATGGATGGATTCAGCAGAAATCACAGATCCAGGCTCTCAGATTAATACTCCTTTAATCTTCAGATTATTTAATACAGACTAAATACAAAAATATGAAAACGTCACAGTTTGATTTATGAGATGAATAAACAAGGACCTTCGTCTCCTGACATGAGTCACTTTTCTAGTTGTAGAAATAAGTCACCTAGATGTGGTAGCTGTGTTTCTAACCAAACAGTGACGGGTTTGACTGGTAGAGTCAGCATGGAGAGTAACTGCATCAAATAATCAATCAATCAATCAATCAAATTTTTTTCATGATTTTACCTGTTAAAACTAGAATATTATAAGATCTATGGCAGTTATAACAAACCTGAGTATAGATGTAACTAGTCATGTGACATCAAGTCAGAGAGGCGGAGTCAACGTTTGGTCGGGTTATAAAAGGAATATGCAATAAAACCGAAAGACACACACACAAAAAAGACACAATGTGGATCAAACCAACCAACTCCTGGAGGAATTTCATCCCCATCAGGCAGAGAGCAAATCTAGGTTTTATAGATCTATGTTACCTTGACTGCTTCTATGCTGAGCCTGTGACTCATTTCGGCACCAACAAAGAGATTAACTAAGAACTGAAGTAGTAAAGTTACAGGATTACATAAAAATTATAATGTTACTGATAAAAATATGTCACATATTAATGTAGTTTTAAAAAGCAGAATAGAAATGAATTTGTTTTTCAGTCGATATACGGAGGATCAAACATGACCGAGAAATAATACCAATAATTATTATTTATACAATAATTGTTATTTTTACAATAATAATTATAACATGTAGTAAAATAAAACAGTTTGAAATGAAAAGACCTTTAAAGAAATTATTTATCCTCATAACTGATAATTTTTGGTTTTCTTTTCTGTCACAAATGTTCTTCCATAGTTTCAGCTGAATGACGAATCATTTTAGTTTTTTGAGCGTTTTGTTTTTTATCACTAATTTCTATAGAAATCCCAAAAGATTCCTATCGAAGGTTTTAAAATGGAACTTTGTGGCGTTTTTTAAAAGTTATTTTTAGTTCCAGTTGTTTTTCATTGCTTTCAGGATACATATCTTAATGTTTATAATTTATAATGTGGGCGTGAACCCCGTTTTGGGATCTCTCTGCTTGGTCTCCATGGATTCTCCCAGGGTACTCCAGTTTATTATCAGGTATAGATAATAGAGTCTTGTTTTCATGTCATCACTGATCCTCCGTACTTTCACAGTGACATTAATAAAACAACATTCTGAAGCTTTTGGGGTCACTGCAGCAGGCATGTTGCAGGGATCAAAGGAACAGCAATAGGCTGGTTTAAATCATATTTGTGTGATAGATTCCAGTTTGTTCATCTAAATGATAAATCTTCTTCACTCTCAAGGGTTACTTGTGGAGTTCCACAGGGTTCTGTCCTTGGACCAATTCTGTTCACCATATATATGCTCCCAATTGGTAGAATCATTAGACAGCATGGGATAAATTTCCATAGCTATGCCGATGATACACAATTATATTTATCCATAAATCCTGATGAACCCAGTCAGTTAGGTAGATTACAGGCATGTCTGGAAGACATAAAAACATGGATGACCCTAAACTTTTTGCTTTTAAATTCTGACAAGACAGAAGTTGCTGTCTTTGGACCAGAAGTTCTAAAAAAGAAATTGATTAGTCAATCACTTCATCCTGATGGCATTAAATTGGCCCCCAGTAATAACATAAAGAACCTCGGCGTTATTTTTGACCAAGACTTGACATTTAAATCCCATATTAAACAGGTTTCTAGGATTTCTTTCTTTCACCACCGGAATATTGCTAAAATTAGAAACATCCTGTCCAGGAGTGATGCTGAGAAACTAGTCCATGCATTTGTTACCTCAAGGCTGGACTACTGTAATTCTTTACTATCAGGAAGTCCACAAAATGCCATTAAAAGCCTTCAGTTGATCCAAAATGCGGCAGCAAGAGTTCTGATGAATATTAAAAAGAGAGATCACATTTCTCCTGTTTTAGCTTCCCTTCATTGGCTCCCTGTTAAATCCAGAATAGAATCTAAGATCCTCCTTCTTCCATATAAAGCCCATAATAATCAGCTCCATCATACATCAGAGATCTGATTGGTCCATATGTTCCTAACAGAGCACTTCGCTCTCAGACTGCAGGTTTACTTGTAGTTCCTAGGATTTCTAAAAGTAGAATGGGAGGCAGATCTTTTAGTTCTCAGGCTCCTCTCCTGTGGAACCAGCTCCCAGCTTTAGTCCGTGAGGCAGACACTCTGTTTACTTTTAAGGCCAGGCTTAAAACTTTCCTTTTTGATAAAGCTTATAGTTAGAGTGGCTAAGGTCATCCTGAGCTATCTCTGTAGTTATGCTGCTATAGGCTTAGACTGCTGGAGGACAGACTTACCAATTTTCTTCACTCTGCTACTTTTCTCTCCTACTACTCTCCAGTTGTATTACAATACATTCTGTTATTTCGACTGTCAACCTTGTTTTCTCTCAGTGTTTTTCTCTCCATAGAAGATATACCTGGTCTGGTATCCTGCTTGGCTGCAATGCCCTGTTGGACGGGGGGCATCGACTGGGATGATCCTCCCAGTAACTGAACATCCACTGTGTCCTGTTATCAACTTTTTACTTTCTGTAACATAGAAAGTTCTATAATATCAGATCTTCTGTTCCTTCTGTGTTTCTGCTCTGTCTTCTCAAACCCCCAGACGGTCGTGGCAGATGGCCGCTCCTACTGAGCCTGGTTCTGTTGGAGGTTTCTTCCTGTTAAAGGGGAGTTTTTCCTCTCCACCGTCGCTACATGCTTGCTCAGTATGAGGGATTGCTGAAGGATTGCTGTGGTTGGAAAGTCTGCATCAACGGGGCCCAACCTCACGCCAATGACTGACGCAATCTGCTGGGATTCCTTAAATAGGAAACTTTTTAACTGATTGGAATGTTTGTATAAATGTATTGAAATAACTTCTTGTTAAGAGCCTTGAGATGAAACATCTGTTGTGAATCGGCGCTATATAAATAAACTGAATTGAATTTTAATTTGACCAAACAGAATAAATTTGATTTAAAATTTTTGTTGCTGTCTGATTCCAGTTATTTATCTGTCTTCTAATCAGTCGTGATTGGTCCTCCGTATATTCACATTTCCACCTCATATGAAAAGGAAACACAAAAAATGACTAAATTAGTTTTTTTCTTCATGTCTGATTGTGGTACTGCAGTGCCCCCCTGTGGTCAGGCCAGAGCAGCCCTGCAGGTGTGGTGTGCCAGGCTCAGGTGTTTTTCTGCAGGTGCGCCAGCAGGGGTCACTGCAGCAGGCAGTTACACTTGATGCCCTGCTCTTCGTGGGTGGCGTTGAACACCTGGACCGCCTGTTGGTTGATCAGCGTCCAGAAGTCTTCGAAGGAGATGTTCTGGCCGCTGCCGACGCCCATCTGCTGCAGGACGTGACCCAGACCCTCCTCGCCCTCCGCCGCCTGCAGACAGGAAGCGGGACGTCAGGCAGCACATCTGGAAGCACTCAAAGCAGGAAGTGATGTTGGACACACAAGCATCCCAGGAATTCAGCTCCAGAGTGCAGGGAGGAGGCAGGACCACTGCTGAGCATCGAGCAGCTCCCCCTGCTAGCAGCAGGATGAACTGAGTCACAATTTAAACAATCTCACTGCAACAGAGATGAATTTCTTTATTTTCCCCTTAAACTTCAACTATAGACCGACTTCTCCATTAAAACTCATCCAACTCTGTTAATTGCTTACAGATACAGCAAACTTACCTCTGGGAACAAAAAACTATTTTTGAATTTGAATTGATTAATACAATACTGTGAAATTAATACATGATTTAAATTAAAGGAAACCTGAAGAACAAAATTTATAAAATGGAGAAATTATAATAAAACAATTATTAACAGCAGTCATGAATATCAAAAAGTAATTTTCCATGCATTCATTAATATTTAAGATTATGTTATGAAAAATATAAACTTTCTAGTTTTCATAATTTATTTTCAACTTTCCTGCCTAGTTTCCTTTTCTTACCTCCAAATGACAGAAAAGTAACTACAAATAAATATTATTACTTATTTATGTTCATATTAGTATTTCTATGTTGTTTTTACTGTTTTTTATTGATTCACCTTTTCAATATTTTCTGTATTATTATTATTATTTTTTTTTTTTTTTTTAAACGTGTCCTGTTTGGCAGTGTGGAGCTCAGAATTGGTGTCTGAGAACCAAGTAGAAGCCCAACAGATTTACTTTCACAAGCGGAGCAGTACAGCTTTTGCTATAGTCCTCCACTTGATATATGTGTGAAAAATCTTTATTATGAATTGCTGGGGTTTTATTTCTTGATGTTATGGACCCAGAGACGGAAAATTAAGGGGAAGAAAGAAAGAAGATGAAGAAGAGAGGTAGGAAACAAAAAGTCAAGAGAGAGGGTGAGTTGAAAATACAAGAGAGGAAGGGGAACAAAGAAAACACAGGAAATCATTGAAGTCTGCCTCCATACCCACAGGACGGCAGAGAGAGGGGAAAAAACAAAACAAAACACGAAAAAGGAACATCGACAAAACAAACCAAACATTGTGAACTAAGAACTAAACAACCACATCACACAAAAATGGATATAAAAATACAACAACAATGTCACAGAAAAACTCATGGTACCGATTAATCAAGCTCTAGTAATGATAACCTCAGCCCAATAATATATCCTTAAACACCAGAGACCCCACATCTATGTGTGTGTGTTAGCATGCTGGTGCATATAAGGTTTCTCCATAAGAGTGTTCGATAGCTGGTGTGAGCAGGCATCAATCCGTCTCCCAGGAATCGATGCAGGAATGAAGGAGATCGGAGCAAAGACGTCCAAAGGACCCCCAGAGCCCCAGGGGGACCTGGGCGGGGCTGACCGCATCCCCCAAGAGAGGAGCAAAGGCGCCCCACCGATAGTTGCAGCGGACGGACGGCATCCCCAGGCCAAGCTAAGCCAGCACCTGGACACCAAGTTGTACCAGCTCCCGAGTCCTGATCCCACGCAACGCAGAGCCAGGGCGGGTGGACTGGCCGGGTAGTGGGCGTGCAGGTGGGTGGGGCGCTGGGTTTGGTTGCCTGCCGGGCCATTGAGTAGCAGTGGTCGCTCCACAAGGGAATGGGGCTGGTGGATGTTGGCCTGGTGGGTCGGCTGCCCGGTTCATCGGTTTGCTCCTGGTCTGGGCAGGTATGTTGCCGGGGTTTGGGCTGCGGGGGCCTACGATGCGCAAGTGGGGGGGGGGGTACTCAACCTGGGTGTCTAGTGTCTTTTGTGTTTTGAGAGTAGAGCGAATGTCAGGGTGGGTTTAGCTCTCCTTCTGGGTTGGGGGATGTGTGGCTGCCTTCCCCACATCCCACCCCTCTGTTTTAAATGCACATTATAACAACACGCATCAACACCATACTCGAGCGGGAGGACAGAGGCTAGGGGTCTTCTTACACCCCTGTTCGCTACGGGCCATCAGGGGTTGGGGTCCGGAGAAGGAACAGGTGGTCTGGTTTGGGTCCTGGGCTGTCGGGCTGCTTCGCCACTGTGGGGCCCTTGGCGGTCTGCTTGTCTCCGTCCTAGAAGGTAGGGGGTCCATCTCCTGGGTCCGGGGGCTGGTGGCTCTACTGGGGCATCGGTATCTGGACCTGGGAGCATAAAGTGTGTATGGGGTGTGTGAGTGAGGGTACAGCGTCATTTCTTGGGTGTCTTGGTGAGTTAGTGAGAATGTATGTGTTTAAGAGGGAGGGAACGTATGACTGTGTCTGTATGTCTTTGTCTGCCTGTCAGGTTGGGTCTTGGTCTGCCCCCTCGCCTGGCGCACCTCAGGCCTTACACTTAATGGGGGGCCTATTTCCCCTCCGTCACTCCTCGCCAGTGACGGATGGCCCTGCCTACTGGTGCGTCGGTGGTCAATCCGGTTCGGACCTGGTGCGTGCCTGGCCGGGCCTGGGGAGGCCGGTGTGTCGGTCGACTGATGCGCTGGGCCGATATCTTCCTTTGGTTGGTTTGGGCACCTCTTTTAGGGGTGCCAGGTTTGGGATTGTTGGGTGGTGCCTGCTCGGTGGCTCGGCGGGATACGGATCCAGTGTCTCTGCTCGTTTGATCACCTGTTCTGTGCGCACCGTGCGTGGTCGGTTCATTGGCGGGTTGGACCGGCCCTGGCCTTTGTTGGATGCCTGGTCTCGGCGCTCTGCGTTACGTGGGATCAGGACTCGGGAGCTGGTACAACTTAGTGTCTGTATTATTTTTAAAACTGTGAAACACGCCAGAAACGTTACATTTCTAAGAAGTGTCTGGTGAAAATTGAATAATCAGCTTCATTGATTTAAGGTCAATTTAAAGTAAAATAAAGGAGAAAATTACCTGCTTCCTTTAATTGTTCTGGATTTAAATGTTTGTTATAAATAAATAATATATTAAAAAACATAGTTTTAAGATCTGGGGAGACCCGATCATGGTGTGGGGCTGTAAAGCGATGCGATTGGAGAGCCCTTTGTGATGTCATCAGTACCTTGGCGACGAGCGGCATCTGTTTGGAGACGAAGGTCTGGAACTGGGTGGTGTTCATGGTGGGAGCGTCATCTGCAGCCTGGTGGAACTCCGTGACCATGGTGTTGATGGCCAGCTCCAGCTCCGAGTACTGGAACCAGAGTTATTATCCATAATCAATAAATCACTGATGCTTCCTGCAGGATTCTATCATAAAAACCCTTCAGACGATCACAAATAAACCAGCAGATCTCAGAGTTTTAGGCAGAAGGTCCATATTTTGAATACTACTAACTTTATCCAACATGTTTTTATCATTTTCAATTAAATTTAAAAGAAGAAGAAAAAAGAAACGTTCAGATTAGAGTGAAATATGTTTGTTTTATCTTTATTATCATGTTTTTATAATCTGGGATCAGACAGAAAAGAGGCTGAATGAAACCTAAACTGTGTTTTTTGTTCTGGTAAAGTATCGGCACCCGTCAGGATCTGGATGAAGATGTTCTGGTTCTGAAAGCTGCTTTGCTCTTTTGATCAGCTTGTTTCAGCTCGTCGGGTTTTAAATGTGAAACAGAGAGATTTTAAGTAAAGGTGGACTGAAATAAGAACAGTAAAGCTCGGTGGTGGTGGCATCAGCAGGTTCTGTGTCCGGCTACTCATTAACCGGTCCAATCACAGAGCGCCACCGGCTCAGCCAATCACAGACGCCGACTCCAGTTTTATTTGCTTTTATTCAAAGTGTGAGGAATTAAAGTTAATCATCGACCCGGGCGGCAGGACAGGTGAAACTTTATGGGACCAAACTGAACAGAACCTCCTCCATCTTCCTTTAGGATCCTTCTCCTCTCAGTTGTTCCCAGAACTTTATCCAGAATGTCCTAAAGGCTTAAATCAGATCCAATCCGCCTTCATTCTGACTTTGTCTGGGTTTCTGTCTAAAGTTCTGACCTCTCTGGAGTCCGAGGGGCCCACTCTGAGGTGTCTGGTTCTGCTCGGCCCAGAGCGGAGGCAGAAACAGCTGAATGAGATCAGGCTCTCTGAGGGACTGAAGGCTGTTTGTGAAACAGGGCGTCGGCTGCAGGAAACTGCATGATCTCAGACGATCCGCTGACTTATCAGAACCATCCAGACGGATCGGGGTTTTCAGGATCTTCTCTGATCTCTGGAACTGTTCAGAAACCGACCCGAGTCTCTGTTTCTGTACTGATCACATTGTTTCTAACATCTATCAGCTTTGATTCAGACGTGTTGGATTTTCTCAGAGCTTCAGCAGCACAAAGTTTTCCTGCCTTTCATCAGAATGCTGACTTTTCATCGGACCACAATGTTTTGGGTTTCCAACCGAAAAAGATCCGATCCAACCCTTTCCCATGTCCGGACGTTCAGCCAGCTGAACCCAAAGCTGCGGTTCTTCCAGGAAATATAAACCCAACACCAAAACCGGGTCGACCCAAATCTAAACTGGTAATAGCTGTCTAACAACACAAGGGGGCAGCAAAGGTCCAGCTCATGCTAACCTTCACGTTTAAAGGTCGGACCGTCCTGGGAAAGGCCACTAACACCTAGCCGCGCTAACAGCTAGCATTAACCAAGGTGCTTTCTGAATTTAAGGCCCGTTCTTTTATGATCCAACACTTGGAGGTGGATTCCTCACCAATAACACATACTTGACACTGAAAGGTCCCCCTTCTCCCACCACAGAACCCGGCTAAGGTTCACACCAACATCTAGCCAATCAGAACATGTCTCTCCATCAAGGATGATGCTGAATTACCCCCATCTTTAAATCTTCTCTCTGAGAAACAGGAGAACCGTAAACTGAGAGGTTCTTGGTGGGAGCGCACTATAACTGCAGACATAATTATAATATTCCACATTTTAACATCAAGGAATCAGCTGGAAAACAGGAAATTATCTCCATCCAATTCAGAGAGTCCAATTAACCTAACAGTCATGTTTTTGGACTGTAGGAGGAAGCCGGAGTACCTGGAGAGAACCCACGCATGCACAGGGAGAACATCCTTACTCGGTGCAGAAAAACCCCAGGCTGGGATTTGAACCCAAGACTTTCTTTGTTGCAAGGCAACGAAGCTCCCACCACTTCCTCTCCAACCTCCAAATGAAAAATCCAACATGGCCGCCTTACATATAAAACCTGCCACACCGATCAGTTCGGACCTCGTTCCGTCCATGAGCCGTGGTTCCGTCCAGCTTCTTTCAGAACCAGAGGGTTCAGAGTTAGAGAACGTCAGACAAAGAGAGCTACGTTGCTACGGATGTGCAGCTAGTAGCGGTTAGCTTGGTTCTCCAACATCAACAGTGCTGGAAGTTCTGAAGAACCGGACCATGGCCCGGCTGGAAATCAGGGAGTCTCTGAGGTTAGCTACTGTTGAGCTCGGTGGCTAGGCTAACCACCAGAGCTCAGATTAACAGGTTATTAACGCGGCAGCCATATTGGATTATAAGATCTGGGTTGCAGTGAAAGTCTTTCCAGTCAGACTTCCAGCTTCTGGGAGAATTCCTCATGATTTTTCTTCTCATTTGATCTCAGAAGTTCTGACCTCTGGCCGAGCATTGGGCTGGAACGGTTCTGGTGTCATTCTGAGATCAGAACAGGCTGAAAATATTTTTCGGTTACTTTATTTTTCAGTTGGTTTTGCACAAGATTTCTTCAATTTAAAGAACATGTGTTAGAAACTGTGAGATCATCACGAATCCCCAAAAGGTCCGACTTCTCCCACAACCCGACAGGAACCAGAACCTGAACTCTGAGCTCCACAGGAGGATGTCTGCAGCAGTGACAGCTGAACAGCTTTACCTGGACTGGGAATCACCTGGGAAGGTCGTTAAAGGGACAGAAAGCTCCAACCATCCAGCTGAAGGTTTATTAATGAACCTTCAAAATAAAGGTTTACATTTTCAGCTGTATGTTTTTATGTTGTGATCATTTTTAGCTGCTGTTTTTGAATGCAGCTTATTCTTGTTTCTGTTTAAACTGGAGCTGCAACACTTTCAATTTCTGTTGGACTCGTTGGACCCTAATGTGAGCTTAAATTAATTACATTTAAAGGCTTAATTAACCTATAAGAATCAAAACCAGCTAATTTCTCACAGTTATTCTGTAAGAAGCTGAAATTAAAAGCAGTAAAAACCTAATAAGGGAGGGAGAGGGAAAACATTTCCAGAACAAATCTGCCATCTGGACCAGAACAGGCGCGTCCCGCAGAGAGGAGCGCCTCCTCCGATCAGATCAGCGCTGATCGATCAGTCTGCGGATCACCTGGAGGTCTGGAGGTCTTACCTGGGTCGCCATCTGCGCGGCTTCGATCAGCGACGAAAAGACACGAAGAAAAAGCCGAAAAAAGCAGCGAAGCGGCGAGAGGAGAGAAGAAGAGACGCTGAGTTACGTTTCCTGCTCAGAGACACGGAGTCCTCCCACTGACGCACACACACACATGCACGCGCACACACACATGCACGCGCACACACAGAACAAGCAGCCAGCCTCGTATCGGACTTTCTCCTCCCAGTTCTGGGTCCTTTGAGTCCCACTGGGAGCAGACCAGTCTGAAACTAGGAGCGCTGAGGAACCACAGTCCGGTTTAGTTTTGTTCCGATCTCTTCTCTTCGCCACTGATGAGACCTGCAGTGCAAAAGTATTCACACCCTCACAATCACAGACTTCAGGCTGTTTTTTTGGTCTGATAGATCGATGTTCACCAGATCTGCGAGGTGAAGGGGAATTAAATATTTGACAAATCAAAAGCACATTTTTTCTCTCTAAAGCAGCTCCAGCTCAGTTAGATTTTGATGGAGAATATCTTTAAACATCAGTTTTTAGGGGTTTAAGGCTGGGCTTTGACTAGGCCATCCTAACCCATGAATCTAAACCATCCCATAATATCTCTGGTTGTTTGTCCTGCTGGGAAGTGAACCTCCACCCCAGCCTCCAGCAGGTTTTCCTCCAGGATTTAGCTCTATCCATCTTCCCTGTCCCACAGCATGATGCTGCCACCACCATGTTTGACCTAAGTGGTTGTAGTCAAGAGGATGCAGACCACCGTCTTCCACATGCATATCAGTCTTCTCTTCTCATAGTGTGTTCTTCCATACAGACCAGATTTATGGAGCCACCTGAGCTGTGGATCTCTGCAGCTCCTCCAGAGTATGAACTATTAACCTCCTCCCTGACCTGTCTTCTTCATGATCACATAACAAAGAAGTATGGGGCTATAATGGGAACGAGTTCTAGGGGTGTGAATACTTTAGCGTTTAGATAAGCAGGTTGATGTTTTCAGGTGGATCTGCTCAGGTTTCACTCAAAACGACAACTCAACCAACCAAATGATCACATGAGCAGGTGAATCTAGGGGCAGCATCATGCTGTGGATCATGCCCCGCCCGTTGGTGTTAACAGGACGCAGGAATGATGGCGGCTCAGCTGAGGAGAACAATCCTGGAATCAGAAGATCACACAGATAAAAAAACAAAAAAACATAGCGTCTCAGTCAGTCCCATCTGGGTCATGTGATCGCACAGACCAATCAGAGCGTTCTTCCACTCAGCGTCCACCTCACAGCTCCAGTCACGCAGTCTTCATAACGAGTTTTATTCTGGTCCAAACCTGAAGAACAGCCACTAGCGACGCATTGAGCTCCAGCAGGTGTGTGAAGCATCAGGAGGGCGAAGGCGGGGGCAAAGGTCAACGCTATTAATTCGTGAGCGCCCCCAACTGGTGGAAGCATCCTGCAGGCTGACTGTCTGCACTGATTCCATTCAATTCAGTTTATTTATATAGCGCCAATTCAGAACAGATGTCAACTCAAGGCTCTTAACAAGAAGTCATTTCAATACATTTATACAAACATTCCAATCAGTTAAAAAGTTTCCTATTTATGGAATCCCAGCAGATTGCGTCAGTCATTGGCGTGAGGTTGGGCCCCGTTGATGCAGACTTTCCAACCACAGCAATCCTTCAGCAATCCCTCATACTGAGCAAGCATGTAGCGACGGTGGAGAGGAAAAACTCCCCTTTTACAGGAAGAAACCTCCAACAGAACCAGGCTCAGTAGGAGCGGCCATCTGCCACGACCGTCTGGGGGTTTGAGAAGACAGAGCAGAAACACAGAAGGAACAGAAGATCTGATATAAGAGAACTTTCTATGTTACAGAAAGTAAAAAGTTAATAACAGGACACAGTGGATGTTCAGTTACTGGGAGGATCATCCCAGTCGATGCCCCCCGTCCAACAGGGCATTGCAGCCAAGCAGGATACCAGACCAGGTATATCTTCTATGGAGAGAAAAACACTGAGAGAAAACAAAGTTAACAGTCGAAATAACAGGAAATAATACAACTGGAGAGTAGTAGGAGA
The DNA here is from genome assembly GCA_963556495.2 of Valencia hispanica. Classification (NCBI taxonomy): domain Eukaryota; kingdom Metazoa; phylum Chordata; class Actinopteri; order Cyprinodontiformes; family Valenciidae; genus Valencia; species Valencia hispanica. The sequence continues at coordinate 1,481,377 of OY747710.1, read as the reverse complement.
AAAGGAAGTAGCAGAGTGAAGAAAAGTGGTAAGTCTGTCCTCCAGCAGTCTAAGCCTATAGCAGCATAACTACAGAGATAGCTCAGGATGACCTTAGCCACTCTAACTATAAGCTTTATCAAAAAGGAAAGTTTTAAGCCTGGCCTTAAAAGTAAACAGAGTGTCTGCCTCACGGACTAAAGCTGGGAGCTGGTTCCACAGGAGAGGAGCCTGATAACTAAAAGATCTGCCTCCCATTCTACTTTTAGAAATCCTAGGAACTACAAGTAAACCTGCAGTCTGAGAGCAAAGGGCTCTGTTAGGAACATATGGACCAATCAGATCTCTGATGGATGATGGAGCTGATTATTAAGGGCTTTATATGTAAGAAGGAGGATCTTAGATTCTATTCTGGTTTTAACAGGGAGCCAATGAAGGGAAGCTAAAACAGGAGAAATGTGATCTCTCTTTTTAATATTCATCAGAACTCTTGCTGCAGCATTTTGGATCAACTGAAGGCTTTTAATGGCATTTTGTTGACTTCCTGATAGTAAAGAATTACAGTAGTCCAGCCTTGAGGTAACAAATGCATGGACTAGTTTCTCAGCATCACTCCTGGACAGGATGTTTCTAATTTTAGCAATATTCCGGAGGTGAAAGAAGGAAATCCTAGAAACCTGTTTAATATGGGATTTAAATGTCAAGTCTTGGTCAAAAATAACGCCGAGGTTCTTTACGTTATTACTGGGGGACAATTTAATGCCATCCAGATGAAGTGATTGACTAATCAGTTTCTGTTTCAGAACTTCTGGTCCAAAGACAGCAACTTCTGTCTTGTCAGAATTTAAAAGCAAAAAGTTTAGATTTATCCATGTTTTTATGTCTTCCAGACATGCCTGTAATCTACCTAACTGACTGGGTTCATCAGGATTTATGGATAAATATAGTTGTGTATCATCGGCATAGCTGTGGAAATTTATCCCATGCTGTCTAATGATTCTACCAATTGGAAGCATATATATGGTGAACAGAATTGGTCCAAGCACAGAACCCTGTGGAACTCCACAAGTAACTCTTGAGAGTGAAGAAGATTTATCATTTAGATGAACAAACTGGAATCTATCAGACAAATATGATTTAAACCAGCCTAGTGCTGTTCCTTTGATCCCTGCAACATGTTCAAGCCTTTCTAAGAGAATATTATGATCGACTGTGTCAAAAGCAGCACTGAGATCTAACAAAACCAGAACAGACACCAGTCCATTATCTGAGGCCATGAGAATATCATTAGTAACCTTCACCAGTGCTGTTTCAGTGCTATGATGAGCTCTAAAACCTGACTGAAACTCTTCAAACAGCTCGTTACTGTTTAGATGTTCACAGACTTGATTAGCAACAATTTTCTCAAGGACTTTGGATAAGAAAGGAAGGTTAGATATAGGTCTGTAATTCACTAAGTCATCTTGATCAGGGGAAGTTTCTTGAGTAAAGGTTTAATTACAGCTATTTTAAATTCCTGTGGTACGTATCCGTTTACTAAGGATAGATTCATCATATCCAAAATGGGGCCAGGAACCAAATGGAACACTTCTTTAAATAATTTGGTTGGAATTGGGTCCAACATACAAGTTGAAGGTTTAGATGAGGCTAATATTTGTGATAATTCCGAAAGCCCGACTGAATCAAAACAGCCTAAGCACAAATGAGGTCCTACAGTTCTTTCCGATGCTGCGTCAGTTACTGAGGAAGAAGTAATCATGTTTGGGAGGATGCCAATGATTTTATTGATGATTTTATTTAAAAATGGTCTTAATGTTTTCCAACTTGGATGAGGAAAATTAAGGGTTAGATGTTCAAAAGAACTGTAGCTATAAATTGGTCTGGGACTAATTAGTAAATCAGAACGAAAAATGGTTCCTACTCCTCCTCCTCGCCCAGTATTTCTAGGAATGTGAAAATTTAAATGACTGGAAGGAGTTGACTCATTTATGCTGACATAATCCTCCTGCTGCAGCCAGGTTTCTGTGAGACAAAGGAAATCAATGTGATTATCACAAATCAATTCATTTACTAACAAAGTCTTTGAGGAGAGAGATCTTATGTTTAATAAACCACATTTAATAGATTTATTTTTCTGTTCAGTCAAAGTTTTATTTATTTTTATGAGATTTCCATAATTTGCTTTTGTTGGCTTAACTTTTAATCCATTTAATTTTGGCCGTGGGCAAGACACTGTTTCTATAGGGTAAAGGGGGGGTAACAGTACAGAAGCAGCAGAGAGGTGGGTTAAACTACAACTCTGCTTCCTGGTCTGGACCCTGGGTTGTCAGTGTTTTGGAGGACTAATAAATTCGGCCATATTCCTAGAAAGAAGAGCTGCTCCATCCAAAGTGGGATGGATGCCGTCTCTCCGGATCAGACCAGGTTTTCCCCAAAATGTTCTCCAGTTATCAATGTAGCCCACATCGTTTGCGGGACACCACCCAGACAACCATTGATGGAATGACAGCATGCGGCTTAACATGTCGTCACTGGTCCGATCAGGCAGGGGACCAGAAAAGATTACCGAGTCGGACATTGTTTTGGCAAACTTACACACCGAAGCAACACTAATTTTAGTGACCTCAGATTGGCGTAACCGGGTGTCATTACCGCCAGCGTAAATAATAATCTTACTGTATTTACGCTTATCTTTAGCCAGCAGTTTCAGGTAGGATTTGATGTCGCCCGTTCTGGCCCCTGGCAAACATTTGACTATGGTCAATGGTGTCTCTAATGCCACGTTTCTGACTATGGAGCTGCCAATTACCAGGGTCAGCTTCTCAGCGGGTGTGTCGCTGAGCGGGGAAAATCTGTTAGAAACGTGGACCGGTTGGTGGTGGCCCGGGGGCTGGTTCCTAGAACTATGCTTCCTACGTACCGTCACCCAGCCGGACTGAGGTCCCGGCTGCGCGGGCTCTACCGGAGGACGGCTAGGGGGTTCTATCCTTGTTGGCTCCGCGCTGGCTAATGGGCTTCGGCTATCTGCTGGTTTTTCAACAGTGCGGAGCCGTGCTTCTAATTCTGATACCCTCGCCTCCAAAGCTACAAAAATATTACATTTATTACAGTTACCATTATCACTAAAGGAGGCAGGGAAGTAACTAAACATCTGACAGAGAGAGCAAGAGAGAAGAGAAGAGTTAGAGACAGGAGAAAGAAGAGTAGCCATAGCCGCAATGAAGCTAAGCTAACTGAGCTAGCGAGACCTTACCACCCCAAGAAAAACTGTGTGAAACACGAGGAGTTCCCAAAACGTAAAGTACACCACCACAGAACGTGTGTTTTAGTAGCTTGTGTGTTAAAATAACTTAGAAAAGCCTCAGCACAGAGAAAATAAGATCAATTCAAGAGAGTCTGAACACCAAACAGCTTAGAGGGAGCACAACAGTGACAACAGGAAATGACGCAATACGGCTTACCTCTGTCACAGCAGCGACGCAATGCACCACTGATGAAGAATCAGAGTGTCTGCACAGCACGTCATTAAAGGTGCAATAAGATTTACACCTTGTGGTCAAATGTGAGTACTGCAGTGCATGTAGAAAAACAAAGAGCCCGCTCTCAGCCACTCCCCTTGGTGAATTTCATGCTGGGTTGCCGGTTTTTACAAGCGGCAGGAGATTCAAAAGGACGAGTGAAGACGGGTCATTCACAGTAATTCAAGTAGATAAAAATGTTTCTCTGCAATGATGAGCTGTCGGTCATTGAAAAATGTAGCCTGAGATATTTTCAGAGACGACTATTTTTTAATACTAATTTACTGCTAGCATTGTTAGCTCAATGTTAGCCTCTAGCGCCGTCGGTGTCCAATTACAATTGTTGAAGATTTGGGAACTTTGCAGGCTGACATGTGATTGGCTCTGGAACCAGGAAGTATGGAGGTGGGACATGTTGTAACCATGACTTTAAAATTCTTACATATCGCACGTTTAAGTAATGCTATTATCGGCAAAATGTATGGCAAGCCCTTTCACTCATAGTATGGCGGGTTGTCGATGTCTAAAATAAGAAAATAATGCTGTAAAATTGCGCCCCCTGGTGTCAAAAAATCTCCATATTTTATGCCTGGTGGAGTAACAATAGGTCAACATTTGGTATTTATAGATGTTTTGTGATAAATAACAGCAATGAGCTAACACTAGTACCTCCACAACCAATGGATTCAAAACTATAGTTCAGCCAATCAGCTCTCTGTAGAGCCAGACCAGACAAGTAGATCCTTGATACTGAAACAGTCTTGAAGCGCAGTAAATAAAGCCACCTTCCTGCAGCTCAAATTCTCCATGATGAAGAGCGGGCGTGTCCAAAATCCGGCTCGGGGGCCATTTATGACCCATGGAATAATTTCGTTGGACCCTGAATGAATGCAGATTGACTGTTTAACGCCAAGTATTTTTCAACCATCTAAAGAGAGAGTGACCCACATCTGGTTCTGGTTCCTCAACCACAAGATTATCCTTCCAAAAAATTAAAGAAACTAAAAGTTTTACTTGAAATAATGAGTTTAAGTTAAAAAAAGCAACCTTTTAAATATTTATTCCATTTCTTCTACCATCAAACCAGTTTGTTTGTTTCAATTAAAATATTTGGAGTTTAGTTTATTTTAGGTGAAACTAAAATATTAAAACTTACTTTTGCATTTTTAATTGATAAAAATCCATTTTTTGTGTTGAGTATTCTTGCATTGTTGGCCCTCCAGGGAGAGAGTTTGGACACCCCCAGATCACATCAACAATCATCTGAGGTTTTCCAACTTTTCTCTCTCGTCCATTCAGCCACCCTTCCAGTCGCCGGATGACTTCATGGACCGCAGCATACGAGGAGCATGGAGTCATGGAGTCAGACTGAAGGGAGGAAACCTGAGGATGTTTCCCTCAGCTGTAACTCTGCTCCGGTCGGACGGACCAGAACCATTCGTCTCTCTGCAGAACAGCAGGGCTGGACTCCCCAGAGCTCCTACGTGTTCGTTTCTCCAGATGTTCTGTTTGTGCTCGGCGTGTTTGTCACACATCCAGAAGTTCAAGCCAAGGAGCCGAGAGTCCAAATTATCCGGGACCGACAGGAACAACGATTATAAACATGGACTCAGAACAATCTGGAGTTATTGTTTGCTTTAACAGGAAAACCTGGAGCTTTGTCTTTCTGGGTTAAAGTTCTGGATCTCCTCCAAGTGGGAAGTACCTGGAAAACCTTCATCAGGATTCCTCACGCTTCTCCTTTAGATGATGAAGCTCTTCTGCTCGTCTTCAAGGCGGATTCCAGCCGACCTACAGGAGGTCATATCAGCAGCTCGTTCCTCTCTGGATCCATATCTGAGGAACACAGATTTCAGATGGAGCTCCACCTGTCGGTTCTGCTCCTTCTTCACCTCCACAGACCTGAAACACGTCTTCCTCACTACAGATGAAGATCTGGTCCTTCTCTCCATGCAGGAACACCAGGATCTTCTTCACCTGAGCATCTCCACTGCTGATGTGGTCAATAACCTTCTCCAGGACCTTCTGCCTTTGTTTTATGTTGCTGCTTTTATTTTGAAGGATCTAACAACAAGCTTTATGCTTCATCAACTTTAATCAGAGACTTCTGGCTCCTGGAGGCGGAGCCTGGAAGGTCCTGGAGAAGCCTGCTGGCCTCCATGAGGATCCGGACTGTGAACTCTGACTTCAGTGAGCTCCACCTCCTGATGGTGCCGGGTTTCTGTTGAGGCGACGCCGTCAGAGTCAGGAGAGCCGGGCCGGTCCTGGTCCGTCACGTCTGCTTCACTGACAGCAGACAGAGTGGGAAAACGGATGTTTAGGAGCTTTAATGCTTCTAGAACAGGTGGGAAGAACCCAGAAATCAGGTCATGAAGAAGTTTTACCCGAGACCAGAGGGGGCGCTGCTGTCTTCGGAGGTTCGTCCAACGCTGCAGGGTTCCTGAGGACCTCCTGCTATGCAGATCCTCCTCCTCATCAGCGTCCCGGAGGTGTGGTCGGTGACGTGAGGCGAGTTCAGAGCTGCGGACCAGAGGCCGAGCTGCTCGTCATCGCTGGAGTCTCTGAGAGAAACACGAGGAGAAGTTCTATCAGAACCAGGAGCTGTCTTTGGTTCTGGACCCATTTCCAGTTCACTAGAAACATTTTGTCAGATGCTTACATCCAGAATCTGTCTCCAACATGCTAGTAGTGGGCGATATGAACGGTATACGGTAAAAATTATGTCAATTTTGACTGTACCGGCCTACTGCGACTGCGCATTCTGATGATGTCATCAAGCTGTGCCTACGCACTCTGTACCAGGTACACAAGGAGGATAAATACACTAGATATTGCAAGTATAAAATTAGTAGTCTTTTCTATTTAACGGTAAAATCAACCTGTTGAACTTTGAAGCATTTTTAAATTGAACGTGTGCAGCTTTATTATTGTTAAATATTACATTTATAAATAAGTAATCAGGAAAGAAAAGAGAAATATTGCACTTCGGTTTGAACAATTTGGAACGTTGTGTTTCATAACATTTAGCTTGGATTTTACTTAAAATATCTTCATCTTTATTCATGTTGAGGATTTTTGAGTTTCATTTTTCTTCTTTTTTTTTTTTTTACATTATTTTAAATGCATTTTGCACAATAAATGTTCTTTAAACGGGATTCTATACTCGTTCTGCTGCAATGTATCTGGAATGTGAGAAAGTTCATAAACAATCATTTTGACATATACAAACAGAAGAAGAAACTATATCGCATTAAAAATCATTACTGCACATGCTTTAGATTATCGCAGTATAGATTTGAGGCCGTATCACCCAGCCCTACAACATGCACAGACTCTAACTTGTTTTGGGTCGTGCTTCTGTTCTTGTTCTGGACCTCCAGTGTTTCTCTGTTCTACTCGTTCTTCCAGGAGGTTCTGAGTTAATAGTATCTGATCCGCTGCATTAAACTCAGAAGTTCAGAACCAAACCGGGTCTGGATCATCTAACAGCATCTGCTGGGTTTCTGGTGCCGGTTCTAAGAGGACACTCACAGCTCCTCCTCGCAGTCTTCCTGGAAGGTCAGAGGTCGCGTGCAGACGAAGCAGCTGTTTCCTAAGCTGTGGAAGCACGGCTGACAGAACACGCCTGGAGAAACAACAGAGAGTCGGAGTCAAGGTGGCGCTGATGAGTTCAGGTTCTACAGAATCACTGAAATGAAAACAGGAACAGAAACTTTGATCTAAAGCTGCAATAAAACTATGGAAACTGCAGCTTTAGCATTAGACAGTAATTCTCTTTATATAAAACAGCTGGAGGATCAGAACCACATGATCCGGTCTTCACCAGATTCTGAGATCATTAGAACCTAAACTCAAACATAGAAAAACACTCAGATTTATCAGATAAAGTAAGTACACCCCACGACCCAGCAGCTTGTGGAACATGCAGAAAAACCCCGGCCCGGATTCGAACCCGAGACCTTTTTTGCTTCAGGGCAACAGGTCTAGCCACTGCCTGCAGGGCTGAACCAGAATCTTATTGGTTCTGCAGCTTCGGGTGGTGGATCTGGGACAGCATGGAAGCCCTGAGGGGTTTGCAGCTGCATAGCGCCAAACAGACCAGAGGTGGCGCTAGATATTTTTGTTGTCCGTCATTTTAACCGAATCTATTTTTATCCGTTAATTTTTACAATTATAACATATTCAACAGTCTTTGTGTTTCCATTCATTTTAAGTAATATTCAGTCCAAACAAGATGAAGAGAGAACGACATATAAACAATGAAATTGAACTATTGAACATATAATACGAACAGTTCACCTGCTGTGGCCTGAACACACAGTCTCACATCGTCCTCCTGCTCCGCCTGGGACTGAAATGATCGCCTGCTTGTAAATAATCAAATAGTGGGATTGCTGCAGAGCTCCATCTAGTCGATGACTTCATAAAGTCATTGAGTCGACTTTAAGCTCCACTGCCACACTGGAGACTGGAGTTAAAGCGCCACTTCAGACAAAGTTTGGAAATCAGGGAACATTTCTCCAGTTGAAGGGATCAGAAGTCGGAAAGACTCTCTGAACGAGCCGTTTTCTGAACTGCAAGCTGTCGCTTCAGCGGGAGCAATCCCCCAGCATGCACCGGTGGTTGGCACGACACCGACGCGCTCCAAAGCCTCAGTAACTCTTTAACGCGCTGTCAGCTCCCGGTTAGAGAGACGCATTGCTGTGTTCATGCTGTCGCTGTGCTCTTCCAGCAGAGAAGAGAGATTCATGCATGTGCGATTAATTTTCTGTGCACATGCTCCAACCGTAGCGGGGCTGCTGTGTGAGCTCTCTGAGACGGGAGGAGTCCACGATAACGCCGCTGCTCGGTGGCTGGAGACGCGCTTCAACCCATAAATATAATCAGTTGTTCCTGCTCCCATTGCGGACATTTCCTGAAAAATTCCTCCAAAACCATCCGTAACCTTTTGTTTTATGTTGCTGACAGACAGACAGACCTCTGGGGTCATCCATGGAGTCGTCTCTGGATCTCACTGCAGGCTGGGAGCATCAGAGCTGCAGCTGGAGGATGTTCTGACCCAGCTCGGGTTAGCAGACCGGGTTCAGGGTTCCTGGTTCTGGTGCAGAACCCACACCTCCATTAATCGCCCCGTTAATCATCCTGCAGGTGTTTAAGGACCAACCTTCTGCCGGTTTCTCATCATTGATTGGCTGTTGGGGAAATGAAGCTCCAGAACTTTTAGATATTCCTGTTTCCTGGACTCCATCCAGATTGTTCTCTGATTTTCTCCTCATCCGTCATCTTCTCAGTGATCTGATGTTCTCAGTCAAACCTCTGCAGCTCCGACTGGTTGCTTCTAACCGGGCCGACCTTCCGCATGTACCAAGTCCAGGTTCCCGTGTCTCTGACTGAGAGTCCAGGTCCAGAAAGTCTCTTCCAACCCGCCTGGTTCAGAGTTCACCTGCAGCCTGATGGACCCCACCCTCTGACAGGTGGAGCAGGGTCTCCTCCACCTCTCAGGTCGGTGTCGTTTTACCAGCGTATGTTTCATGATTCAGAGGAGGCAGATTTTAGTTTGAGTTTCTGCAGAATTGGAGGTTTTCATGATGATCTGTAGTTATGTCTGTGCTTCTCTTTCACCTGTTTTCACCTGTCTTCACTGACCAATAGGAGCCCAGATATCTGTAAATACAGTCACTGTTCCTAACCTGAACACCGCGGGACGTCACAGATGATGGCGCCGTCGTCCGTCGCCCTCACCGCCTCACCGCAGCCCAGACAGGTGAGGGAGGGGGACCGGTCCAGCAGGTGAGACAGGTAGCGTCCTCCTGGGATGCTGATGGGACAAAAAGATCCAACGTGAGTCGTGGAAACTGTCTCCCAGCGAGCGTCCAGGTCTGTGCATGAAGCTCAGATACCTGGAGATGTCCTGGACGGACGGCCGCAGGAGGAGGAGCTCCAGGCAGCAACATGATGCTGCCACATCCGTGCTTCACAGTTGGAATGATGTTCTCAGCTTCCATTTACTTTAATTGGCATCAGAACAGCAACCAAAACAAACTCCCAACAAACTCAATAATCTGCTGTAATTTGCACTGTTTGACTGAATTAATTTAATTTCTGCTGCTGCTAATTTGCACATCTGTTTTCTCCATTTATATTCTGTTAATTGCTTGTAAATAATATGTTTTACTTTTTAACTTTTTAATGCACAACTACACATGCACATCCTGTAAATATTCACTGTTTTAAATGATCCTAACCAGTTGCACCTTCAAATAACTGCGCAGTACTTTGGTTTTTCTAATTGTGTCCTTAATGTCCATATATTATTCCTAATTCTGTTTTCATACTTTTTCTACCTTTCTTGTGTGAATCTGTCACTTTGCTGCTGTTACAGCTGAATTTCCCCTTTGTGGGATTATAAGGATTATTCTGTTCTAAGACCAGGGGACATGTCTCCTAACATCTGTAGGTTTGCAGACTAATCTGCGGGTTTTGTGCTTCTTCGTCCCTGAGTGGCTTTCAGCCCATGTTGGTCCAGGAAGAAGGAGTTTGAGGCGTCGCCTTCAACAGCTTTAAAAAGACGAGTTTTGAGCAGCTTTTTAAAGGAGTCAGCAGATCTCAGGCTGAGAGGGGGGGAGCCACTACTGCAAAGGTCCTGTCACCTTTAGGTTTATTTCTTCACAACCTGAAGGACGCGCTGGGGATGTAAGGCTGAGAAAGCTCTCCAAATGTAAACAGGAGCAAGATCGTTTAAAGCTTTATATGTGAAAACGCACTCTGCGTTGGATGGGGAGGGTTAGGGTGAAGCTGGAATGTTAAAAGCAGTTGACGTGAGAAGAGCAGGAGTCAGTAGTCGAGACGTGATGAGATAAAAGCAGAGATCTCCAACTCAGATGGTGACGCAGTGCGGCTCAGCGGGGCGATATTCTTCAAATGATAAAAACAGGAACGAACCAGCGACGTGACAGGAGTCAATAAGTCAACTGACCTATCAGGATCTTATCAAGCCATGACATCACTTTCATCAAGGCTTCCCAAATGGCCAAAATGAGAAGTGTATGTAAACTTCTGAGCTTAATAGAAGTGATTTAATCCTCCTGGCGTTTAACAAACCAAAGATAATTTCATCCCGACTGACCTGAAACTGATTCATAAGGTGTATGTAAACATCTGGTTTTCTGAAGGATCCATCAAAATGAAAATGTAAAATAAATCATCTTTAAATGTTTTAGCTGTTGCATCTCTGCGACAGAGACGTGAAGTTACCGCGTCAGCAACGTCTGAAGGCAGCTTCCTCCTCCTCCTCCTCCTCCGCCGCCGCGGTCGGCCAGGTGTTTGATGGCCGACCTCCTCAGGGCTCCGCCCACTGACCTCCTCTCGTTCCAGATCTGCCGCTGGAGGAACCGGATCCTCTCCTGCAGAGCACAATGAGGCGCTAATCACCTGGAGGGTTTCAGGTTCCCGCCTCACACATTGGGGCCGCCGTGTTCTGGCCCTGCGGCGTGGGAAAAAGATCCAGGAACCGCGCCCGCTTTCTACAGCGGGACGCATGAGAAGCAGATAAAGGCGGAGATAAACGGACATGTTGGAGCACCGACCTCTGTCCTTACAGCATGAGGGACACGTCTACCGGTTCTGGTTCTGTGACGGCGACAAACTAAGAACTACAAGTTTTAAACCCAAAAAATGATTTTGATTCAGACTTTATTCATACAGTTAATGAATCTCTGAGGATGTCAGGAGGGACCAGATGTTCCTCTGCAGTAATGAGGCTCTGCAGCTCCTCCTGACCTTTAACCTCCACAAAATCACTTTTTCACGTCTTGTCTATAAAACGTTCTTCCCATTTTTGGCCAGGAAGAGCAGAGCGGCTGAGGAAGAGGAGGGTTACATCCTTCCTCTTCATGCAGAGGGAAAATATTTCCTGGATGATGAAACACTGTGAAACCAGAAGTTCAGGCTGCAGCAGGATGAAGACGAGCAGGTTTAATGTGTCTGGAGTTCAGCCTGCCTCTCCAGGCCAGAACGTTTGGGAATATCTGGGGATGTTTTGGAAAGTCGGAGGTCTCGGAGCGCCTCAGACGTGTTCAGACCTGCCTTCTGCTTCCTCCCCTGCAGATTCCTCACATGCCTCCTCTCCGCTCTGCGACCTTCCACCCACAGCAGCTGATCTTAATCTGGAGTCACAAAGACAGTCTCGGAAACACACTTTTGGTCAGATCCGGAGGGGGCGGGGCTTACAGGAAAAATACCTGCCTTTAGGTTGCTGCTGGTGACTCAAAGGTGGAGAGAAAGATTTCAGCCTCAGGGGAGAAAATCTGAAATCCGCTAAAGAAAAGAGGCCGGCAGGAAGACGAGAGCGGCAGTCAGAAAATGCAGCACTGAGTCGTTTTAAATCCAGCCTAAATCTGGTTTAAATCCAGTCTAGATCTGGTTTCAATTCAGTCTAGATCTGGTTTTGATCTGGTTTAAATCCAGTTTAGATTGAGTTTTGATTGGGTTTAAATCCGGTCTAGATCATCTTTGTATCCAGTCTAGATCTAGTTTAAATCCCATCTAGATTGGGTTTAAATCCAGTCTAGATCAGGTTTTGATTTGGTTTAAATCCAGCCTACAACTGGTTTAAATCCAGTCTAGATCAGGTTTAAATCCAGCCTACAACTGATTTAAATCCAGTCTAGATCTGGTTTAAATCTGATTTAAATCCAGTCGAGATTTGGTTTAAATCAAGCCTAAATCTGGTTTAAATCTGATTTAAATCCAGTCGAGATCTGGTTTAAATCAAGCCTAAATCTGCTTAAAATCCAGCCTATATCTGGTTTAAATCCCATCTAGATTGGATTTAAATCCAGTCTAGATCGGGATTAGATCAGGTTTTAATCAAGTCTAAATCTGGTTTAAATCCAGTCTAAATCTGGTTTAAATCCAGTCTAAATCTGGTTTAAATCCAGTCTAAATCTGGTATAAATTCAGTCTAGATCTGGTTGAACTCCAGCCTAGATCTGGTTTCAATCCAGTCTAGATCTGTTTTAAATCCCATCTAGATCAGGTTTAAATCCCATCTAGATCTGGTTTTGATTTGGTTTAAATCCAGTCCAGTTCTGGTTTAAATCCCGTCTAGATCTGGTTTAAATCCAGCCAACATCTGGTTTAAATCTGATTTAAATCCAGTCTAGATCTGGTTTAAATCCCATCTAGATCAGGTTTAAATCCTGTCTAAATCGGGTTTAAATCCAGCCAAAAACTGATTTAAATTGGATTTAAATCCAGTCTAGATCTGAATTAAATCTGATTTAAATCCAGCCTAGATTGGGTTTAGATCAGGTTTTTAATTCAGTCTAGATCTGGTTTAAATCAAGCCTAAATCTGGTTTAAATGCAATCTAGATCTGGTTTAAATCTAGCCTAAATCTGGTTTAAATCCAACTAGATCTGGTTTAAATCCCGTCTAGATCGGGTTTAAATCCAGCCTAAAACTAATTTAAATCTGATTTAAATCCAGCCTAGATCGGGTTTAGATCAGGTTTAAATTCAGTCTAGATCTGGTTTAAATCCAGCCTAAATCTCGTTTAGATCTGGTTTAAATCCAGTCTATATCTGTCTTAAATCCAGTCTAGGTCTGGTATAGTTCTGGCCTAAATCCAGTCTAGATCTGGTTTAAATCCAGGCTAAATCCAGTCTATATCTGGTTTAAATCCAGCCTAAATCTGGTTTAAATATAGTCTAGATCGGGTCTAAATCCAGCCTAGATCTGGTTTAGATCTGGTTTAAATCCAGTCTAGATAGGGTTTAAATCCAGTCTAGATCTGGTTTAGATCTGGTTTAAATCCAGCCTAATCTGGTTTAGATCTGGTTTAAATCAAGCCTAAATCTGGTTTAAATCCAGTCTAAATCTGGTATAAATCCAGTCTAGATCAGGTTTAAATCCAGCCCAAATCTGGTTTAAATCCAGCCTAAATCTGGTTTAAATCCAGTCTAGATCGGGTTTAGATCAGGTTTTAATCCAGCCTAGATCTGGTTTAGGTTGGGTTTAGATTCAGTCTAGATCTGGTTTAAATCCAGTCTAGATCTGGTTTAGATCCAGGCTAAATCCAGTCTATATCTGGTTTAAATCCAGCCTAAATCTGGTTTAAATATAGTCTAGATCGGGTCTAAATCCAGCCTAGATCTGGTTTAGATATGGTTTAAATCCAGTCTAGATCGGGTTTAGATCAGGTTTTAATCCAGCCTAGATCTGGTTTAGGTTGGGTTTAGATTCAGTCTAGATCTGGTTTAAATCCAGTCTAGATCTGGTTTAGATCTAGTTTAAATCAGGTCTAGATGTGGTTTAAATCCAGTATAGATCTGCTTTTAATCAGGTATAGATCTGGGTTAAATCCAGCCTAAATCTGATTTAAATCCGGTTTGAATCTAGTCTAGATCCGATTTAGTTTAAGGTTTAAATCCAGTCTAGATCTGGTTTAAATCCAGTCTAGATTTGGTTTAGATCCAGTACAGATCTGGTTTACATTCAGTCTAGATCAGGTTTAGATCTGGTTTAAATCCAGTCTAGATTTGGTTTAAATCCAGTCTGGATCTGGTTGAAATACAGTCTAGATCTGATTTAGTGAAGCTGTAGCTACAGATAGAAACCACTGATAGGCCTGCAGCGGAGAGCCAGAGGTCCACAATAAAAAATAAATAAACAAGGTAAAAAAAAATATTTATATATGTGTCATCAGTTAAAATGTTCAATTTAATTCAATACATGTTAATGTAATAAAATATTTCATATTTAATGTTCTTAAATTTAGAATGAAATAGTTCAATTGGCTCATCAGGCAGACCAGAATATCATATTGGTGAACAGCGTAAGCTCCGCCCACAAGACTTTATAAGCCAACACCACATAAAATAAATTCAGAATTAATTTCGGACCTTTAGACCCACTAAAGATTGGGAGTAACCAAGATGGACCAGGTGTTCTGAGAGATGAACGACCTTAACGAGAGTTTCAGTACCTGCTCTCGCTCTGGATGGTAAGCAGCACAGATGAGGCGCCTGAAGCGCTGCACGAATCCTCCGGTCAGAGAGACCATCAGAGCCAGACCCAACAGGAACCCTGCAGAACCAAAGAGAAGAGAACCGGCTGCAGCTGGAGGAGAAACTTCAGTCATGTTTCAGTCGCTGTGAAGGTTTACATGAACCGATTGAAAGTGGGACGCTTCCCTCTGCAGAACGAACCAACCACAGCAGAGTGGAAAGCTTCTGTGTTGCTCTGATTGTTGGGTTCTGAGGAGGTTCCAGCTCCTGAAACCTGACCCAGTTCTGTTCACCGGTTCTGTCAGGAGGAATGGGCCAGAACTCCAGCAAACTACTGGGAGAAGATTGAGGAATGGAAACCTCGAAATAAATAAATCTGACAGATTATTTCTCTCATTATTGAGGCTTTTAGGAAATAGAAATAATGTAGGTGATTCCAGAGGTGGGTAGGAACTACTTACATTCACTTATGTAGCTTTTTGGAAATAATTTACTTTTAAGAGAACTTTTGCTACTCTGTGAATAAATTCACTGAATTATGAGGAATTTAACCAAAAATACAGACACACACCTACAGTTTATTAAAGCAGACCTCCTGTTTCTACACCAGCTTTGGTTTTCTAATGTCATCTTCTGTCCGTTGAGCCTCTTGTTGTTGCATTTTAAAGGTCAAGTGAATTTACTGTAAACACCATAAATGTCCCTATAAGTGCTTTTTACCTGGTTCTAAGATATATTTATTCATTACCTCGACAAGCAACTATGGATCTGGGCGGCTGGTCTCTGAATGCAATTGATCAAATTTTTTCCACCCAAAAAATGGGTATGGGGGAACCCGCCTTGCTGCCGGTAATTATCCGTCAGGATATATGATGGATTCCTGGAGTAAGAGGAAGATCGTATGTCTGCCGATGACGTGGGAGATATCTACACAACTGGATTCATGATAACCGGGTTTCTGCTGTTTGGCTTGGGCGGATTCCTGATGTATCGATGCAAAGATAAGAAGCGGTCGGAGCTGGTAAAGCCGGCTGCTACCGCGGTCTTCCAAATCCTGGATTGTGTTCATGTTTGTATGATCTTGGATTGGTTGCACTTCAAACTGAATTTCCCCAGGGGGATTATTAAAGTATTTCTTATCTACTGCAAGTATTTGTATTATAATGAAAGAATTGACTTAGAAAAGTATTTCTTATGCTTAAAATTTGTTATTATGTAATGATGTTATTTATTTGTATAATTATTTTATTTCGTTTTAGTCTAAATACTAGAATTTGCCCATAACTTTATATTTTTGTCTGACGACATTTAGAAAATATTAGATCATGATCACTGATTACTCAGTACTCAAGTAGCCTTTTTAGTAAATACTTTTTTACTTTTACTCGAGTAATGTTTTGGAGGCCTGGATGGTTTTGGGTCCTCTGGGTGATTCTGAGCTGAAACCAGAGAGTTTTAGTCTGATTCACCTTCAGGCAGGTGAATGTGTGTCTGTGTTTGACTTCATCTCTGCAGCTTTCTCATAGTGGATAATGAAAGGAACAGAATCTGTGTTCTGGTCCGTTTGGGTCGGTACCGAGCAGAACGTTGGTGCCAAGCTTCGGCTCCGACGGCTCCATCAGACACCGCCGGCTGATCACCGTGACGTTCCCCCGCTGCAGGACGCTGAACGACGCCACTAGGTCCCTGAAGATGTCCGAGGCGTAGCCCGACCCGTTCACCTGGACCGCCACCTGCGCTGGAGCTGGGGGGGAGGGGCAGACCGTTACCATGGTGACAGCAGAGGGCCGCCTCAGCATCCTCCGCGACGCCTCACCTCTGGCGACCACGTCCCCCTTCACCTGGTGGCGCACCTGATCCAGGATCCAGAACACGAGGAAGTCCAGCGCCACCAGCAGGCCGCCGACCGCCAGGTGTCTGAGGACGGAGGCCACGCCCACCAGCACGGCCCGACGCTCCCTGTGCGACAGGTGGAGCGACACTGCGGGGGAAACACAGAGCGTTTGGTTTCTGTGGGAACATTTCCAGCAGGTTTAATGTGAGAGGAAACACTCTGACGGGGAGTGATGTAGGTCTGCGCCTCTCTGCGCGTCAGTGGCAGGACCGAAGCTCCGCCCTCTGACGCCACCTGCTGGTCGAGCTCTTTAAAGCGAGCGCCGATGTAGAAATTATCGAAGCCGAGGTCCCGGAGGTACCGGCGCCGGTACATCGCCGCCCTGCAAACAGCGACCCGAATACAGAGCGTCTCACAGCCTTTCCTCCACATTTCATCTCCTTCCAACTAACTTTAATGGATCAACAGACAAAGTGGAAGGAAAAAATAAGAAGATTTCAAAAATAATCTGCACCTGAAATCTGAAAAGTGTGGCGTGCAAGTGTGATTCTGCTAAATGAAATGTAGTACAACCCAGAGTCCAGCTGTTTAACCTCAGAATTAATCCAGATGTTCTGGTTCTGACCTCAGAGGTTCTTCTTCGAAGAACATCCAGCATCATGAGGGAACCCAGCAGCAGGTCAGGGAGGAGGTTCTGGTCTGGTTTAAAGCAGGTTCTACAGGGAGGAGGTTCTGCTCCAGGACGTCCACCTGGACTGACAGGACAGCTTTAATCCTTTAATCAGAGAAGCGGGACCATGGTGACTCTAGAGGAGCTGCAGAAATCCACAGCTCAGGTGGGAGAAGCCACTGTTGAAGGGAAGCCAGAAGATACTTTTTCATCTACATGCAAAACACTAAGCGAGAAAACAGCAGGCGTTACCATGAACACTCCATCTCCACGGTGAAACATGGTGGTGGCAGCATCATGCTGTTGGACTGGGAAAGACGGATGGAGCTAAATCCTGGAGGAGAATCGGCTAGAGGCTGCAGAAGACCTGAGACTGGGGGCGGAGGTTCTCCTTCCAGCTGGACGACCACCCTGAACACCCAGCCAGAGAAATTATGGGATGTTGTGTTAATTTTTATGGGATATTATAATTTCTTTTTTTATCGCGTCGGTATAAGTCTGATGGCTTTAACAAGCCATGTTTGTTTCCATCCTGCTGCTGTTTGTGTTTCTGGAGGGGAGGGGGAGGTTCCATTGTGTAGATTCAAGGGTTACAATGGCCTAGTCAAAGTCCAGACCTAAATCACACACATCTTGAAGCCTGATGAACAAGTGGTAGGCGATAAAAAGGTATGAGGTAGAAAATTTAGCAAAAGTTAGAGATTTAGACTAAACCGCCCTGCCACGATTGCGCATTTTGATGATGTCATCAAGCTGTCATCAAGGAGGATAAATACTGATGTTCAGTGTTCGTCTTTACACCACATATCGCACGTCTAAAATTTGTTGTTTTCCATTTAACCTGTTGAAGTTGAAGCGTTTTTAATTCAAATATGTGCAGCTTTATTTTTGTGGGATATTAAATCTTTAAATAAGGAACCAGGAAAGTGGACAATTTTGAACTTTGTGGGATTTTTTAAAGTAACATTTAGCTTTTAATTTATTTAAAATATCTTTATGTTGTGATCCTTTTTGTTTTGCATAAAAAAAATAGATTTGAATAATTTTTTAATGAATTTTGGACAATACATGATCGTTAATTGGCATTCAAAACTTTAAAAAAGTTGTTCTGCTGGAATGTATCTGGAAAGTGGGAATGTTCAAAAACTGTCATTTTGAAAAGAAAAGAATATATCGCGATAAATATCGTTACCGCACCCGCTTTAGATTATATCGCAGTACAGACATGAGGCCATATCTCCCAGTCCTGGGTTGTAGACGAACCCGAATATAAATGCAAGCCACACTTTTCAGATTTCATTTTATAAATAGTTTCCACCAGCTTCACATTGGTGCAGTAAACCTAGAAGGGACGGTTCTGTGGTTCCGAGACTTAAAGAATCCTGTTTCTATCTTTGTTTTTTCATCAGAACAGTGAAGCTCTGAGTCTGAAGAGGCTGAAGAAGTCCTCAGACAACCAGAGGAGGAGGGAAGCTGTTTAACCAGGCCTGAAGTCCTGCTTGGTGCCGTTAACACGTCTTCATCTGTCTGAGAGGTAAATCAGTGTAACACCAGGAACCAAACAGGACTGCTGCTGCAGCTGCAGCTGCAGCTGCAGCTCACTGGGAGGTTAACCAAAGTGACCCCTGACCTCAGGAAGGACCAGGCCAGCAGAAGGAAGCTCCCGTACACCAGCGGCTCGCTCAGCTTCTGGAACATCTGCAGATCTGAGGAGATCTCAGCCATGATCTCCTGGGAGACCTGCTGCAGGGAGCGGCTGCTGTTGGCGTCCAGGTCCAACTCCACCGTGGCCGAGATGTTGAAGTCAAACTGCCGCATCATCTTCTTAAACGCAGCAACTGTGGCTGAAAGAGGTCAGAGAAGTGAGCGGAGGAACCTGCAGCGGACGGTGGGACGCAGCTGGAATCGGAGGAGACGACTCACGGTCCGCCAGGCGCTGCTTCAGATGGGCGGCCACGTAGGACGGGACGATGCAGAAGATCTCACCAGCTGAAACAGACCAGTTGGTGATGAACCAGCAGCATCACGATCAGATCATACAAACACAGACTGGTTCCTATAAACCACCAGACCAGGGGCTCTAAGGCGGTGGTCCTCAAACTGGGGGCCCTGGACAGGTAAGTCATTCAAACCTTTGGGCCTCCGTCTCACATTAAAGGCATACTCCGAAACTTTTACACCTTAAAATGTTTTTTTTCAAAAGTTATGGTGGATTTTATCATCTATTATGTTCATTTTTAGAGTTATCACCACCTTACAGGGGTCCTTGGCTTTTTTCTGCACTATAGAACGTGTGAGCGGCGACCCGCCGCCGGAAGTACCGACTGAGTTCTGCTTTATGGCAGAGTCATACGGCCTCGCTGTTTAGAGACTGTAGAGATGCTGATCCACCAAAGAGACCGAGAAATCCCATATCAGAAGAAGCTAGAAAAAGAAAACGTTATAGAGAGAGAGAGCAAAGACCAGAGTAAATATTGGGCCGGCTTTTCCTCGTTGGAGAGTTCTTTTGGAACGAACGTCATGTACTACTGACGCTGAGTTAGCCGTGCTGCTAATGGATAGGTAAGTAATCAATGATCTCACCGGGGTTCTTGTGTTTGGTCTGGCATGATGTTGTTATACAGTACTGAGAAAGCTATTTATTCAATGTGTGGAGGCGGATGAACATAGTTTGCACGGTATGCCTTACAGTAGTAATGTGAATTACATAACAGAGTCGATCTCCGTTAGCCATCTAGAGGCTAATGTGATGCTAACGTGTAAGACTCGGTTCTGTAGATAAAGCTGCAAACTCCGGCGTAGTCGCTGCATTTCATTATGTAAGTCAAACTTTTTTCTTTTGGTTTTGTCAAGCTAGTGATTTATATTTTTGTCGTTTGATTTTTTCCTAAAAACACCTAAAGATGTCGGCTGGATCTAGTGTCAGGAGGTGTTTGCTACGTGGCGCTTAGACGTTCTCTGTATCTAATCCCACTGTTTTTCCAATTACCCCGACCTCCCCCACAAACTGAATACCTAGCTGTGAGGTCTTTACTCTAAATTATCCCGATTGTTAAAGTTGAATTGCAAACTGAAATGCTGCTTGTTTGTTGTTTGGGCGATTTGGAAAGCAGCCACTGAAACATGCCTCTTATGAGCGACAGAGATTTGATTTTACGACAGGGTTGTTGCGCGGCAAGCCTGAAGAGGGCGACAGAGAGCAAATATCATGAAAGTTGCGGAGTATGGCTTTAATATGCTGAACCGGCTGCTTAAGCTGTGCAAACATTGCTCCCCTTTCCTCCCACTGGCCTTTGTGAATCATCATTTTTATTCTCTGACTGTAAGGAAGAATACGTAGAGGGAAGATGATCTTAGAGTGCGTCTGTCATCCATCCCTCCAAGAATAGAAAATCTGCGCTGTGAAAGACAGACTCCTCCTTCTCACTAATTTAGGGAGTTATTGATGGTATTTATGGCGGGATCGACTGTGTGTAATAAAGCCGAAAGCTAATATTTATGATAAGGATTGTTTTTTCTATTTTCTGGCGATAGTTTGAATAAGAAGCGACATGTTCATTGTGTTAAAATTGAACCAATTAAAAAATCTTTAATTAGTAAACCTAAGAAATTTAATTGGAATTGTTCCACTCTTTTCGTTGTTATTTTTATATTTTGGAAGCTTTAAGATTTTATTTTTTTTTTTTTTAAAGACACCGAGTTGAAATATAACTTTAATAAATTTGCTGTTAAAACGTGTTCAAAGGATTTTTATTTTAATGAAGTCTGGATTTGTATGAAACGGATTGCATTGAGCATTTCGGTTGGAATTTAAAAATATAAATAATTCCTACAGTATCTCTAGGAGTATTAAAGGGAAAGATTTACCAAAATGGCCACCAAAAGTTTAAGAAGCCCTGATCTAAGTGACACGAGTCGTTTAAATGATGTGACGTCAGTGAACGCACCACGAGCCAGGTTGCAGAGCGGCAGGAAGCCGTCCACGATGTCACACAGGAAGCTGAACTCCCCCAGCAGGTCGGTGCAGTCGCTGCGAGCCTGGGCGAACACATCCCGACACTTCCTGTAGGGGGCGCCCAGCCTGTCGTTACAGAGGTCTCCGATGTCCACCAGGAAGTGGAGGACGTTCCTCAGAGTCCGAGCTGCAAGGTCACGGCACAAATTCCTTTACACAAACTAATCAGGGGTCAAAGCTCAAACTTTAAGGCCAAGTAGACAAGTAGCCGGGGTTTAAAAAAACTGAATATTCTCACCACGTAATAAAAAAAAAAGAACTCTCTCCACACAAAACAGCAGAAATGCGTTTTTAAGCACATTCATAGGTATGCCAAACCTGTAGGGGGCAGTAGTTCCCACAAATCCTATCCACACGGAGTAACTTTCTACTTTGTGACTTCTACATAGAGCAGTAAATGAGCGCTTGGACAATCGATGATGCAGACACATCTGTGACGGCATAAATGCTGTTTCTTAGTGGAAACACAAGCCACACAAATGATGTAGCTGCATGTTTGTAGCGGACAGTGACGTTGCAAAACATAAAGCTCCGGGGTTTTTTTCTGTCCACATGGAAACACTTAAAACTGAGAAAATGCAAATCTTCCCTTTTAGTTTTTAGGAAAATTATTTTTGGTGCCGTAAATCTGTGTTTTCGTGTAGATGACGGGCCAAATGGTAGAATAATGTCTTCATTTGGTGACATACCCGGCTACGTGTGGACAAGGCCTGAGTTAAAAACCAAAGAAAACGACTCTCAGACATCCTGGAGGAGCCCACTGAACATGAGTCTGTACAATATTATTTTGTTGCATTAAATCCTAGATGTGACTGACCAACATGGCGGACGCTGTCTGACAGAGTGTTGATGAAGCTTTGGACTCTTGCTGCGACGGCGTACGCGTTGCTGCTGATCTTCCTGATTTCATCCAAAGCGGCTGCAGAAAAACCCGACAAACCCTTCAGAGTCCAGATTCAGACTCTGACACCATATTCTTCCAAATAAAAGTACGAGACATGATTTTTTTGAGGTGGGCATGTCTTACAGAAGAGGGGCGTGGCTGCTCTCTGCATCAGCTCTTTGGTCTGATTGGCTGCCAGCTCGGCGCCACACAGCAGGCTGGAGGCGGCCCGCTCCGTGTTTTCCAGCGTGTTCTTCAGCGGCCCGGACAGCAGCACCGACACGTACAGCAGCAGGATGAAGTTCCTGCCCCGGCCTGGAGCAGAGGACATTTAACAGCTCTGGATAGGGTGGACAGAGCTCAGCTCCATCTCTGACTCACCTGAGAACATGGTGGGCAGCATGACCATGACGCTGGCCCGAACACCCGCCGACAGCCCCATGCCGAACGCCGCCAGCCCGGCCAGCGCCACCGTGGAGCGGACACAGAACCACAGCGGCTGCTTCTGCAGAACGAGGCCCATGAGTCCATAGAAAGACGCCAGCAGAAGTCCGGAGAGAAACGCCACAAGGCTCCGCCCCGCCTGCACCAGGTGGGGGCGGAGCTTCCTCCTTCTGTGGACGCGAGAACGCCCACCTGACCTGGAAGACAGAGAACTGACTGCAGCAGCTGTGGAGCTTTTCAGTAAAATACGTCTGTATCATATTTGATACATTAGGCTCTTTAGTACACCTTAAAAACACGTTTCACACCTAAGCAGCAATAAAGGGAACATAATGATCCGTATTTTTTTAAACGAGTTATAACAGGTCTGTAATGAAGTTCTTCTTCACATAAACCGATCTCAGCAGCTCAATTCTTGAACATATCAGCCCCTTTAAGAACGAGCTGTCTAGAGGGCTCTGTCGCTTTTATGCAAATTAGCGCCTGCAGACCACGCCCACCCATCTAGTTACTGGGCTGCGACTGTGGAGGACTGTTCCAGCCAAAACAGAAAATAAATAAATGTGGAAATGCAACTGGAAATGGGTCATTCTCTGAATCTGCTGCACATTGGAGCCTCTGGTTACTGAAAAATCTACCAACACATTTGTTTTCTGAACATTGCATCTGATGAAGGACTATTTGTACCTTTGAGAAACTATTTCTATACACCTTAGGCATAAAATCTCAAACATTATTAAGAATATTTTTTATTTTGCTCGTTTTAGAACCGTTTTTTGTTAAGGGATTGAATGTTATGGGGTTGAAGATTTTAGCTAAAAGTAGCCATAAGTCCATATTAGCTATGGAACAGCATATAGCATGAGAAAAACTAGAAATTACTCTACTTTTTCAAAACAATCATTAGCTTTTTCAATTTTATATATTTTTCTAAGAAAAAAACTCCTGGTTACTGTCTATTTACATTTATATTCCATCCACTGAAAAAGCAACTTTGGTAAATGGGGACATGCTTATTTGGCTGACCTCTACTCATTAGAAACCCATAAAACTAGTAAAAACATTATTTTTAAAATATGTTTGTGTCACATAATGTAAACATAATTTCTTGTTTTAAATTGTATTTTGTAATTTACATTAAATGAAAATGTTTGTGGTAAAGCTGTGGGACATAAAGTGCACCGAATTCAGAGAATCGTCCAAATAAATAAATACATGTATTAATTAATAAATACATGTAGAAATACATATTATTTTATTTATTTTCACATATTTATTTATGGAATTATTTTCAATTATATTTCCTCATATATTTATTTACGTCCAATTTTACTTACACATTTATCCATTTATTTTATTTCACATTTACTTACGTATTAAATACTGTGATTTGAAAATGTTTTTCAAATCCTATTTCAAAATGGAGAATTAAATAACACAATTAATAAATGAGATTGTAAATATCTTTCCTTTTCATACATTTGAAAAAGTTATTCCCTTTTCTACATCCGTTTTCTCTTTCCGGCTCTCATTTTCAAATCCTTTTTGCAATTGCATTTCCTAAATGGTTTCCCCTCTCCTTTTAGCATTCGAGTGACCCTCCTGGTCGGGTTAGGGTTTCTTCTGTTGTTTATTAAAAAAGCAAAGCAAAACA
Source organism: Valencia hispanica (assembly GCA_963556495.2). Classification (NCBI taxonomy): domain Eukaryota; kingdom Metazoa; phylum Chordata; class Actinopteri; order Cyprinodontiformes; family Valenciidae; genus Valencia; species Valencia hispanica. The sequence continues at coordinate 1,457,371 of OY747710.1, read as the reverse complement.
AAACAAAAAACCTTGTTTCTATGGTTACACATCATGTCAACTGTCAACAACAACTACAACAACAGATAAACTCCTTCCAGCTGCACAGCATGCAAACCCATAGAGATGAATTATCCGAGACATCAGTGTTTGAGCCGCAGGAGGAGTCAATCAAAATATAATAATAATAATAATAATAATAATAATAATAATAATTAATTAATTAGCTAAGGCAAATGTATTTGTATAACCCACTTTTAGCAACAAGGCAAATGTACTTTGGGTGATTTAGGGAGAAATAAAAGCAGCAATAATTACAACATTGAAGATATGAATAACATTAAGACATACTACTATTAAGACATTCCAGCTATTGTTAATCAACTCATCAAAGGCAGCTCTAAACAGATGGATCTTTAGCTTTGATTTAAAGGATTTAAAGGATCTCAGTGTTTCAGCAGCTTTGCAGTTTTCTGGAAGTTTGTTCCAGATTAGAGGAGCATAGAAACTGAAAGCTGCTTCTCCATGATTTGATTTGATTTGAAAATCTTTAATGTCCCCGAAGGGCAATTTGGTTTGCAGCAGGAGTCAAACAAAATTTTACACAAAACATGCTAATGCAATAAAAGCATAAAACTTACAACACAACTTACAACACAGTATAAGAGCATACAACCACCATAGTTTAAGTCATACAGGTTGAGATTAGTACAACATCACTGCAATAGTCAACATGGATTTACTGAACCTCCTTTCCCACAAGATCATTTACATTTTGTTTAAAAATCTGACAGCAGTTGGAACAAAGGATTTTAGGTACCTGTTTGATTTTGCCTTACATGTAAAAGTATACCTTCTCTTAGAGGGGAGAAGCTGAAACTCTGCATAGAGGGGATGGAGAGGGCTAGCCAAAATGACCTTCGCCCTATGGGTGACTCTAATTTTAAAAACAGAGTCTAGGTCATTAAGACTTATGCCGATAGTCTTTTGGCAGAGTTTAACGATGCTCTTTAGTTTATTCTTATTTAAAACACTGAGGTTACCAAACCAACACACCATAGCAAATGTTAAAATTGATTCAATAAAAGAAGTGTAAACAATTTTTAGAAATTTCTTGTCAACATTAAAAGATCGGAGTTTCCTAAGATAAAACAGCCTCTGATTTGCCTTTCTACAAATGTCCCCTGTGTTTGAATCAAAAGTCAGTTTATTGTCAATGATGGTGCCTAAATACTTGTATTGACTAACTGTCTCTATGACTTTACCACTGACAATGGTTTGAGTTGGTTCTGATTCTGGGATGTTGAGTAGACTGGAACTAGAGGATACTATATTAGCTGTATGCTAGCTTCAAATGTCCTAATCCAAACATCAAGTGTTAGCTTTATGCTAGCTACCTGTCCAGGTGTCCTCTGAGCGTCTGTGTGGCTCCGACCCCCACCACCTGGACTGTGACGTCACCCTTCAGCAGGTGTCGTCGCTCCTCCTCGGCTCCCATCTTTGACCTTTTCAGCCTCGCCAACGCCTTCTCTGCAGCCGAAGCTGGTTACCATGGAGATGAGAGGAGCGCCAGGAAGCTCAACAGTTTGTCCAAAACGTCCAGCTGACGGAGGAACCTGCTGCTCTCCTCTGCTTCACCACAGAGAACCTCCTCCCGATGTTGCGGAGGCTCTCCAGGCTGTCGGCGGACCGGCCGGCTGCTCGCCTGGTCCTCAGAGGCCTGCTGGGGGCGGTGAGCGGCGCAGGTAAACCGTTCATCACCTGCCTGGAAATAACAGCGATTTCTACTTTTCTTCAGGGTTTCATTAATCTCTACATCTATGACTAAAACGCAAAGAAAATATGCTGATGAATAATTCTGCTTTAATTCCAATGTCGGAAATTACTGTTTTCTTTATTTAAATAATAACATTTTAAGATAAAATCTATGAAGTTTCTTTCATTTAATATAATTTCTACTAAATTGCTATTATGATTGAAAGAAAACGTCATAGATTGTTTTTTAACTACATGTTTTTTGCATTTATTTGATCATGTTTTTTCTTTATGTTTGATTTACATTTTTGTTGTTTCATCTATAGATTTAATCTTTTTTAAAACCTTCGGGCTGAAACATTGATCTGAATGAATAATCCCTCTGGTTTTGGATACTTAAAAAAATAATTAATGGACTGTGTTCATGATTTATCATTATTATTTTATTTTATTTATTTATTTATTTACAACCACCAGCTGATAATAGAAGTGTAGAGCTGCCATCCAGACAAAAGAAAAAAAGAGCTACATCACGTTTGTTTGAAAACTTTATCATTCTCGTCACATTTGGATAATATATCATTTTATCATAACGTACATTTTTAACACATTATTACAAAAAAGTTTCACGTTTTAACAGCATAAAGAATATATTGTATTGTGAAAATATATTGTACAACATGAAAATTATTTTTCTTTGAATAATAACATTTTCACATTAAAAACATGACACTTTATTGTTTCAGAATAAAATGTATGAACAATAGAACGTTATGATGATATTCAGATGACAGGTTGAGCTGATTACGTTCTATATAATGCTTGGATTGAGGCATGGAGATGTTTCACTGGGTTGTTCTGATAATCATGCAAACACTGAGGAGGAACTTTAAACTCACGGGTCTGTGCAGGAGGAAGAACGAGTCTGATTGAGGTAACAGGAGTTGACATTAATGAACTGGAGGCGCACAGGAAGCTCCGTGGACACAAACTGTACCGACTGAACCGCATTCAGGCGTGTTATTTTGTCCTGCAGAGTTCTGGGAGACGTTCACAGATATGTCTGGACCAATACAGGGTGGAGCACAGACGAAATTGACCAATATGTACCCCAAATTAATGAAGAATCTTTAGATCCAACTATATCTTTTTGATGCTTGAGTAATAAATTATCACTTTTTTACAATATATAAATTTTTTTGTTATAATATTCTAAACTGAAAGAACATTGTAGTATATTGTTCAAACATGAATATTGATAGAAAAATAAAGTTTTCATGATATTATGAGATTGTAGCTCTAGTTTTCTTTTGCCTGGATGGCAGCTGTTTGCTTCTGTAGATGATTAACATCTGAAAAGCTCAAATAATACCTGAACTATGGCCCTGAAAAAAGGCAGCACTATGGATGCAGAGCAGAACCAAAGGGGAGGCAGGGAAAAAAGGAGGTTTAAACAATTTCTTCCATTGATCATAATGGCCAACTTAAGATCTTTGGCAAACAAAATAGATTTACTTTGAGCACTGAAAAAAGACCCAGGCAGTGTATAAGGAATGCTGTATGATGTGTTTTACTGAGACATGGCTGCAGCAGGATCACATTCAACGTTTTTTACCTGGCTTTTTACATAATGTAGAAGAGACGTGAAAGTAAATAAATAAATGAACATGGAAAAATGAAAAGGAGATTTAAAGTATTTATGGTTAAAACATGTGAACAGAAAAATACATAGAAATAAATGAATGAACTGTTTTAATATAACATTGGTTCTAAATCTCATACAGATGGATTAAAAAAACGCAATCTTGTTTTATGTCCTTTAGTGTTGTTCCTGGGAATTGCCCACAACTTTCCTCTGACCTTTGACCTGAAGCTGGCAGTAGGATCTGTATTTGTCGGTGAGGAGAATTCAGACTCACATTCCTGTTCTGAACTGCATCATCATCAGGTGAACACAGGTGAGTGTGTGTGTGTGTTTTAGGTGTGTGTGTCGCAGGTGGAGCCCTGTCCTCGTCCTTCAGGTGTACCGTCCTCCTCACTTTACCCAGCATCCTCGGCTCGCGTGGCCGTTCCTACCTGATGGTGCTGATTCTGATGGTTCTGTACAAAGGTAAACACACACACACACACACACTGCAAACTCTCTGTTATTAGAGAGGATCATTTCCTCGACGTGTAGCTTTAACCCAGAAAGATTCACAGGGACTGTATGCAAGAATTAAATCCTGTATCATAGCTGACGTTTTTCCCATAATATTGTAAAGTGTTACATTTCAGGGAGGCGTGACACAAGTTATGCAAACATTTCCTGAACCACTAGATGCCGCTGTGAACTTTGCAGTGCAGATGCAGTGAAGCTTTGATCATGTGAGCTGACTCTCGGGATAATGTCGTGTCCCAACTCGCCGTGACAGGTCCGATCTCAAACATCGAGCGGAACGCCGAGGCAGCAGCGCTGTCTCTGAGCTGTAATCTGGACCTGCAGGTTCAGCACAGCAGGATGCTGTGGAGGCACGCCATCCGTCCGTTTATTCTGGTCACGCAGCAGCTGATGGTGAGAGGGAGCACACACGGGGTCTGCAGACACCAATATAAATAGAACTTTTTTAACTTCACACTGATGAACTGATCATCAGTGTGAGCACCTTTAGCACCCAGGTGTCTACAGTTAACTGCTATATTGGATTGGGAATAGGAGGGTGCGGGAGAGTTCGAGCATGGCACAGTTCTGGATGCACTGTATGTCTTGTAATTCTGGCCAATCTACATATAAAGTATCAAAAACGGACTAACGCCTCATCTTTGTGGAGAGGAAGAAGATATTTTTCTCCCACAACAGGGGTTGAAGGTCACCTCCAAACCATCTGAAGTCCATCACCTTCCAGACAGGAAAGGATCTCAGCCAGCTGCCGACCTTGTAAGGAGTAGACGTCCCATTATATTCAGCACAAGGTCAGAGCGGGAAGATCAGAGAAATGGCCTGAAACGCCAAGAACAAGATGGCAGCTGGACTTTTCTTAGCTTAATAGAACTGCATCTGAATGAAGAACAAAGATCTTTCTGGACTTTATGAGAAGTGATGTTTGAGCAGATTGCCTCAAACGCCTCATTTCAACTGTCAAGCACGGTAGTGGAGGGCTGATGATCCGGGCAGAACCGTGAACTCCTCTGAGTTAGAATAACTTTTAAACCCTGGCAGATTTAGATCTTAAGTTATTGCACCAATAAAGTTGTTTCTGACAGGAAACTATCTGCCCTAAAAGATAATAAAACAACTAAAAATGATCAGTTCTGGAAAGAAAGATTTATATTTTGTTATGTACAGTTTATTAAAAACAACATTGTGAGAAATAATTACACCCTTCCTTAAAATCTATATAAAAACCTTTGGTGGCTCAGTAAAACCAAAGTTTCCACCAGAGTTTTAACGATTTATCTGGAAAACCTGAGGTTGGGGGGGTCTCCTTACCATCACCCTCATCTTTAACTTTAGCTTGGACTTAGTTTTCAGTTTTCAGTTTACGTTGGCCACATATGTTACAGTTCTTCAGGTTCTGGTGCGTCTCTAACGGATCTACTTCTGTGTTTTCCTCTCAGGACGACAAACCAGAGTTTGAGTCGGAGTCTCTGAACATCAGCAGGAGGTTCCAGAACATCCGAGACGAGGTCCTCCTTCAGTACGGGTACGACCCGTTCCAGCCAAAACGCGACGGCGGGGGTCTCAGCACGCAGGAGCAGTTCACCACCAAGACCAGGATGCAGTGTGACGGTGAGTCCGACCTGCAGGGGGTTCAGATTCTATGTCTATATCAGTTTCTGTCAGCTGTGGTCACATGGGTCACAGAGGGCAGAGGAAGATGATCTGGTGTGGCGCCCCCTAAGGGAAACAACCAGAAAAGAGAGTGTTTGTCCGCCATCTTGTCTGCAGCTGGGTGCTTCTCTGTTATTTTGTTTTGGTTTGACACTTTCATGTTTGCCTTGGCACTTGTGAAAGTGTTTTCTGAAATATAATTTTCTTTTTGAATTTGTAAATTAGTTTGTTATGTAAATGTATTTTCTAAAATGTAATTTTACATACATTTGTAGATGAGTTTTTTTGTGTAAATGTGTTTTCTGAAATGTTATTAACTTGTTTGATTTGTAAATATGTTTTTTTATGTAAATGAGTTTTCTACAATGTATTTTTTTATTTTAAAATTAGTTTTTTATGTAAATGTGTTTTCTGAAATATTATTTTTTTATATTTGTTTTTTATGTAAATGTGGTTTCTGCAATGTTCTTTTGATTTTTGATTTTTAATTTTTAATGCAAATGTGTTTTCTGAATATTTTTTTTATTATAATTTTGTTATATTTCACATAAAAGTGCTCAAAATCGAATTTAGTTTTTTAATTTGCAAATTAGTTTCTTTTTATGTAAATGTGTTTTCCCAATTGTATTTTCTTTATTTGTAAATGTGTTTTTTTCTGCAATGTCTTTTTGATTTTAAATGTGTAATTTATGCTATGTAGATGTATTTTCTTAAATGTAATTTTGTTTTTTCATTTATAAATTAGTTTTTTGATGTAAAAGGTGTTTGAAATGTCATTTTGTTTTTGAGTTTGTAAATTGGTTTTCTGCTATGTAAATCTCTTTTGTACTTTTCAGCCACCGTAGTTGTCTGTCTGTCTGTCTGTCTGTCTGTCTTTCTTCCTCCAAATCGCCTCACGTTTCGCTTGGTTTGTTGAGAGGTGAAGAAGTGACTCCAGGTAACAACGGTCTCTGTGTGGCGCTCAGGGGTGGTGAACGAGGGCATCCAGCGCTGTGCTGATTGGTTCAGCCGGAGGTGGGCGGAGTGCATGGAAGCCATTACTGTTCCTGTCATCAACCACATCCTCTGCGTTTCCATGAAGTTCCACTTCCTGTGCGACGTCATGAGAAGTGAGTAAACTTAAACTTATTTCTGCTGGTCTTATTATTTTAGACTTTAGATTAATTTAGTTTGACTTAAAGCGGAAGCTGGACTGAAACCCTCCAGTTTGGACAGAGTCGTGATCCAGAAGCTGCTGGGGCGTCCACTCCTGGGAAGGTTGGGAATAATCTTCCTCTCTGGAGAATTACGGACTTCAGATGGTTTGGATATGACCTCATGACCTTTCCCATGTCACTGCCGATGTCTTTCCATCCTGGCATTGTGCTAACAGACACCTGGATGCTCCAGAGCAGCAAACAATCGTCTGGCTCCTGTTTATCCAGAAGAAGCAGCCATGGTGGAGCTTTTCCCACGACTCTCTCTAATAAAGGGTTTCACATCTGGAGCTGCAGTTTGACGTCCATCCTCTCCATTTTGTGCGGTGCTAAACCGACCTGTGGTCCCTGAAGGTGGCGCTAATGTCTCTGTTCCCGTCTGCCAGTCATGACTCCGTGGTGTCGGGAGCAGATCCCCGTGGAGGGAAACTTCGGTCAGCTCTTTGATCTGCTCAACGTTTCGGTCGACCGGCTCTCCAGGGAGTTCAGCGCCGACGTCGTGCTCCTGGTCAGAACCTTGTCGCCGTCTGCTCTCCTCCAACGGACTTTCAGGACAAACTGGGGGAGACTAACGACATTCCTCCGCCGTCCTGCAGGGGGAGCAGCAGCAGCCGGTGCTGGACGGAGTTCTGTTGGACCAGGCCTTCACTCAGGCCGTCAAAGAGTCCTTCCAGAACCTGACGAGGACGATGGGACGGGTGATGGACGTCCTGCAGCTGCTGCTGTCCTTCACCTTCATCACCGTCTTCGTCCAGTAAGACTCTCACCTTCATCACCAGTTTAACCAGTAAGATTAGCTCCACCATCATTGTTGTCGCACCTCCTCCTCCTCCTCAGGGCGTTCCAGTACCTCTGCTCCTACAGGAGAAACATCACATTCGACAACGTCTACCTCACCTCGTACTTCCGGCGGATCGATGACCGCAGGAGACAAGCGGTACCCTCGCCATCCTCCTCTTCGTCATCATCATACCGATGAAGACTCTCGGCTACTCTTCTTCTTCTGTGCTTTTAGGGGAAACATTTCCTGCTGCCTCTGAGGAAGTCGGAGAGAAATAAGTTCATCGCCCCCTGGAGTCCGAAGATCTACCCTGAGGAGCTGAAAGAAATGGTGACTCCCACGCCTGCTTCCTCTCAGTCACGTTAACGCTGGAAACCACGCGTCTGCAGCCATGTTTACCGTTAACCTCCTGATAAAACTGACCCACCGTCTAATCCGAGGAGTCTTCCTCAGGTTCCACCATCAGTGTGACGCCGCTTCTGTTTCTGTGTCCGTAGACGTCCGGTGGGTTTCAGGTTCTGTCCGTCTCACTGCTGTCCATCGTCCTGCTGACCGTCGACTTCGCCCTGGTCCACGTCCTGGACATCATCAGCAGGCACACGCTCACACAGTTCAACGTGACCAGTAAACACACACACACACACACACACTCACAAAGGCTCTGATCCGGTGTTCTGATGATCTGTGCTACCTCCTCAGAATATCCTACCGTAGCGCGCATAGATGTCTATCTGTTGGTGCTACCGGTATGTTTACATGCCCAAAACAACAACTGTTAGCTTTGATGTTAAATATAATCATTGGAAAATATTTTTCAAGTGACGGGATAGAAGTGGCAGTTTAGCAGTAATGCCTAACATAGCATCAATTTATATGAATAACGAAAACTGTTCTTTCAATCCACAGAACGCGTTTATATAAAGCTAAAACTTGCACATAAAGATGCACGGAAAACCATGATCAGAATATCCTACCTGTTAAATATACTGGGCAGCACATATAGATGCACATATAGATGATAGTACTGATCTGTAGATGACTGATAACTCTGGAAATCTGTTAGTTTGTAAAGCAGCTAATGAATATATACCAAGCCAGTAAGACGCAGAGCAGATAGCAATATTGTTACTCCAGAATATTAAAATGTAGAATGATTATAAGCACAAATAGCCCGCAAAATACACCGCATTTACTCTACAACTCTAATTAATGGGACTTGTTTACATGCAGTGTAACGATATCACAGAAGTCAAACTGACCAACAAGGGCTGTCATGTAAACTTGAAACCAGTAGCTTAAGGAAAGCCTTAAAATATTTTGAATAAAAATTAGCTAGTAATAAAATAATTTGAATAAAACTCACAGTAAACTTCAAAGAAATAAAACAGACGAAATGGATCTTCCAGGTAGGAATTCTTGATGACAGATTTGCTGAGTAAGCGAATAGTGACGTAACATTGAACTGCGCAGAGCTACAGGGTAGCACAGATAGTGGGAACACCGGTCCATTTGATCAGCAGAACCCAGCCGCTGGTTTAGTTTTCTAAATACCGTGAACCGGTATCTGCGGGTGACCCGGTCCACAGCGGAGCTACTTCTGCATTAACATGGACCGAGAGGATCCAAAATCTACTCCTTCGTCTCCTGGGGACGGGTTTGATGGACGGACGAGACAAAGACGGATCTTTTTGGACACAATGACAAGAAGGTTATTTGAAGGAGTCAAGATGAGGCTTTCAGACCTAGGAACACTAGAATAATCACATCAAGCACGGTGGTGGTGGCATCATGCTGTGGGGATTTTCATCGGGCGGTGGAAGGAATGATGAAGGAGGACGACCTTCGAATGCCTCAGCTTCCCAGCTGGAAGGCTGAAACTTGGACCCAGTTTGACGTTCCAACCTGGTTTTAGTGGATAAGCGACGACATTTAACTTCTGGATTAAAAAACTTTAAATTAGCTCCACCCACTCTGCTGGGGAGAGCGAACCACCATCAGCCAGAATGATGCCAGAGGCTTGTTGATGAGACACTTAACCAAATATGAGGGGCTGGGGGGGTGTATGTATAAATCTGACCCTGTGACAATTTAAAGAAATTCTTACAAACATTTTGGCTGGAATCGCTTTAAACTCACCAAGCGATGGCTCCGCCCCCTGTGTGCAGGCAGTCACCACATAGACATCAGAGTGGGCGGAGACTCCATGATGGCCCGCCTCCTGCGCAGGACGATTTCTGGATTCAACAGCTCATCTGAGCTGAACATCCACAGCGACAACCAGGGTGAGTCCCAGTTCATACTGGGAGACGCTAGCAGCTCCAGGCCTCTAGAGGGCAGTATAACATGTTAGTATAACATGTTAATCACCTTATTTATAGGAACCACTCTGAATCTAAATGTAAGTTCATATTCAAACTACATATTATTATATTCAAACATGAGATAATTTCATTTACATTTTAAGATGACATTTTGAAATGAATAATTCAGTTAAATAAAAATAATCGCCTGCTGACCTTTAACCTTAGGCCTGGCAATGACACGAAATCAAACCAACAACCTGAACAACACTTCCACTGAGTCAAACATCAAGATTCTCCAAATAAAATCTAAATTAATCAGAATGTCAGAATAACTAAAAGTTTTTGAGGGCCGGTTTTCTGGTTCTAAGGTTAGCTTAGCCTGTTCAGTCTGGCTCTTAGCTGAAGCTATTCAGGATCCATCATGGTTTAAAGTTTAATTTTAGATTTAATTATTAACAATTTTAGGAATTTTATATGAAATGTTTATGTTTTATTTATTTATTGCTGTTTGACTGATAGCAGCAGCATTTTTTTCAAGAATATGTGACAAAATAGGACAAATAATATGAGCAAGTATTTCAAAGGTAATTGGGAAAATCAACATTTTATGTGTATAAATAACATAAGTGTCAGCTCTTTGTCAGCCTAACCCCCTGACCTTAACTGTTCATTTAAGGAAATTATTTTACACATTACACATATTTTACATTTTCAGTATCTTTACTGACAGATTTACTGTTTTTCACTGACTGAAGGTTTTCTTCAGTGATGCTCTTTAATATAGTATATAAGATGCTTTCTCTAAATAATGTTTATGGATTAAAACTCTAAAAAGCATCGAACTGAACTGAATCAGTCTGAAATGAATAAAACGGAAATAAATCAGACTGAACTGAATCGAACTGAATCATACTGAAAAGAATCAAAATGAACTGAATAAGTCTAAAATGAATCAAACTTGAATAAATAAGACTGAATTGAAATGAACTATATCTGACTAAACTGGATCAGACTGAATTGAATCAAACTGAACTGAATCGAACTAAACGGATTCAGACTGAATCAGTTTGAACCTGTACATGTTACAACAGACTGAATGGAGCTAGACTGCAGCTTTAATCTTAATCAGCTGAACTGAACCGGATCATGTGTAAGTGAATTGGGTTTGAATTGGCCCTGCAGTCTGAACTAGAGCTGGACGTGTTTAAATTAGAATATGATCTAGTTTTTCTGCAACTTCCAGAGTGTAGAACACACGTTGAACCAGCAGAGGGCGACAGTTCCCGCTTTCTGCAGACTTTAAAAAGCAGAAACTGTTTTAATCACAACTGAACTCGTCTCCTCCTCTTCCTCCTCCTCCTCCTCTTCTTCATCCTCCTCCTCCTCCTCCTCCTCCTCCTCTTCCTCTTCCTCTTCCTCTTCCTCTTCCTCCTCTTCCTCCTCCTCTTCCTCAGCATGTATGTCCCCCCCCTCCTCCCTCCCTGCTGAAGTATATGTGAGCTGTGTGGGCTGTGTCCTGCTGGTGGCGCTGTTCAGCTGTCTCCAGGTGTACACCAACCGCCTCCGACGGGTCATCGCGGCCTTCTACAACCCAAAGGTACAAACTGAGACTCAGACACATGAAGGAGTAAAACTTGATGAGAATTAAATCTTTAAACTGAATCTCTGCAGCGTTTTGTGACGCTTCCTGAACCGGGTTTGAATTTTCTGTCCAATAATTTTTACAGAAACTGCTCAGATATTCGGGTCCCATCCTCAGATTTTCTGTTCCTCCATCATCACAAGGAGACTTTTTCAAACTAACTGATTATTTTATATTATTTTAGATATGTTTGTGTTATATTCAGATGAGTGATGATCCCTGAAGCTTGTGGACGTCTTCTCCCTGTTTCTCTCTGTATATTATTTTTCATCTGCTGGCCCCTTTGTGCCATTTGGAGATATAGTAAATAGTAGATATTGTCACTGGAATAACTTTACTCTGTTCTAACAACTAAATACACATTAACTAATATAAGTACCAGTTTAATAAGTTTTATTTTTAATTCTTTATTGCAATTGGGTGTTTTTTACTTTTGTTATTTGTTTGTATGATTTTTTTTCATTTAAATCTTTAAAATACGAAGATTTGCAGATTAAACTCTATTTTTCTCCATCTGATGACATCAGAGCCGGCCCAAGGCATTAGCGAACGAAGCTGCCAAACCATCGGAATGCCTCCCATAAACGCTCGACACCAGAGATTTAAAATGTTTATATTTGTTTATTGAGAGTGAGAATATTGCTTCATTTAATTTGATGGTTTCAGCATAGATAAAATAAAAGATTTTAAATTAATTTTCATTTAAGATATAAAGTAACGAGCAAGTTCACCTCGTAAAAGTGCAAAAAACTAATCTTCAATGTTCTGGCCCAATTATATAATTAAATCCGCATTGGAACCCAGTTAGTGGTGGGCCCCAAATGATATTCTGCTAAAGGCCCCATACAACCTCGGGCCAGCCCTGGATGACATCATCAGTTACTCAGTACTCTAGTTACTTCTTTACTCCTACTTGAGTCGCTTCTCACAGGACGACTGTTGACTTTTACTTGAGTAAAACATGTCGAAGTGGTGCTGCTCATGTTTACGAGTACAACTTCTGGGTACTTCACCCACCCCTGCACACGCGTGTGCGTGTATGTGTGTTTGCAATGTGCAAGCTGCAGTAAATCTGATCTGAGAACAGATTACAGTAAGAGCTTTATAACAGCAGAGCTGTTTAAGTGGGCTTATAACGGGGGTCGAGAGACACTGATCCAGCATCAGCAGAGAGAGAGGAGATGAATGGAGGTCAGTGATTGGATGGACGCCTGCTCTCTAGGTCCCAGTCAGCACTTCTACCTGCCGTGGATCTGATGACAGGGTTTTATGGATCACGTTCATTTTCTGGCCCCAGAACAAAAGCTCTGGTGCGAACGTCCTGCCGGTGAGACGAAGGCGTGGTCCGAACCGAGAGGATCCGCCTCCTCCTCGCCGTCACGTCCGGATCTGTCCTCTGGTGAAGAACCAAACGACTTAAAACGTGCAATTATAAAACCATTTATCAAAAGAACCTGACAGGGACCCCCTAAGTGTGGTCCAATTTTAGACCGATATCTTGGCTTAATGTTTTTTAATTATTTCAGTGTGGTTTAAAAAATGGTCATAGTACTGAAGCTGCACTAGTGAAAGTTTTTAACGACGTTTTACTTGCTACAGATGCTGGTGATCATGTTCTCCGTTTGTTGCTGGACCTGACTGCAGACTTTGACACGGTTGACCATAAAATTTTGCCGTCTCGCTCGGAAAATTATGTCGGCATATAGGAGGTTCTGGCTTAGGTTGGTTCAGGTCGAATCTGTCTGATAGGAGTTTTTCGGTCGGTCTTGGAGACTTTGTTTCTTCCTCTGCGCCCACTTAATTGTGGTGTGCCACAGGGTTCCTTTCTTGGCCATATTCTTTTTAGTCTTTATTGGCTTCCCCTTGGCATCACTGTTTTGTCATTTCATTCTTATGCAGATGATTGCCAGATATATGCTTGATTACAAAAGACACAGGAGAGCGTCCTGCAGAGCCTAAAGGACATTAAAAAGTGGATAACCTCAAATTTTTATTTTGTATTTTATATATATATATATATATATATATATATATGTTGTTTTTTTTTACGTGTCCTGTTTGGCAGTGTGGAGCTCAGAATTGGTGTCTGAGTACCAAGTAGAAGCCCAACAGATTTACTTTCACAAGCGGAGCAGTACAGCTTTTGCTATAGTACTCCACTTGATTTATGTGTGAAAAATCTTTATTATGAAATTTTTGGGGTTTTATTTCCTGATGTTATGGACACGGAGACAGAAAATTAAGGGGAAGAAAGAAAGAAGATGAAGAAGAGAGGTAGGAAACAAAATGTCATGAGAGAGGGTGAGTTGAAAATACGAGAGGAAGGGGAACAAAGAAAACACAGGAAATCATTGAAGTCTGCCTCCATACCCACAGGACAGCAGAGAGAGGGGAAAACAAAACAAAAAAAGGAACATAGACAAAACAAACCTAACATCGTGAACTAAGAACTAAACAACCACATCACACAAGAATGGATATAAAAATAGAACAACAATGTCACAGAAAAACTCATGGTACCGATTAATCAAGCTCTAGTAATGATAACCTCAGCCCAAGAATATATCCTTAAACACCAGAGACCCCACATCTATGTGTGTGTGTTAGCATGCTGGTGCATATAAGGTTTCTCCATAAGAGTGTTCGATAGCTGGTGTGAGCAGGCATCAATCCGTCTCCCAGGAATCGATGCAGACATGAAGGAGATCGGAGCAAAGACGTCCAAAGGACCGCCAGAGCCCCAGGGGGACCCGGGCGGGGCCGACCGCATCCCCCAAGAGAGGAGAAAAAGAGAACCCCAGGGGAACATCCAGCGGCCACTATGCAGGGGCCCGGGGGGGCAGCAGAGACGAGCCCACGGGATCAATGGATCGGGAGAGCCGGGGCCCAGGGGCGCCCCACCCCCCAGCAGGTGAAATATTAAAGAGGCTATATGCAACTTTTTCTCCAAAATAAAACGAAACAATAGCTTTTTTATTTGACCATTTATGACTCAAACATCTCCTGATGATCATACTGACACCTTGTCAGCTCACAGTGGGCGCACCTATAAGCCTGTATCCATTTTTTTTCTATTTTCTGTCATATAGCCCCTTTAATGAACAGAAAACTGAGATTATTTTGTTTGCACCTCTGGATTCATTGTCTCCTTTTGTAAGGCCCATTATTTCTAACTTTAAGGTTGACACTGAACTAAAATTTAACAAACAAATAAAAAGTGTTGTTAAATCCAGTTTTTTTCAACGGAGGCAATTGTTAAAAATTAATCCAGTCTTAACAAAGGACTTTGAAAAGCTCAGTTATGCATTCATTACAACAAGGTTGGACTACTGTAATGCTCTGTATGTTGGGGTTAGTCAGGTTTCTCTGTCCTGAATGCTGCTTGCTGAGTCAGAGCACATTTCACCAGTGTTGGCTTCACTTGCTTCCAGTTGCTTTTAGAGTCCATTTAAAAATTCTTCTTTTAACATATAAATCCCTGAACGGACTTGTACCTCCCTATTTATCGGACCTATTTCAGCCTTATATGCCTTCACATCTTTTAAAGGCATACTCCGCAACTTTTACACCTTAATATGTTTTTTTCAAAAGTTATGGTGGATTTTATCATCTATTATGTTCATTTTTAGAGTTATCACCACCTTACAGGGGTCCTTGGCTTTTTTGGCACTATAGAACTTTTGAGCGGCGACCCGCCGCCGGAAGTACCGACTGAGTTCTGCTTTATGGCAGAGTCATACAGCCTCGGTGTTTAGAGACTGTAGAGATGCTGATCCACCAAAGAGACCGAGAAATCCCATATCAGAAGAAGCTAGAAAAAGAAAAAGAGAACGTGAGAGAGAGAGAGAGAGAGCAAAGAACAGAGTAAGTATTGGGCCGGCTTTTCCTCGTTGGAGAGTTCTTTTAGAACGAACGTCATTAGCCGAGTTAGCCGTGCTGCTAATGGATAGGTAAGTAATCAATGATTTCACCGGGGTTCTAGTGTTTGGTCTGGCATGATGTTGTTATACAGTCCTGAGAAAGATATTTATTCAATGTGTGGAGGTGGATGAACATAGTTTGCACGGTATGCCTTACAGTAGGAATGTGAATTACATAACAGAGTCGATCTCTGTTAGCCATCTAGAGGCTAATGTGATGCTAACGTGTAAGACTCGGTTCTGTAGATAAAGCTGCAAACTCCGGCGTAGTCGCTGCATTTCATTATGTAAGTCAAACTTTTTTCTTTTGGTTTTGTCAAGCTAGTGATTTATATTTTTGTCGTTTGATTTTTTCCTAAAAACACCTAAAGATGTCGGCTGGATCTAGTGTCGGGAGGTGTTTGCTACGTGGCGCTTAGACGTTCTCTGTATCTAATCCCAAAGTTTTTCCAATTACCCCGACCTCCCCCACAAACTGAATACCTAGCTGTGAGATCTTTACTCTAAATTACAGTTGAATTGCGAACTGAAATGCTGCTTGTTTGTTGTTTGGGCGATTTGGAAAGCAGCCACTGAAACGTGCCTCTTATGAGCGACAGAGATTTGATTTTACGACAGGGATGTTGCGTGGCAAGCCTGAAGAGGGCGACAGAGAGCAAATATCATGAAAGTTGCGGAGTATGGCTTTCAGGTCTGCTGGCCAGCGGCTACCGGTCGTCTCTAAGACTAAAGGCTGAAGCTTAGAGCTGATCAGGTTTTTGCTGTGGCAGCACCTAAACTGTGGAATCAGACAGGCTACATCACTCAGTTATTAAAACTCTCCTTAAGACCCACTTCTTTTCATTGTCTTTTAATCCTGATTGATGTGTTCACTCGGGTTGTTTTGACTTTAGTATAATTATGTATTTTCTTTATTTCTTTCATCTCTGATGACTGCTGTTTTGTTGTTTTAATGTTCAACACTTTGGTCGACATTGTTGTATATAAAGTTATTTATAAATAAAGTGGAATGGATCTGCAGACTGGAACAAAAACTAGATTTAAACAAATCCAGCAGCAGGATCCCTGATGAGGAAACCAGAACATTTCACAGAACAGTGTTGAAGCTCCAGACAGACAGTAACTTCTTCCCTCTGGCAGCCTGTAAATAATCAGCAGTTTTATTCAAAAACATGAAGATTAGAAGAACCAAAGACTCATTGGAGACTAATGCAATGTTCACACGTAGCCGTTTTTTTTCTTAAAGCAAATATTTTCACCACCTCGTTTAAAAGAAAAAACTCCGTCCACACCAAACCGCGTCAGTGCGTTGTTAAGCACATTCATAGACATGCCAAACCTGTAGGCGGCAGTAGTTCCTCCAAATCCTATCCACTCAGAGTAAAAACAAGCGCTTGGACAATCAATGACTCCAACACATCTGTGAGGGAATAATGGTCGCATAAATGATGTCGGAGCATTTATGTCGCAGAAAGTGGCGTTGCGAAGCCGAAAACTTTGGTCATGTCATGGTTCCAGGGTGTTTGTGTTTTGTTAATTTTCCTTATTTAGTTCTATTATGTTTTAGTTGTTCTTTGTCTCCCTCTGGTGGTCTTGTGTTGAGTTGCAGTTGTTTGTGTTAATCTCTTTTCCCCAAGTTCATACTTATCCTTCATTAGTCCCAGTGGTTATATTTTATTCCTCCTTTTGTTTTCCGGTGTTTCATTAGATTCTCTTCCAGATTTATCTTTAGTTTCTTAAGAGTCTTCTGTCTCCCAGTTGATTACTTCCACCTGCTCTCTCCCTCCCACCTGCATCTACTCCCACTAATTGATCATTGGTCTTCTCAGTCACTTCCTCATTTCCTCCTCAGTATAAATTCGGTCCTCTCTCAGTCACTACTCGCTGGTCCGTCGTTGTTCTTCCCTTGCCGGTTCCTGCCCTCGTTGTTGCCCATCCTGGTTCCTGTTTTTCCCTATTTGCTGCCATTCTTCCCTCTCTGGTTCCTGCCTTCCCGGTTGCCCGTCTGGTTCCTGTTTTTTTCCCGTTTGCTGCCTTTTGATCCTCCTGAGTTATGTAAGTTCCTTGTCCTTGTTTTCATTAAATTATTTTGTTTATACTTGCTGCATTTTGGGTCCTCCTTAACGTTGAAACATGACAGAACGGACCAGCCTGTCTTTGGACCCAGCAGCAGAACTCACCAATAATGATTGGAATAGACTGCATGTGACGGAGAAGCTTTTTTATGACACCATGGCTAAATCACCCGATCCACAGACCAGGCTTAGGGTTGCAGAACTCAACATCTGCCAACTGCTGAGAGTGCAACCCTACCTGAAGAAGCTTGGGTTAGAGGAGATGCTGGATGATGCCGAATACCATCGCCATCGGGCCATTTCTGAAGGGTCTAAACTACGGCCCACTTCTCATGTCCCCTCGTCCATCCGCGTCCCACGAGACTTGTTTGACCCCCAGTACAGGTCTGGAGGTCGTTCATCTCGTCCACCGCGGGTTAAAGAAGAAAACCTTTTTGAGTTTTTTTTATGGGGACAGAATGGACTATATTAGAGCTACTGAGTGCCCGCCAGTTTCCCAGCCATCTAAGTCACCACAGGTTGCAGTCGGCTCCAGGGGGTCCCAGCCCACTCCGGACTCCGCCGGGGGTGTCACAGAGGACACGCCTCTGATTCCTGACTCCGCAGAGGGTGTTCCAGAGGACACGCCCCTGGTTCCTGTTCCTGTCTCCGCAGGGGGGGTCCCGGAGGACACATCCCTGGTTCCTGTCTCCGCCGAGGGTGTCCAGAAGGACACGCCTCGGGCTCCAGACTCCGCCGAGGGTGTCCAGAAGGACACGCCTCGGGCTCTTGACTCCGCCGAGGGTGTCCAGAAGGACACGCCTCGGGCTCTTGACTCCGCCGAGGGTGTCCAGAAGGACACGCCTCGGGCTCCTGACTCCGCCGAGGGTATCCAGAAGGATACGCCTCGGGCTCTTGACTCCCCCGAGAGGTTCCCGAGGGACACAGCCTTGGGGTCAGCACGTCGCCGACGGCCCCCACGCCGTCTTCTGGTTCCTCGTCGCCGGCCCCCAAGCCACAAGGTCCTGCTCCGCGGCCGGCCCCCAAGCCACAAGGTCCTGCTCCGCGGCCGGCCCCCAAGCCACAAGGTCCTGCTCCGCGGCCGGCCCCCAAGCCACAAGGTCCTGCTCCGCGGCCGGCCCCCAAGCCACAAGGTCCTGCTCCGCGGCCGGCCCCCAAGCCACAAGGTCCTGCTCCGCGGCCGGCCCCCAAGCCACAAGGTCCTGCTCCGCGGCCGGCCCCCAAGCCACAAGGTCCTGCTCCGCGGCCGGCCTCCTCGTCTCCTGGTTCCTCGTCGCCGGCCTCCTCGTCTCCTGGTTCCTCGTCGCCGGCCTCCTCGTCTCCTGGTTCCTCGTCGCCGGCCTCCTCGTCTCCTGGTTCCTCGTCGCCGGCCTCCTCGTCTCCTGGTTCCTCGTCGCCGGCCTCCCAGGTTCCTGCTCTTTCGTCGCCGGCCTCCCAGGTTCCTGCTCTTTCGTCGCCGGCCTCCCAGGTTCCTGCTCTTTCGTCGCCGGCCTCCCAGGTTCCTGCTCTTTCGTCGCCGGCCTCCCAGGTTCCTGCTCTTTCGTCGCCGGCCTCCCAGGTTCCTGCTCTTTCGTCGCCGGCCTCCCAGGTTCCTGCTCTTTCGTCGCCGGCCTCCCAGGTTCCTGCTCTTTCGTCGCCGGCCTCCCAGGTTCCTGTTCCTTCGTCGCCGGCCTCAGGACTTTAGTCTCTTGTTTTTGTTTTGGACTCTTCATTAGTCCCAGTGGTTATATTTTATTCCTCCTTTTGTTTTCCGGTGTTTCATTAGATTCTCTTCCAGATTTATCTTTAGTTTCTTAAGAGTCTTCTGTCTCCCAGTTGATTACTTCCACCTGCTCTCTCCCTCCCACCTGCATCTACTCCCACTAATTGATCATTGGTCTTCTCAGTCACTTCCTCATTTCCTCCTCAGTATAAATTCAGTCCTCTCTCAGTCACTACTCGCTGGTCCGTCGTCGTTCTTCCCTTGCCGGTTCCTGCCCTCATTGTTGCCCATCCTGGTTCCTGTTTTTCCCTATTTGCTGCCATTCTTCCCTCTCTGGTTCCTGCCTTCCTGGTTGCCCGTCTGGTTCCTGTTTTTTTCCCGTTTGCTGCCTTTTGATCCTCCTGAGTTATGTAAGTTCCTTGTCCTTGTTTTCATTAAATTATTTTGTTTATACTTGCTGCATTTTGGGTCCTCCTTAACGTTGAAACATGACAGGTCATTTCTGTCCACTCGCTTAAAATGGAGAAAACACAAATCTTCACTTTGGCCGAGTTTTTAGAAAGATTCGTTTTCGATGCCGTAAATCTGCGTTTTCGTGTGGATGACGGACCAAAGCGTAGAAAAATATCTTTGTTTTGTGAGATACGTGTGGACAAGGCATGACTCACTGGGTGATGGTGAGGTGGAGCCCACAGCATCACTATTTTTTTTTTTATCAGACTTTAATCCTCAAACAAACCAAAAAGAAATTCAAATCAAAGAGAAATGACTGAACAGGGTTCTGGGTCCATTTCTCTGGAGGACCTTCAGGTCCAAGTTCTCCAGAAATCTACTGGGTTAATGAGAGAGTGGGTGTGTCTTTCTGCACTCTGATTGGGCAGAAATTTGGATGGAGAAACAGTTTAAATCCAAAAGGTTTTGCCCATTTCACCGGGCCAGAACACCTGAGCCCAGAGACAGTTTAACTAGAGAGGGGAAAGAAAGATGATACAAATATTAACCTGTTTGTTTCGCTTTGTCAGAGGGAGAAGAAGCGGGTCTTGTTTCTCTACAACGTGCAGCTCCACAGACGGATGTCCTCACCTGACAGGAGTGTGTCCATCAGCCGAGGACAGAGGAACGGGACGGTGAGCATGTTGTCCTCCTGCTGTCCCCAACCTGCTCCATAAATCCATCAGATCTTCTCTGAGCATCAGTTTCTCACAGAAACATGATCAGCGATGGTTCAGCTGGAGGAGACGCTCATTTCTGCCCTGATCTCTGTCTGCAGGTGTCTCAGCGGCTGAGCAGGTGGGGGCGTGGCCTGTTTCGTCAACGCCGCCAGGAGGTGCCGGACCTGGAGGAGACTGACTACGCCTGCAGTTAGACGGATGCAGGCGAGGAAGACGTCTGTTCTTCATTGTTCCTCAGCAGTCCAACATCAGAGCGTTTATGGTTGAGTCTAATAAAGTTTTTAACATCCAGCAATGAAAACATGAGACCTTCTCACTATAATGACCCTCAGCGCTGATAAAACACCAGCTCAAATGTGACACCAGAAGATAATCATCTGGAAGAACGACAACTTTCCCAGTAATGAAAACTTTATTTATTAAGCACAAACAGGCTGCAGTAAAGTGCTGCTACAGTAATGAAATAAACTAATAGATGAGATCTGTAAGTTTTTAACTGGACTTTTCTGGTCATACTGACGACTCAAAGCGCTTTACACTGGAGCCACATTCACCCATTCACACTCACATCCATACGCCGATACACAGATCCGTAGGCAACCTGGAGTTAAGCGCCTTGCCCAGGGGCACATCGACAGGTGACAGACGGAAGCTGGACTCAAACCTACAGCCATCCGATTACAAGCCAACTACTCCACCTAGTGAGCCACAGTACGTATGTGTATATATACACAGTGTGTGTGTATGTATATATGATGATACATTTTGTACATTAGGGATGTAAGTAAATATCAATCGATGTATTGCAATATTTTATTTCCCGATATATTGTATCGATATTCAAAGCAAAAATATCAAAAAAAAAATTTTAAGCGTTTGAATGGAACCATTAGTGATGACAGTAATTTTTCTAGTAAAATTAAACATACTCTTGTAGTTTGTGGCTGTTTTCACCTTCTTGGTTCCAGTGGATCGACTAGATCTAGTAATAAAACTGAATGTGTTAAAGTATGAAACAGGTTGGAGTGTTTAGAATGATGGGACAGTTTTCCTTCTGTTAAATTGAGTTTTAAAAATCACATATCGTCCTACTCATAGTATCGCGATATATTGTATCGTCTCCACTGTATTGCAGTACATATCGTATCGGCAGATTTTTGCCAACACTCATCCCTACCGTACAGTTAAAACAGTACAATACAAGAAGCTTTAACATCACACAGCATAAAAACAGCATATAAACAGAACTGATGAATGTAATGTATGAGTTAAAAGGTATGAGAAAGCCTGAACAGATGTGCTTTGAGTTGTTTTTTGTTTCTGAAAGAGTGAAAATGTGCTGATATTGCAAACGTCGAAGGGGAGTGAGTCGGAAAGTCGAGGGTCAGAGTCGCTGAATGATGAACGCATGAGGAAGATCTAAGATCAGGGAGGTATGGGGGGACGAGTTTATGAACGGCTTTGGAAGAAAAAAGCTGTATCTTGTATTGAATGCGATTAATGACTGGAAGCCAGTGTAGTTTGTGCAGGACAGGCGTAATGTGACGGGTGGATGGGGTTCTTGTTACGATGCGTGCTGCTGGGTTTTGGACAAGCTGAAGTTTGTGTTTGAGAGTTTTCTTGGGGAGACCAAACAGTAAGGAGGTGCAGCAGAGAGAGGGGCGGAGGTGGGAGTAGGCAGACCGAGTGATGCTATTAATACATGAAATAAAGGAAAGGAAAGACTCTTTACATGAGGTGAAGGAGAAAGGGAAGAACTATCAACATTAACTTTAGATAAAATGGATTTGGCCTCGCCAACAAGCAGCAATTCTGTTTTCTCATCATTTAATTTAAGAAAATTACACGAGAACCAGAATTTTATTTTAAAAAGGCAGTTAGTGAGGTTTGAGGGAGGGAGATAAATCATAAAAAGCATGGGCCCCAGGACGGAACCTTGAGGCACACCAGACCAGAGGTTACAGGGAGTGAATAAGAAGCGAAGAATTTTAACTGGATGAGCCGAGTTACGGCCAAAGAGATGAGAGTTGAATCAGTCAAGGGGTGAGTGAGCGATACCTACCAGCTCGTAGTCTATCTGGAAGGATGGAAAGTGATAGAAGACCAGAATCGGCTGCAGGAAGGAGAGCGTTTGTAATTTTCAATAAGGCGGTTGTAGTGGAGTGACGATGAGGTCGAAAACCAGACTGGAATTGCTCATAAAGATTACTGGAAAGAAGATGGGCCTGGAGCTGAGAAGCAACGTTTTTAGAGAGAAACTGGAGATTAAAGAAAGGACGGAGATTATTGAGGTTGTTGGGGTGTGCGCCAGGCTTCTCGAGTGCGGCAGCCATTTTGAGACATGGAGGAACAATTCCAGTGATGAGGGAGGAGTGAATTGTATGACTGTGATCATGGGAGCCAGAGAGGAGACGGCATCTTTAACAAAACAACAGTCGGAAGTGAATCTAGATGCTTTTATCACCTGTAGGATTGATTACTGTAATTTCCTGCTTTCTGGTCTTCCCAAAAATAATATCTCAAGTTTACAACTTCTACAAAATCCAGCAGCACGTGTCCTGATGAAGACCAGGAGGCGGGAACACATTCAACTTAGTCTTAAAATCACTGCATTGGCTCTCCGTGTGTTTTAGGATCGATTTTAAGGTCATTTTAATAGTTTTTAAGTGTCTTAATGGTCTCAGGCCTTCTATTCTTTTACCGTATGAACCTTGGCGGTCTCTGCGCTCCTCTGCAGCCGTCTCCTTGTCATCCCTAAGTCAGGACACACACTCATGGTGAGGCGTCTTTCCATTATTATGTTCCTCACCTCTGGAACAGGCTGCTGGAGAACCTCGGAGAACGTTCATGTTTTTAAGAGCAGGATCAACACTCACCTTTTTAGCTTAGCTTTTAACGGATCATTATTTATTAATATCTGCCTAATTACTCTGCATGTCTTACTAGAAATAAATTTTATCAATGTTTTACATTACATAATTCTATATTTTATCAGTGTTAAAATTTTATCTGTGTTTTACTATTTAATCTCATACTTATTTACTCTTTATTTTAATATTTTTAGATGATGTGATGAAAGTGATTATATTTTATCAGTCTTTTACCATCTAATCTTATCACATTAATTTACTGTTTATTTTTATATCTTAATCCCCGTTCCAGTGTTTCCTCTGTGGGAGCCCTCTGCCCCGGGAGCGGTGGTCGGCTGTAGCTGCCTGGGTGCTCTCCAGGTGGAGCTCGGGTGGAGGTGGGGGTCTTGGCCTCCCCTCCACTGGGTGCCCTGTGTCGGTGCCTCGGCTGCTGCTGTTAATCTACTGCTGCCGGGGCAGATGCTCCTCTGATGGCGTTTCCTTGCATGGTTCATCTGCACTCGGCCCAAAGTCGTTTTTTACTTTTGCTTTTAAGTGTGTGTGTGCATGGTTCTGATAAATATTAAAAAGAGAGATCACATTTCTCCTGTTTTAGCTTCCCTTCATTGGCTCCCTGTTAAATCCAGAATAGAATCTAAGATCCTTCTTCTTCCATATAAAGCCCATAATAATCAGCTCCATCATACATCAGAGATCTGATTGGTCCATATGTTCCTAACAGAGCCCTTTGCTCTCAGACTGCAGGTTTACTTGTAGTTCCTAGGATTTCTAAAAGTAGAATGGGAGGCAGATCTTTTAGTTATCAGGCTCCTCTCCTGTGGAACCAGCTCCCAGCTTTAGTCCGTGAGGCAGACACTCTGTTTACTTTTAAGGCCAGGCTTAAAACTTTCCTTTTTGATAAAGCTTATAGTTAGAGTGGCTAAGGTCATCCTGAGCTATCTCTGTAGTTATGCTGCTATAGGCTTAGACTGCTGGAGGACAGACTTACCAGTTTTCTTCACTCTGCTACTTCCTTTTCTCCTACTACTCTCCAGTTGTATTATTTGCTGTTATTTCGACTGTTAACTTTGTTTTCTCTCAGTGTTTTTCTCTCCATAGAAGATATACCTGGTCTGGTATCCTGCTTGGCTGCAATGCCCTGTTGGACGGGGGGCATCGACTGGGATGATCCTCCCAGTAACTGAACATCCACTGTGTCCTGTTATCAACTTTTTACTTTCTGTAACATAGAAAGTTCTCTTATATCAGATCTTCTGTTCCTTCTGTGTCTCTGCTCTGTCTTCTCAAACCCCCAGACGGTCGTGGCAGATGGCCGCTCCTACTGAGCCTGGTTCTGTTGGAGGTTTCTTCCTGTTTAAGGGGAGTTTTTCCTCTCCACCGTCGCTACATGCTTGCTCAGTATGAGGGATTGCTGAAGGATTGCTGTGGTTGGAAAGTCTGCATCATCGGGGCCCAACCTCACGCCAATGACTGACGCAATCTGCTGGGATTCCTTAAATAGGAAACTTTTTAACTGATTGGAATGTTTGTATAAATGTATTGAAATGACTTCTTGTTAAGTGCCTTGAGATGACATCTGTTGTGAATCGGCGCTATATAAATAAACTGAATGGGAGATGGGTTGGGGGGTATAACTGTGACCATGCTTTTAAATCTGTGGGGGAGGGAAGGGAAGGTGGTTTTATGTGGGGTCATTTTAATCTGTAAAGCACTTTGTGATGCAACTTCTTGTATGAAAAGCGCTTTATAAATAAAGTTTGATTGAGTTGACGTGTAGAGGATTTAGACCTTTTAATTAAATCGGACGTTTCTGCAACAGAGGGAAGTCTGAATGCTGACAATGCCAGAGAGCAAGGAAGGATGAGACCAAATGACTGTTAGGAATCAACTGCTGATGAATATTTTGAATTTTAGTCTGAGAAGAAGGAAATGAGGGTGTTACAACATTCGGTAGAATACATGTGTGGAGGAAGTGAGTCAGGAGGTTTTGTAATATTTCTGAACACAGAGAACAAAGCCTTGGAATTTCCTTCATTTGAATCAATCATGATTTGATTTCTGCAACACAGTCCTTGTGATGAAGAATATGATTATCGTTAAAGTTCTTTGTGAATTGCGAGTATACAAAGAACCAGTGTTTCTGTACAGACGTTCCGGTTGGCTACCTTTTGTTTTTAACTGTCTAAGGGTCGGGGAGAACCAAGGAGAGGAGCAGCTGAAAGTGACTGATCTGGTTTTAGGTGGAACCAAAGAGACTATGAAGATTATTGTTGTAGCGCGAAACCAGATCATCTGTAGTTGGAAGACTGTGAGCGTTGGGTGGAGAGTTTATGCCAGCAAACAGCTTCTATATTGATATCCTTAATATTCCGGTAGGATATGGATATGTGGTGAATTAGGTTTAAAAAGCGAGAGATTGACCTTAAATGATATAAAAAGGTGATCAGAGAGAGAAAGGAACAGCATCAGCCTTGAAATATTCAGAAACAACACCAGATTAAATCTAAATATGTCCTTTACAATGAGTTGGAAAATAAATATATTGTTCCAGACCAAAACTGTCCAGACAGGATTTAAAATCTCTGGTAGAAATGTTACTGGCATTGTCCGTATGAATATTAAAATCTCCCAAAAGAATAATATTGGGGGAAGTGATGGACAGATGAGCCAGAAATGTGGTAAAAAAAACTGTTGAAGAAATCCTTGTTAAATTCTGGAGGGACGATATACACCAGGCAGTGAGTGCGGCTGGATTTTCTTCACACACACACCCCTGAACTGAAATGCTATTCAGAACCTGATAATACTTAATTATTTATCTGTACAAACCTCTGGCACCAGCATTCTGCATACAATCTCTAGCTTATCGAAACAGATTAATAAAAGGAGCTGCAACAACTTACATTTTAAGTTGTTTCACGTCCTTTTATTGTTTTAAGTTCAGTTTATTAACTCAAATGGTAAAATTTATTCCAGACTGCTCAGTCTGTGATTATCAGAACAGAAAAGGTACAAATGATTGACTGGGATGTGCTTTTTTAGACTAAACAGTAACATTCAAAAAAATTTTTTAACTGTAAACATTGGTTACTTGTCAGCTTCATCAGCGTATTCCTTAAAAAAAGTATATATATATATATATATATATATATATATATATATATATATATATATATATAAATAAATATCATTTATCATTAAAAACAAATCCCTGTCATTATTTTCCCAATGCGGTTTTATTATTTCCAAAATTTCCCTTCTTCAGTTTTTATTTTTCTAAATTCCACTTTTTCCATTCTGACTGTATTTATTAAAAGTGTATAATGATGTAGTGAATGAAAATAATTTAGGAAATCATTTGCCACATTTACTGTTATTCCCAAATTTTTTCACAAATAACTGTGCTGGTGTTCAAGTATTTTTAAAGAACTTAAACATTTTGTGCAAAACAAAGAATCTCATGTTTGTCAAATTTTATAAAAGAAACTCTCCATTTAAAAATGCTTTAGTTGAACTCAGCACCAAACCATGTCTCATAAAGAGACCTGGAAACAGTAAATCCTCATGCTGTTACATATTGATCAGGACCTTTGTTCATGTTTCAAATCAAGCTTTATTTATAAAGAGCTTTTCATACACAAATTGCAGTTTAAATTTCTTTACAGAATTAAAATGAACCCACATAAACCACATTCCCATCCCACGCTGTCCCAGACTCCACTGAAACACATGACATGTCAGTGTTTTTGTCCTTAGCTCTAATGTTGCAGCAGACCTTGCATAACTTATAGAAGGTTTGTTCTCCCGATCCATAAACATCGCTAGCCCTGACCCTTGAACTAAGCTTCGAGATTTTTTTATTATTATTTGGAGGACGTTGGAGTTTCAGTGAGTTTTTCGCCATGGCTGGGCCCGTTTATTCTGTTTGTGTGGAGAGGAGGGCCGACCCGACCCCCGCCTAACCAGGGAACAACAGGTACAGGAGCTGCAGCCGCCAAAACACTACAGCAACAGCGCTTTATTGTCTATTCCATTTTGTTCCTTAAATTCCGCGATTCTGTCCTCTTTTCCCAGATTTACAAGAACTACTGGGGAGGATCACTTCTGAAATGTGCAAACTGAAAATGTGGTTCGATAGAAACAAATTGTCAATCAATTTAGGTAAAACAAAATTCATATTATTCAGGAATTCCAATAAGAATACACAGGTACAGATACAAATAGATGGGGTGGGCATTGAAAGAGTAAATTAAAATAAGTTTCTTGGGGTAATAATTGATGATAAAATAAACTGGAAGTCACACATAAAACATGTTCACTGCAAATTGTCAAGGAGTATTTCTGTTCTTAGCAAAGCAAAACACATTCTGGACCACAAATCACTCCACATTCTCTACTGTTCATTGATTTTACCATATTTACATTATTGTGCAGAGGTTTGGGGCAATACTTGTAAATGTTCAATACAATCACTTTTCATATTGCAGAAAAGAGCCGTAAGAATAATTCATAATACTGGTTACAGAGATCACACCATTTTACTTTTCTTAAAATCAAAAACATAAAAATTAATTGACCTGGTTCATTTTGAAACAGCACAAATAATGTACAAAGCAATACACAATAAACTTCCTGGAAATATTCAAAATTTGTTTTTTAACAGAGAGGGGGGTTATAACCTACCTGACCAACAGACCACAATTTGTGAGACTGAAGAATTGTGTGTCAAACCAGGTGGTCAGCAGCACAGGAGCACCACAGGGGACCGTACTCTCACCATTCCTTTTCACTCTGTACACCTCAGACTTCGAGTACAAATCAGAGACCTGTCATCTGCAGAAATACTCAGATGTATCAGAGATGGACAAGAAGCTGAATCCAGAGAGCTGGTGGACCGCTTTGTGACATGGTGTGGAAACAATCGTCTCACCTTGAATGTGAACAAAACAAAGGAGATGATTGTAGATTTCAGAAGAAACAGGGATAAGTCAAACACTGTTTCCATCATGGGAGAAGAAGTGGAGGTGGTTGAGGAGTATAAATACCTCGGAGTTCACCTTGACGACAGACTGGACTGGAGACTGAACAGTGAAGCCGTCTACAAGAAGGGACAGAGCAGACTGGACTTCTGGAGGAAGCTTAGGTCCTTCAAGGTTTGCAGCAAGATGCTGCAGATCTTCTACAAGTCTGTCGTGGAGAGTGTAATCTCTTCAGCCGTCATCTGTTGGGGTAGCAGCATCAGAGCCAGGGACTTAAAAAGGCTAAACAACCTGATAAAGAAGGTTCTGGTTCTGTTCTGGGAACGACTGTGGAACATCTGGAGATGATGATGCAAAGAAGGATTCTTCACAAAATCAATAAAATGATGGACAACCCTGAGCATCCTCTTCATGAGAGTGTCATACAACAACAGAGCATCTTCAGTCGGAGGCTTCTTCAGTTTCGCTGCAACACAGACCGCTACAGGAAATCCTTCCTGCCCACAGCCATCATCATCTACAACAACTCCTTAAAGAATTTATTATATGAGCTACACCAACAATTAATTTCCCTCTGGGATCAATAAAGTATTTTTGAATTGAATTGAATTGAATTGAACCTGAGAGGGGATTTTAATTTCAAAAATCAGCGGGCACGTACAACAATAAAAGGTTTTTGTGTTTCTGTTGTGGAACAGTTTGGGTGTGGAGCTCAAGCGATGTCCAAGCATGATCCAGTTTAAGAAACAGTACAAACACATGGTTTTCACAAGGTACAGGGAGGAGGAAGGAATTTAGCAATCGGGTGTTTTGTTGTTGTTTTTTTTAAAATAATTACTGTATTTGTTTTCTTAATTTATTTATTTTCTATTTTTTGTAGATAGGTATTATGTGAATATGTATATTAGGGAAAATTGTTTATTTATTGAATAGTGGAGAAGGGCTAGGTTTTAATAAGCTTATGCTTCATCCTACTCCTTTTCGGACATGTTGGTTTCATATTATTATTATTATTAATTGTTAGTTTTTTTTTCCTTTTCTGTCAGTTTACTTTCTTTTGTTACTTGTTTTATGTTTATGTTCATTCATTCATTCATTCATTCCCAGAGCCCTGCTGCTCCGTCAGTCTGTGTAGACTACTACTGCTGGGTTGAAGGCGCAGCCTGTGGATTAGTTTGAGCACTGCTGCCACCTAGTGACTGGAGGCCACCTCACCGGGGGGCGCGCCCCACTATTTGAGACGCACTGGAATAACCCATGCATTGCTTTGCTAAAGTATTCACACCCATTGTACTTTTCCACATTTTGCCCCATGACGACCTGACCATTCCGTTGCATTGGGCTTTAATGTGATTGGACCAACAGAAAGTAGAGCGTAAACTGTAATTCGTTTCTGTTCAGAACCTCTTTAGAACCTCCTGGTCTTCAGCTCCAGCTGAAGGTCATCTGGGTTTAGCTCCATCAGCTCTGAACATCTCCAGCTCAGTCAGAATGGGTGGAGAACATCTGTGAGCATCAGTTCTAACGTCAGTTGGTCTGGACTTTGACTAGGCCGTTCTAACCCATGAATCTGCGCGTGATCTAAACCATCCGATAATATCTCTGGCTGTTTGTCCTGCTGGAAGGTGAACCTGCAGGTTCCTCCTGATTTAGCTCCACCCATCTTCCCTCTCCGTTTAGCAGGTAGGCTAAAACTGATCATTTAGGTCTCATCTGAGCAGAGCATCTTCTTCCACGTGTTTTCTGTGTCTCCTCCCTCGTTTCTTACGTTGCCCTTTGTTTGGTGGGTTCATAGTTGCGTCGTAGTATTTTCCCAGCTTCAGATGATGGACTGAACGTTTCTCTGTGGGATGCAAACCAAGGATCCTCTTCTTTCCTCTTCATATGTCTGTACTGCGTGGTGTTGTTCCTTCCCATCTAACCCAGACAGAACACACCGAGGTTTTTGGATGTACGAATACCTTTAGACTCACATGAAGGAACATTTCAGCTCAAACTAAAAGAAGAATTCAGAACGCTGCAGAATCTACAGCCCAGTGTTTGGTCACATGACGTGATTACCTCTGCAGGTACGTGTAAGCAGCAGCAGATCCTCTGCAGCACGTGCAGCGCTCGCTTCATTCAGGCCCTAAACCTGACCTGTGCACAACACAAAACAGACTCTGGATCAGATTCCTCCTCTGAACCTCCTCTGAACCGCCGCTAATCCTCCTGAAAGCTCCAATTATGCTGCTGACAGTCTGTCGCTCTTTGGATCTGATTTCAGGCCTGCGTCTATTCAGCTGCAGTCTGCCCACCTCAGTGCAGCTGATTCACATCATTTCAGTTCAACTCGGTTTATTTCTATAACAATAGATGTTTCATCTCAAGGCACTTTACAAGAAAACTCATGTCAATACAAATATTATTTATTTATTAATCTTTATTTAATCAGGGGAAAAAAAATACCATTGAGATTAAAAACCTCTTTTTCAAGGGAGTCCTGGCCAAGAGGAAACCTACAATTAATCATATAAGTTACATAGATAAAATTTCAAACACAATATTGAAATATTCCAATCAGTTTAAAGGTTTTCCATCTAAGGAATCCCAGCACATTTCATCGAGTCGGTGACTTGAGGTTGTGTCCCGTTGATTCAGACTCCAACCACAGCAATCCCTCCTACTGAGCAAGCATGTAGCGACAGTGGGGAGGAAAAACTCCCCTTTAACAGGAAGAAACCTCCAACAGAACCAGAACCAGAACCTGGCGCTTCTGTGTTTCATCATTTCAGGGTGAAAACTCACACACCTCAATCCTTCCTCCAGTTTACCTGCAGAAGCTCAGATTTACAGCAGAAACCTGCTGAAGGAGGTAAAAACCAGAAATTATTCAGACAACATCAGCAACACAAAAACCCTTTAAAAACAAACATTTAGGCAGAAGTAAAGAAACGTACCAGGTCTGTGGATGAAATATATAAAATATTTAAATAAAATGGACATAAAGCTTCTGAACAGAGATATACTTTATACATTACAGCAAGATAACAATAAAACTACAAGGCTTCAGAGCAGAAAACGTTTTACATTCAAAGAAAAAACTACGGAAGCCTAGAGCTGCCACCCTGGTGAAATAAAAATAGAGCTATATCACGTTATAACGTGATAACTTCATTATTTTAACAATATAACTTTCTTTGTTTGAACAATATATTATCAAGTTCTTACAATATAATGTTCACGTTTTAAAAATAGAATTTTACGTTATCACAATATACATATTTATCATGTTATAACAAAAAAACCTTTCATGTTCTTACAATGAAAAAATATATTGTATGAACGTGATGATATATTCTACAAACTTTTTTTTAAAAAGGATATCGTTTGAGCAATATGTTTTATTGTAAGAACGTAAAACGTGCTGCGTTCAGAAACCCAAATCAGGCTGATGTGGAAATTGTTCGCTTTTGAGAACTGGCGGCTACGACCTGGTAGCAACATGGCAACAAACACGTTTTTAGTTTCCTTCTCAGCGTACGCATATTTAATTTTAATATTGTACAAGCTGAACAATAACATCAAAATATCTCCATGCTTCAATCCAAGCATGAAAATAGAACTTAATATGTTCAAATAGCCCCGTTATCAACGTTATGTTTCAAAATTATGTTAGAAGAATAAATAACACTTTGTTGTTCAAACAATAAACCTGTCATGTTTGTGCAATAAAATATATTGTTTGAACAATATACTTTTCATGTTTGTACAATATATCATCACGTTCTTACAATATAACATTTTATAGTAAGAACATGAAACGTTTTTTGTCATAACGTGAAAAAACATGTATGTTGTTAAAACGTGAAAATTATACTGTAAGAACGTGGCAAACCAAAAAGTGATATTGCTAGAGCAATAAAGTTTTCACCAAAATATAGCTCTATTTTTATTTCACCTGGGTGGGTGGCACCTCTGGGCTTCCGTACATTACAGCATCTAGAAGAAGTAAAAAAAAACAAAAAACTGTTCAGATGGCACTGATGGGGTTAACTGTCCATCCTGTCCATCTCCTGAATACAAACATTTTGATCTTAGATCGGTGCAGCGGTGAAGGGGTCAGAGGTCAGATCCTCCTTCAGGAGACACCTTCCGTCTCCATGGTAACGCTCCAACACGGCCTTCCCTGAAGTTAAGAGCTTTGGGAGTCAAAGTTCTCCTGTGGGTGTGTGAGCCATCTTCCCAACATGCAGCAGATTTAGGAGCTCAACAGACGTTTAAATACTGGATCCTGTTTGGATTTTCAAAGTAAAATACATCCAGAAATGTCATGTATCAATTAATAACTTAACAATATATAAAAGGTATAAGCTATAAATGTAGCCAACGATAGAGATTTTGACTATTGCGATTACGCATTTTGATGATGCCATCAAGCTGTCATCAAGGAGGATAAATACTAATGCGTTCTTTTTTACAGCACATAATGCAAGTTTTAAAATTCGTTGTTTTCCATTTAACGGGGGAAAAAAACTGTTTAACTTGAAGCATTTTTAATTCAAATATGTGCAGCTTTATTTTTGTGCAATAATAAATGTATAAATAAGTAACCAGGAAAGCGGACAATTTTGAACTTTGTGTTTTTTAAATAACATTTAGTGTTTAATTTATTTAAAATATCTTCATCTTTATGTTCTCAGAATTTTTGTGTTGGTTTTTTAGGAAAAAAGATTTTAATATCTTCTTAAATGCATTTTGCACAATAAATGTAATTTAAACGGCATTATAAACTCTTTTGAAGTTGTTGTTCTGCTGCAACGTATCTGGAAAGTGAGAAAATGTTCATAAACTGTCATTTTGATATATATAAAGAAAAGATAATATCGCAGTAGATATCGTTACGGCACACGCTTTAGATTATATCTCGATATAGATTTGAGGCGCCCAGCCCTACGTTGGAGATGAGCCTCCATACACAGAAGGAAAACACAGATGCATCTTTGCATTCCTGTCGACTGATATTACTGAACTGGACGCTAGTGAACCTTCCATCTTCTGTTCACAAGGCTACAGAGGTGATGTTGGGTAAAACTGTGGCGTACTGTCCATGGGCAGCGGGATATATTTGGTAAAACCGGATGATAATCAGATACGCATAAATAAAAGCTAGTGCACCCGCCTCTACTCTTCCAAAGTTGACTAATACGTAATAATTAGAGTCCACCTGTCAGTAATTTAACCTCAGTATGAATCCAGCTTTCTGTGAAGGCCTCTGAGGTTTTTTAGAAAACAAACAGCAGAAGTGTTGCTTAAAGTTTGCTGCCAGAGATGAATCTACATGAGGAACAATTTGTCCTGCCTGTAAAATGCTGTAGTGGTAAAAACAAAAACTGATCACATCAACATGATCCTTACCCCAGTGAAACAAGTATCATGCTGTGGGGTAGGGATGTGAATTTATTAGGTAGTTTATAGTTATTTTGAAAAACTTCTTATCGTGATAACAAGTTTGATTTAATGAGGCTACGATCGATTTTAATTATCTGACACCCCCCCCCCCCCCCCACCCAAAGTTGAAGTGCTGTCAGAATAGTTACTTATACTATTTTCTTCCCTGTTAGTTCCATGAGAGCATAAATGAAAGTTAATACATTAAAATATATACATTAATCTAGTTACTTTGTGAAGTTTGGTGATGATAATCAAATTTCTTTAAGTGAAGAAGCGTATGTCTAAATGGGAACACTTTTTTACCGCTATCACAGAAACACCACAAAATATGATACAAATTTTAATCTATGTAATAATACACACACACACACATGTATACATACATATACAAATATTAAAAAAGAAGAGAAAAAAATAGGGGAAAAAAAGAAAAAAAAACAAGAAAAAGACCCTGGATGAATCTAGCTGTTCTTTTAATCTGAAAAATTCAAAATAAAGTTATACAAAAGCTGAGCCAATAGCTGTGTCTAAGAGAAAGACTGGGCTAAACAACTACTAATGTTCAATGTTCATCTTGACAGTACATATTTTAAGTTTAAAATGAGTTGTTTTCCATTTAACGGAAAAAAACCTGTTGAACTTGAAGCCTTTTTAATTCAAATATGTGCAGCTTTATTTTTGTGCGATATTACATTTATAAATAAGTAACCAGGAAAGCGGACAATTTTAAACTTTGGGTTTTTTAAATAACATTTAGGTTTTAATGTATTTAAAAATATCTTCATCTTTATGTTGTGTCAATTTTCGTGTTGTATTTTTTTGAAATGTAAAAAAAAAAAACCATTTTAATATTTTTAGATTCATTTTGAACAGCAAGTGATCTTTAAATAGGATTCTAAACTTTTTTGGAAGTTGTTGTTCTGCTGCAATGTATCTGGAAAGTGAGGAAATATTTATAAACCGTCATTTTGACATGTATAAAGAGAATAAAAGAATATATTGCAACAGATATCGTTACCGCACACGCTTTAGATTACATCGCATTATACATTTGAGGCCTAATTTCTATATTAAGAATAAATTACGTTTTTTTGCGTTATATTGTATGAACTGATGAAAATTTTAACTTTGTTCCTCATCCTCATTTCATAATTAGTGAGCAAGCTTGAGTGGCTCTTATTTTGAAAGGGTGCCCTTCAGTATTTCCGGTTCGTTGCGGCTAACTTAACTGGGCAGGATGACGTCACTCCGTTAGCTCCCGGTATAAACGCGGCTGCTCCGTCCGGTGTCCTCCCGGTTATGAGCCGCCTTCAGCACCTTTAGGTGGACCAGACCGGAGTCCCGCGGGTCCAGCAGACTGAAACCGGGCCGGTTCTGTTGGTCCTTCCCGCAATTTCCCCCAGATAGGAGCGGAAACTACGCAGTTAAGGAGCAGGGAGGGAGTCCGCGCCGCATTGACCGCACCGTTAAACGGTCCCGGTAGCAGCCCCGACTCCTGACCCGCTGGTCTCGGTTTCTTCTCGCCCCCTCCACCGGGAACAGAGGCGCCATGGAGTCCCGGTGGAGCCTTTCCCGGAGCCCCGACACCGCGAGGTAACCGGAGCGGGACGGGAGAGCCTCACATCACACGGCGGACGGCAGCAACCTGTTGCCGGTTCCCGGTGACGCAGAGAGGATGAGCGGCTCCGCCGGAGCGCCGACGCCGCTGGTGCTGCTGCTGCTGCTGGGTGGCCGGGCGGCGTTCATGGTCTGCCGGTCCCTGAACGCACCGCAGGATGGAGGGGTCCAGATGGAGGCTGCGCTGACCGGTAGGGAGGTCAAAGTTCAGATAATGATGACTTTACACTACAGTTATTAAACTATTATTTATTTATCCTACATCATTTCATTTTAATTTTTTGGGTGTTAATTTCGAGTCTGGGAGTAACTAGTTACATTTACTCAGTTACATTTACTTGAGTAACTTTTTGAAGGAAACAAAAGTACATTTGGATTAGTTTTACTAGACTTTATTTTTACTTTAGTAATATTTTTATGAAGTATTGCTTCTCTCTTACTAGAATAAAGTTTCTGGCTTCTCTACCCACAGCGAGTAACTTTACTAAATAAAACCTAATTCTTGTTTTAACAAAAAAAAAAAAAAAATGTATGAGACACACACTTAAGAGTTTATGTTGAAGTGAGACCTCCTGTTTATAGAGAATCTTCATTATTTTATACTTTGTCTCAAAGTATTGGTTCCTTACTATATATATATATATATATATATATATATATATATATATATATATATATATATATATATATATATATATATATATATATATATATATATATATATATATAAAACCTATCGTAATTATTGGTTTCATTAGTTGTACTATGAAAAAAAAAGTTTCTTCTTGTCAAATTTGTTATCTTACAGTCATGTCACGTATTTCTATTTATTTTACTCTTTAGAATTTGCACTTAAATTTAAATTTTTGTCTAATTACATCATTTTAAAATATTATTTCATATGCTGTCATCTCAGAACAAGAACTCAATACTTGAGGAGCATTTTTACCAAATACTTTTTTCCTCTTACTTGAGTACATTTTTTTTGGATAACTACTTTGTACTTTTACTCGAGTACAATTTTTTTATTTTTATTTTTGGCTACCCTACCCACCTCTGGTTAAGTTAAAGAAAATTATAAGAAAACTTTAAATACTACATGTTTTGAACAAAATAGTGCAAGTTTTGGATAAATATAATTATGTTTCGGGTGCATCTCAATAAATTAAAATATGATTAGAAGATAGTTGATTTTTTAAAATAAATGTAAAAAGTGACATTTTACTCTAAACTCTTATGATTTAGATTGATATGATACACGTGGACTAAAAGTCTGTGGTTCTGCTGAGGTTCTGGAAGCCCAGCTTGCTTGGATTCTGGTTCTCCTCAGCCCAGATAAGATGCTTGTGGCCCAGGTTCTGGACCCGTCTCAACGTAGCGGATCTTGATGTTCTGACTTCAGCCTCGTTCCACTCTTGGTGAAGCTCTCCCAGATTCTGGATCCTGCTCGACAATCTGCTCAAGGCTGCAGTTAACCTTCCTGCTCATCCACCTTGTTTGTTACTACACTTTTCCTTCCACTCAACTTTCCATTAATATACCTGGGAGAAGCACTCTGTTAGCAACCAGCTTCTTTAGCGATGACTGCCGGTGACTTCCCCTCCTTGTGGGCGGAGTCAGTGACTGTGGGCGGGTCTTAATGCTGGGTTGAAAAAAATTTATTGTTAAAAGAACTCCTATAAATCAATTTAATCATTTAAAATTGTTTGTCCTGTTCACAGCCAGAATGGAGCGGAAATGTCCAGATGGGCGTTTAAAGGCTTCGTTCTGAACAGGGTTTATACAGTTTCCCCCGGTGAACTGTAACGCCACCTGGTGTTGCGTCATTGAATTACAGTCATATAATTAAGGCAACGGCTAAAACGAACTCCTTTTATACACGATATATCGCAATATTTTTTAATTTCCCGAAATTGTATCGATATTCAAAAGTAAAGTATCGATTTTTATTTTTTTGTTTTTTTTATAGGATTTGAATGGAACGATTAATGATGACAGTAATATTTGTATTAAATATAAAAGTATATCTGGTGTTGTGTCATTGAACTACAGTCATGATTAAGGCAACAGCTAAAAAAAACACGTTTTCTACATGATATATCGAAATATTTTTTTAATTTTCCAATATTGTATCAATAGCCAAAAGCAAAGTATCGATTTTTTAAATTTAATTTTCTTCTTTTAGGATTTGAATGGAACGATTAATGACAGTAATATATGTATTAAATATAAAAGTATAACTGGTATTGCGTCATTGAATTACCGTCATATAATTAAGGCAACAGCTAAAAAACACCAAACAAAAACACGTTTTATACATGATATATTGCAAAAAAAATTAATTTCCCGAAACTGTATCGATATTCAAAAACAAAGTATCGATTTTTATTTTATTAGGATTTGAATAGAACGATTAATGATGACAGTAATATTTGTATTAAATCTTAAAGTATATCTGGTCATTTTGTGGCTGTTTTTCACCTTCTTGGTTCCAGGGGATCAACCAGATCTAGTGATAAAACTGGATGTGTTAAAATATGAAACAGGTTGGAGCGTTTAGAATGATGGGACAGTTTTTCTACAGTTAAATCAATCAATCAAACTTTATTTATAAAGCGCTTTTCATACAGGAGTTGTAACTCAAAGTGCTTTACAGATTAAAATGACCGCACATAAACCACATTACCATCCCTCCCCCATTGATTTAAAAGCAATATTCACAGTTATAACCCTGGTGATAATTGAATCGTTAGATTTGCATGAATACTGCGCTGTAGTTGGGTCGGACAGAACAGAACTTTCCTGTCTGCTCCATGTCGACGCTGTTTCTGCGTCTCTAAACCCAAACCAGCCGCTGGAGGCTAACATCAGCTCTGTGTCTTTCAGGTGTGGACAGAGCGAGACGTCCCTTCCTGGAGAAGACGCGTCCCTTCGTCCTGGTGGACGGACAGAGGCGGAGTCTGGCCGAAGCCCTGCAGGTCAGCGCTGGTTTTCGGCGGGCGGTCGGGTGGGACGAGGACGGCTTCGGTTCCGAGGGTTCTGCTGGTTTACGGTCCGGTCTAGAGCCGGGTGTCGAGCCGAATTTCAAGAATCGATTCGATTCCGATTCTCAAGAGTTGGAATCGATTATCACGATCCGATCCAATCTCTTCCAATTCAATTAAAAACGTTGTTTGTTTAACGGTTACCTTAATTATGTGGCTGTAATGCAACGGCGCAACACTAGGTGGCGTTACAGTTCACCGTCTGGACTTTTCCTTCCTATTTTAGCTGTAAAAAAGGCCAAACAATGTTACACAATTAAACAGATTTTTGGACTTGTGAATCGATTCAGAATTGATTTTACGATTATTATTTTTTATTCTACACAGCACTAGTCGGGTCGATCCGCATGTTTCCATCCGTTCCTTTCGGACCTGATCTGCAGACTTTAGTTCAGTTTATCGCCGCTGCGTTAAGCGTTTTATCTGAATGAGCGAAGCTCCGGTTTATGAGGTCGGACCGTCGGCCCGGTTCCGTCCGGCGGCTCTGAACCCAATCGGGATGCAGCTGTCGGGAACCGTATGAGCCTACGGAAGCAAATCTGTGCCATTATGATGCAAATTAAACCGCGTTAGCTGGAATGCTTCTTTTTATTCCTTTTAATTTTTTACAATGCAGCTGCCAATTTTGACTCATAAATAAAAACGAATAAGAAACCATCCAAGCTGCTTTTTCATTTTCTACTTCAACGTCATTCATTAAACGATAATAACAACAAAAAGGACATTCCTTTTTCGTTTTCATGCCCGCCTCGCCGAAAGTTTTCCAAAACTCAAACGGAGTCCCCATGTTGTCCGCCGACCGCCTCGTATCACATTTATACGACGTACCGACTTCTTGATTGGATAGAAATCTGAAATGTGCGGATGGCATCTTTGACTATCTAAGCCATCCCATAATACCTCTGGCTGGACGTCCTGCTGGAAGGTGAAGCTCCACCTTTCAGATTTAGCTCCGCCCACCTTCCCATCAACCCTGACCTGCTTTGCTGTCCCACAGCATGATGCCGCCACCACCATGTTGCACTGAAGGAACGGTGCGTTCAGGGTGATCCCGTTTTCCTCCAATCAGTATTTATTTTTTAATGAAGACCCAAAAAATTAATTTCTGGTCTCACCTGATCAGAGAACGCTCCTCCTCCATGTTTTCTGTGTTTCCCTTTGTGATTTTATTTACGGGTATCAGAGTGAAGGAGGTGGAAGCGATGCTCTGCTTTGGGTTGGTCTGTCATTTAAAACCCATTCATTGTTGTTGCCAAAAGGTCAGGGGTCATGGATACTTTCTAAACTGCCTATTTTAAGTTTTAATTTATCAACTTTCTTTAATTGGAGGTTTGATTCCCTCTGAGAAACAGTGACGACTAGAGATGGATGATACAGTTTCTAATCTATATCGCGATATAATCTAAAGCGTGTGCGATATCTATTGCGATATATTCTTTTCTTTATATACGTCAAAATGACAGTTTATGAACCTTTTTTTATCACTTTTCAGATACATTGCAGCAGCAGAACAACAACTTCAAAAAAGGTTTACAATGCCATTTAAAGATCAATTATTGTGCTAAATGCCTTTAAAAAATATTCAAATCTTTTTTCCGAAAAATTGCAACACAAAAATTCTCACAACATAAATAAAGATGAAGATGTTCTAAATAAATTAAAAGTTAAATGTTATTTTAAAAAACCCACAAAGTTCAGAATTGTCCACTTTCCTGGTTACTTTTTTACTAATTTAATATCGCACAAATATGAAGCTGCGCATATTTGAATTAAAAACGCTTCAAGTTCAACTGGGTTTTTTTCTGTGAAATGGAAAACAACAAATTTTAAAGTTGCGATATGTGGCGTAAAGACGAAAAATGAACATTAAAATGTATTCTCCTTGATGACAGCTTGATGACATCATCATAATGCGCAGCATGCCGGTATAGTCAAAATCTCCACCTTTGGGTAAATTTATATCATTTCTACCTTTTTATATCACCCACTACTAGGCTGAACGATAATTCAATAATAATACATATCGATTGATAGACGTGTGTTGCGATGGAAAAAATTTAACATTTAAATAAAATAATAATAAAAAGATGTCCTTCCTTTTTCATTACATGGAAGAGCTGCTGGTGGACCGGGCTTTGTCAGCAGCTAGTTAGCTTTAGCTTCAGTTAGAATCAGATTTACTCACAAGCTAATAAACCTTAGGCCTGAGCCATTCATATAATAAAGGGTTAGAAAACGTTTAAAAAAGCATCTACATAAGCCCACAATTTAACATCTTTAAAAAAACAACTAAATAAAAATAATGGTTTAATAATGTTACTCTTTTCTTTATCTTTGTCACTATTTTCTGATTAGTTTTTGTTTCTTACAAACTTTCAGTTACGGTAAAAAAAAAAAAAATTATTAAAATTTGTTCAATAAAGAATAGCATAAAATGCAATTGAAATAAAAGTTTTAAATGTATTTATTTTTTGATATTCATCAATAATTTTGGATATGGATGGATATGAGTATTCCCTTCATCCTGTATCGCCCAGCCCTGCGACGTCTGTCCCTGTTTCTGTCTGTCTTTAGTGGTAAATGAATGATCACAGGAAAGATAGGATCAATCAGACGGGATCACTGATGGATGAAAGCTGCGTGTTTCCTTCGCTGACCATCCAGACCGAAGCCATTTCAGCTTTTAGGACAAAGAGCGACGACGGACACGGCGGATCTGGGAGTTTATTCTGGAGGAGGAAGCCGCCTCCCCGCATTCTTCTGCCGGGCGTTCGGGTTTCCTCACCGGGCTGGCCGCGGCGCGTTTTCACCGGCAGCTTCCTGCTGGAGCGCTGAGATCTGAACGCTTCCTGTGCAGCTGACAGAAGCTCTGAGATCATTTCCTGCTGAACCCGCCCTGCAGGGAGGAAATGGCGAGTCCAGCAGGAGAAAGTGGGAGACTTCCTGTTTCCCTCTAAACCAGCAAACGAACAGCTGAGAGCATCAATAAAATCCAATAAAAGTTCTTTTAGAAGGATCGGAGGGAATCTGCGTTTTTCTCCTCCTCAGCAGCAACATTCACCACCAGACGGTGGAGCCACATGGAGCAGGAACCTCTGACCAGACGTCCATCAGTCTGGAAACCATCCCAGAACCATCCAGAAGGTTCTGGGCTCTCATTTATTAAACTTGGCATGGATTTCGTACTGAAGTTCAACAAAAACAAAAAAAAAAAAGGTTAAGTTTCAGATCTCTATCAAACCTTGCATACACAATTCCCGCTTCATAAATCCCACACTCCCTAGAAGTCTGCTCTTTATAAAGCTTGCTGGGGTCTGGAAATGGCGAGAGTCACTTCCTGCGCCAAGTTTGGGATTTATAGGTAAACAAACGTGGCTGAAAAATGTGCGCAACTTTGAAAACGTGGCTTAAACTCGTAGAGAAGAAAGCTCAAAGTGGAGGCACAGAAAACCGTTTTATTTCAATCAATTAATAAACGTTAATCTATACAGAGATTTACTCAGCCAAAAGTGCTTCACCATAGTTAGCAAGAAGATGATTTGTAACAAGACAGCAAGAGTAAAAAGATTAAAATAAAAAATGAAATCAGCAGCACAAGCGATAAAAACAAATAAAAACAATAAATATAAAGTTTGAATTTTGTGATTACTTCTTGTAGTGACAATAAGATTGGAATGAAAAATAAAATTACAGCAGAACGTAATAAGTCTCAGCATTCTTAGATATTTAAAGCCTGATAGAAAAGGAGCGTTTTATGTCTGCTTTTAAAAAGTTTCATCCATGCAAAATATTAATTATGGATCTAAAATAAAAGGAAGAGCTGCTAGTGAAAAGTGCTGCTGGGGTGGGCGGATGGGGGTGCACGGTTCTGTTGGGTCAGTAGATCTAACAGTGGACCCAGTTCAGCTCATAGATCTAATAGGACGACTCCCCCCATCCTGATGCTGCCACTGGCTGATCTTCATGCATTGCGCAGCTTTATGCAGGATTTATATTTCTACTTAGCACAATTATTGCACCAATAAATGTGATATAATTCTTAAATGCAACATATTTTCATTCAGATTCTCTTTTTAATTCTCAGTTCAGAGACGGGGGGAGCGGACCCTTGGTTCTTGTGTTTATGAAGCTCTACTAGTTTGAAAATGTGCCTTAAATTCTCCATGTTTCCGTCTCACCGTCTGCGCTGCCAGTGTCCTCCGTGTCCAAAATGTGCGTAAGCAGCAACGTCCTTAGAGAGATAAAAGTTGCGCACATTTTTCCAACACGTTGTTTTTTTTCTATAAATCCCAAACTTGGCGTAGGATGAAGTGACTTACGCAGTTTAAAGCACCTCAGAGAGAACCACGGAACAGTGGAGAACCTTCTCAGGATAAAAAACAACCCACCAGAATTACTCCAGGAGAACATCGACGACGACTCATCCAGGAGGTCCAGAAGAACCCAGCTCTGCAGGCCTCACTGCCTCGGCTAGGGTCAGAGGTCATCAGAGGTCAAAATGGCCTCCATGGGAGAGTTGATTGAGAAGTAAACACTTCCTGCTGGGACTGCAGCCAAAGTTGCTAAATGCTGACGGGAAGGGGGAAATATTTATGCACTCACTGATTTTATCTTACATAAATGGTCATTATTTGGTAGAAATCAGTTTTTCAATCTGATATTTTATGCAAATTTTTTTATATATATATATATATATATTGTCAATTTTATATATATTTTCACTTTTATTTGTTTATATTTTATGTCATTTTATATATATATAGAAAAACTGAAAATTTTAAGTATATTTATATATTATATATTTGTAATATATATTTTTTATATTTTGTCATTTTTTTACATATTTATTTTGATATTTTATGTCAATTTTTGTAAAAAAAAAAGCCCAATGTTGATCATAAATGATTTGTGAAAGCAATAAAAAAAAGGGTGGGGGTGTGAATACTTTTAGTAGGCACTGTAGAACCTGGTTTAAATGTAATACAGTCTTCTCATTGGCCGCTGCCTCAGCTGCTGCACATTAATAGGAGCAGAGCCCCCCCTTAGCGTCTGCAGCGATGACATCACCGGGTGGGAGACATGACCTCACTGCACAGAGAGAGAGAGAGAGTAATTGGGTTTGGTTCGGGTCTAACCGCCAGTAGCTGATTGAACCCACATGCTTCGGTTAGCGCTGTAGAACCGGCCTCCTGGTTCTGATGGAAGCTCTGACCCACTTTGTTTAGACGTGGAGTTTTGTTTTAATTGTGTCTATTTTGCTCCAGAACCCGACGTTTATCCCTTCTGCAGAACCTGCAGCCGTCTGGCTGTGTAGTTTCAGAAGATGATCCACCGATAACCAGATGAATCCAGCTGGACCAATCAGGAGGCTGCCAGATGGGAGTCTTTTCCTCCCTCCACACCACTGCATAACCGTCCCACCCGGGCCTCGGTCATAAGTACAGCCAGGGTGGGGAAAACAAACACGCCTGGAAGGGGAATTCTGCTAGGATTAAAGGACTACTCCACCCAAAACGTTTTATTCCTGGGATGAAACTGTGGAGCCTGGATCAGATGTTTTCATCGACTCGAT
Source organism: Valencia hispanica (assembly GCA_963556495.2). NCBI lineage: Eukaryota > Metazoa > Chordata > Actinopteri > Cyprinodontiformes > Valenciidae > Valencia > Valencia hispanica. The sequence continues at coordinate 1,413,520 of OY747710.1, read as the reverse complement.
GATCTGAAGTAAACGGATCAAAACCAAGACGTGACTCTTTATAAAACCCACAAGACCACAACTCTGTACAGAAAAAAAACAAACAGCCAACATGGAATAAAACTGGGGGAAAGGTAGAACATGAAATATTTAAAAATCGTCACCACAGCATGTAACGCATGTTCCCCAGTCACCAAAAGCTAAATTGAAATAACAGGCTTTCAGTTGCAGTTTAAAATATCCTCCAGTAAAAACTTGGAAATTATCTGATGTAAAAAGAAAATTGCAAGAGAAAACTAAGGTATAACTTTTCTATATTTAAACTAAGATATTTTCTGACATTTTAAAGTCAGATATTTGCAAGAAGAAAAAAAAACGTACATTTATCAGAAGAAAAAAAACAAAATCTCTGGTTTTGTTAAGAATGACTGATTCCCGACAAAAATGCCGCTCTATTTAGATTTTAGGTGTTAAATTTACGAGATGCACATCTGGATATTTTTTTAAAAAAAGCGTTGGCGATTCATGCGGCTCTTTTCCTGGAGCGGAACGACTTCTCCCACGTTCAGACGAGGCCCTGAATGCCTCGGACGGTGAGGAAGACGCTGAATCATCATTTTCTTACCATGAAGGAGAATAAAATATGTGTAAAATGTGTATGTATAAAATTAATTTATTACCAAAATTATGTCAAAGTGTTATGTTCTTAAATAAATGTGTATTTCTTATTGTTTCACTGTAGCAACGTCTTCATATTATTCCTCCTTTATTAACAGGTTTTTACTGTAATATAATAAAGCTGTTATTGAGCAGGACTTTACAGCAGTAATACAGATTAAAAACTAAATGTTTAAAGCATCGAGTTCTCCTGGAGACATGCAGTGTTCGCTGTGAGCCGAGGCAGGAAATGAGTCGGGAGAGAGGAGAAGTAAGTGGAGCGTTGGCGGACAGGAAGCCTCTCTGATTGGGTTACGGAAGCATTGAAGAAGCCACACCCACATCCTAAACGACCTTCGCTGAGGAAGTGATGTTTTTGCTGCTTCATCCTGATGATCAGACCTCCGTACCTTCCATGTTTTCCATCCCTGCAGGACTGTGGTTATTTTTCTTCTTCTTCTTCTTTGGTTTTAACGACGTAAAAGCTGAACCTGGACAGCCTTGATGGAAATCAGTAAGAGATGCACCGATGTGAACATTTGGGCCGATATCGATGATGCCGTTATTGCCGATAACTGATGTACTAATTAAAATGAATACTTTGTATTCACCTCTTAAAAACTCTTCTGCCTATTTTAACAGTTAAAACACCAAATACCCAAATGTGCATTAATACCTGTGTTATTAATCTTTGGCGTATAAAAAACCCAACTTTAAACCAGTTCTCCATTTTTTTTTTCCTCTCTTGTTTATCATAGTTATTCCAGGACAGATTACTTTTATTAATAATAATATTACTAAAGCCGGTCCCCCCTGAGCCAGGGGGGGTTAAATCAGTCCCAAAACTTTGCTTTATGCAGAGTGAATTTACTTACATGGGAACAGATGTAAGTTTATTTTAGACCAACCCAAACTTGGATTAAAATGACCTCCATCTTTAGCAGGACGGATAAACACTAAAAATGAAGTTATTTTTATTTGTTTTTAAGTGATCCTGACATTTTTCACCCAGCTCTCCTCTTTCATATGGAATTAAAATTAAAAAAACCTGCAGGTACAAAGAAGATATCCAAATCTGAGTGAGGATCAGGATTGCCTGATATTTAAATCTATTATTGACGTATTGGATTAAGATGGCTGCAGACAGGGAGGGACCGATCTGGAGGTGAGAACTAAACCACTCCCAGTTTCATCGCCTCCTCTCCGACGAAACCTCAGAGTACCGGAAGTTAAACCAGGTTGTACTGCTTTAACTTGGAAAATATACCATCTATTTAAAATAAGCCCATCCAGTTAGGAGCAATATGAAACTCGATGCATCAACGCTGACTAGTCGTCCTCATACAGGGGATGAAGTCAGGACAGCGAGGGAAGGAGACATTAGAGAAGCTAGAGCTTCTGTTTTAGGCTGGATTCATTTAAGTTAAGGTCGTCCACAGGCTTCACTATCCTGCTGATCGATGAAACCATAATGTTGCACCAAACTAGATTCACATGTCTCACATGCGCCGCTCAGGTCCTTTCTTTCCTTTTTATCTTTTAATTTTCAATCGCTGGGGAAAATGCGTTCCACCCTGATCATTTAACAGCTACGGTGTCTTTGTCGTAGTTAGAGATATAAAAGGTTTAAGGTAGAAATGATTTTTTAATTTAGCCAAAAGGTAGAGATTTTGACTATATGGCGCTGCCGCGATTGCGCATTTTGATGATGTCATCAAGCTGTCATCAAGAAGGATAAATACTGTTTTTCAGTGTCCTTCTTTACACTTCATATCGCATGTTTAAAATGTGTTGTTTTCTATTTAACGGAAGAAGAAAAAACCTGTCAACATTTTTAATTCAAATAGGCTTATTAAATGTATAAATAAGTAGGCTTATCAGGAATGCGGACAATTTTTAAAAATAACATTTAGCTTTTAATTTATTTAAAATATCTTTATGTTGTGAGAATTTTTTTGTTGCATTTTCTTTTGAAAAAAGGATTAGAATATTTTTTTTAAATGCATTTTGCACAATAAATTTAATTTAAATGGCATTCTAAACTTTTTTTTAAAGATGTTCTGCTGCAATGTATCTGGAAAGCTAGAAAATGTTCATAAACAGTCCTTTTGATATATAATATATATATATATTGCTTTAGATTATATCGCGATATAGATTTGAGCGCCCAGCCCTACGTTGGAGACGAGCTGGGACTGAAAAAAAAGTGAAAAATTAAAAATAAAGTTATATTTACGAAAGCTCAGCCAATAGCTCTGTCTAGGAGAGAGACGTTGCGAATTATATCATCTATAGAAGGAGAACGGAGACAATATGAAGCTAAAAGCTAAAATACTGACAAATAATGCAAAACTGTAGAGTAGTAGGTTGGGCTGGGCGATAAATCGATTTGATCAATTAATCAAATTTTCTATTTATGAAGATTTCATTTTTGGATAAATCGAGATAATTTCACCAATGCACTCCAAGGGTTTCAGTAGTTCAAAGTGATGTGAAGATCTACCTTCATGTTTTACCGTCCGTTTATTTGGACTTTGAATTCAGGTGAACTCCCAGAAAGCAAGTTTTAAAAATATTTTCTGTCATTTTAAATTTCTTTTCAGGAATAGAAAGGAAGAAAAAAATAAAATCAATAAGAAACCGGATTTATCATCGCACAAATCGTAGATTTTATTTTTAAGCCATATGGCTCAGCCCTAGTAGTAGGAGAAAGTATCAGAGTGAGGAGGGCAGTCTGACTAGAAGCCTGATCTAAAAGGTCTCCAGCGCCTCCATGACCTCCAGGCTAACCTGGACTCTACAGGTTTAACCTTTGACCCTGATTTAGAGGCTCTCTGTGCTGGTTCTGACCCGTTTGATGATGTTGCTGTGTGTTGTCAGGACGGCCACCCCGACCGGCTGCAGTGTGAGCTGGAGGTGGGAGGACGGCGCCTCCTGCTGGACCTGGAGAAGAACCAGTGAGTACCGGTACCGCTGCAGCAGCAGAACTCTGTCTGGGCTCGTTATGGACTGAACCTTCTCTGTGTTCTCCCCCCCCACTGCAGCGAGCTGCTGCCCAAACCTCCCGACGTCTTCTTCTACCTCCCCGACGGAACCGGAGTGTCTGTAACGGCCGACCCTGTGGTGAGTCAGCGAACGCACCGCGGCCTGTCGGACCGTCGAGTTTTTCTCCAGCTGTGACAGACGCTGCTGTGTTTGTGTCGTCTGCAGACTCACTGCTACTATCACGGCAGCGTCCGAGGATTCCCACGCTCCAGGGCGGCTCTGAGCACCTGCTCCGGAATCCGGTCGGTACCGGCCCAGAATCCTGGGTTCTGTTTGGTTTCATTAAGCATCAGGTCACATGATGATCAGGTCTGTTTACAGGGTAACTACGCAGTAACTTTTAGCTTCAATGGGAAAAAAACAGCTTTTCTATAAATACTGGATGGGTGGTAACACAATGCCAGGGTGAAAAGACATCAGCAATGGCCGACGGGGGGGGTCAAAGGTCACCCCCAGACCATCTGAAGTCCATCGTCCTCCAGAGAGGAGAACGTCTCAGCAGCTGAGTGGACGTTCCAGCAGATTCAGCACAGCGTCAGAGCGGGAAGCTCAGACTCTACAGGCCTCAGTTAGCAGGTTAAAGGTCATGACCCTGAAGCAACATGGCTGCTTGGAAGGGTTGAAGGAGAAACAAGATGGCGGCAGGACTGATGTTAGCTGAGCGGCTTCTGGATGATGGACGGAACCATGATGGACGGAACCGTGATGGACAGAACCAGGATGGACAGAACCATGATGGACGGAACCAGGATGGACAGAACCATGATGGACAGAACCAAGATGGACAGAACCAGGATGGACAGAACCATGATGGACAGAACCAGGATGGACAGAACCATGATGGACGGAACCAGGATGGACAGAACCATGATGGACGGAACCAGGATGGACAGAACCATGATGGACAGAACCAGGATGGACAGAACCATGATGGACGGAACCAGGATGGACGGAACCAGGATGGACAGAACCAAGATGGACAGAACCAAGATGGACGGAACCATGATGGACGGAACCAGGATGGACGGAACCAGGATAGACGGAACCAAGATGGACGGAACCATGATGGACGGAACCAGGATGGACGGAACCAGGATGGACAGACCCAGGATGGACAGAACCAAGATGGACAGAACCATGATGGACGGAACCAGGATGGACGGAACCAGGATGGACAGACCCAGGATGGACAGAACCATGATGGACGGAACCGTGATGGACAGACCCAGGATGGACAGAACCATGATGGACGGAACCAGGATGGACGGAACCAGGATGGACAGACCCAGGATGGACAGAACCAAGATGGACAGAACCATGATGGACGGAACCAGGATGGACGGAACCAGGATAGACGGAACCAAGATGGACAGAACCAGGATGGACGGAACCAGGATGGACAGAACTAAGATGGACAGAACCGTGATGGACGGAACCAAGATGGACGGAACCAGGATGGACGGAACCAAGATGGACGGAACCATGATGGACGGAACCAGGATGGACGGAACCAAGATGGACGGAACCAGGATGGACGGAACCAGGATGGACGGAACCAGGATGGACAGAACCGTGATGGACGGAACCAAGATGGACGGAACCAGGATGGACGGAACCAAGATGGACGGAACCAGGATGGACAGAACCAGGATGGACGGAACCAGGATGGACGGAACCAGGATGGACGGAACCAAGATGGACAGAACCGTGATGGACGGAACCAAGATGGACGGAACCAGGATGGACGGAACAGTGATGGACAGAATCAAGATGGACGGAACCATGATGGACGGAGCCAGGATGGACAGAACCAAGATGGAGGGAACCATGATGGACGGAACTGTGATGGACGGAACCAAGATGGACGGAACCAGGATGGACGGAACAGTGATGGACAGAACCATGATGGACGGAACCAGGATGGACGGAACCAGGATGGACGGAACCAGGATGGACGGAACCAGGATGGACGGAACCAGGATGGACAGAATCAAGATGGACGGAACCATGATGGACGGAACCAGGATGGACAGAACCAAGATGGACAGAACCGTGATGGACGGAACCAAGATGGACGGAACCAGAATGGACAGAACCGTGATGGACGGAACCAGGATGGACGGAACCAGGATGGACAGAACCAAGATGGACGGAACCATGATGGACGGAACCAGGATGGACAGAACCAGGATGGACAGAACCATGATGGACAGAACCGAGATGGACAGAACCAAGATGGACAGAACCAAGATGGACAGAACCATGATGGACGGAACCGTGATGGACGGAACCAAGATGGACGGAACCATGATGGACGGAACCAGGATGGACGGAACCAGGATGGACAGAACCAAGATGGACGGAACCATGATGGACGGAACCATGATGGACGGAACCAGGATGGACAGAACCGTGATGGACGGAACCAAGATGGACGGAACCGTGATGGACGGAACCAAGATGGACGGAACCAGGATGGAAAGAACCAAGATGGACAGAATCAAGATGGACGGAACCAGGATGGAAAGAACCAAGATGAACAGAACCGTGATGGACGGAACCAGGATGGACAGAACCATGATGGACAGAACCAGGATGGACAGAACCAAGATGGACAGAACCAGGATGGACGGAACCGTGATTGGACGGAACCAGGATGGACAGAACCAAGATGGACAGAACCATGATGGACAGAACCATGATGGACGGAACCATGATGGACAGCACCAAGATGGACAGAACTCTGATGGACGGAACCAGGATGGACGGAACCAGGATGGACGGAACCAAGATGGACGGAACCAGGATGGAAAGAACCAAGATGGACAGAATCAAGATGGACGGAACCAGGATGGAAAGAACCAAGATGAACAGAACCATGATGGACGGAACCGTGATGGACGGAACCAGGATGGACAGAACCATGATGGACAGAACCAGGATGGACAGAACCGTGATGGACGGAACCAAGATGGACGGAACCAAGATGGACGGAACCAGGATGGACGGAACCCAGATGGACGGAACCAGGATGGACAGAACCAGGATGGACGGAACCAGGATGGACGGAACCAGGATGGACAGAACCAAGATGGACAGAACCAAGATGGACGGAACCAGGATGGACGGAACAGTGATGGACAGAATCAAGATGGACGGAACCATGATGGACGGAGCCAGGATGGACAGAACCAAGATGGACGGAACCATGATGGACGGAACCAGGATGGACAGAACCAAGATGGACAGAACCGTGATGGACGGAACCAAGATGGACGGAACCAGGATGGACGGAACAGTGATGGACAGAACCATGATGGACGGAACCAGGATGGACGGAACCAGGATGGACGGAACCAGGATGGACAGAATCAAGATGGACGGAACCATGATGGACGGAACCAGGATGGACAGAACCAAGATGGACAGAACCGTGATGGACGGAACCAAGATGGACGGAACCGTGATGGACGGAACCAGGATGGACGGAACCAGGATGGACAGAACCAAGATGGACGGAACCATGATGGACGGAACCAGGATGGACAGAACCATGATGGACAGAACCGTGATGGACAGAACCAAGATGGACAGAACCAAGATGGACAGAACCATGATGGACGGAACCGTGATGGACGGAACCAAGATGGACGGAACCATGATGGACGGAACCAGGATGGACGGAACCAGGATGGACAGGACCAAGATGGACGGAACCATGATGGACGGAACCATGATGGACGGAACCAGGATGGACAGAACCGTGATGGACAGAACCGTGATGGACGGAACCAAGATGGACGGAACCGTGATGGACGGAACCTAGATGGACGGAACCAGGATGGAAAGAACCAAGATGGACAGAATCAAGATGGACGGAACCAGGATGGAAAGAACCAAGATGGACGGAACCAGGATGGAAAGAACCAAGATGGACGGAACCAGGATGGAAAGAACCAAGATGGACGGAACAAGGATGGAAAGAGCCAAGATGGATGGAACCGTGATGGACGGAACCAGGATGGAAAGAACCAAGATGGACGGAACCAAGATGGACGGAACCATGATGGAAAGAACCAAGATGGACGGAACCAAGATGGACAGAACCAGGATGGAAAGAACCAAGATGGACGGAACCAGGATGGACGGAACCAGGATGGACGGAACCAGGATGGACGGAACCGTGATGGACAGAACCAGGATGGAAAGAACCAAGATGGACGGAACCAGGATGGACGGAACCGTGATGGACGGAACCAGGATGGACGGAACCAGGATGGACAGAACCAGGATGGAAAGAACCAAGATGGACGGAACCAAGATGGACGGAACCATGATGGAAAGAACCAAGATGGACGGAACCAAGATGGACAGAACCAGGATGGAAAGAACCAAGATGGACGGAACCAAGATGGACGGAACCATGATGGAAAGAACCAAGATGGACGGAACCAAGATGGACAGAACCAGGATGGAAAGAACCAAGATGGACGGAACCAGGATGGACGGAACCAGGATGGACGGAACCAGGATGGACGGAACCGTGATGGACAGAACCAGGATGGAAAGAACCAAGATGGACGGAACCAGGATGGACGGAACCGTGATGGACGGAACCAGGATGGACGGAACCAGGATGGACAGAACCAGGATGGAAAGAACCAAGATGGACGGAACCAGGATGGACGGAACCGTGATGGACGGAACCGTGATGGACGGAACCAGGATGGACAGAACCAGGATGGAAGGAAACAGGAAGACATAAAAACATGGATGAATCTAAACTTTTTGCTTTTAAATTCTGACAAGACAGAAGTTGTTGTCTTTGTACCAGAAGTTCTTAAACAGAAACTGATTAGTCAATCACTTCATCTGGATGGCATTAAATTGTCCCCCAGTAATAACGTAAAGAACCTCGGCGTTATTTTTGACCAAGACTTGACATTTAAATCCCATATTAAACAGGTTTCTAGGATTTCTTTCTTTCACCTCCGGAATATTGCTAAAATTAGAAACATCCTGTCCAGGAGTGATGCTGAGAAACTAGTCCATGCATTTGTTACCTCAAGGCTGGACTACTGTAATTCTTTACTATCAGGAAGTCCACAAAATGCCATTAAAAGCCTTCAGTTGATCCAAAATGCTGCAGCAAGAGTTCTGATGAATATTAAAAAGAGAGATCACATTTCTCCTGTTGTAGAAAGTAATCCTACATCAGATCTTCTGGTCTTTTTGTGTCTCTACTCTGTCTTCTCAAAGTCGGTTGTGGCAGATCCTGATTCTGGTTCTGGTTCTGGTTCTGGCTGGAGGTCTCTTTCTGTTAAAGGGGAGTTTTTCCTCTCTACTGTCGCTACATGCTGGTCCAGGAGGAGCGAACGCTGCGAGTCGATGACTCGTAAAATCTGCTAATTCCTTAAAAAACTTTAAACCAAATTGAAATGTTTGGATGATTGAAACTGAAACTGAATTGAATCCACTCAGTGTTCTCTGGAGGATCGCTGGTGGTTCTGCAGGGTTTCTGTTTAACTGCCTGCAGTCGGGTCCGTCCAGAACCCAGAAGCTACACTTACAGATCTTTGTGTTTCTGGGCGTTTTGCGGTAGAAGGCGAACGACGACGTCACGGTTCCGATTAGCGGGAGAAACCTCTGACCTGCAGGAGGATTAGAGGATTTCTGAGGTTTTCGTCACAGAGGAGGTTCTGTTACAGATCTGATGGAGAGCCGTTTCTGCTCAGCTCGGATTATTCAAATCAGCTGAAAACACACAGAAGTTCTCAGAGCAGATAATCCCTCTAATTGGGATTACAGCTGAACCTGGATATATTTCGGACATTTGTGGAAAGTTCTTGTTGTGAAAGTTGGTCATTTTGGCTGTAAAGGAAACGGAGAACATTTCCTGTCCTGCTGGGTGTGAAAACTTTCCCCAAATCAGACAGAAATGAAGCAAATTTACTTTATCTTCTAAATCCGTGCATCATTCGTCTTTTCCATTTTTCGATTGATGAACGATAAACAAAACATTTTAATATTAAAAAAGATTGTTCCAGAGTTTGGGAGCTACCACTGAAAAAGCTCTGTCACCACGGGTCTTCATTTTCAGCACCACTAAAACCACCTGCGATGGACCTCAGGGTTCTGGCTGGTGTGTGATACAAAAGAAGCTCTGACAGCTAGGAGGGGGCTAAGCCGTTAAGACGCTTAAAAGTAAACAACAGGACTTTAAACTGGATCCTGAAAGAGACAGGAAGCCAATGAAGCGACTTTAGCACCGGGATGATATGTTTGGTTCGTTTAGTCGCTGTCAACAGAAGAGCAGCTGCGTTCTGAACCAGCTGAAGACGACCCAACGTTGACGATTCCAGTCCAACGTACGTGGCGTTGCAATAGTCCAGTGTTTCTCAAACTATGGGGCGAGCCCCACTAGTGGGGTGCAGAGGTATTGCAGGTGGGGCGTGACATCAACGGGATTTAAATAGTTTTCCCCCCCTAGATTCTGTCGTTGTGAATGTTTCACTGCACTGTAAATTAAATCAACCAGCTCCCCCCTCTCACAAAATTAAACACACTCAAATAAATGAGCAATTGTGATCATCATTGTAAACAGAACCGTGACCTGGAACATCGGGCTGGGAGTTTGACGTTGGTATATATGGCAGCAGAACAAAACAAGCTGAAGTCGCCGCATTATCAGAGATTCCATCTACAAAATGTACAAATATCTAAAAAGATCAGGGAACGTTTCAGAGTCAGAGAAGTCACATGGTCAACCACGGAGGAAATACAGGGATGAGGATCTTGCTCTTTATTTATTTTATTATTTTTTTATTTTATTTTGTACTTTTGAAAGCTTTGTAAATTTTATAAAACTACAACTTTTATTTTGTCCAACTGTGAGCTGAAGTTCTACATGTAGCAACTACTGACAGCATATATTTCTGAGCCGGTTTTATACCAGTGCACAACCCCTTTTTCCAACTAATTTATACCCTTAAAAACCTGTAGACTAACTCGGCTATTTAAATAAATAAAACACTGGTCGTCACCATTCTGTTGGGGCGATAAAAGCATGGGGGGCTTGTGTATGCTCCTTTGTCCAAAGTGGGGAATGATAAAAAAAAGTTTGAGAAACACTGCAATAGTCCAACCTACAGGTAACGAACAGATGGATGATCTGCTCCAAAGTACTGACTGGAAGCTTTGGTTTCACCTTCGCCAAAACCCTTAGATAGAAAAGCCTGATTGGACAACAGCGCCAACTTGCCTGGTTAGCTTTAAGAAGCCATCAATAAAAACCCCGAGACGTTTTACAGTTGCTTTATTGTAAGTAGACAATGAGCTTAGAAGGGAGCTGAGGACAGCATTAGATGTGGGATTCCTGAAAAGGACAATGTCTGTTTTATCTTCATTAAGTTTGAGAACGTTTAGAGCCAACCAGGATTTAACATCCTCTAGACATTTTAATAAAGATTTGACCGAATCTATTCCTGCTGTCAAAGGCAAGCAGATTTGAAGGTCATCTGCAAAACAGTGGAACGAAATATTATACTTGCGAAAAATAGACCCAAGGGGTGATAGGTGTAGCGATAACAGAATTGGACCTAGACTAGAACCCTGGGGCACGCCGCATTTGAGTGGGGCGCTTTCTGATTTGAAAGTCATGTAGAATGACCTGTCAAGCAGATATGATCGAAACCATTTGAGGGCCTTCAGCCCAACACAACAATCCAACCGGGATATAAGAATATCATGGTCGACGGTGTCAAACGCAGCCGTCAAGTCCAACAGCAGAAGGACGGCAGAGTTACCAGAATCAATGGTTAAAAATAAATCATTGAAAATTTTAAAACTGTGCCAAGATTTAAACCCAGACGGAAACTTCTCAGCAATATCATTAGAATCAAGGTGAGCTTGCAATTGCTGGTAAACAATCTTCTCGAGCACCTTGGAAACAAATGGAAGCTTGGAAATCGACCTATAATGCGAAAGGACAGAAGGGTCCAAACTGAGTACAAAATTTAAAAACAGGACGCATGATCGAATTTGATTTTAATGTTTAATTGCTCTGACAGTTTACGTGACTATCAGCTTCCGTGACAGGTTTACGTAGATTATGTATCTGCGCTCTTGAGGGGCTCTACGCTCGTTCAGGAGGAGTCAGCCAAACGGCGCCCCCTAGAGTCGCGGAAAACGTCTGAGCAATGGGGAGCCTAAGGCTCCTCCCCTTCCTGTTGGCCCATGGGTCCTCTAGCCGTGAAAAATAAATTAATGGAAGTCAACAGAGCACTAAAAGTTACTTTCTGCTCCGCTTTGTCTCACGTCCTGAATCACACATATGATGAACCTCAATTTAAATGACAACTAATGATGATGCGTTTCCACTGTGTTTGTCAAGTGATTTGGCGTTAATTTGATTGTAAGAATTCGCAATTAATATGCCTACAAATAAGATGTCGTTATATATGACGTCACGGAGCTAACGCTAGCTATCGCTAGCTAACGCTAGCTTGTGGAGCTGCATGCTGGCTCTCAGTCTACCAACTGTTTCTCCCCCAACATAGCTGCTACTTTCCTTATTTATGGAGGTTTTCTCCACGTTTAATGCTCCGCCTCCTTCCTCCAGGACGAAGGAAGGAGGCGGAGCCGGCTAATCTCACTGCCATTTTTTTTCCTTCTTCTTCAGTTGTAGTCCACTAAGTGTTTTTACACAAAACTTAAAGTAACTTTTGCCGCCGGTCGAAAATGATCGTTTTCTCTGCATGAAAATGTGTCTTTAAAATTCACGGACATCATATTTTCAATCCATGGAACATTTCAGATGGGATCAGAAAAGAACTTTTATCGCTCCATTCATTAAAAAAAAGATTGTTTTGCAGTAGAAGACCCATGGGCCGGAAGTACAAGGGCGGGGCTTAAGATTGATATATCAAAATCAAATTCGATCATGCAGCCTGTTTTTCAGTTCAGTATTTATGAAATATGAAAAACAAAACACTTTTTTCGTTTTGTTTTTTGTGTGTGGCTGATTTAAAAACGAATAAAAAAACAAAACAAAAAAAGCAATCACATTTTCGGATTTTTGTCAGTCAGAAATGATTCTTCTAGCCCAGATATTTTTTGGTGTTGTTGGGTGTCCAACAGTCTCTGCTGGGGGGGGGGGACAGGACAGGACAGTCCTCCTCTTCCTCAGTCAGACCTTCAGCATGAGGTTCTGCCAGCTGGTGGTTCTGGAAGCAGAACTTGTAACGTTTCCAGCCATGATCTGCAGCCTGAATGGAAGAAATTTTAACTTCTTCTTCTACGCTGACGTCTCAGCTTCAAGTTTGTATTAATTTCTATATTTTTGGTTGACTTTGTTCCTTCCTGCAGCGGCGTAATCGTCCTGAACTCGTCCCTGAGTTTGGAGCTGCAGCCGGACGAGGAGGAGGAGGAGGAGGAAGACGTTCACCTGCTGTTCTCTGCCAGCCCTCTGGAGGGCGCCGCCAGGGCGGCCTGTGGGGTGTCGCACACGTCTACCCCGCCTCTCTTCAACTGGACCCAGGCCCGGCGGGTGAGGCTCTGAGTTTCTTCTTCTATGGTGGAGGTAGTGAGTAGAGACCAGCCTTTAATGTGTGTTTCCTCTGCAGACCAAGAGGGACATCCTCTCTGAGACCAAATACGTGGAGCTGGTTCTGGTGGCCGACCATCAGGAGGTCAGTGCGGGTCCACCATGTGTCCGGAGGTTCTGATCCGGCCCGCTCTCTAACCCAAGCCTCTGTGTTTCCCCTCGCAGTTCCTGAACTACCAGAGGAACAACCGGACCATGGTCTACCGCCTGCTGGACGTGGCCAACCAGGTGGACTGGGTGAGAGCTCGTTTCTTGGTTCACCGCCGCCGTCGGTCGGTCCGCCGTCCCCGCAGTCCCACGGAAACGCCTCCTCTTTCTGTTTCAGTTCTACCGGCCGCTGAACGTCCGGGTGGCGCTGACCGGCCTGGAGATCTGGAGCGACCGCGACAAGATCCGGGTGGAGAAGAGTCCCACCGACACGCTCAGCAACTTCCTGGAGTGGAGAACCACCGAGCTGCTGCCGCGCCTTCGCCATGACAACGCCCAGCTCATCATGTAAACCTTCGCCACAATAAAAGATTCTGGGATTCAGTTAAGGTGGTCTGGATCTCCAGGAGTATTCCAGGAGTTCTCCAGGTGATCTCCAGGTGATCTCCAGGAGTTCTCCAGGAGTCCTCCAGGTGATCTCCAAGGGTTCTCCAGGAGTCCTCCGGGAGTCCTCCAGGTGATCTCCAGGTGATCTCCAAGGGTTCTCCAGGAGTTCTCCAGGTGATCTCCAGGAGTTCTCCAGGAGTCCTCCAGGTGATCTCCAAGGGTTCTCCAGGAGTCCTCCGGGAGTACTCCAGGAGTCCTCCAGGTGATCTCCAAGGGTTCTCCAGGAGTATTCCAGGTGATCTCCAGGAGTTCTCCAGGTGATCTCCAGGAGTATTCCAGGTGATCTCCAGGAGTTCTCCAGGTGATCTCCAGGTGTATTCCAGGTGATCTCCAGGAGTCCTACAGGTGATCTCCAGGTGATCTCCAAGGGTTCTCCAGGAGTTCTCCAGGTGATCTCCAGGAGTTCTCCAGGAGTATTCCAGGTGATCTCCAGGAGTCCTACAGGTGATCTCCAGGTGATCTCCAAGGGTTCTCCAGGAGTTCTCCAGGTGATCTGATCTCCAGGAGTATTCCAGGTGATCTCCAGGAGTTCTCCAGGTGATCTCCAGGTGTATTCCAGGTGATCTCCAGGAGTCCTACAGGTGATCTCCAGGTGATCTCCAAGGGTTCTCCAGGAGTTCTCCAGGTGATCTCCAGGAGTTCTCCAGGAGTATTCCAGGTGATCTCCAGGAGTCCTACAGGTGATCTCCAGGTGATCTCCAAGGGTTCTCCAGGAGTTCTCCAGGTGATCTCCAAGGGTTCTCCAGGAGTTCTCCAGGTGATCTCCAGGAGTTCTCCAGGTGATCTCCAGGAGTCCTCCAGGTGATCTCCAGGAGTTCTCCAGGAGTCCTCCAGGTGATCTCCAGGAGTCCTCCAGGTGATCTCCAGGAGTTCTCCAGGAGTCCTCCAGGTGATCTCCAGGAGTCCTCCAGGTGATCTCCAGGTGATCTCCAGGAGTCCTCCAGGTGATCACCTGGAGATCACCAGGAGTTCTCCAGGTGATCTCCAGGAGTTCTCCAGGAGTCCTCCAGGTGATCACCTGGAGATCACCAGGAGTCCTCCAGGTGATCTCCAGAAGTCCTCCAGGTGATCTCCAGGAGTTCTCCAGGAGTCCTCCAGGTGATCTCCAGGAGTCCTCCAGGTGATCTCCAGGAGTCCTCCAGGTGATCTCCAGGTGATCTCCAGGAGTCCTCCAGGTGATCTCCAGGAGTTCTCCAGGAGTCCTCCAGGTGATCTCCAGGAGTCCTCCAGGTGATCTCCAGGTGATCTCCAGGAGTTCTCCAGGTGATCTCCAGGAGTCCTCCAGGTGATCTCCAGGAGTTCTCCAGGAGTCCTCCAGGTGATCTCCAGGAGTCCTCCAGGTGATCTCCAGGAGTTCTCCAGGAGTCCTCCAGGTGATCTCCAGGAGTCCTCCAGGTGATCTACAGGTGATCTCCAGGAGTCCTCCAGGTGATCACCTGGAGATCACCAGGAGTTCTCCAGGTGATCTCCAGGAGTTCTCCAGGAGTCCTCCAGGTGATCTCCAGGAGTCCTCCAGGTGATCTCCAGGAGTTCTCCAGGAGTCCTCCAGGTGATCTCCAGGAGTCCTCCAGGTGATCTACAGGTGATCTCCAGGAGTCCTCCAGGTGATCACCTGGAGATCACCAGGAGTTCTCCAGGTGATCTCCAGGAGTTCTCCAGGAGTCCTCCAGGTGATCTTCAGGAGTCCTCCAGGTGATCACCTGGAGATCACCAGGAGTCCTCCAGGTGATCTCCAGAAGTCCTCCAGGTGATCTCCAGGAGTTCTCCAGGAGTCCTCCAGGTGATCTCCAGGAGTCCTCCAGGTGATCTCCAGGTGATCTCCAGGAGTCCTCCAGGTGATCTCCAGGTGATCTCCAGGAGTCCTCCAGGTGATCTCCAGGATTCCTCCAGGAGTTCTCCAGGAGTCCTCCAGGTGATCTCCAGGAGTCCTCCAGGTGATCTCCAGGATTCCTCCAGGTGATCTCCAGGAGTCCTCCAGGTGATCTCCAGGAGTTCTCCAGGAGTCCTCCTAGTGATCTCCAGAAGTTCTCCAGGAGTCCTCCAGGTGATCTCCAGGAGTCCTCCAGGTGATCTCCAGGAGTCCTCCAGGTGATCTACAGGAATCTTCCAGCCTCTAGTTGCTTTTTAACGACCTGCACAGTTGTTGTTTTCTGCATTTATAAACCCAGTGGATTTATGGATATTATTGAGTTTTATTATTAAATAAATAACCGTTGTTTTAGAAACTGTTGGTGACGACGTGTCTGTGATTAGTCTGAACCTTGAGCTTAGGAGCTCTTATGTTGCTCAGGTAGTGAGGTTCTCCTGGTGGTCCAGAGGTAAACAGGTGAGGAAACAGCGACATGAACTCTTCCCTGATAATGAAACATTTACTTTAATACAAACAGAGCAGTTAACAAAACCTCAAACAATCTCTGAGCTGTCCTTTATCAGGAACTTGTTGCTGCAGAACCTTTGATCAGAACCAGCTTAGCGAGTCCAGGCCAGTCTGGAGGCTCCGTCTGACGGCTCTGTGTGAACCCAACAGGGGCGAGTCGTTCGACGGCACCACGGTGGGGATGGCGTCCCAGTCCTCCATGTGTTCCAGAGACAGATCAGGAGGCGTCAACGTGGTGAGACCCAGTCTGCTCCCTAAACCCTCCTCTTCCTGTTTGAAACCGCCTGCTGTCTCCCCGGGCAATCAGCATTCACCGTCTCTTTCTCAGGATCACCTGGTCAGCGTTTTGGGCGTGGCCTCCACCGTCGCCCACGAACTCGGTCACAACCTGGGGATGAGGCACGACACGGACGAACGCCGCTGCTCCTGCGAAAATGAGCCTCGCCTCGGAGGATGCATCATGGAGCCATCAACTGGGTCAGGACCAGAACCATGTGTTCCCCTCTGTACTTCCTCTGGTTCTCCTAGTATATTGTAGATCTGGGATGAGGAGTTCCTCTGAGGCAGCAGGAAATGAGAACGTTCGCCATTAAAATGAGTCGGGAAGCTAATTCATGAAGCGTTCTCGTCCTCCTGATGGCAACCAAAGATACAGATGAAGGTCCGATGAGACACGATACTATTCGGACCTTCGCTCACAATCCAGCTAACGGCACCTCAGGAATCCCCCTATAAATGCATCCTGTCTGTCAGACCTCAGCTGATGAGGAAACGACAGCATAACGGGGGAAAAAGTGGTCAAATAAAACCTTTGAAATAATCATTTTTGGTCTTTTTAAGCGGATTATGTGTCCATCCTTCCTGTCTTGGTCAGTCCATGGGTAGAAACTCTGTCCCTGCTGACCTCCGCAGCTCCTCGTTGTGGCTAAAAGGATTAAACTGTCTGATCTCCTTGTGTTGTGGCTCACCTGTGCACCTCTGACTCCAGCTTCATGCCCGGTCAGCAGTTCAGCAGCTGCAGCGCCGCCGATCTGTCCGTCAGCCTGCTGCACGGCGGCGGTATGTGTCTGTTCAACGTACCGCAGCCCGACCGCCTGCTGGGAGGACCTCGCTGTGGAAATCTGTACGTGGAGAAGGGAGAGGAGTGTGACTGCGGCCTGCTGGAGGTACCCACCTGTCCACCTTACATACTCACCTGTCCACTTTAAATACTCACCTGTCCACCCTTAATACTCACCTGGCCACCTTAAATACTCATCTGTCCACCTTAAATACTCACATGTCCACCATAAAAACTCACCTTTCCACATTAAATACCCACCTGTCCACCTTAAATACTCGCCTGTCCACCTTAAAAACTCACCTGTCCACCTTAAAAACTCACCTGTCCACATTAATACCGACTTGTCCCCCCTAAATTCTCACCTGTCCGCCTTAAAAGCTCACCTGTCCACCTTAAGTACTCACCTGTCCACCTTAAGTAATCACCTGTCCCCCATAAATTCTCACCTGGCCACCTTAAATACTCATCTGTCCACCTTAAATACTCACATGTCCACCATAAAAACTCACCTTTCCACATTAAATACCCACCTGTCCACCTTAAATACTCGCCTGTCCACCTTAAAAACTCACCTGTCCACCTTAAATACCCACCTGTCCACCTTAAAAACTCACCTGTCCACCTTAAAAACTCACCTGTCCACATTAATACCGACTTGTCCCCCTTAAATTCTCACCTGTCCGCCTTAAATACTCACCTGTCCACCTTAAGTACTCACCTGTCCCCCATAAATTGTCAACTGTCCACCTTAATTACATACCTGTCTACCTTCATTACTCACCTGTCACCCTTAACGCTAATGTGTCCACCTTAAATTCTCACCTATCCACCTTAATATCGACCTGTCCACCTTAAAAACTCACCTGTCCACCTTAAATACTCACCTTCACCCTTATTACCGACCTGTCCACCTTAAATACTCACCTGTCCACCTTAATACTCACCTGTCCCCCTTAAATGCTCACCTGTCCACCTTAAATGCTCATCTGTCCACCTTAAATGCTCACCTGTCCACCTTAATACTCACCTGTCCACCTTAAATACTCACCTGTCCACCTTAAATACTCACCTGTCCACCTTAAATACTCACCTGTCCACCTTAAATACTCACCTGTCCACCTTAAAGGCTCACCAGTCCAAATTAAATACTCACCTGTACACCTTAATACTCCCCTGTCCACCTTAAATGCTTCCCTGTCCACCTTAAATGCTCACCTGTCCACCTTAATACTCACCTGTCCACCTTAAAAACTAACCTGTCCACCTTAAAAACTCACCTGTCCACCTTAAAAACTCACCTGTCCACATTAAATACAGACCTGTCCACCTTAAATTCTCACCTGTCCACCTTAAAAACTCACCTGTCCACCTTAAATACTCACCTGTCCAACCTTAATACTCACCTGTCCACCTTAAATGCTCACCTGTCCACCTTAAATGCTCACCTGTCCACCTTAATACTCACCTGTCCACCTAAAAAACTCACCTGTCCACCTTAAAAACTCACCTGTCCACCTTTAAAAACTCACCTGTCCACCCTAATACTCACCTGTCCACATTAAATACCGACCTGTTCACCTTAAATTCTCACCTGTCCACCTTAAATACTCACCTATCCACATTAAATACCGACCTGTCCACCTTGAATTCTCACCTGTCCACCTTAAATACTCACCTATCCATTTTAAATACCCACCTGTCCACCTTAATACTCACCTGTCCACCTTAAATACTCACCTGTCCACCTTAAAAACTCACCTGTCCGCCTTAAATACTCACCTGTCCGCCTTAAATACTCACCTGTCCGCCTTAAATACTCACCTGTCCACCTTAAATACTCACCTGTCACCCTTAACGCTGATGTGTCCACCTTAAATTCTCACCTGTCCACCTTAATACTGACCTGTCCACCTTAAAAACTCACCTGTCCCCCTTTAATACTCACCTGTCCACCTTAAATACTCACCTGTCCATCTTAATTACTCACCTGTCCACCTTTAATACTCACCTGTCTACCTTAATTACTCACCTGTCACCCTTAACACTGATGTGTCCACCTTAAATTCTCACCTGTCCACCTTAATACCGACCTGTCCACCTTAAAAACTCACCTGTCCCCCTTTAATACTCACCTGTCCACCTTAAATACTCACCTGTCCACCTTAAATACCCACCTGTCCACCTTAATACTCACCTGTCCACCTTAAATACTCACCTGTCCACCTTGAATACTCACCTTTCCGCCTTAAATACTCATCTGTCTGCCTTAAATACTCACCTCTCCGCCTTAAATACTCACATGTCCACCTTAGATACTCACCTGTCCACCTTAAATACCCACCTGTCCACCTTAATGCTGACCTTGTAGCTGCTGCTGTTTTTTAATTGAATATTTTACTATTAAATCATAAATCAGCATCATGGCTTCTTTTTTCCTTCCTTCCTGGTTCTTCTTGTCGACGTTGTGCTGGGCTCTGATTGGCCAGGAGTGTGATGACCCGTGCTGTAATGCCTCCACCTGTCAGCTGGTTCCTGGAGCTCAGTGCTCCTCAGACGGTATCTGCTGCGAGGACTGTAAGGTCAGACGAGCTTCATGTCCACAAGTAAAACCCGCTGGCATCAGTCAGAACTTCACCGCCTTCTTCTTCTTCTTCTTCTTGGGTTCAGCTGCGTGTGGCGGGCTCGGTGTGCCGTGAGCCTCTCGGAGAGTGTGACCTTCCGGAGTACTGCACAGGCTCCTCCCCCTACTGCCCCCCTAATGTGTTCCTGCAGAACGGAGAGTCCTGCCAGAACGGCGCCTCCTACTGTTACGGAGGAGTCTGCGCCAACATGGACACCCAGTGCCAGATGCTGTGGGGAACCAGTAAGAACCTTGAGCCTAAACCAGTTTATTCCTGTATAGTGAAACTTGTGGATATTTAAACCAGCTAATGAGTGGTTTCAGCTTTGTTAGCTTTAGCAGCGTCCATCCATCTGAACCCAGTTGGTTCTGGTTCTGTGTCCAGATGCCAGCAGTGCTCCAGCTGTGTGCTTCTCTTCAGTCAACAAACAGGGAAACAAATATGGAAACTGTGGTCAGCTGACCAACGGCTCCTACATCCCCTGTGCAAACCCGTGAGTAAACAAAGCCTACAAATCCCATGATGCCTCAGTGCTCCAGCGAGGTTTCATCTCTCTGTTTGTTGTTTTAGGGACGTTCTCTGCGGCAGGATCCAGTGTCAGGGCGGGACGGAGCGCCCCCTGCTGGGCAGCATCGCCCAGATCCTCACCGTCCGCTTCAACAACAGCGACCTGGTCTGCAGAGGGACTTTCTTCCACTTGGACGATGATGTGTCCGACCCGGCCACCGTGGCCCAGGGCACCGCCTGCGGGCCGGGAAAGGTCAGAACCAGAGCTGAACCGACCCACTGAGACTATTACAGTTCAAATGGACATAGGTGGGGAGTAGAGGTTAGATCTGATTGGCTGAGATTAAAGAGGTTAGATCTGATTGGCTCAGAGTGGCGAGGTTAGATCTGATTGGCTGGGATTAAAGAGGTTGGATCTGATTGGTTGGTGCTAAAGAGGTTGGATCTGATTGGCAGCTTGAGAAATTGTCAAGAAGTCATCAGACCCAACTCGAAGCAGCTGCTTCTGATGAGATTCTCCTCCTCCCAAACACTCAAAAGCTCCCGTCACTCACCTCTATGGCGCTCAGTCATCAACCTCGTGACGCATAGCTCCTACGACTCCAACCTGAGTATTATCCTAGACCCGACGATTCCCTACGGCTAATAGCCTTTCCAAGGTCCTCGCATCACGAGTTCCTGGTTCTTCCATCTCCTCCGCTCCAATAAGACCTTCGGCTGCATCCTTACTCTGCACTTGGAACATCCATCTTCCCAGCAGTGATCTTCCATTGATCGCTGCATTCGTGACAGAAATGATGGCTGCAGTCTGACTCTCCTCCACCTGGAAAAAAAACAAATCCATCCTGCAGTTTGTTGTTTTTGTCTCATATTCAGCTCGTTTGAACTGATCCGGTCTCATTCAGGCCTTCAAAGTATTTATAATACGAACAAATTAGTCAAATTTATTGATTTGAGTTTCTAAGAATCTGTTCATCATACAAAACTAAACTGTAGTTTATGATCGAGATGCTTCTTTGTGTTTTAGTTCATATTAATATTCTCCCGTTTGTGTTTGCAGACTTGTCTGAATCAGAAATGTCAGGATTCGTCCGTGCTCGGCGTGGACGAATGTCGCAGGAAATGCAGCGGTCATGGGGTGAGTCTCCAGTGGACTTTCTGTCTGTTCAAGGGTTTATTGCATAAATCCTCTGTTCTTTATGATCAATAAGCTCTGAACAACCACAGATTCCTGACCCAGAAAACACATGAAACCCTGAAATCAATGTTAATAAAGGGATCACGACTCCAGGCGAAATAATTCATTCATATAAAAGAGAAGATTATTCATATTTTTATTTATTTGTTTCAACATGTTTTTATTTTATAAACTTTTGGTATTATTTGCCATTTATTAAAACAATTTTTTTTTCTATATTTCAAAATGTTTTTACTTAATAAACTTTTGGTGTTATTTGCCTTTTTTTTTTTTTTTTTTTTCTATATTTCAAAATGTTTTAACTTAATAAAATGTTGGTATTATTAGCTTTTTTATTATTTTATTTTTTATCATTTAATTTTTTATGAAATATTTAAACATTAAATATTTAAATAAATATATACATTCATTTTTGTTGTTGTTGATTTTTTGAATTAAGTAATTAGGTTTATTATTACTATTTTTATTATTATTATTATTATTATTATTTTATTGAAGACCAGTTTATAAGATAACTGGGAAGTCTGGTTGAAGGGAAGGAAACGGAAAGGAATGAGGTCTGGATCTGGCCTTTTTGAACAATAGAGTAAATCAAGACTTTTTTTATGTTTTGATTTATAAATATTTTATTATATAGAGCAGATAAAGAGCAGCAGGATCAGTTCAGGCTGCAGCGGCCTGTAGCTGCAGATCAGAGGATGATCAGGTGTGTCTCCTGATCTTCTGCTGTGTTTTCGTGCCTCAGGTGTGCAACAGTAATAAGAACTGTCACTGCGACGTGGGCTGGGCTCCACCTGACTGCAGGTACTCTGGTCATGGAGGCAGCGTGGACAGCGGACCGGCCAGAACCGCTGCAGGTACAGAACCGTCCGACTGACATGGTCTCCTCTCTGGTTCTGCCTTTAACCTCCTGTTTCTTTGTTTAGAGTCCGATCCGGTCCGGGTCGCCCTGCTCGTCATATTCTTCTTCATCCTTCCCATGGTGCTCCTCTTCCTCGCCCTCCGTTTCCCTCGTTTTCGCCGGACCGTCTGCTGCCTCGGACCGAACAGCCCGTTCCACAAAGCCCGGCAGCACAACCGGTAACGCCGACACTCAGAGACCGGTTCCCCCGACGGCAGCTTTAAATCAGCTTCTAACTCTTTTCTTACCCACAATGCAGTGTGACTGACTGTGAGATGTGGGGTTTGGAGTTTGAACCCGCCCACGTCTCCAGGTACTGCTGGACCTGCCGGGTTCTGCTCTGTGGTTGGTCCTGTAGACTCAGAGAGGTGAAGTCCTGCTCTTTAAATGCTTTTTTAAAGGAACAGTACTCATTTGGAGTAGTTATGATCAGTCAGTATCTTACCAGTTGTCACACCTTTCAGTCCAGTTTTCCTTAAGAACCAGAACTGGGTCCACATCTTTACATTTACTGCAGAACCTCTCCAGTCCACACGCATGACCGCCACCTTTACAGTAGCATCCACAAAAAGTCACATTTTTAAATAACTTTAGAACCCCCCATGCTTGAATGCCATCCTGACCAATTTTGAAGATGATACCTCCAAATCTCCAGGGGTTCGTCAAAGCTCGACGCGTGCCGTTTGAAAAATGACACTTTGACCCAAAATGGCCGACTTTCTTTTGGATTTAGAACATGAGTCCCTTTGGTGAGCTTTTGTTTATGTTTAGGCTTCCAAAAAAGCAAGGAAACAATATTAGATCTTTGCAACGTTTTGCTGCTCGGGCCTAATAAACAACATATAAAAGTTTAAATATTTCTTTTTTAGGAAACTGCAACTTCAATGCTTTTATACTTTTTTTTATGCATGAAAACAAAAGATAATATTAGATAAATAACTTTATTTTAGTATTTATTTGGTGCACTGCGGTGAGGGTGGAGTTCCTTCCATTCAAATTCCAGCTGCTGCTGCAAAACAACTCAGACGTCACCGACTAATATTTAACACATTATTACAGTTAAAGGTCCAGTCTGCTTATGCTAGAATACAAATACAGCTACATGTACCAAGTTATAATAATATACCAGTTAGTTGTGTTGTTTCTAAGTGGGTAACATACTGACTGCTCAGAAGTGCTCGTTCCAACCCCACGGCCTGAACTTTTAAGTCTTCAGCTCTTCACCTCCCTGACCGCCTCAGATATGTTCAGAGCTGATGTAAAACCACTTAAAGCTGCACTCATTCAGATTTTAGGCCAACAAGCCTGATCAGAGCAGAGAGGATTCTGGGTAATAAAGTCCTCAGCGTTGAGACCTTTTGTGCAGCTTTAAGTTTATTCAGACAGTTGAGAACGAACCTCCAAGTTCCCGTCGGTAGTCAGACATACAGGTGAAACTTGAACAAATAGAATATCGTCCAAAAGTTCATTTATTTCAGTAATTCAACTTAAATGGTGAAACTAATATATGATATAGACTCATAACATGCAAAGCCAGATACTTCAAGCCTTTATTTGTTATAATGTTGATGATTATGGCTTACAGCTTATGAAAACCCCAAATTCAAAACCTCAGAAAATTAGAATATTACATGAAATCAATAAAACGAGGATTTTAAATAGAAATATGTGGGACTTCTGTAAAGTATAATGGTCTGGGCTCCTTTTGCATCAATGACTGCCTCAATGCGGCGTAGCATGGATGCTATCAGCCTGTAGCTCGGCTGAGATGTTATGGAAGACCTTCAGCTCTTCTGCATTGTTCCGTCTCATGTCTCTCATCTTTCTCTTGGTGATGCTCCATAGATTCTCTATGGGGGTCAAAGGTCACAGTAATCCCACAGTCATTGAAGCAGGTTCTGGTACTTTAGGCAGTGTGGGCAGGTACCAAGTCCTGCTGGAGAATGAAATTCAATTCAATTCAAAATCAGCATCTCCATAAAGCTGGTCGGCAGAAGGAAGCATGCAGTTCTCCAACATGTCCTGGTAGATGGCGCCGTTGAGTCTGGACTTAATAAAGCTCAGTGACCAACAGCAGCAGATGACATGGATCCCCACATCAACACAGACTGTGGAAACTTCAACCATCTTGGATTGTGTTCCTCTCCATTCTTCCTCCAGACTCTGGGACCTTTGGTTTCTAAATCAGATCCAACATTTACAGTTCTTTTTTTCTTTAGCCCAGGTAAGACGCTTCTGATGTTGTTTGTTGTTCAGAAGTGTTTTGACAAGAGGAATAGGACATGTGAAGCTCATGTCCAGGATCCGTCTGTTGTGTGGAGGCTCTTGATGCTCTAACTCCAGCCTCAGTCCGCTCCTTGTGAAGGTCCCCAACACTTTTCCTGACAATCCTCTCCGGGCTGCACTCATCCCTGCTGCTTGTGCATCTTTTCCTTCCACATAACTTTCTATTAATGTGCTTTGATGCAGCACTTTGGGAACATCCAGCTTCTTTTGGCTTTCCTCCTTATGGGGGTCAATGATGGTTTTCTGCTGTCAGGTCAGCAGTTTTCCCCATGATTGTGATTCCTACTGAACCAGACTGAGAGACCATTTAAAGCCACAGGAACCATTTGCAGGTCTTTTGGATTCATTAGCTAATTAGATCGTGACACTTTGAGACTAAAATATTAAACATTTTCAGAAAATTTTAATTTTCTGAGATTGTGAATTTGGGGTTTTCATAAGCTGTAAACCATAATCATAACAATTATAACAAATAAAGGCTCGCTTTGCATTAAATGAGTCTATATCATACATTAGTTTCACCTTTTAAGTTGAATTACTGAAATAAATGAACTTTTGGACGATATTCAAATTTTTCTAGTTTGACCTGAAGATTGTGTGATGTTGTGTGTTCTGTTACGCTGAGAAGCTCCAACATGAAACCCAGAGAGAATCCAGATGTTCTCCCGATGCGTCGGTTCTCCGATCCACCGACTCTGAAGGCGTTTTATTGACACGCCGTGAAACACGCTGAGATTTCACCTCGGTCGCAGCCAAACCATGAAACCTCCTTTCCGTGTTGTCCAGGACGCCGGCGATGGAGCGAGTGGACGGCAGGAACGGAGAGCAGGTCCGACCCCTGAGATACCACCTGAACCCGCCGCCGGACATCCCGCTGGCTCCATCCCAGAAAGAGGTAACCATGACAGCAGCGTCAACACTTCCTCACTATTCCAAGTCGCTACGGAGACGTGGCTTGTTTTATACTCCACAGCGGCAGGAAGGCTGACCTCAGTAATCCAAGCTGAGCCAGTAGCGATGCCCGATTCAAATTCAAGTGCAGTGTAAAGCTTTAACCTGAAGAGGGCACTTTTTGGTATAAAAAAAAATTCGAAATGTTCTAAAATACCTAAAATAATGACCCGACATGTAGACAGCACTGTTAGACACTCATTTATTCAGTTTATCAGCAAAATAAATTGATTTAGGGGATGAGTTGCTCTTTAACCTCAACAGAGCTGTGGTAGTACCAGATTTAAAACAACAGCCATGACACAATACCTTTACCCCACTAATAGAAACCGTGTTGTATGAATATTGTTTTGCATCATTGTTCCCTCATTTGTAATTATGGTCTGGGTTCAGTCTCCATGGTAACCAGCTGCCGCTCTGGCCGATCATTTCTGCTTCAGGTTTTAATCTCAGATCTTCTTCACATCATCGGGACACAGACGGATCTGCTGTGTCCTGAAAGCTGTTAGCTTTTCAGCAACGCTGGTACTTCCCCGCTGGATTCAGATGTGTTGCTATGGAGACGGTCATAAACATGTGATTTAGTTTCCCGACGGGTGGGTATCCATCCCATCGTTAGCGAGTGAGGGCTGAACAACAATGTTGTTTTTCTTTTAGTGAGACAAACGTTGAGATTTGAAAAGATGTTTTGGTACCAGCTGACAGGGATGAGGGTGGAAATCCGCTCTATCACACACCTGGGACTCCATCCTCCAGCAGCGGTCTGTGGGGGCGGGGCTAGACGGCTGATAAACGACGCGGCAGCAGCAGGTCGGATGACGCTCTGATGAAGACTAAAGTGCACATTTTGAAAACATTTTTTAAAACCTCGACGTTTGTCTTACTGAAAGATCAAGAAAATGATTATACTGCGGAGGCAAAATGAATTTAAATCAACATATATCCGTGTCTAAGCACAGCGCATTCTGTGCTTCCTCAGTCCGTCAGCTCGGTCACTTGGCCGGTTCCTCTACAGTCCCCTCCTCCAGAAGGAGCCGTCCACCATCCTCCATTCATCTTCGTCCTCATTCCTATCAGGAAACAACAACCAACTCATCTCCACAGTTTCAGATCAGATCCAGTCAGGTTTTCACCTCACGCTGTGAATTAGTTGATCGATCAGATTCTGCAGCCAAAGATCAAAACGAGACCAGAGCTGCAGCATTCTGATCAATCTGACTCTAGATAGACTTTAAATACATAGTTTTAATCCAGTCTAGATCTGTTTTAAATCGGATTTAAATCCAGTCTAGATCGGGTTCTAATGCAATTTAGATCTGGTTTAAATCAAGCCTAAATCTGGTTTAAATCCAGTCTAAATCTGGTTTTGATCTGGTTTAAATCCAGTCTAGATCTGGTTTAAATCAAGCCTAAATCTGGTTTAAATCCAGTCTAAATCTGGTTTTGATCTGGTTTAAATACAGTCTAGATCTGGTTTAAATCAAGCCTAAATCTGGTTTAAATCCAGTCTAGATCTTGTTTTAAATCTGATTTAAATCCAGCCTAAATCTGATTTAAATCCAGTCTAGATCTGGTTTTGATCTGGTTTAAATACAGTCTTAATCTTGTTTGAATCCACCTTAAATCTGGTTTAAATCCAGTTTAGAGCTGCCTAAATCCGGTTTATATCCAGTCTAGATCTGGTTTAAATCCAGCCTAAATCTGGTTTAAATTTAGCCAAAATCTGGTTTGAATTCAGTCTAGATCTGGTTTGAATACAGTCTAGATCTGGTTTAAATACAGTCTAGATTTGGTTTAAATCCAGTCTAGATCTGGTTTAAATACAGCCTAAATCTTTTTTGAATCCACCTTAAATCTGGTTTAAATCCAGTCTAGATCTGGTTTAAATACAGCCTAAATCTGATTTAAATCCAGTCTAGATCTGGTTTGAATACACCCTAAATCTTGTTTGAATCCACCTTAAATCTGGTTTAAATCCAGTTTAGAGCTGCCTAAATCTGGTTTATATCCAGTCTAGATCTGGTTTAAATCCAGCCTAAATCTGGTTTAAATTTAGCCAAAATCTGGTTTGAATTCAGTCTAGATCTGGTTTGAATACAGTCTAGATCTGGTTTAAATACAGTCTAGATTTGGTTTAAATCCAGTCTAGATCTGGTTTAAATACAGCCTAAATCTTTTTTGAATCCACCTTAAATCTGGTTTAAATCCAGTCTAGATCTGGTTTAAATACAGCCTAAATCTTGTTTGAATCCACCTTAAATCTTAAATCCAGTTTAGAGCTGCCTAAATCTGGTTTATATCCAGTCTAGATCTGGTTTAAATCCAGCCAAAATCTGGTTTAAATACATCCTAAATCTTGTTTGAATCCACCTTAAATCTGGTTTAAATCCAGTTTAGAGGTGCCTAAATCTGGTTTATATCCAGTCTAGATCTGATTTAAATCCAGTCTAGATCTGGTTTAAATACATCCTAAATCTTGTTTGAATCCACCTTAAATCTGGTTTAAATCCAGTTTAGAGGTGCCTAAATCTGGTTTATATCCAGTCTAGATCTGGTTTGAATCCAGCCAAAATCTGGTTTAAATCCAGTCTAGATCTGGTTTAAATACAGCCTAAATCTTGTTTGAATCCACCTTAAATCTGGTTTAAATCCAGTTTAGAGCTGCCAAAATCTGGTTTAAATCCAGTCTAGATCTGGTTTAAATACAGCCTAAATCTTGTTTTAATCCACTTTAAATCTGGTTTAAATCCAGTTTAGAGCTGCCTAAATCTGGTTTATATCCAGTCCAGATCTGGTTTAAATCCAGCCAAAATCTGGTTTAAATCCAGTCTAGATCTGGTTTAAATACAGCCTAAATCTTGTTTGAATCCACCTTAAATCTGGTTTATATCCAGTCTAGATCTGGTTTAAATCCAGCCAAAATCTGGTTTAAATCCAGCCTAAATCTGGTTTAAATTTAGCCAAACTCTGGTTCGAATTCAGTCTAGATCTGGTTTGAATACAGTCTAGATCTGGTTTAAATACAGCCTAAATCTTGTTTGAATCCACCTTAAATCTGGTTTATATCCAGTCTAGATCTGGTTTAAATACAGCCTAAATCTTGTTTGAATCCACCTTAAATCTGGTTCATATCCAGTCTAAATCTTGTTTGAATCCACCTTAAATCTGGTTTAAATCAGTCTAGATCTGGTTTAAATACAGCCTAAATCTTGTTTGAATCCACCTTAAATCTGGTTTAAGTCCAGTTTAGGGCTGCCTATATCTGGTTTATATCCAGTCTAGATCTGGTTTAAATTTAGCCAAAATCTGGTTTGAATTCAGTCTAGATCTGGTTTAAATACAGTCTAGATCTGGTTTAAATCCAGTCTAGATCTGGTTTAAATACAGCCTAAATCTTGTTTGAATCCACCTTAAATCTGATTTAAATCCAGTCTAGATCTGTTTTAAATACAGCCTAAATCTTGTTTGAATCCACCGTAAATCTGGTTTAAATACATTTTAGATAGGGTTTAAATCCAGCCAAAATCTGGTTTATATCCAGTCTAGATCTGATTTAAATCCAGTCTAGATCTGGTTTAAATACATCCTAAATCTTGTTTGAATCCACCGTAAATCTGGTTTAAATACATTTTAGATAGGGTTTAAATCCAGCCAAAATCTGGTTTATATCCAGTCTAGATCTGATTTAAATCCAGTCTAGATCTGTTTTAAATACAGCCTAAATCTTGTTTGAATCCACCGTAAATCTGGTTTAGATACATTTTAGATAGGGTTTAAATTCAGCCAAAATCTGGTTTATATCCAGTCTAGATCTGGTTTGAATCCAGCCAAAATCTGGTTTAAATCCAGTCTAGATCTGGTTTAAATACAGCCTAAATCTTGTTTGAATCCACCTTAAATCTGGTTTAAATCCAGTTTAGAGCTGCCAAAATCTGGTTTAAATCCAGTCTAGATCTGGTTTAAATCCAGTCTAGATCTGGTTTAAATACAGCCTAAATCTTGTTTTGATCCACCTTAAATCTGGTTTATATCCAGTTTAGAGCTGCCTAAATCTGGTTTATATCCAGTCTAGATCTGGTTTAAATCCAGCCAAAATCTGGTTTAAATCCAGCCTAAATCTGGTTTAAATTTAGCCAAAATCTGGTTCGAATTCAGTCTAGATCTGGTTTGAATACAGTCTAGATCTGGTTTAAATCCAGTCTAGATCTGGTTTAAATACAGCCTAAATCTTGTTTGAATCCACCTTAAATCTGGTTTATATCCAGTCTAGATCTGGTTTAAATACAGCCTAAATCTTGTTTGAATCCACCTTAAATCTGGTTTATATCCAGTCTAAATCTTGTTTGAATCCACCTTAAATCTGGTTTAAATCAGTCTAGATCTGGTTTAAATACAGCCTAAATCTTGTTTGAATCCACCTTAAATCTGGTTTAAGTCCAGTTTAGAGCTGCCTATATCTGGTTTATATCCAGTCTAGATCTGGTTTAAATTTAGCCAAAATCTGGTTTGAATTCAGTCTAGATCTGGTTTAAATACAGTCTAGATCTGGTTTAAATACAGTCTAGATCTGGTTTAAATACAGTCTAGATCTGGTTTAAATACAGTCTAGATCTGGTTTAAATACAGTCTAGATCTGGTTTAAATCCAGTCTAGATCTGTTTTAAATACAGCCTAAATCTTGTTTGAATCCACCGTAAATCTGGTTTAAATACATTTTAGATAGGGTTTAAATCCAGCCAAAATCTGGTTTATATCCAGTCTAGATCTGATTTAAATCCAGTCTAGATCTGGTTTAAATACATCCTAAATCTTGTTTGAATCCACCTTAAATCTGGTTTAAATCCAGTTTGGAGCTGCCTAAATCTGGTTTATATCCAGTCTAGATCTGGTTTGAATCCAGCCAAAATCTGGTTTAAATCCAGTCTAGATCTGGTTTAAATACAGCCTAAATCTTGTTTGAATCCACCTTAAATCTGGTTTAAATCCAGTTTAGAGCTGCTAAAATCTGGTTTAAATCCAGTCTAGATCTGGTTTAAATCCAGTCTAGATCTGGTTTAAATACAGCCTAAATCTTGTTTAAATCCACCTTAAATCTGGTTTATATCCAGTCTAGATCTTGTTTGAATCCACCTTAAATCTGGTTTAAGTCCAGTTTGGAGCTGCCTATATCTGGTTTATATCCAGTCTAGATCTGGTTTAAATTTAGCCAAAATCTGGTTTGAATTCAGTCTAGATCTGGTTTAAATCCAGTCTAGATCTGGTTTAAATCCAGTCTAGATCTGGTTTAAATACAGCCTAAATCTTTTTTGAATCCACCTTAAATCTGATTTAAATCCAGCCTAAATCTGGTTTAAATCCAGTCTAGATCTGTTTTAAATACAGCCTAAATCTTGTTTGAATCCACCGTAAATCTGGTTTAAATACATTTTAGATAGGGTTTAAATCCAGCCAAAATCTGGTTTATATCCAGTCTAGATCTGATTTAAATCCAGTCTAGATCTGGTTTAAATACATCCTAAATCTTGTTTGAATCCACCTTAAATCTGGTTTAAATCCAGTTTAGAGCTGCCTAAATCTGGTTTATATCTAGTCTAGATCTGGTTTGAATCCAGCCAAAATCTGGTTTAAATCCAGTCTAGATCTGGTTTAAATACAGCCTAAATCTTGTTTGAATCCACCTTAAATCTGGTTTAAATCCAGTTTAGAGCTGCCAAAATCTGGTTTAAATCCAGTCTAGATCTGGTATAAATCCAGTCTAGATCTGGTTTAAATACAGTCTAGATCTGGTTTAAATACAGTCTAGATCTGGTTTAAATCCAGTCTAGATCTGTTTTAAATACAGCCTAAATCTTGTTTGAATCCACCGTAAATCTGGTTTAAATACATTTTAGATAGGGTTTAAATCCAGCCAAAATCTGGTTTATATCCAGTCTAGATCTGATTTAAATCCAGTCTAGATCTGGTTTAAATACATCCTAAATCTTGTTTGAATCCACCTTAAATCTGGTTTAAATCCAGTTTGGAGCTGCCTAAATCTGGTTTATATCCAGTCTAGATCTGGTTTGAATCCAGCCAAAATCTGGTTTAAATCCAGTCTAGATCTGGTTTAAATACAGCCTAAATCTTGTTTGAATCCACCTTAAATCTGGTTTAAATCCAGTTTAGAGCTGGTAAAATCTGGTTTAAATCCAGTCTAGATCTGGTTTAAATCCAGTCTAGATCTGGTTTAAATACAGCCTAAATCTTGTTTAAATCCACCTTAAATCTGGTTTATATCCAGTCTAGATCTTGTTTGAATCCACCTTAAATCTGGTTTAAGTCCAGTTTGGAGCTGCCTATATCTGGTTTATATCCAGTCTAGATCTGGTTTAAATTTAGCCAAAATCTGGTTTGAATTCAGTCTAGATCTGGTTTAAATCCAGTCTAGATCTGGTTTAAATCCAGTCTAGATCTGGTTTAAATACAGCCTAAATCTTTTTTGAATCCACCTTAAATCTGATTTAAATCCAGCCTAAATCTGGTTTAAATCCAGTCTAGATCTGTTTTAAATACAGCCTAAATCTTGTTTGAATCCACCGTAAATCTGGTTTAAATACATTTTAGATAGGGTTTAAATCCAGCCAAAATCTGGTTTATATCCAGTCTAGATCTGATTTAAATCCAGTCTAGATCTGGTTTAAATACATCCTAAATCTTGTTTGAATCCACCTTAAATCTGGTTTAAATCCAGTTTAGAGCTGCCTAAATCTGGTTTATATCTAGTCTAGATCTGGTTTGAATCCAGCCAAAATCTGGTTTAAATCCAGTCTAGATCTGGTTTAAATACAGCCTAAATCTTGTTTGAATCCACCTTAAATCTGGTTTAAATCCAGTTTAGAGCTGCCAAAATCTGGTTTAAATCCAGTCTAGATCTGGTTAAAATCTAGTCTAGATCTGGTTTAAATACAGCCTAAATCTTGTTTTAATCCACCTTAAATCTGGTTTATATCCAGTCTAGATCTGGTTTAAATCCAGCCAAAATCTGGTTTAAATTTAGTCAAAATCTGGTTTGAATTCAGTCTAGATCTGGTTTAAATCCAGCCTGCATCATTTTAAAGCAAAGGGGTAAAACTGATAAAGGAAGTGAAACAAACTGCTCTGATTGGTCAGATCTGAGACCGCCGCATGTCGGAGGAAGTGAAACCTGACAGCGTGAGCGGCGTCTGCTTTCCTTTCTCTTTTTAATCCCCCTACATTAACACTCCTGCTGCTTTCTGCCTCTGCTTCCTGTCTTCTCTCCAATCAGGTTCATGACAGACCTGCTCCTCCCACTAAGCCCCTCCCCCCCGACCCCACCCTAACACCCCTGCAGCAGGTAACCGAACACCTGACCTGTTCAGTGTGTGTTTGTGCTTCTCGCTGGGTCTCAGCTGTGGCTCTGTGGTTGGTGGTTTGTTGTCGTCTCGATGTCGCCGTGTGTGTCGTCTCGCCTTTTATTGTTTGTGTCTACATGTTGGATTGTTTCTGAAATTATGGTAAATGTAGAAAAACAGAGATCTATTTTTCTATGTGATCCACAGACCTTCAACAGCTGAATTTATTTAATGTTTTCATTTATTTAAGAAAAGCAGGATATTAATTTAACACACAATCTGAAGGTTTTCATTTCACATGCATCGATCTCTTAATCAGGCTATCCCACCATTTTTATATATGATTTTAATGTTTATGTCTGAAATCATATCTTACATCCATTTCCATCAAACCAGACCAGGTGCTTGTCCTCACTGGATCAGGTTGGTTTGGAACGTTTTTTTAATTTACTCAGGTTATCTTCGTCTGATTTCCAAATTTGGTCGGAAACTTCTACGTTTGAGAAAAATGCAACACCAAAAACAACAGAAATCTGTAAGAGGGTAAGACGGTATGAATCAGTTAAGTGCTTCAGCGAAGATAACTTCTTTACAAAGCCTCTCCAAAAGGCTGTTTAGGCTCTAAACATGGATGGAAGTAACAGTCCTATTAGCTGTAGTCAGAACAAGAACACTGGTGCCTTTAGGATCACTAATATTGGGGTCACTAATAGGGTCATTAAGTGTATTAATGGAGCCACGAATAGAGCCAAATAAGGTAATGGGGCCATAAAGGTAATTATTTGGGATATTAAGGTCATTATTGGGGCCATTAAGGTCAAATATTGGGGCCATTAAGGTCAAATATTTGGGCAATTAAGGTCAATTATTGGGGCCATTAAGGTCATTATTGGGGCCATTAAGGTCATTATTGGGGCCATTAAGGTTATTATTCGGGCCATAAAGGTCACTGATGGAGCAGCTGAGATCAATATTAGGCCATTAAGGTCATTTTTGGGGCCATTAAGGTCATTATTTGGGCCATAAAGGTCATTATTGGGGCCATTTAGGTCATTATTGGGTCCAATAATGTCATTATTTGGGCCATAAAGGTCATTATTGGGGCCATTAAGGTCATTATTGGGGCCATTAAGGTCATTATTGGGGCCATTAAGGTCATTGTTGGGGCCATTAAGGTGACTAAGTGAGCCAATAGGAGCATGTGAGTCCTACCATTTATTCACCTCAGTGATGATCCAAAAATGTCCCTAATGATGCCAAGCGACTTTTTTTTGTGTGACTTTCTGACTAAGTGCCTGAAGAGACGAGTCAGGGCTTCAGATCAGGTATTAGGAAGATGAGGCCTCCTCTGTTTAGTTTTGTGTTTTCTTTCTGTAGAAAGAGAACAAGTCACGTTGCTTTTTACTGAACCTCTTAAGGCCGTCATGTCCAGGGTGATGAGAATCTACACCAACAGAATGAGTCGGTTACATAAATCTGATGCAGAGAAGGTTTCTGATGGCTTAAACAGAGTTGAACCGAATTTATTTGAAACTATTAACTCTGTAGCAAACCGACTTCAATTAGAGGCTTTCCAGAGACGTCGAACTGCTCCTTTATCTTCAGGACTCGTCTCTTTCTTCTGAACTCTGACTCGCTCTTCTTCTCACTTTTATTTCTACTGCTTCAGTCGGTTAAAGCGCGACCATCTGCCCCCACCAAGCCTCTGCCCCCTGACCCCCCCACTCCCAGCAACCAGGTAGGCCCACCGCTACCTGCAGTCTTCCTGTCTGACCCGTCTATGTCCGCGGTCCTGATCCAATCAGCCTCTCTCTGTATTTGCTCCCTGGAACGCTTTAATATGCAAACATCAACATAACAGGAATATTAACATAATAATATATCAAATTGTTGTGTATTTATTCCAGATTTCTGTAGATCAGTTGATTTCCCATCTTTTTTTACATTTCCTGTTTGATTATGCTGTTAATAGAGTTACTTGTTAATTTATTTTTCACATTTTTATATATTGATTTCCACCCCATTTCTTTTTTCCATAAGATTATTAGCATTTTATTTCATTGTGTATTTATTTATAAGTTTATTTACAAACGATTTAGAGGAAAAGCATAAAATCCATTTAAAATCAAACTATATCACCAGTGAGGTTGACCTAAAAGCAAAATGTGAATAAACACAAGTAGTTTACATTATTATATTTTTCTGTTTTTTGTTTTTTTTTATTTTATTTTTCACTTTCAGTAATTTTCATTCTGATTTATTGAAGTTTCAGTTGAAGTATTTGTTGCTGCAGATGAATATTAATGCTTAGAGACTAACTGGTTCTGCTGTCAAACATTTCTGTCTCGGTTTTGTTTCTCCGGACTGAATCCGGTTCTGTCTGCATGCAGCCGGTCTTACTGACGTCACTTCTGTCTCCGTCTTCATCTCAACCCTTCTTTCTCTCTCTCCTCACTAACCTTTCAGCCGCCGGCGAGTCGACCAGCTCCGCCCAACAAGCCCCTCCCCCCCGACCCTGTCACACCTGTACAGGTACGCTGCATGCTGCTGAGCTGGCAGACTGTAGGACTCCTGATTGATTGGCTGATCTGATCCTGATGGGTTGTAGTGGTTAGGACCTGCTGATTGATGATCTAGTGGATGAATCTGAGGTGATTAGATGTTCAGGAGAGCGCTGCAGTTTCCGAAGTCCCTGAACCTAACAGTAGTTGTCTTGGTAACAGTTGCTTAGTCAACTAATTAACAGTTAATTAATTAACAACTTTATTTCAGAGAAATTTTTGGACGTCTGAGAGCTTTTCTCTCTCCGAAGATGACCTCTCAAACTTCTCTCTGTTTTAAGGTTTCTGTACCACTCAAGCCCATGGTACCCAAAAAGCCCCGCCCTCCAGCTCCGCCCACTCAGCCGCCACAGACCGGCTACGCCCCCAACACCAAGCCAGCGGTGCATGGAGCCGTCACGCCTGCAGCTGGTCCTCACAGGTACGCCTGATTCCCTGGGAAACCATCCATCCATCCATCTATTGTCTGCACCACTTAGTCTTGAAGGTTTGGTTGTGTGTGATTGTGGTAGGGGTGGTTATTGGGTAGAAAGGTTTCAGATAAATGCAGATTTTAGAACAATATCTAAAGAAAGGACATAACCGCTTTAAACGATCGTAGAAGTCTGAGGATTTATTAGGAGACTGGATCGGAACTTTGGCTCAGTCTTGTGGTCCTGTAACCATATTTAGAAACAGTCACTGTCTCTGTTTGCAGACGACCTCCTCTTCGCCCGAATCGACCGCCGGTTCCACCGAAGTTCGAGTCGTCGCCTCCGCTGTAGCCGCAGAGCAGCTCTGAGTTACTGATGGGCGGAGCGCCTGGAGGTGGAGAAGATGAAGGTGGAGGTGAAGGTCATGTCCTTCCTTTTGTTCCTTTAGGAAATCCAACTGGAAACTGACTGTATCTCGGTGCCTTGCTCAGCAGCATCTCTGCACAGATAATGCTAACATTTGGGATTCTAACCTGCAACTGTTGCTGCTGATAGTCGCCCTATAGCGCCCCCTGCTGGCACCATCGAATTGAGTGCCTTGCCCAGGAACACAGGGGAGAGAAATCAAACCAGGGCTCAAACTTTAGTGTTAGGACCAATTCTTTATGAGGAACCATCTGCACACCTTCTGATTAGACCGTTCATCAGGAGGAACCATCAACACACCTTCTGATTGGACCGTTCATCAGGAGGAACCATCAACACACCTTCTGATTGGGCGTTCATCGGGAGGAACCATCAACACACCTTCTGATTGGACCGTTTATCGGGAGGAACCATCAACACACCTTCTGATTGGACCGTTCATCGGGAGGAACCATCAACACACCTTCTGATTGGACCGTTCATCGGGAGGAACCATCAACACACCTTCTGATTGGACCGTTCATCGGGAGGACCCATCAACACACCTGATTGGACCGTTTATCGGGAGGACCCATAAGATGTTCCTTCATGTTTATATCCCCATAAACTTCTAATACCTCCAGTTTAAAATGAGAGACAAATGTTGAGATTTGTTTTGTTGAAGGAAAAACTCTTGTGAGAGTTTGTAGACTGTAGATGTTTTTACTCCAACGTTCAGAAATATTTGTAGTTCAAATTTAATACAAAATGTTTTGATGGGAGAGAAAAATCTTCACACAGTCGACTCATTTAGAAATAAAACATCCAACAAATCATGGCTGAAGGCCACTTATTACTAATCAGCACAATGAGGAGGCCCACTCTTCTTCTGCTTCTTCTGTTTCTTCTTCAGCTTCTTCTTCTGTTTCGTCTTCTGCTTCTTTTGGTTCTTCTGTTTCTTCAACTCCTGCTTTTTCTTCAGCTTCTTCTTCAGCGTCTTTTTCTTCTGCTCACCCAGTGAAATATCCAGAACCTCCTGGATCTAACCAGGTTCTCCATCAAATCGTAGGTCATTCTGTCTCCTTCCAGCCAGGGTGTCTCCCAAAGCTAGAGGACTTAAAGGTTTCGGACCAATCAGAGCCCGGAATGCAGGGACACGCCCACTCTCTCATTCCTTCCCAGTAGATTTCAGCTCTGGATGGCTCTAGAGAAACTGGACCTGAAGGTTCTGTTGAACCCGTCTCCTCTGTTCTCCATGACTCAGCGTTTTCCGGGTCCCTGGTTCTTCCATGAGTCAGCAGCTTCATCGCTGCGTGGTTCTGAGGTTCTGAAGGGTCAAACGGCAGGAAGCAGAGGTTCTGGATTTTATTACAGCCCTTCCTTTCCAGCTGTTCCACATTTCTTTCATATTTCTTCTTTTTTGCTCATCTTTTGGTGAACTAATAGAGATGTGCCGATTCACCACAAATCGATTAATTATGATGTGAAACGTGCAAAATTGATACCGATTCAAAAGTGTTGAAAAATCGATTATTTTTCACTATAATTAAATGAGAAAAACATAAAAGTCTGACGTGCCGCACGGACATCTTTAGGGACGGACCGGCGACACTGTTTCAGCCATGCAGCGTGCAATGTACAAAAAATGGCAAATATTTTGCACTTTAAGGAACTCTGGGTAATGACCGTATCTTCCCGATATGCGCGTGTCTCCACTGCTTCGGGCCGGGCCAACAGGACCGTTTCAGGAACCAAAGGAGTACCTGTATGGGGGTATGTACTCGGAACGGCCCGATCGAGTCGCTCAGCGGGAGCTGTGGTTACATCGCGCTGATTGGTTGTGATTCAGAGGAAAAGGAGCCGACATCGCCAAACAACCGGCTTTGTAAAAATAAGAAGAGTTGCTGGTGAAGCAGTTGATAACAAACTACGCAGCAACACGCCCTGCTTCTTCTTCTGCTGCTCTGTGCGCCTTTTTGTTCTGATCAGTGACGCTGCTCGCTGCTGAAACAGTCGTGATATGCGGACGTCTTTAAAGGGCCGCTTGTGTTAGGAGACACAGAGGAGCGGGTCCACAGATTTACCCCGTCAGAATAAGATCTGGTTAAATTAACGCTCCTATAGTTGTGAAAGAAGCGTCTCTGTTGTTGTGCATCATGTTAGCAGCAGCAACATGTTCCACTTTATCGGTTCTATCCGGGGCGTCCTCCCCGAGCTGCAGCTCATGTTTACCAGACGTCAGCCCAAGTGGAGCTTTAAGTCTGAAACAGGAAGGAAATGTCCTTCATTCCATCCCATAATATGTGGCAGAGAGCAGCGTACTCATAGCTGGTAGATTAGTTTGTGTGTATGACAGGTGGCAAACATCCCATTGGTCAATCTGACACAGAAACTATGAAAACGCTGCAAAGTTACAGTTCAGTGTTAAATAGACAGAGAAAGAACAAAACAAAGACTGGAGTATAAACTTTAAGTGACTTTGGGAGAATTCTGCTTTTTATTTTCTGTTACTTTGAAAAGAAAAATGCTTATTTCCTCAGAATATAATTTCAGGTTTTTGTTTAATTTTTATCCTTTGACTTGGAGCTGTTATTGTTGCAGGTTTATTTTATTTTCTAATATAGATTAGTTATTTTTATTTAGATTTTAAAGTCATTTCTGTAATGGTTGACTTGTAAAAGATGATCTGAAGTTGAATTATTCTTTTACCAGAGCAGAAATAGTTTAAATATGTAAGTCAGAAGTCTTCAAGTAAACAGAATGTGTTTAAGGATTGGACCAAGTTTCCTCTTTTATGGAAATCAAAATATCCATAGATAAATCTCAAAACATGAAGGTTTAATATGTTAAATTTATTCTGGAAACTGTTTTCAGCTTCAAGCCTTTCAACGTTGGGCTCATTTCTCCAGATCTTCCTGCTCTTCTCCGCCGTCTGCAGGAACCAGTCGGGATTCTCCTCCTGGACCTCCTGGACCAGAGATGGACCACAGCTGCTGGATCGGGTTCTGTCAGATGGTTCTGCTCCACTCTTCTCTGTGGGGATAAAGGAGCCTTGTTTATCACAGACTCGTCTGCAGGGACCAGTCAAACTAAACCTGCTGGTTTAAATCGGTAAAAAAAACAACAACAACTTCATGTTGGTTAGTTTAAGCCAACTATACATTTCTGTTGTGCATCAAAGCTTAGAATCCGTTACTATGACAACAACTCTCCTCAGAAACTAAAAAAAACAACAAAAACAGGCGATTTAATTAGAATTGGTGGAATTAAATGTAAATTTTCTGCTAATTTTTGATGGACTGGTATAAAATCTCTGAATCTTTTGAATTCTTTTGGTTTTACAGCTGAAGGAAAACCTGCTTTGGTTTCTGTCTCAATGTTTGAGTTTTCATCTGATCTGCAGATGAAGGAGAAACTAGAAATTTATCTGAGACACAACAATTTTGTTGGATGGGTTTATATTGTCTTGATCAAAAACGGAGGCATCCTTCCATTAAGCTCGCTGCCGCTTCATCCCTGATCCAGATCTCAGGACTGCAGAAAGCATCAGAACGTAGACGGGATCAGTCAGTCCAAAAGCTTCTCCACCACAGACCTGAGCAGAACATCCTCACACCTGCAGATGGCGCTCTGATCCAGTTATCCATCTGCTACTTCATCCTTCTTTGAGTCAATAAGATGTCGGGAGACCTGAGCTGCTCAAATGTTGCTCTAGAATATCTGCATCAGGAGAAGAGAAGATGCAGACCCATACCATGATACCACCACCACAGAGCCTGGATGCTCCTAAACATCTGGAGAACTGATCCATGTTCCCAACCTAGAAGAAGCTTCCTCCTCCTCTGTGAAACGGTAATTACATAATTAGGGTCGTTTCACAATGACACTTACCAAGATTGCTTAGTGCCTAGAGGCTTACGTTACCTTGAAAGCCTCTGTAGCAGACATCGACATCAAGATTCTCTGACGGGTTCAGACTTTTTATTCACTTTTGGTCTCTCTTCATTCAGTTTTCTCACATTCAACACTGATTGCAATGAGCATTTTGAACACCTTTTAAAGCACCATGAAAACAAAACAAAAAAAAAAGTTGATTTAGAGTCAATATACACTTAAAGCATAACCACAACCACTTCATTCAGAAGGCTAAACCTGCAGCACAACATACCTCGCTTC
This sequence comes from Valencia hispanica, assembly GCA_963556495.2. NCBI lineage: Eukaryota > Metazoa > Chordata > Actinopteri > Cyprinodontiformes > Valenciidae > Valencia > Valencia hispanica. Next base: position 1,372,830 of record OY747710.1, on the reverse strand, counting down.
GCTTGATAAGAGATTCAAAACTAAATAAATACCTGACCACTCTGCAGCTGGCTTGGAAACCAAAGACGCCATATGTAACATCAAATTCAAACAAAATGGCTTCTGTACTTCTTTAAAGCTATACAAGAAAACAGAACTTTTTCTACTTACATGCTTGACAAAGCTGTTGTTGCTGCAGAGCTCCCCAAACTTACTGGGCCTGCATCTAACCTATATATTTACAGAACTGATGAGAGGCAGCTCCAGCAGATTTAAAGAGACAGTGCCTAGTTTCACTACAGCCCTCGTTAGGAACAATGATAGCCTCATTAGTGAGCTCCAACGGCTTATAAATCTGATACTCCACATCCAGTTTTTGTCATGTTAAGTGTTTGAACGAACCAAATTCAGCAGGAAAAAAAAAAAAACGAAACAAGAACAAGAAACTTCCATGAACTCAGGAGGATCAGAAAAATGCAGCAACAGGAGAACAGGACAGTGATGTTTGACAACGGAGCAGCGAATTGTGACTGAATGAGAGCTGTATATATACTGAGGAGGGAGAGAGGACGTGACAGAGAAAGGGATGAAGACTAATGAATAGAAACAGTTGCAGGTGATGGCGATCAGTGAAAACTGGGTCAGGAGCAGAGTGGCAGGGAGACAACAGGAAAGGAACATGCATAAGAAACAGAAAACAATCCTAAACTAGAAAATAACTAAAGATAACATGTATAAGGAGGAATCTAAGGGGAACTTAAGGAAACACTGGAGAACAAAAGGAAGAAATAAATTAGGTAACTATCTAAAGAGAAATAAACTAAGGAAAAACAAATGAGAAGGTGGACACAAACATCTAAGAGCAAGAAGGGAATATGAAAACAAGGAAGTGCCATAAAATAAATACCGAAGAATTCATTAAAATGATCATTAAACCGAATAAGAAAAATAACTAACACAAAACCTAAGAACTATGACAGTTTTCAGAACTGACGAAGCCTCCTGGATGAGAGACGAAACGTTTTCAAGACAAGAAGAAAAGTCCAGCTGCCTTAAACTCTCCAGGTTCTCCAGAGTGATCTCCACCAGCTCCTGATGTATGATGGTTCTGGATGAAGATGGAGTAGAATAACTTTATCGTCATATGACTCGTAATGACGTCGTCTCTCTTTAAACATCAATATATAATAAACATTTAAATACGGCGATGGGGCCTTTGTCGTCGTTGCTCCAAGACTTTGGAATGACCTTCCCCTTGAGGTCAAACAATCCTCTTCTATAAATGTTTTTAAAACTCGCCTGAAGACAAACTATTTTAGCTTTGCTTTTCACCAGCCTTAATATCCTCTGATTTATGATGGCTGCTTAGAAATGGATGTCATTTATAACTCCTAGTGCATTAAAAGGGTTTCAGGCATTTTCTCTATCATTGTACGGTTTTTATTTATTATCATTGATATTATCTTTTCTATTTTATTATCTCCTTTTATCTATTTTATTGTTTCTTACCCCCTTTTTACTCTTTCACACATCTGTATGTATGTGTAGGTATATACACATTCTTATATTTCTGTATATTTCTACATTTAGTCCTACTGTACAGGACTTTGGCTGACTACTTGTCATACTGAAAGTGTGATATAAATAAAATGGTATGGTATAACTGCAACACAATCTGCATCAATAGCCAGTATGTGTATGACCAATTTGTGTTTTTATATAATTTTTAACATGCATTTTAGGGATGTAAGAAAAGATCGATACGCTGATATATCGCAATAATTTATTGTATCAATATTCAAAGGTATTGATTATAAAAAATATTTTTCTTTATATGTAAGATTTGAATGGAGACATTAATGATGACTGTAATTTTTGTAGTAAAATCTAAAAGTATAACAGGTAGTTTGTGGCTGTTTTCTTGGTTCCAGTGGATCAACAAGATCTAGTAATAAAACTGGATGTTAAACAGGTTGGAGTGTTTAGAACGCCGGGACAGTTTTTATACAGTTAAATTCAGTCTTAAAAATCACAATATATCGTATCGTCTCCCCTGTATAGCAATACATATCGTATCGCCAGATTTTTACCAATACACATCCCTAATGCACATGCTTTCTCATGCTATTTTTGGTATGTAATTAGGTTGTTTTCTTGAGAGGGTCTAAAGACCCCACACCTAAATATGTGTGACCCCAATTTTTGGGAACTTCTGCCTTTGACGGTTCCGTGATGTTCTGCAGAGGAAGAAGCCTGCAGATCTGCCTTCTTCTGTGTTTTTTTTTTTTTGTCTCCACCTGCTGGTGGAGATGAACGAACTCTGACTGGAACGGTTCAAACTGTGACTTTTTCTGTCGGATGTCTCGTCGTTCGGATCCTGCACAGCAGAGGCTTGCGATGTTTGCCCTCCTTGGGGACGTGAAGCGTGTCGGACGGAAAACAGAACCTCCTCCTCTAATGGGCTTTCAGAGAAACAAGGCTGCATGTTTAAACACTCTACACACCATCAGACCACTATCTGATGCATTTCATCACATCCTGAAGAGTTCCCTCCTCCTCTTCCCCTCCGACCTAAGTCTGCTGAGAAGAGGAAGCTGTGGTTGACTTAGTGCAGTCACTCTTGCTGTTGCTGCTCTGCCTGTAGACCTAAGAAATAACGCCTCAGTCCTTCTCCATCTGCTCCCCAGGATGGGCTCTTCTGTCGCCCTCCTCTTCCTCTGCCTCCTCCTGGGCTCCACAGACTCTCTGCCTCCTCCTCGAATCTCCTTCCTCCTCAGTAAGTCCTCAGCTGCGTTTCTTCTTATTTCTGTTTGTCGGATCATTTAGACGTTCCTAAATGTTCAGTTTTTGACCTTTTCCTGGTTATTCCCAGAATGTTCCTCAGGTTTAGAGTCTGAATGCTTTAATCTGCCTGCAGATCGTTTTGTGGTCCACCGCTTGGACCCGTTTCTGTGCATGATCCAAAATATGAGAATGATTATTTCAACAATGTTCATTTGGTCTGAGTCACAACATGGTTGTGGTCCAGAATGAATAACTTTGGTGCTACACCCAGTTTCATGGTCCAGTTCTGCTGTCATCACCCCAGGGAACGAAGGCGTTGTGAGGATGTTGAAAAAAAACATACGGCATTTCGGATTGACGTTTTGAAGTTATTTTGGAATAAATGTCATGAATTAACTCCTGTCGATCCGAGTTGTTTGAGAGGAGAGTCTCTGGTTGCAGCAATTCGATCTTCTGAGCAAGCATGTGGCTACAGTGGAGAGGAATCACCTCCTGTTCACAGGAAGAAACATCCAGCAGAACCAGGCTCCAGCTGGAGGCTGATGGGACCGGAAGCACTGAGCCAGGGGTTCTTTCTGTGAGGACAGAGAAGCATTGAAACCCCTTAAAGGTTTTGGTTCCACGTGTTCAAGAACCACTCATAAATAAAACCTTAAAGAAGAGCAGAAACGTGGTGGATCTGGAGGGTTTTGATCCCTTCTGTCCTCTGAAGGCAGGTTCACACCGGTCAGCGCGTCCAGGCGTCAAATTGCTCAAACGGACGAAAGTCGGCGCTTTAAAATTAAAACCCAGCTGCTTGCACACTTTGTAGTTTGCATCGGGGTGTCAGCGCGTCACGTCATTACGTCAGCGTGCGGGCGTGGATTTGTCTGTTGCTAGTTGTTTACAACATGGCAGATCATGTCGAGTGGCTCGGGTTTATTTAATTAATGAAGCCACACAAGCCAGACAACGTCGTCTAAACACATAACAAAGTTAAAAGAAAAATATTTAACTGCTTACCCGGCACTCAAATATCCTCCGATATCTTCCTCCAAATAAGATCCGATCTCTTCCTGTCTTAGTAAAAAGATGAAGACGGGTCATACAATTCACGAACATTACACACAGCAACGGTTAGTTGATCCTCCATCTTGAATGAAAAACTTGCCGATCCACCCATGAAAGGAGTTACTACGTCAGTACAAAGAGTCGCTCTGATTGGTTGACGCCCCGCGTCTGCTGCCCGAAAGTTCAGTTTTCCCAACTTCACGCAGCAGCGACGGCCCGTCAGCGCATCCGTGCAGCTGGCATCAGCCGCGTGGAGGCGCGGATGCCAGCTGCGCCGATGCCAGCTGCGCCGATGCCAGCTGCGCCGATGCCAGCTGCACCGATGCCAGCTGTGCCGATGCCAGCTGTGCCGATGCCAGCTGTGCCGATGCCAGCTGTGCCGATGCGCGCGACTTGCTGCGGGGCAGCTTGGCGCCCACTAGATGCGTAGATACCATAGACTTGTATGTAATCTAGCTGCCCTGCTGCCTGGACGCGCTGACCGGTGTGAGCGGGCCTGACCTAAAGTTTGAACCAGAACGACCACATGGGTGGAATTGGTTGCTGGAGAAACTATCACTGATAAACAGGAAAACGATGTTTGCGGCTGGCATAGCTGTAAAAAAGATTTCACGCTGAGTCGGAAAGATTTAAAGTGTGCATGAACAGACGAGGGTGATGCATGCAAGCACAGTTAGATCACTGAGCAGCTGATCCTCAGTTTTCCTGGAACAAACAGAGCGATACATGCATGTTTTTGTTTTTAAATGCTCTCTTATTCTGCACATTAGACATTAATTTATTATCTGAAGTGCTGCTCAAGCGTGAAGCGCTCTGGGGTCCTCTAGTCAAGATAAAGCGCTTTACAAGTACGGGCCATTTCCCATTTATCTATTGCCGCTGTGTAACAACCTAAACCGGGGGGTCTCCAACCTCAGTCGTCCAGACCTACTGCAACACCTGAATCAGATGATTGAATGAACTCCTCAGCACGCTGTCAAGTTTGGTAGAGATCTCTCTCTTTTTGTTGTTGTTTTTTTCTCACCTCGTTCACCCTGACCTGATGTTACTCTTTTCATCTGCATATATGGAGAGCCGCTTGTGCTGGCAGCCACCACATTTAGCTCGTATCCTGTCTTTCTATGTGTTTTCTTTCCATTTTTCTTGGACTGGTCGTACTGGAAAAACCTGAATTAATAAAGTATTTCTGATTCTGATTTTTTACAATACAAACTGCTGATTTTGTCTCATAAATCAAATAAGAAATCCTCCAAACTGCTTTTTCACTTTCTTCTTCAAAATCGCTTATTCTGTGACTTAATAAAAACGATAAAGAAAAGGACATTGCTTTATGTTTTCATGCCGATCCAAAGCGAGTGACGTCAGCGCTCGCTCTTCTTCTGTGTCAGCTGGTGCATCAGCTGCGTTATTTGGCCTTTTATACCCTTTTTATATCCGTGTTGACTAAAAATAAAAAAAGCTGCTATCAGATTATTTTAGTATTTTTGTGAGACACTGTGGTGGGGAGATCAGCTCCCTGCTGCTGATGATGATGATGATGTGAAACAACACAAACGTCACTGACTAAATCCTAGAAGAAACATTTTTAACACGCATTAATACAGTCAGAGGTCCGTTCTGCTTATACTTTATTGCCAGATTAACTTGATAGAACGGCACCAATGAGGGAAGCTTAGCGGTGTCGTTTGGCTCGGTAACTTCTCTCGTTGCCGACAGCAACACCAGTTGACACAAAAACAACCCAGAAGAAGAAGAGCGAGCGGCGACGTCACTCTTCTGCGCCGCTTGGGATCGCCAACTCCAGTTGAATTTTGGGACGCTGTTTAAGGGCCGGTGCTTTTCTTTGTCGTTTTCATTAAGTCACAGAAGGAACAATTTTGAAGAAGAAAATGAAAAAGTTATTTTGATCATTTCTTATTCAGTTTATTGAGTCAGAATTTGCAGCTGCATGGGGGAAATAAAAAAAGCATTTCAGCTAATGCGTTTTCATTTGAATTATGGTACAGATTTGCTTCCATAGAAACCAAGGCAACGAGCCAGTCATTGATTCCGGTGTGTTGGAGCAGGGATGCATCTAAAAGCTGCAGGATAATAACTTTTCAGGACTGGAGTTGGAGGCCTGTGCTTTCAACCAACTATCATCTTTATTTATTCTCATGCAAACACTTCAGGCAGAGCGGCTGGGTGCTGCAGAGGATGATGATGATGGGTGAAGGTGGTAGACCAGTGTTCCCCACCGATGGGTCATCGATGCATGCTGCCCTGCATGTTTTAGATGTTTCCCTGCTTCAGCTCACCTGAATAACTGCAATGATCTGAAGCAGGTGTGTTAAGAGTAACACAGAGGTAGATGGTCTGGTTCAGTGCCCTCTAAAGGGAGCAAGTTAACATAAAACAGTCAAGCAGCCGTAAAGTCTTCCGTATTTGAGCACTCAGAACGGGTGACTGACTGGTTGATGGTTCAATCCCATCCGCTGGTTTTCTGACTGGTTTCTCTGTCTTGTTTTTATTCCTTTTCTTGTAAATTGAAGCTACAAACATAAACTCCCTTTAATTCAAACTGAATAAGCTACTGTGTAACCAAAGGTGTTCCTCAGGGATGCGTCTTGGTTACACTGCAGATTACTTTATTGTTTTTATCTGTTTAGGATCCCTCAGCTGAAAAATCTTCTCGTCTAATGTGATCTGAGTTTGGGTTGCAGGTGTAACGGGTCCAGGAGGAGAACCAAGGCAGAACCTGAGATGGCTTCACAGTTCCTCCAGAACGTTTTAACTTTAATCAACATTTGGTTATCGTTGTTTCTTATCATGGTTTCGTATCATTGTGCTCGCTCAGAGACATAATGTCATGTCTCAGGTGACATCTCCTCTGCAGATTATTTTAAGACGCTCAGAGAAAGCGGAGCGTCTCTGCAGCTGTGAACCACATCCTCTCTGAGCAGAACCTCAGTGGCTCTGCGGCCTCAGAAACAGGAAGTCACCTCTGAGCCGGTCAGCTGACGGATGAAACCGACTTCTGTTCATATTTCTTCACCTGCCCTGTTTTAACTCCTCTTAACCTTTTCTGAATTAAACCTTCATGGTGGAAACATTTGAACACAGACACGAGACACAGCGATGGTTCTTGTGGGTTTTCCGGTTTCACCTTCTGTTCAGATCAACCTCCAGGCTCTAAATGAGTTACTCTTTAAAGACATTTTACACGAGTGGGAGGGTTCTGCTGGGTATTCTCAGTTTATTCCGGGTCACATTTTGCAGTAAAAGTTTCCACTGAAACCCCCCTCCTCCCCCCGAGACTAACTGAGCAGACATTTGAGATCTGGCAGATTAAAAATGTAATATTTAGTATTAAAAAGGTTTCCCTTTTATTCTCATGTTTCTACCAATATTTCTTTACTTTATTCAAATCCTTTAACCCCTCGGTTCCTGCAGGCTTCATTCAGTTGAACGTTAGCCGCCCTCCTTCAGTCAAAGACGTCCTCCACCTTCAGCCTCCTCCTCACTTCTTCTCTTTCCATGTTGGATCCAAGCTGGACCTCCTAAACTGGTCCTGAAGCCACTTGTTTTTCTGAACAAAGTTAATTTGCAGAGTAACTTCTGAGCTGCAGCCCTGTACCATGATGCTGCCGCCACCATACACCACTGAGGGGATGTAAGGAAGGAACTGTTGGACTTTAATTCTGATGGTTTCCTTTCAGCTCTTCTGCTGTTCTTACGGATGAGAAGCGGAGGAGATTTCTTCTTTTAAACGTCTGCCAGGGTCTGTTTTGTACAGCTTCTGCTTTTAGAAGATATATTAAAATATTCTTTGAGGCTTCCTGGAAACATTTAAAGAACTATCAGATCATCAGAGCCTCAGTCAGACCAACCGGTTGTGTTTCTTCTCAGACTCAACAGCGCAACCTTTGGTCCACTTCAGCCTCCCAGACGTCAGCAACACAACCACACTGTTGCTCAGCGACGACAGCTCCACCCTCTACGTTGGAGCTCGAGATGCCATCCTCTCATTGGACGTCAGCCAGAGTGATGTCATCAGTCTGAATAAGAAGGTGAGCTCCCGAATCCTCCAGGCGAAGGTGTTTGATTCGTGTTGCTGTGAAAGCTCAGGTGTTTGTTCTTGTGCTCAGATGACATGGAGCCCGTCAGAGAAGGAGATAGAAAGCTGTGCAGGCAAAGGGAAGGATCCAAAGGTGATTATGGATCCATCTTTGGTCTCGTGAACTGGTCTTCCATCCAGAATCCAGTCTGGATTGAGCGGGAAGCCTCTTGATAGAAGAGAAAACCTCCTGATGGGTCACCAGCAAAACAAAAAACAGAGAAATAGATTAACAGGTTTGGGGAGACTGTGGGTTAGGGGTCGGGGGTCAAGGGTTGGGAGAGGGTTCTCCAGAACATGTAAATGAGGGGGTGAAGAGGTCATAGACACTAGAGAGTTAAAGGAAATGTTTTGGAGAAAGAAACTGATCAGAGGTATAGCCTAATATCATCTGCATAGTGATTGGTCAATGGGCCAAACACACAACCTTGTGGGACTCCATGACTAAAACCAGAGTTGAGTAAAAAAGTAAAGAGTATTCGTTATGGTGCCTTCAGATTAAAAGCATAAAGTTGTTCACAAAGAGAAATTCACATCGTATAGATGTTGGTTGTCTTTCTTTATGACAGAAAGTCTCTGGTTGGGACCATGAATAGATGGTCTGTGGTTGTTCATGGTGACAAATCCACCATCCACCAGTTTAGCACTTTATCAACCAAAGATGACTCAGCCCAGTTTCAGAGCAGTATCCAGGGGTTTCCGGGTAAACTAAGACATTTATCTGCTCAAAGTAAAAGTCATTGTGAAGTATCAGTTCCTCAACATGGAACTCGACAGAATGACTCTGAACACCCACCTGGTGATCTAAACCTTCTCTCAGACCTTCATAGACGCAGCCTATACATCCTGTAGGACCTGCTTCACCTCTGAACAGTAGAAGACCATCTGGAGGTTTTATGGGGGCAGTCTGCTTGATCTCAGACACTTTCCTTCAACCTGCAGGTCGACTGTCCAAACTTTGTCCACGTTGTTCAAAGAGTAAACTCCACCCACCTGTATGCCTGTGGCAGCTACGCCTACAGCCCTCAGCAAGCCTTCATTGTGAGTTTTCATCCTCTTTACAAGCTTAGTGACTCCATGGTCATGAAGTCAGAGAAGATCACATCACAGCTTCTGTTTGTCTCCTTTAGGACATCAAACGCCTGTCCGTGGTCCATCAGGACACAGCTAGGGGGTGCTGTCCGTTCAGCCCTTCAGAACGGAGCTCTGCAGTCATCATCGGTCAGTTTTACATTCAAATAAATGTCTGAAGATGATCCTTCAATAAACTTTCAAAGCCAAATATCAGCAGCAGAAAATGATGAAGGCAGCTTCTGTTTGGTGTTTGGAAACTAAAAGAGTCAGGAAGAAGCGACATCACACAGGGACGGGATCAACAATCAGAAGGATAGTCCATCAAATGTCCATTCTTGCACTTTCACTGATCCCTCACACCCACCTGCTGCCAAACTGAGAAAGCTCTGCACCGGTGGCACCAACCTCCTTAGGAGTAGATGGTCCTGGAGCTTCTTCTCTGCAGCTGATCCTCTCTCTTTGAAGCTCTTGATAATCCAGAAAACTTTTCTTATTTCTAATTTGACCTGTCATAAGAGAAAGAAAAAGGGGTTCATCCATCATGGTTTTAATTTATTTATAAATATCACAGTTCATAGCCAAATATTTAGCTCCAAACTAAATATTTAGTTAGCAATATTTAGTTAAATATTTTTTTGTTTATAAATATTTAGCTTGGAGATAGATATTTTTCTCAGAACTAAATATTTAGCTTGCTTACTAGCTTGAAATTAAATATTACCTTGGGGAACTAAAAGTTTAGCTTTGAGCAAAATATACATCCAAGCTAAATATTTAGCTTGCTAACTAGCTCCAACCTGAATTTTGCTAACAAAATTTTTAGCTTGGAAATAAATACTTCTTTAGCAAGCTAAGCTTCAAACTAAATATTTAGTTAGAAAACTAGTTAGTAAGATACAAATTTAGCTCCAAACTAAATATTTAGCTTGGAGATAAATATTTAGATTGGAACTAAATACTTAGCTTGCTAACTAGCTTGAAACTAAATATTTAGTTGGGGAAATAAAAGTTTAGCCTGGAGCAAAATATTTAGTTAACAAGCTAAATATTTAACTAGCTCAAACCTAAATTTTGATGACATTTTTTTGCTTAGCTTGGAGATAAATACTTGTTTAAAAAGCTAAATATTTAGCTTGCTAACTCGCTCCAAACTGAATATTGCTAACGAAATATTTAGCTTGATAGCTAAATATTAAGGTTAAATTTAAATATTCCAAACTAAATATTTTATTTGGAGCTAATTATTTAGTTAGCAAGCTAAATATTTAGTTTGGAGTGAAATATGTAGTTAGCAAGCTAAATATTTAGTTTGGAGTGAAATATGTAGTTTGCAAGCTAAATATTTAGTTTGCCTACTAGTTTTGAATGAAATATTGGTAACTAAATATTTAGCTTGATAACTAAATATTTAATAACTAAAAATTAAGTTTGTATGATACATATTTAGCTCCGAACGAAATATTTAGCTTTTTAACAAGTTTCAAACTAAATATTTAGTTTGGAGTGAAATATGTAGTTTTAAATGAAATATTGGTAACTAAATATTTAGCTTGATAACTAAATATTTGATAACTAAATATTTAGTTTGTATGATATATATTTAGCTCCAAACGAAATATTTAGCTCAAATGTAAATATTTCTGATCAAATATTTAGTTTGGAGTTAAATGTTGTATATGTATATGCTAAATATGTTGTGTATGTTTGGAACTAAATACTTACTAAGCTTTTAGCTAGCACGCTACATATTTAGTTCCATCCATCCATCCATCATCTGTACCCGTCTATCCTCTGCAGCATTCATCGGGCCAGAGGCAGGGTCCACCCTGAACAGGTCACCAGTCCATCAAAGTACAAGAGCAATATTTAGTTATTGCTGTTAATTCTTGACTGTGTAACTTTACAAGGGCGCCCCATAACATGCATGTTGGTTTGTTTTAAAGACAGCTGGAAATCCAACTCTGCCCTCATTAAACTGGTCTTTACTGGGGAGAAACTGACAGCGGTCGGTGTGTTCAGTTTAGGCTCAGTGTTTCTAAGCTCAGCAGAATCTGAGAGTTTTTCTTATCCGTGCAGACCAGGAGCTCTTTGCTGCCACAACCACGGACTTCATGGGACGCAAACCACAAATTTCTCGATTCCTCAGCAAAGATGGCCGTCCAGACGTCACCCTGGACTCCTCCGTCAGTTTACTTGAGGGTGAGTGGATGAAATCTCTGAAGGTGTGCATGTAGAGGACTCGGTTACCTGAATCCTGAGAGAGCAAACTTGCAGAGCAGAAAGAAATTCATGGAATGAGACAGAGAGGCTGATAAAGAAATGGGTCAAAGGCCTTTTTTTTTTTACAGAATCATTAAATTATTTTACAAATTTTTTCATTCAAGTTGTAAATGTTAGAAAACTGAAACCTTCGCTCACAGAAATTTGTGCCAACTGACCTAATTTCATTAAAACCACACAGCAGGCGGCTGTAACGAGGCAGCAGAACTTAGTTCCTGATTTTTAACCTGAATTATTCAGTTCCTCTCTGTGTCATAAACATCCATTACAGAAATGTTCTCATTTTGAAACATCCTGGCGTTATTCAGAAATGAGTCAAAAGGAAAGTTACGAGAAATCCCCGCTAGGTTGCATTAGAGGCTCCTGAAGTTTCACATCTAGAACAGTTAATCTGCTCTCAGATCTCTTTTCCCTGAGTTTCATCATCAGTCACCACGTCCTGCATTTCAGATCCAACATTTGTGAGCTCCTCGTTGGACCCGGCCGGACAGAAACTCTACTTCTTCTTCACTGAAGTCGGGAAGGAGTTCAGCTTCGTCAACGAGCTTCATATTCCCCGAGTGGCTCAAGTCTGCAAGGTGCCAGAGGATTAGTTCCAGCTGTGACCCATGACCTGATCACTGATGTGAGCGACTAACCTTCTGTCGGCTTCACAGGACGATGTTGGAGGACAGAGGATCCTGCAAAAGAAGTGGACATCCTTTGCCAAATCTAGTCTCCTCTGTCATCCTGGAGAACAATCTCCATTCAACAACCTGGAGGATATGTTCACCCTACAGCCACCAGAGGGCGCCGACTCCTCAGAAACACTGTTTTATGGAGTCTTCACCTCCCAGTGGTAAGGATCCACTTCATTCCTGCCGTGATTAAAGGTGAATTCCCGAGTTTTATTAACCAGACAGAACAAAGCACCATGAAAACCGCTGTTTCAGGTCCAGAAGGCCAGAGTCTGCGGTTTGCATCTTTAGTCTGCAGGATATCCAAGACGTGTTTGCTGGAAGCTTTAGGACCCTGGAGAAAGAAACATATCAACTGAAGCTCCAATTGGGTCGTAGTTACCTGGGAAAGGTGAGAACCTCACAAAATCCAACCAATCAAAGCGTCTCTTACAGTAAATATTGATATAGGCTTTGTAGTCGAATCTATATAGTAAAATATACATAAAGCAACATAATGTTGCCTAAAATGACAAAATAAACTAACGTGGTGTCCATCAGGGTTGGCTGTTCGAACCACTACATACCTCTGCCTCTGCTGACCCTTTAATGATCCCTCCCCGTTACCCCCACAGTGTGGCCTCTCAAACTCCTCAGACTCTGACCTTTCAGAGGTGAAGAAGAGTTACCTGACCAGCAGGAGCGTACAACCATTCAGAGAGGGCGTTGTTTCTTCTGAGCACAAATACAGTCGTGTGGTCGTGATTAAGACACGGGCGACCAACGGCCGACAGTACGACATCATGTTTCTTCTCACAGGTAAGACGCTGAACTCCAAAAAATAATAATTAATAACATTAATTATATGTTTTTTTTACTCTGAACTGAACCCTGATCATATTTTCTTTGACATCCAGAGTCTGGATTTCTCCACAAGGTGGTTGCTTTGGACCAGGGACCTCGAGTCATTGAGGAGATCCAAGTCTTCAAGGAACCTCAGCTGCTCAAAAGCATGATCCTCTCTTCTTCCAAGGTAGACCTCACACCTCAACATCTGAATGTTCTGCTGCCTGCTGGGTACTGTTCTCTTCACGGTGTTGTTCTGGTTCTGAAGGGGGTTCTGTATGTGGGGACGTCCGAGGGTGTGACGGCGGTACCAGTGGCAAGGTGTGAGAGCTACCGAAGCTGTAGTCAGTGCATCCTGGCCAGAGATCCTCTGTGTGGCTGGAGTCTGACCAGGAGAACCTGCACAGGTCTGGATGGAAGCAATAATGACATGTGAGTCAAACCTTATCCATCCATCCATCAATCCATCCATCCATCCGTCAATCTGTCCATCCATCCAATCCTCCATCCATCCGTCAATCTGTCCATCCATCCAATCCTCCATCCATCCATCCATCCATCCATCCATCCGTCAATCTGTCCATCCATCCAATCCTCCATCCATCCGTCAATCTGTCCATCCATCCAATCCTCCATCCATCCATCAATCCATCCATTCATCCGTCAATCTGTCCATTCATCCAATCCTCCACCCATCCATCAATCCATTCATCCAATCCTGCATCCATCTGTCCTTCCATCCATCCATCTGTCCATCCATCCAATCCTCCACCCATCTGTCAATCTGTCCATCCATCCATCCAATCCTGCGTCCATCCATCCGTCAATCCGTCCATCCATCTGTCCGTCCATCCATCCATCCATCCATCTAGCTATGAACAACATTTTTAGCTTCAAACTAGTTAGCTAGTTTAGCTTGCTAGCTAAATATTTAGCTTCAAACTAAATATTTAGCTTTGAGCTAAATATTTACCTAGCTAGTTTAACTTGCTAGCTAAATGTTTAGATCGAAGCTAAATATTTAGCTAGCTAGTTAAGGTTGCTAGCTCGTCCATCCATCCAACCAACCAACCATCCATCCATCCATCCATCCATCCGTTTGTCCATCCATCCATCCACCAGTTCAACAAACGCAGGTTGCTATAACGTTAGCGTAGTCTCCCTACTTTGATGAAGGATCTAATCTTGATTTAACAAAGTCAATAATGCAACGAGGAAACCATCTCCAGATAAACTTATTGTAGAACAAATGTGTTTTGTCACATGTAGGCAACCAGGTCCTCAGCAGCCATTTTAGAGTTGAAACTAATTCTGCATAAATATGTTACAAAGATTTGCAGAGTTATGGAGTTAAACACTAGAAACAGTGATAATGTCACATGTAACGCGGCGTGAAGTGTCGTTGGTCTGACTGCCTGGTTTGTTTCTCTCAATCTTCTCAGAGTCCAAAACCTGGAGGGCGGCACCATGAGGGACGAATGTCAGCAGGCAGACATGATCCCAGAGGTCAAAGGTAACTTCTTCAACATGTATAAATAATGTGAATGATACTAGGCTGTGCTGGTTTACCAGAATCTGGTCTTAGAGGAGCCTTCACCAGTTTCCATCTATGTTTGCTGCAGAAGTCTTTGTTCAGCTGAATGAAGCCGTGAAGCTTCCGTGTCTGAAAGCGTCTAACCTGGCCACGCTCAGCTGGAACTCCTCTCACGCTGCTGCTCTACCGGAGAAACTCTTCATCCAGGCAGCCGACGGCAGCCTCAGCTTCCTCGCCTCCACCAGGACCTTTGGGAACTACCGCTGTGAGGCGGAGGAGGAAGGATTCAGGGAGGTGGTGGTGAGCTACAGCGTCCGTCAGGCATCTAGTCCACGGCATCTGTCAAAGCTCAACCAGGAGTCGGTGACAGGGAGCACAGAGGAATCCGTTGAGGACATTGAAACCAAGGAACCAGCAGTTGGACCAAAGGATGAAACCTTAATAACCAATGAAGAAGGTCCTCAACCAAGAAGGAACCCCACACCGGTTCCAGAACATGTGACTGAAAGTGATGTGTCCTCAGGAGAAACTGTCTCTGTTCCAGAAGATGTCCCGACCAGCAGGGAGGAAAGTCGGTCCATGCTGAAGCCAGACGAGGAAGCTCTGAGTCAGAGGAGCTACCACAGCGAGCTGGTGGTGGTTTCCCTCCTGCTGGCCGCCTGCATCCTGATCTTGGCCGTCGGGTCGTTCCGCATCTGGAGACCGAAGAAGGTCGGCTCTAGACCCGATCGGCTGCCCTCTCCGGAGGACGGAAGCAAAACAAACACGTCCATGGAGATCTGTTCCCTGAGCAGTCTGAAGGAGGCGGGTCCGGACCAAACCGTCGTTCAGTGACGGAGCTGGAGTCAGGGATGCTCCAGCTCACATCCAGAGGAGGGTCCAGCTCCACAGTCCCATTTATCTCCAGGGTTTGGACCTCAGACTCATCCAAGCTGAAGCTTCCCAGCACTTCTGACCGGTTTTCATGAATCTTCAGGTCCAGTAGATCCTGTTTCTAAAGACACCATGTCACCTCCAGAGACCAAAGCAAAGGATTCAGATTTAAATCATCTGAAAATTCTTCAACTTATTATTTAGTGAATTATTTAAACGGTTGATTAATAAAAAATCATCAAAACATCCGACTTACACAAAGCTTTAGCTTTAGATAAACACATTATTTAATAATGAGGAGCAGAAATGATGACATGAAGTCTCTACAGAGGTTCTGAACTTCATGTGCTTCTCCAGCCGACCCGACCCGTATTCTGTTTCTCTGCTGCAGTCGTCATGTTCGTTCCAGTTCCAGGCCCACCGGACCCAAAGTTCTGATGCAACAACAGGAATTTAGTCTGCAGAAACTTCCTGTTAAAATCGTGTTTTAAAGTTAGAAAAGGAGGTTGATCCAAACCTCTCTGCTCATCATCAGAACCTTGTTATTCTTTTAGCATTTAAGGTTTTAGTTCTGATTCCTGAACTTATTTTTCTCCTGCTGCTTTTCCTGCCGACTGATAACCAGTAAATCATTTTCTGTGTTATTAAACGTTTCCAGTCATTCTGTAACACAGCAGCACTTTGAGAGGGATCATTTATTTTTATATTTTTAGTTTTTTTTATCTAGTTTTTCGTGAAAATTAATGATCTAGTTTTCCAAAAATATAAAATACTTTTTTCCTTTCGATCTTTCAAGCTGTGAACCTTTTGTTTTTATTTTAAACTGTCGTTCTTTTTAATGATTTTCTACAGACTTGACATGTTTTCTGCACAGCTTGTTTCTCAGGGACGATTTAACATGAATTATTTATTTTTTTACTGTTAATTCAGACTCAGATATAATATATCACTGTAAATATTCTAATACTGAGATGCATGTTAATAACATTTGATCAGCTGTGTGGTTTTGCTCCTGTTTGTGTTTCTAATTCATGTTTGAATGAAAATAAAACATAAAACCTAAAAGTTA
This sequence comes from Valencia hispanica, assembly GCA_963556495.2. Taxonomy (NCBI): domain Eukaryota; kingdom Metazoa; phylum Chordata; class Actinopteri; order Cyprinodontiformes; family Valenciidae; genus Valencia; species Valencia hispanica. The sequence continues at coordinate 1,356,589 of OY747710.1, read as the reverse complement.
ATATAATAACCAGGACCTCTCAGTAGTTTATAATGACATGTTAATCATCTGTATTTTTGTTTACTTGTGTCAGGTTTTGTCTTGGCTTGACTGTGTTGCCCCCTTGTGGCACAAAATAAAGTTGTCAAACGCCCACTTATCCTATACTGTTTCCCTGATTAATGAAAGATGATAGTTCTAAATTTTGTTTCTAATAATATTTTTATCAAATTAACTGTGTGATCAAGCTTCTGTAAATCTGTAAACATTGTTCAGTTTGGACCTTTCTGGGCGCCGCGCTGCGTCTCATTACAGAAAGAGAACATCTCTACGGAGAGCCGTTTGTGACGTTACACAGTCGAGAGTTAACAGCAATAATTTGGGTTGTATAGCCTATAATAACATTAATAAATATCTTTCTAAGTCATATTTTCCTCCATATTATTTATTCGTTTATAAATGTCACAGTTCCAAACTAAATATTTAGTTTAAAGCTCAATATTTTGCTAGCAAGCTAAACTGACTAGTTAAATATTTAGCTTTAAACCAAACCTTTAGCTCAGAGATAAATATAATGTAATAAATTAAAAATTTAGTTTGAAACTGTGACATTTACAAATGAATAAATAACATGAAAGCAAATATGACTTTTAAAAATTAACCCCTATTTATTTCTCCTATGACAGACTAAATAACCCAAATTACCAACGGCTGCCCGATTGCAACACGATCACCACAAAGAAGAGCACAGCTGACGGTGAAACGTAACTGACAGTATTTTACTTCAATAAAATGCCAGACGATATCTCAATATTTAGAAATACGTCCGTTTCATTCCGAGAGAGGAATAGGATATGACAAAAATTATTTGTCCCCTCCCTGGGCTGCCACCTTATCGTGGTGGAGCGGTTTGAGTGTCCCAATGATCCTAGGAGCTATGTTGTCGGGGGCTTTTGCTCCTGGTAGGGTCACCCATGGCAATTTGGTTCTAGGTAAGGGATCAGACAAAGTGCAGCCCAAAAGACCCCTATGATGAAAATGGACTCAGTGTTCCCTCGCCCGGACGCGGGTCACCGGGGCCCCCCTCTGGAGCCAGGCCTGGAGGTGGGGCACGTTGGCGAGCGCCTGGTGGCCGGGCCGTTACCCATGGGGCCCGGTCGGGCTTAGCCCGAAGAGGTAACATGGGCCCCCCTTCCCATGAGCTCACCACCTGTGGGAGGGGCCATAGGGGTCGGGTGCTGTGCAGGATGGGCGGCGGCCAAAGGTGGGGACCTTGGCGGTCCGATCCTCGGCTGCAGAAGCTGGCTCTCGGGACATGGAACGTCACCTCTCTGGTGGGGAAGGAGCCGGAGCTGGTGTGCGAGGTTGAGAGGTTCCGACTGGACATCGTCAGACTCACCTCGGCGCACGGCTCTGGCTCTGGAACCCGTCTCCTCGAGAGGGGTTGGACTCTCTTCCACTCTGGGGTTGCCCCCGCTGAGAGGCGCCGAGCTGGGGTGGGCATACTTGTTGCCCCCCATCTCGGCGCCTGTACGTTGGGGTTTACCCCGGTGAACGAGAGGGTAGCCTCCCTCCGCCTTCGGGTGGGGGGACAGGTCCTGACTGTTGTTTGTGCTTACGCACCAAACAGCAGATTAGATTACCCACCCTTCTTGGAGTCTTTGGAGGGGGTGCTGGAGAGTGCTCCTCCTGGGGACTCCCTTGTTCTGCTGGGGGACTTCAACGATCACGTGGGCAATGACAGTGAGACCTGGAGGGGTGTGGTTGGGCGGAATGGCCCCCCCGATCTAAACCCGAGTGGTGTCTTGTTATTGGACTTCTGTGCTCGTCATGGATTGTCCATAACAAACACCGTGTTCAAGCATAAAGGTGTCCATATGTGCACTTGGCACCAGGACACCTTAGGCCGCAGCTCAATGATCGACTTGGTTGTCGTCTCATCTGATCTGCGGCCGCATGTTTTGGACACTCGGGTGAAGAGAGCGGCTGAGCTGTCCACTGACCACTACCTGGTGGTGAGTCGGCTCCGATGGTGGGGGAGGACCCCGGACAGACCTGGAAGGCCCAAACGTGTTGTGAGGGTCTGCTGGGAACGTCTGGCAGAGTCTCCTGTCAGAAGGAGCTTTAACTCACACCTCCGGCAGAACTTTGAACACGTCCCGGGGGAGGCGGGGGACATCGAGTCCGAGTGGACCATGCTCCATTGCCGAGGCGCCTGACCGAAGCTGTGGCCGCAAGGTGGTCGGTGCCTGTCGCGGCGGCAACCCCCGAACCCACGGGGCGTGTCTGTGAGACGATGGCTGCTGTGACACAGTCAATGCCTGTGACGTAAAGATGTACCGCTCTCCACCAATCACAAAATTCAAATGCAGTAACCACCGTTAAACCCTAAGAGGGCAGCACTAAGACGTTTTTAGACCAAAAAGTGTAGAATTTAACAAGTTTACACCAAAATGTAAAAAAATCCGCAGAAACTGAAAGATTGCTTTGGTAAAGACCCATTTATACAGTTTAGAAGCAAAAAAAAGTTGTTTTGGGGTTTAGTTACTCTTTAAAGACTTTGTTAGTAAATGACTTGGTTTGTGATAATCACATTGATTTGCTTTGTCTCACAGAAACCTGGCTGCAGCAGAAGGATTATGTCAGTATAAATTAGTCAACTCCTTCCAATTATTTAAATGTTCACATTCCTAGAAGTACTGGGCTCCCAGACCAATAAAAAGCCAAAGTCCTGAGCCTCCCTGGTAAGGTCTTTTCAGGGGTTCTGGAGAGGAGGGTCCGACGGATAGTTGAACCTCGGATTCAGGAGGAACAATGTGGTTTTCGTCCTGGCCGTGGAACACTGGACCAGCTCTACACCCTCAGCAGGGTCCTGGAGGGTACGTAGGAGTTCGCCCAACCAGTCTACATGTGTTTTGTGGACTTGGATAAGGCGTTCGACCGTGTCCCTCAGGGGGCCTTGTGGGGGGTGCTCCGGGATCCCAGGCACTTTGATATGGGCTGTTAAGTCCCTGTACGACCGGTGTCAGAGCTTGGTTCGCATTGCCGGCAGTAAGTCAGGCTTGTTTCCAGTGAGAGTTGGACTCCGCCAAGGTTGCCCTTTGTCACCGATCCTGTTCATAACTTTTATGGACAGGATTTCTAGGCACAGCCAAGGTGTTGAGGGGATCTGTTTCAGTGGCCTCAGGATCGGGTCTCTGCCTTTTGCAGATGACGTGGTACTGTTATGGCTTCATCGGAACGTGATCTACAGCTTTCGCTGGAGCGGTTCGCAGCTGAGTGTGAAGTGGCTGGGATGAAAATCAGCACCTCCAAATTTGAGGTCATGGTCTTGAGCCGGAAAAGGGTGGGGTGCCTTCTCCGGCTCGGGGATGAGGTCCTTCCCCAAGCGGAGGAGTTTAAGTATCTGGGGGTCTTGTTCACGAATGAAGGAAAAATGGAGCGGGAGATCGATAGACGGATTGGTGGGGCGTCTGCAGTTATGTGGGCGCTGTACCGGTCGGTCGTGTTGAAGAGAGAGCTGAGCCAAAAGGTGAAGCTCTTGATTTACCGGTCGATCTACGTTCCTACCCTCATATATGGTCACGAATTCTGGGTGGTGACTGAAAGAACGAGATCACGGATACAAGCGGCTGAAATGAGTTTCCTCCGTAGGGTGTCTGGGCTCTCCCTTAGAGATAGGGTGAGAAGCTCAGTCATCCGGAGGGGCTCAGAGTAGAGCCACTGCTCCTCCACATCGAGAGGAGTCAGTTAATTGGCTCAGGCATCTGGTCAGGATGCCTCCTGGACGCCTCCCTGGTGAGGTGTTTCGGACACGTCCCACCGGGAGGAGGCCCAGGGGAAGGCCCAGGACACGCTGGAGGGACAATGTTTCTCGGCTGGCCTGGGAGCGCCTTGGGATTCCTCCCGAGGAGCTGGATCAAGTGGCTGGGGAGAGGGAAGTCTGGGTGTCCTTGCTTAAGCTGCTGCCCCCGCGACCCGACCCCGGATAAGCGGAAGAAAATGGATGGATGGATGTTCTTTCGAACGTCTAACCCTCAGTTTTCTTCATCCAAGTTGCAAAATATTAAGACCATTTTTGTTCGTGGTTTTGTATCGTCCACCAGGCCCTTACTCGCAATTCTCGGATCAGATCTAACATTTTTTATCTGAATTAGTATTAAATACTGATAAGGTAATTATAGTGGAGGATTTCAATATTCATGTGGACACTGAAAGTGATAGCCTAAATGCAGCCTTTAATGCTATCTTAGACTCAATAGGCTTTACTCAAAAAGTACAGGGACCCACCCACTCAGGTCAGAGCACTTTGGACCTTGTACTGACATACGGTATCGAGTGTGAGGAAATAACAGTCCACCCACATAACCAGGTTCTGCCTGACCATTTTTTCATAACTTTTGAATTTGAATTTAACTGACCATCGCAAACTGAAGAAAATTTTATTATAGTAGAGCTTTATCAGACAATGCTGTAACAATTTTTAAAGAATCTGTTCCATTCTTACTTTCCTCAGTCTCTCAGAGTAACACTGTGGATGGCAGTAATTCTATCTCTAACCCTTCAGAAATTGATGGTCTAGTTCATAGTGTTACTTCTTCATTGTGTTTGGCAGTAGATAGTGTAACCGCCTTAACAAAGAAAGTAATTAGCCATAGGCGGCTGACTCCTTGGTTTAATGCAGAGCTGTGTACTTTATAGCAGAATACTAGGAAATTGGAAATGGCGCTCTACACACCTAGAGGATTCCTATTTAACCTGGAATAACAGTCTACTGCTGTATAAAAAGACCCTTCGACAAGCTAGAACAGCATATTTTTCATCATTAATAGAGGCGAATAAAAACAATCCTAGGTTTCTTTTTAGTACAGTTGCCAAACTTACACAGACTCATAGCTCGGTTGAGCCAACTATTCCCCCAGCTCTTAGCAGTGATGATTTTATGGGATTCTTCATAAATAAAATTAATTATATTAAAAATAAAATCATTGGCATCCTCCCAAACATGATTACGTCTTTCTCAGTTAAGCCCCTTTCAAACAGGCCCTGAAAAACGGCAACTTTCCGGACTTCATCTGTTTTGCTTTTGAGTCTGAAAGCAATCTTCCGGACTTTGTCTGGATACCCTTTACCAGTAATGTTACCGATGAAGACCTAGTAACATAAACAGACTTTTCTCGGTATGGTGTTCGCATTCAGATTATTAGGTAATGTTCCAGAAAAGCTGGAGGGGTGTGGAGCGGTGGGGAAAAGGGGAGGGTGGCAGGTAACGCTGTGAGCGCACTCATTGATGACGTATAAATGTCACTATTTTCCTTTCAGCTTCTTCATCGATGTTCCTAAGCGTTTTTATGTGCAAAAAATTGCACACATCACAAAGATTAGCACTCCGAGTAGATCTGCTGTTTCGTCGACCATCTTTGCAATAATCCCTTTGTTTGGGGAAATGACATGTACACCAGCTGCACTAAGTTAACGTCATATCCACATACAACCCCCCACTCCCCCCCACCCCCCAGACATCAGTCGTTTAATCCTAGAAATGTTCTTCAGGTGATAGAAGGCTGACCTTGTTATTGCCTTTATGTGACCCTGGAGGTTCAGGTCTGAGTCCATTACTACACTTAGATTTCAGGCCTGATCAGTAGTTTCTAGCTGGATAACCTGAAGCTGTGTGCTGACTGTTAATCGTTCCTCTTTAGGTCCAAAAGTAATTACTTCTGTTTTGTTTCTGTTCAGCTGGAGAAAGTTATGGCACATCCATCCATTGATTTGCTCGATGCATTTACTTAGAGTTTGGATGGGTTCAAAGTCACCTTGGTGACATTGTAATGTAGAGCATCTGCATAGTTATGGTAGCTAATCTTATTGGTTGTTATAATCTGGGCTAGTGGGAGCATGTAGATATTAAATAAGAGGGGCCCCAGGATGGAGCCCTGGGGCACCCCACATGTGATTTCTGTTTGTTCTGATGAAAAGTGTCCTATTGAAACATAGAATTCCCTGTTCTTCAGGTAAGACTCGAACCAGCCAAGTACTGTACCGGAGAGTCCAACCCAGCTCTCCAGTCGTTCCATCTCTGTAGTTATGCTGCTATAGGCTCAGACTGCTGGAGGACAGATTGACCACTTTTCTTCACTCTGCTACTTTTCTCTCCTACTACTCTCCAGTTGACTGTTAACTTTGTTTTCTCTCAGTGTTTTTCTCTCCATAGAAGATATACCTGGTCTGGTATCCTGCTTGGCTGCAATGCCCTGTTGGACGGGGGGCATCGACTGGGATGATGCTCCCAGTAACTGAACATCCACTGTGTCCTGTTATCAACTTTCTATTCTTTAATATAGAAAGTACTCTTACATCAGTTCTTCTGTTCTGTGTCTCTGCTCTGTCTTCTTGAACCCCCAGACGGTCGTGGCAGATGGCCGCTCCTACTGAGGCAGGCTCTGGTTCTGGTTCTGGTTCTGGTTCTGCTGGAGGTTTCTTTCCGTTAAAGGGGAGTTTTTCCTCTCCACTTTCGCTGCATGCTTGCTCAGTATGAGGAATTGCTAAGGTTGGAGTCTGCATCAATGGGATGCAACCTCAAGTCAATGACTCAATTCAATCTGCTGGGATTCCTTAGATAGAAAACTAACAAAACCTTTAAACTGATTGGAATGTTTGGATTGAAATGACTTTTCCTGTAAAGTGCCTTGAGAGGACATCTGTTGTGAATCGGCGCTATAGAAATGAACTCTGTGGCTCTTTCAGCTGCTTCCCGCATGTTAACAGTTCATTTGGCTCCTTTTGCATGAGCTGCTTGGTTTTTCTGCTGTTGATCCAAAGCAAATATTTTGTTGCTTTACCCTAAAAAGTGAAATATCTGAGCACAAACATCTGTACCTTGTGACTCGGCTGGAGGCCACCGAGTTAACAGTCAATCCTTGAACAAGTCAAGATAAAATCTAAGGTGTTTGTGTCATTTTCAGTTCATAATTTGGTTAGGTTGCATAAACAAGGTAGAAAATAAGTTTATAGTTAATAAATAGTCAGTAGAACAATGTGTCAGTATATAGTTTGAAGTAGAGTCATATTAAAAATGGGTTAAAAACGTTTTAGATTTAAAATCTGATCGAAGTGAAGCATCCTTCTACAAACTATCTTTGTTGTCTCAGACATGATGTGATGCAAGTGAGTGAGCGCTCTTTCTTAGAAACTATCTTTGATATATTTTCTCCAGTAAAGAGTTGAAAACCAGTGTTTCTGATAGTGATGGAAATCTTAAGACTCGGCTTACTAAAACCAACCGGCTCTTTAAATTTTTTGTTTTTTAAATGAATTTATCAACAAAAATAATGTAAATCTATGTGTAAAATTAACCACTAATCTACAAACAATTGTATCAAATGTTTATTATTTATGACATATTATATTCACCAGGGAACAGAGTGTTAGAAAGTACAAAAACAAACTGATTGCAGGTGAAATATTTATAAACTGAACTATATACAGGGAAACAACATAGAAAAGATAAGATAATGTAGATAACTGCACAGCCTGCTCATATTATATTTTAACTTTGCATACTCCACACTCTACAAGTCCTGAATAGTCTATGTATTTGAAATGCATCATCACAGTGTTGTGGGAATATTCCAATGTAATTAGGATTTAATTGCATATTCTCTGTCCAGTGAATGTATCTAGGGCAAGATGACAAGTCAAGGTGAAGCAAGGTTATTGTTCCAGCATGTTGTCCTGATAAAGATGTGTCAGATCACCGGAGAGAGAAACGCCGGGGCAGCAAGATAACTACGGACAGTCTGATCTGGAGAATCGGTTCGCCAGGAGCTGGACATGAAGATTGGAGAAGATGTGCTGCAGAGATAAACGGTGATAGATCAGAAAGGTTGGGTGGGGAATTCATGGCAACCCTGTCCCCTCCATGTTCTGGCCAGACATGTTTAAATTAGATACTTAAACGCCTTCTGGGACTCAGTCTTCTTTTATTATGGAACCATGAAGTATTTTCAGCCATTACAACAGCAATAACGTAAAGCTTGATCAGGTAAAAAAAAAAAAAGTGGCTCCTTTCAGTCACTTCCAAGAATCGGCTCTAAGAGGCGTTTTGTTCTTGACCGCCACATCACTATGTTGGGACTCCATTTTCTGCAAATTAACTGAACAGACTGTTGGACGGCTGGAAGCCATTTTTCCTAGATGGACGGAGCAGACCATATTACCCAGCAATCCTAGCGGTGACCCCCAACACACTCCTATTCGTCCGTGGCCACCAATGGTGAAAACAACGATGACATCACGGCCAAAGGGCTATAAAGTGGTGGCCATTTTCAAACTGTTCTCAGCAGAGGTTCTCAGCAGAAACTCCTGCCATACAGAGGACATCTCACCGGTGAAGATTCTCTTTTGTTCTGACCCGCTGGACGGGGGAGAACTCTCATTTCAACGCTTCGAAGTGCTCATCCTGTTTGTGTATCCAGTTTGGGCGATATCAGGACTAGAGCTGAAGATCTTTGCCCGAACCCGTCGGGACCCGTCAGGTCTGGCCGGGTTAGGGGCTGAATTTCTATCAATGTCCACGGGCTCGGGTTTTAGCGGTCAGCTGATCATCTCATTAGCACGAACTAATGGTGTTAATAAAATTCCTGAAAATGTCCAGATTTTGCTCAGTTTTACAGACCAAGAATATTTATAATAAAGCGCTGCACAGGGCCACTAATATTATTCCGATCTACCTGTCAAGATGTTGCATGCGTCATGATGTGAAAGACCAAGGCGTCGGGCCACTCCTTCTCTCAGATCCAAACAGAAAACATGCTCTGCTTGCTGCACTGCGCTCTCAGACAGAAAATGCTAAAGTGTAAATGCTCTATTACCAGACATCCTAAGTCTCAAGTTGCAGAAGTCTCCTGCTTTTATAGGCTATAGCAGCTCCCTGATGCCCACAAGTCAGATAAAATCTCCTGAAATCTAGAGCAAGCAGTCAAGAGCGCATACAGAAACGTAGGCAGGCGAGACGGACTTTTACGCAACAGAAGCGGTTAAAGCTGAGGATCTTACTATTCTCTCAGCCACTGCCAAGGTCCTCTTTTTGGGTTTTCAGACTATGGTCACCCTATAAAAAGTAAAATGTCATAATCCATGTTCAGGGATATTTCAGTTTTTTTTCAGAGTTCATAGTTTTTATTCCATCTTTCAAACTGACATTATTTGATTTCATGTTGGCAGCATGATGCGTTATCAAAATGGTCCAACCAGTCCAGATGTGTATTTGTTTGCAAATTATTTAATCTGATAATAGGTAGGCCTTCAGTTTCTTTATGTTCATGTTTAAAGAGGGCAGGCTTGTGCATTAGCCTTTATTTTACAAGTCATGCATGGGAGATAGCCTAATTGACGATACTCATTTTATTTCATAAAGCTGCAGACTTAAAAAAAAGGATTATAAATCGACATGCCTTGATATTATTCTTATAGGCAGGGCCTCATTTATCATTTTAAGCTTGAGATAATAGGCCTATTTGACTGGAATTTCAAACATTTGTCCAGTAAATTGAAAACCTGCCGATCACGTTGTCCGGTGCCATTTTCTTCTAGAACCCTGATGTGTGACTTTTGAATAATGTCGGGCTTTAATCGGGTTCGGGCTTTAATAAGCTGTCAATCAAAATACACTCTTCAGGCTCGCGCTGAATTCTCTCGGGCTCGGGCCGGGCCGGGTCAGGCCCAACTTTTAAGGCCCGATTACAGCTCTAATCAGGACTGTTCCAAGACAGTTCGTTACGACGTCGACCTGCAGGCCGGATGTTGGGGCACAGTCCTAAAAATCCTGCACAGGTTCTCTAACTCTTCATTTTCTTGCTCAACTAGAGACACAATTTGCTCTCCTCCTCGTGGACCAGATCTCCCTCAACGCAGTAGTACTGAACCGGTTAATTTATGCTAATCTTGTGTCTGGGCAGATAAATACAGAAAATAAAGTCTTTAACGAGTTAGATCGTGTTCATTGTTGGTTTAAAGTGTTTTTAAGTGCTGAACCTGTTGGCTCATTTAGCGTTGCCACACGCATAAGTTTGAGCTGTATTTGCTGTGTTTGACACAGTTTTTTTTTATCCTGAGTGAATCCAACTCTTTCTTTCTTTCTTGCTTTCTGATCCCCTGGTCGGCAGAGTCGGGCTCGGTCCGAACTGCTATAGCTGGTCTGTTAGCTGAAAGGTTAATCTCATTGTTCCTTTGTCTATTAGTTAAAGCTGTGGCCTCCATTTAGCCAAAGTTAGTTTTATGGCCCTTTGTCTCTGGACACTCCGTGTGCAGTTCTCCATCTTGGCACAGAACTAGTTTTATGACACTTTGTCTCTGGACACTCCGTGTGCAGTTCTCCATCTTGGCACAGAACTAGTTTTATGGCCCTCTGTCTCCCAGGCTATCTGTGACTTGAGCCCCCTGGAGTGAGGGCCACCTCCCTCCCTGAACTAAACCTGAGCTGTCTGTTTGTCCCTGATCCATTTCATGCTAATTATGTTTAATTTTCACATATTATTGTTTTCTAAGATCTGTAGTAATTAGTTGCATGCTTTAGAATAGATGGGAATTATTGACGAAATGTTTTGGCTGTAAGGTTGATCTATTTTCTTAATAAATTCCCCTTAGCTTAAAGAGAAGTGGTCTGTGTTTAAATGGAGTATATGTACAATTATTGTCTACAGTGCGTGAATTTACACCTTCAAGAAGAGACTGGATGTCTGGTCTTCTAAGACAGAAGTGGTGCCCCTAATATTAATAAATTAAACTTGAACTTCATCAATAGTTATATTAATATTAAATTATTGATCATAACTATTGATGGTTATGTAAACCAGACAAAAACTCGCTCACTCTGTGTCACAACAACTAGTTTCTGACTGAAAATAAAATGTCTCGCTCGGTGTGCTCTGTGTGTTTGTGTCCTGGGAAACTTCCTTTTTTGTGAGCGTTAATGTGTTCAGAAAGAACTTAAATATGTTACAGAATTATGTTTGTTGGACAAAATGATATGACAAACTAACATGATTCACACATGTTAAGTTAGGCTATTGTGTGCCGTGTTAAGACGTGTGTATTAACTAGTAATTTGTTTTTATCTTGCATGTTTCAGTTACAAATAAATACTGTAAATAAAAAGAAAAGATCTTCAGTTGAGCAAGTAAAGCAAGCCTTGTCTGAGCCTTTCTTTGTTTCCTATTATTTTGTTCGCTGGCTGTCTTGCTTCTCACAGTCGTTGTGAGGACAGCATACTCTTCCTGCAGCTCATTTAGTAACTGTTTAACGTCATCAAGTGTTTCTAGAGAAGCCTAACTACAGTCGGTGAGTTTAACTTCAAACTTCTAAATGCAGAGAAGAGTAACTAGGAGACAGAAGTAAAGGAGGAAGTCTGAGAGAGAGAACAGGATGTTTCACAATCCCTGATCAGTTTTCTGACGGCTCAGAAAGATCAGCAGCAGAGGGACTAAAAACTCAGGATGGTTCCTGGTGGTGAAAAGGTTCTCTGGTGCTTCATGATCCTTCTGGCAGGTAAGACTGACATGAAGTTTTTCTAATTCAACTAAAACCTCAAAGCAGGAAATTTAATGTGGAAAAATAGAATCATTTCTGCTGTAGAATCTAAATGTTTATTAACAGCAGAGTTATTCTGCTTCATCTCTGATTTATTCTAACTGCTGACCTGCTGGTTTTATTGCACGATGCAGGATGAGCTACAACTAAAGGACCTTTTTCACGCTCTGACCACATGTCATGCAAAAGGCTTAAATCACGAAGTTATAATGAGCTAATATTCATATTTCTCAGACGCTCATCCAGCAGTTGTTAAAGCAGATCCAGTTTGTTTAGATCTGGGGTGTCCAAAGAGTGGCCCCCAACTCAAATATGGTGCTACTTTGGCCTCCAGCTCATGTGGCTGATGTAGATTATATTTAATGAGGGCATAATTATTACAAATAAGATCTTCTCAACACAAAGTATTTGCTTTTTAACAACCACTCTGTTTACCTTCCCTCTAATTTAATGCGAAACGCATCAATACAGAGATGTCTGAATGCAGCAGGAGGTTTGGAGTAAGGGGCCCAGATCCTGCTGTAGTCGCTGAAAACACACAAAACTATCAAGGTCGCATTGAACCTAACAGGTATGCTGTTTGGACTGTGAGAGGAAGCCGGAGTACCTGGGGAAACCCACCCATGCACAGGGAGAACATATAAAGTCCATTCAGAAAGACTCCAGGCTGGGATTCAAACCCAGGACCTTCTGGTTGCAAAGCAACATGGCTTCTTTTCGTGAGCTGTGTTTCGAAATCATTGGTTTTCAGTGAAACGATCACGTTCATCTCTGTGTTTCTCCAGGATCTGGGGCCCAAATGATCCAGCACCCGTTTACATCAACCTGTGCAGCAGAAGGATCCACCATCACCCTGCCCTGCTCCTTCACACCTTTAAAATCTTTTATTGATAATGGAAGAGAGATTCCTCTAAAGATCGTCAGAGTTCGTTGGTGTAAGAATCATCCTGTCTGTCAGGAACCGACACCATCTGTGTTCGACAGCAGTTCAACGACCAACGATCCTCGATTTCAGTACCTGGGAGACCTGAAGGGAAACTGCACACTGCAGATCACAGACGTTGGAAAGGAGGAAAACGCAACCTTTCGCTTCAGGATGGAAGCTGATAATATTAAAGGACATTTTACAAACCAAACTGGAGTCAAAATCACAGTTTCTGGTAAGATCAACCCGACACATTCAGAACCAGATAATAATCAGTGATATTAATGAAAACTAATGAGAACTTTGACTTTAGAGCTGATAGAAATGAGGATAAAAAGCTCCAACAACAACACAGAGTTCAGCAGAGGTCAAACAGTCTCACTGCAGTGCACCACTTCAACCTGTACCTTCAACCACCTGGAGGTCACCTGGCTGAAAGATGGCCACGCCCTCTCAGAGAATGGCCCCTCCCTCCAGCTCAGCTCTCTGACTGCAAAAGATTCTGGGAACTACACCTGCGCTCTGAGCAGAAACACCAGGAGCCAATCAGAGGCGTTCAGGCTGCAGGTGGAGGCGGAAGGTTGGTTCTGGTTAACTCTTCCTCAATGAACCTCAATAATTACAGGAAAATCTAGGAATATCAGACAAATGATCGTAGTTTACGGAATCCTGATATTTCTGCCTAAAATCTCCTTTTAATTGATTCGATCTAATATTCTGAGACTCTGAATGTTGGGTTTTCATTCTCTGTGAGCCAGAACCATCAGAACTACTAGAAATAAAGGCCTGAAATATGAGATGAGCATCCCTGTTACATATATATATATATATATATATATATATAATCTCTGTCAGCAACATTAAATTCTTGGTGAACATGTGATATGATTTAAATAATTTAGATTAAATAGAACGCTTCTCTGTTTTCTAGCCTCCTGCCAGCAGCAGCTGATCATTCGTGGGGTGTTAGGACTCCTGCTGGTGGTGTCCACCCTCATCCTCGTCATCTTCATCATTAAAAGGTACCTCAGGTCGAGTCGTAAGATTTAAAAAATAAATAAAGTGCATGGGAGCAAATATCTTTCTGATTGTGACTCATTCCAACACATTTCCTTACAGTTTTAAAGTAAAGTTTTGAACATTAATTCGATGAATCTGAGCTAGAGATCATTTCCTGAAACTCCATCTATCAACCTGAAGATCGTCCAATCAGATTTTAAGCCACGAAAAAGTGTTCATAAACGATTCAAGTGTGTCAGGGTCACTGAACAATGAAACCATCTTTCATCTGACTGGACCGCCCTGTTCTGAAGTTTGCTGAAGAAGCAGTTATGAACTAAAACAATCCTGGTTCCTCCTCTGAGTTTGGGGATTTTGTTTTCTGTCTAATTTATAAACCGGAGCTAAAAGTGACGCAGCACCAAACCGGACCAGTAGAGACGGCAGATGTTCCACTAACTTGACCCCTGCTGTTGGTCCCAGTGAAGCAGCTGTGGGTGGAGAACATCAGGAGGTTCTCTGTGTGGTTCAGGTTCTTGTAGGGACAGAACCACATCAGTGAGGAAAACAGGATTTATGATTCACGCTTTAGAAGTACCGTAATTTTCAGACTATAAGCCGTTACTTTTTTCACATCCTTTGGACCCTGCCTCCTATACTACGATGCGGCTAATTTATAGATATTTTTACTGGCTAACGGCCTCCGGGGGGCGCTATAGCAAGAAGACATGAGACAGACATGTGGGGAAACATTGTGTGCCGAAGAAGACACCAGCGGTAGTTTTCATGCACACACCCCCGTCATGGAAAACACACAAAGAAATGCAGCTTTTAAGTTAAAGGTAATGGAGCTGGTAGTCAGAGAAGGAAATAGAGCTGCTGCTTGTTAGCTTAGCATCAATGAATCAATGGTGAGACGTTGGAGGAGACAGCGGGAAAAAAATGTAAAGTGGTGAGAGACCAGAGCTACTTCAAGCAGGGTGTATTAGCTTCCTGCTTAACAACAGTGAACCATGGGCATGCGTGTACATGCCGTACCTAAGGGGTGGAACACAGGAGGGACAATTTTCAATACGTCAACAAGGTAATACATAACAAAGAGCAAGATGACGACCGATTATTTTCTGGTAGGCTAAAGTATATTTTATTTTCAAACCAGACACGTTAGTGTCGTGTTACTGTACTTTTCCAATAAGATGTCTCTTAATGAGATGCATGGCTGTGCTCTTCCAGCAGAGAGCGGAGATTCAGGGCTTCTGGGCGAGGGGAGCCGTCTGTGAGATGGGAGAGGAGTGGAGGTTAGCACCGCTGGTCGGTGGGTGGATACGCGCTTCATGTCGGATCAACCTCAAAATGTAATCAGTTGCTCCTGGTCATTTCCTGACAGTTTTATCGAAATCCATCCATAACTTTTTGTGTTATGTTGACAACGGACAGACAGATGGACATAAAAACGTTGAGAAAATAATAAAAAAGAAATCTTCCATGTACTGTCTGTTGTTGCCGACTGTCTCTGACAGAAAGTAGCTGAAGTTGACCCAGAATGTCGCTAGATGTCTCCAGATGATGTCACATGCTAATTTGCATACTAATGGCGTAATTACGTCAGGTCGACTGATGACATCATCACTCATGTGGCGGTCTTCATTTTCTCCTCCAACATCCGATATGAATAAAACCATTTTGCAATAAAACCACTGTGCAACACCAGTGGGCTCAGAAATGTCAAAATAAAAGAAGCCACAGAACAGACAAGGGCCTCATAAGGTCGAGGAAAGCTAGCAGAAACAATGGGAAGAAGAGATAACTGGCAGGTGGCTTAATAATATATTCAAAAGAAAGTTGGATAAGGAAAACAGAAAAAAACAGAAAGGAGGAAATAATTATATCTAGATTAGGATTTGGTCATACGGGGTTAAAGAATACATTTTTTTAACGGGGGGGAAACATGCTGCAGGGAAATGTGACTTTTGTCTTCAAGAAGAGACTGTTGAACATGTTAGATTATTTTGTATACTGTATATTATAGATACATTGTTGAGAGAAGGGAACTGTATGAAGGTATTTTTGGTGCAAATGTATTTGTGTCTTGTAACTGGGAAGTTGAAGTCAAATTTTTGAAGGAATATTTTGTGGCAGTTTTGTTATTGTACTGTAGATTTGTTTCAGTCTTTCACATGAACAAAACAACAGTTACAATTTTTCAATTCCTTAAGTACAATGCACAAATTGCATACTTTGAGTCACACTTTAAAAAAATCTTACATTTACAGTTTTGCCCCAATTGATCCAAAAACATTTGTTGCAAAAGCCATCCACATACCTGTGTGTAAAAAAAAGAACCTGTGTGTACTCCTTTGTTGCTCACAGACACCTATATAACCAAATCTTTTTTTACTCACAAACATTCCCATTCACACGTGCACAAATTCTCAGCCAGTTTATTTTACAAGGTTACAAAACTATGCAAATAATTTAAAGCTACATTGTGTAAGAACTTCTCCCATCTAGCGGTGAAACAACCACCTGAATATTACGTTCTAGCCCCGCCTCCCACCCCCCCATTCCGAGCGCCTTTTAACTCCTACGGTGGCCGTTTCATGCCAAGGTTAACATGGCGTCCAGTACCACGACTTCGTCCAGTGTTCCTTCCAGTAATGAGGTTACTTTAGAAAACTACATTGCATTTAGTTATATAGTCAGATGTCTGCCGCGTCGCGAGTAGACAATCTCCCTCTGGCATTCGTCACGGTGCAACTGAGTTTAGCCAAAGCACGAAAGGCGGAGCTAGAATTACCAGGAATGTCCCTCGTTGGCGAATGTATTTTAAAGAGGGAGGCTCAACATGGATTCAGCCATTCGAGCGACTCGCTCATATGTATTCTGAATAGCAGATTCTACACTTACGTGAATACTTTCATTAGTAGGTGGAAGTAATTACACATCTATGAGCACATATTTTTGAAAGAACAAAGGGGTTTTTGCTAAGAATGAACTCAAAAAAATACTCAATGTAGCTTTGAGCCCATATGTGGCTTACTGACATTTTTAATTTAAAAGCCCAACTATCCAGTCCCTAACTACATTTAAATCGGATCAAACAGTACATTAGGATTTTACCATAGGAAGTTATTTCCATATGACTAATAAAACTGAAACAGTCCTTAAAAGACAACCATGCTGGTCTTTCAAAATAAGACCATAACGTATTCTATAAAATAAAAGCCTTCATTCATATACAGATGAATAACACTCATATGTACTCATTCATATTCATTCATTCTTTCTTGAGATGTTTCAGGCACGTCCCACCGGGAGGAGGCCCAGGGGAAGGCCCAGGACACGCTGGAGGGACTATGTTTCTCGGCTGGCCTGGGAGCGCCTTGGGGTTCCTCCCGAGGAGCTGGAACAAGTGGCTGGGGAGAGGGAAGTCTGGGTCTCTTTGCTTAGGCTGCTGCCCCCGCGACCCGACCCCGGATAAGCGGAAGAAAATGGATGGATGGATGGATGGATGGCATATTCATTCTCATTCTAAAACACTCATGAAAACACATTCATGTACAGATGACCTTTGACCCACAGGCATGGCAAGGCAATTTTATTTGTGAAGCACACTTTCAACAACAAGGCAATTCAAGGTGCTTTACATAAAGACAGCAATAAAGCATAAAACACAAACAAAACAGAAAAGAAAGACAGAAAGACACAAACTGTTGTTTGGTCATTGCTCATTCGACGGGGGTAAGCCTTATTGCGTCATTTCCTGTTGTCACTGTTGCGCTCCCTGTAGCTGTTTGGTGTTCAGACTCTCTTGAATTGATCTTATTTTCTCTGTGCTGAGGCCTTTCTAAGTTATTTTAACACACAAGCACACTAAAACACACGTTTTGTGGTGGTGTACTTTACGTTTTGGGAACTCCTTGTGTTTCATACAGCTTTTCTTGGGGTGGTAAGGTCTCGCTAGCTCAGTTAGCTTAGCTTCATTGCGGCTATGGCTACTCTTCTCTCTCCTGTCTCTAACTCTTCTCTTCTCTCTTGCTCTCTCTGTCAGATGTTTAGTTACTTCCCTGCCTCCTTTAGTGATAATGGTAACTGTAATAAATATAATATTTTTGTAGCTTTGGAGGCGAGGGTATCAGAATTAGAAGCACGGCTCCGCGCTGTTGAAAAACCAGCAGATAGCCGAAGCCCATTAGCCAGCGCGGAGCCAACAAGGATAGAACCCCCTAGCTGTCCTCCGGTAAAGCCCGCGCAGCCGGGACCTCAGGCCGGCTAGGTGACTGTACGTAGGAAGCATAGTTCTAGGACCCAGCCCCCGGGCCACCACCAACCGGTCCGCGTTTCTAACAGATTTTCCCCGCTCAGCGACACACCCGCTGAGAAGCCGACCCTGGTAATTGGCAGCTCCATAGTCAGAAACGTGGTATTAGAGACACCATTGACCATAGTCAAATGTTTGCCAGTGGCCAGAACGGGCGACATCAAATCCTACCTGAAACTGCTGGCTAAAGATAAGCGTAAATCCAGCAAGATTGTTATTCACGCTGGCGGTAATGACACCCGGTTACGCCAATCGGAGGTCACTAAAATTAGTGTTGCTTCCATGTGTTAGTTTGCCAAAACAATGTCCGACTCTGTAATCTTTTCTGGTCCCCTGCCTGATCGGACCAGTGACGACATGTTTAGCCGCATGCTGTCATTCCATCAATGGTTGTCTAGGTGGTGTCCTGCAAACGATGTGGGCTACATTGATAACTGGAGAACTTTTTGGGGAAAACCTGGTCTGATCCGGAGAGACGGCATCCATCCCACTTTGGATGGAGCAGCTCTTCTTTCTAGGAATATGGCCGAATTTATTAGTCCTCCAAAACACTGACAACCCAGGGTCCAGACCAGAAAGCAGAGTCGTAGTTTAACCCACCTCTCTGCTGCTTCTGTGCTGTTACCCACCCATTACTCTATAGAAACAGTGTCTTGCCCACGGCCAAAATTAAATGTATTAAAAGAACGCTAGACTGCTGAAGGAGGAGCAGCTGCTCTCTGTCTCTCTCCAGATCCGTTCACTTATTTTCTTTTATTTTCTTTTCTGTTTGCTTTTCTTGTTTTCTTTCTTAACCTTTTCTTAGTTACTTTATTTTCCCAGCCCCTGGAGTTACTGTATTGGACCAGATCTCTTCTTGGATTACTTTTCTATGGACTTATCAACATGGTTTTTTGCTCAGCTGAGGATTTTGAAAAACTGCTCCACAGAATTGAGGGCATTGAAACGAAGCTACGTCGTCTGGAAATTAATTTTAATCTCCACGCTGATTATGGACAAAATGAAACAGCTTTACCGTTGAATACAATCAGCCCGGTGTTACATCGTGTCACAGAGACTCCCTACAGGCGTCTGAGCGGCAGAACTCCGCACTATAATGAAAACTGGCCAGCTTTAAAACGCATGAAATCAACCCCAGCCTTTTCTCCGAGGAAGAAAAAACAAAAGAAACTCAGACACAGAGAAACCTCTGAACCCAGAACTGCCGCTTCTGCTAAAAGTAAACAAAAGAGGTTTCAGCCAAAAACAAGAGATATTTCTCCACCTGGAATCCCGCTGAAAAACAGATTCGCAGCCCTGAGTTCCCAGAAAGATGACGCATCCCCCGGGACCAGTCAAAGCCACCAGGAGAAACCCAGCCGCATCAAACGGACACATAACAAAGTAAGGGCCCCCCCAGCAAAGACTGTTATCATACAAGACGGATCAATTAATGGAATTGAGGCTTTTTGTAGCAAGAATACCAAAGTTTATAGCTGCTACAAAAATACAGTGAGAGAAATATCAGAAAAAATCCCTAAAATCTTGGACCAACATCCTGCTTTGGAAAAGCTCGTCATTCACGCTGGATCAGCAGATATCGCGATGAGACAATCAGAGATTCTGAAGAGAGACTTTTCTGATCTCCTACAGAGACTTGATGGACTTAACGTAAACATCCTCATCAGCGGACCAGTCCCTGAAGGGAATGATGAAAGATTTAGCAGACTCCGCATGCTCCATAAATGGTTGAAGAAACAATCAGCTGAGAAGTCGTTCACATTTATTAATAATTTCAAAGTATTTGGAAGTGCTAATCATCTGTTTAAAGCAGGAATGCGCTATTTGAACAGGTCCGGAGTAAGGCTGTTGGCAGCAAATATTTTTTCTTATCAACATCAGAAAGCAAAACACTTGCTCCCAAAAGCTGACCTTGAGGCGCCCATGGATATCAGAGAACAAAAACAGCAAGTCATGATGACACCACAGGACCGAACAGATAAACAACCATCAGAGATTAAGTCTTCATCTTCCTGTGACTCAGCCACATCAAATGAGTCTCCATTTAGAAACTTTACAGACAGACTGAACGAGCAAATCAAATTTGGGACACAATTAACACCTAAACTTAGACTACACCAAACGCCTGGGACTAGTGTCCATAAGCCTGGGAGCTTCCCCCCACTGATTATTATAGATATCTGATATTTGAGGGAACCGGGCAATAAATCCACCCCTACCGTCTCCCAGAATTCACCCGGCACCCCTGAGGCTATATCACTGATTATCAGCAGCAGGAAACATAAACCGTTAACCACACGCTCTCATATTAAACAAAATCTCAAATTGATAACCTGTCAGAAGGTTCAGCTGCCCATCATCACAATACTTAAGTTAGCTTTATTAAACATTAGATCTCTATCCGGGAAGTCTTTTCTTATCAATGACTTCATCCCTGAGCATAATTTACACGCCCTTTTTTTATCAGAAACTTGGCTAGATGAAAATAACGAAACAACTTCATTAATAGAATCCAGTCCTCCAAATTATAATTTCTTAAGCGAGAACAGAAAACACAAACGAGGTGGAGGTGTAGCCACCATCTTTCACAACTCAATGAACTTTAAAAAGGTAACTCTGGGCGCGTTTGAATCTTTTGAATACCTAGCCACCCAGATAAATGAGCCTAACAAAGCGTTATTTCTAAGTTTATATAAACCACCAAAACTTAACTCTAACTTCTTTAATGATTTCAATGACCTTCTTTCTGTAATATGTATCGACTATGACCAACTAATCATCGTGGGGGACTTTAACATCCATACCGACAACCCCCAAGATAGACAAGCAAAAACATTAGATGATACTCTCCACAACTTCGAACTGATCCAGCATGTCAAACAACCAACACACAATAAAGGACACACTCTGGACTTAATTATCAGCAAAGGTTTAAATATTTCTGACATCTCTGTAATTAATATTGCATTATCTTACCATTTCTGTGTTTTCTTTCAAAGTACCATCTCTGCTAAATTATCCAGCCACAGTAAGACCACTATAAAAAAGCGTTTTCTAGGGGACAGTTCAGTAGAAACCTTTAAACGTATTTATCCTTCCACCACATCCCCCTCATCTCCCAACTCAAACTCAGTAAATAAGTTGGTAGATAATTTCCTTGCGAAAATCTCAGACATCGTGGATTCCATTGCTCCAACTAAAGTGAAAGTAGTCTCAGGTAGAAAGAAGTCTCCGTGGACAAGTAATCCACTGGTACGTAGTGAAAAAAGAGAGTGTCGACGAGCCGAGAGAAAATGGCGGAAAACTCGACTCCAGGTTCACTGTGAGATCTACAAAGAGAGACTGAATAGATATCAGCTAACTATAAAAGATGCTAGGGAATCGTTCTTTTCTGAAATCATCAACAGAAACATTAATAATGCACGGACTCTATTTGCAACAGTGGAAAGACTAACTAATCCTTTAGTGACAGTAGCCCCAGAACTAAACTCTACCAGGGCCTGCAATGAATTTGCCAGGTTTTTCACTGAAAAGATTCTAACAATTAGACGGTCAATCTGTACCTCAATATCGAACCCACAACCAGTGCCATCCCCAATCAACAACAATGTAGAGAAAATGTCTGAATTCCACGAATTAAACCAGAACAGCCTTGAAAAAATCATTATCCAATTAAGCTCCTCCTCCTGCTGTCTTGATATCCTACCCACAGCTTTTCTAAAGAAAGTTCTTCCTGTCATTGGTTCTGATCTTGTTCAAATAGTGAACTCATCACTGCTATCAGGTGTCTTCCCTCAGGCTTTAAAAACAGCAGTTATTAAACCACTGCTAAAGAAGAAAAATCTGGACAACACGTTAATGCAGAACTACAGGCCAATCTCTAATCTTCCATTCATCAGTAAGATTATTGAAAAAGCTGTGTTTCAGCAGTTAAATGGCTTCATAACAACGACAAACCGTTTTGATGCTTTTCAGTCTGGTTTCCGCGCTCACCACAGCACCGAGACTGTCCTCGTCAAAGTATTTAATGACATCCGCATAAATACAGACTGTGGAAGAACCACAGTGCTGGTTCTGTTGGACCTCAGTGCAGCATTTGACACTGTTGATCATGATATTTTATTGGAACGACTGGAGAGCTGGGTCGGACTCTCTGGTACAGTACTTGGCTGGTTCGAGTCTTACCTAAAGAACAGGGACTTCTATGTTTCAATAGGAAACTTTTCATCAGAACGAACAGAAATCACATGTGGGGTGCCCCAGGGCTCCATCCTGGGGCCCCTCTTATTTAATATCTACATGCTCCCACTAGGCAAGATTATAGCGACCAATAACATTAGCTACCATAACTACGCGGATGACACTCAGCTCTACATTACAATGTCACCAGGTGACTCTGAACCCATTCAAACCCTAAACCAATGCATTGACCAAATAAATGGATGGATGTGCCATAACTTTCTCCAGCTGAATAGAAACAAAACTGAAGTGATTATTTTTGGACCCAAGGAGGAACGATCAAGAGTCAGCACTCAGCTTCAATTAATACAGCTAGAAACTACTGATCAGGTTCGTAACCTAGGTGTAGTAATGGACTCAGACCTGAACCTCCAGGGTCACATAAAGGCAATAACAAGGTCAGCGTTCTATCACCTGAAGAACATCTCTAGGATTAAAGGACTGATTTTGCAACACGACCTAGAAAAACTCATCCATGCGTTTATCTTTAGTCGGATTGATTACTGCAACAGCATCTTGACAGGTCTGCCTAAAAAGTCAATCAGACAGCTGCAGCTGATCCAGAACACTGCCGCTCGCGTCCTCACTAGAACCAGGAAAGTAGAGCACATAACCCCAGTTCTAAAGTCCTTACACTGGCTCCCTGTAGCTCAGAGAATAGACTTTAAAATACTTTTACTAGTTTATAAATCATTACATGGCTTAGCACCAAAATATGTTGAAGACCTGTTGTCATGGTACCAACCACCAAGACCACTCAGGTCCTCCAACTCTAGCCTACTAAACATCCCTAGACTCAGAACTAAACATGGAGAAGCAGCTTTCAGTTTCTATGCTCCCCTTATCTGGAACAGACTTCCTGACGAGTGTAGAGCTGCTGAAACTCTGAACTGCTTTAAATCGAGACTAAAAACCCATCTGTTTAGAATTGCCTTTGAGTAAATGCTTGATGTTATATGTATGAAATGTGTTCATGCTCTCTTGCTTTTTTTATTTTTCTTTTGCTTTATTGTGTATCATGTGTAATGTGTGTTTCTTTTATGTGTTTCTTTTAAATCACCAAATCATGTAAAGCACCTTGAATTACCCTGCTGTTGAAAGTGTGCTATACAAATAAAATTGCCTTGCCTTGCCTTGCCTTAAAAGTTAAGCCAACAAAAGCAAATAATGGAAATCTCATAAAGATAAATACGACTTTGACTGAACAGAAAAATAAATCTATTAAATGTGGTTTATTAAACATAAGCTCTCTCTCCTCAAAGACTTTGTTAGTAAATGACTTGATTTGTTATAATCACATTGATTTCCTTTGTCTCACAAAAACCTGGCTGCAGCAGGAGGATTATGTCAGTATAAATGAGTCAACTCCTTCCAGTCATTTAAATTTTCACATTCTTAGAAATACTGGGCGAGGAGGAGGAGTTGCAACCCTTTTCCGTTCTGATTTACTAATTAATCCCAGACCAATTGATAGCTACAATTATTTTGAACATCTAATCCTTAATTTTCCTCATCCAAGTTGCAAAACATTGAGACCATTTTTGTTTGTGGTTTTGTATCGTCCACCAGGCCCTTACACTCAATTCTTGGATCAGATCTCACTTTTTTTCTGATTTAGTATTAAATACTGATAGGGTTATTATAGTGGGGGACTTTAATATTCATATGGATACTGAAAGTGATAGCCTAAATGCAGCCTTTAGTGCTATTTTAGACTCAATTGGCTTTAGTCAAAAAGTACAGGGATCGACCCACTCGGGTAAACACACTTTGGACCTTGTACTGACATACGGTATTGAGTGTGAGGAAATAACAGTCCACCCACATAACCCGGTCCTGTCTGACCACTTCTTGATAACTTTTGAATTTACTTTAACTGACCATCTTAAATCTGAAAGAAAATTTCATTATAGTAGAGCTTTATCAGACAATGCTGTAACAATTTTTAAAGAATCTGTTCCATTCTTACTTTCCTCAGTGTCTCAGGGTAACAGTGGATGGCAGCAATTCTATCTCTAACCCTTCAGAAATTGATGGTCTGGTTCACAGCGTTACGTCCTCATTGCGTTTGGCATTAGATAGCGTAGCCCCCTTAAAAAAGAAAGTGGCTAGCCATAGGAGGCTGACTCCTTGGTTCAACGCAGAGTTGCGTACTTTAAAGCAGAATACTAGGAAGTTGGAGAGAAAATGGCGCTCTACACACCTAGAGGATTCCTATTTAACCTGGAATAACAGTCTACTGCTGTATAAAAAGACCCTTCGACAAGCTAGAACAGCATATTTTTCATCTTTAATAGAGGCGAATAAAAACAATCCTAGGTTTCTTTTTAGTACAGTTGCCAAACTTACACAGAGTCATAGCTCTGTTGAGCCAACTATTCCCCCAGCTCTTAGCAGTGATGATTTTATGGGATTCTTCATAAATAAAATTAATTCTATTAAAAATAAAATCATTGGCATCCTCCCAAACATGATTACTTCTTCCTCAGTAAATGAGCCAGTATCGGAAAGAACTGTAGAACCTCAGTTGTGCTTAGGCTGTTTTGATTCAGTCAAGCTTTCGGAATAATCAAAAATATTAGCCTCTTCTAAACCTTCAACTTGTGTGTTGGACCCAATTCCAACCAAATTATTTAAGGAAGTGTTCCATTTGGTTCCTGGCCCCATTTTGGATATGATGAATCTATCCTTAGTAAACGGATACGTACCACAGGAATTTAAAATAGCTGTAATTAAACCTTTACTCAAGAAACCTTCCCTTGATCAAGATGACTTAGTGAATTACAGACCTATATCTAACCTTCCTTTCTTATCCAAAGTCCTTGAGAAAATTGTTGCTAATCAAGTCTGTGAGCATCTAAACAGTAACGAGCTGTTTGAAGAGTTTCAGTCAGGTTTTAGAGCTCATCATAGCATAGAATTTTCTTGTTTTGAAATACTGTTTAATACCATCTTTGGATGGATGGA
This sequence comes from Valencia hispanica, assembly GCA_963556495.2. Classification (NCBI taxonomy): domain Eukaryota; kingdom Metazoa; phylum Chordata; class Actinopteri; order Cyprinodontiformes; family Valenciidae; genus Valencia; species Valencia hispanica. Next base: position 1,331,570 of record OY747710.1, on the reverse strand, counting down.
TGAATGGATGGATGGATGGATGGACAGACGGACGGACGGATGAAAGAAATATTATCTGAGAGTAGTGATTCCCAATCCAATTGTTTTATACTTGGGTTGCAGATCTCGTTCTCCAGAAACGCTTGAAGCAAGGAGTCCAGCCTTGACTGGAGACCAGAGAGAAGATGAAGTCTCCCTTTAAAGCCAGGCTTGGTGGACAGATCCACTCAGCTGATGTTGTGTTTAATGAAACCAGAGTTTTATTTCATCTTATTTAACAGTCTGTGGTTCTTTTAATGTGCCATTTTTTAAAGACTGAGTTCAGACTTTTCTTTGTGACACAAAAAGCTGAAATATGGAAATGAGCGGAGCTTTGTTCCTGATTTTGCTAAATCAAACTGCAGAATATTAGAGAACCCGACTGAAAACAATGAATAAAAATGGTATAAATATTATTTTAATATAAGTTTTATTATTATAATTTAAAATCATGTTATTTATGTTTGGAATCTTTAACAAAACACATTAAAAATGAAGACATAAAGGTGAATCCCTGAAATATAAAGTATAAATAATTATATATGAAATCTTTTGTTGCTGTCCTGCTGAGGTTCTATTTAAATATGATGCAAACATGTTTATAATAAAGCTGTAAATAAAGGAACCAATTTCTGGAATAAATTGTCACTTATAGGATTTAACCTGCAGCCAATTATGGATAAATATGTCATTTTAATTCACTATGCACATTTAGCTCTGTGGCTCGTAGGCTCCCCTAGTGGTTGATCTGGATCTACATTCGCATAATTCCACATAGCAAGTTAACTGCTCTCTCTGACAACTAATTAGTATTTATGAAAGTTATGTAAGTGCAACATTTGTTTTCTTGGGAGTTTTGCTTGTTTACTTTTTTTTAATTCAATTCAGTGTATTTATGTCTTACTTATGTCATTTTCCTGCTATGCCTGAATTTCCCCCTTGTGGGACAATAAAGGATCATTCTATTCCTGTTTTCAGTTGTTTGACTGAGGGGGGGGGGGGGGGGGCGTGTCCTCAGGTAACCTATCGGGATGCAGAGGGAAAAGGTGTCCCAGAGGCTCCTCCCCTTCCACAGCTCCATCTGTGTTTCAGTGAGTCTGTTTAGATCTTACAGCCCAGAAAACTTTCCTCCTTCCCTGCCTGGAATGATGATGCCATCATACTGTGATTTGTAAAAAAAAATTAAAATGTAAGAACTTCATAGAAAAGAGAAGAAGAGAGTCTGATAATGATGGTTTATGCAATTTAATGATTTGTTGGACTTCTGTAACAGTCCGTAAATCCTGAACCAGATTTAACTCTGTTCTCCCCTGCAGTTTCTCATCTCTGATTGGCTGAGAAAGGTCAACCCCGGCCCCTCCCCACTAACGAAGCACACATCACTGAGTTTTAGATGCATTTATTGATTATTGGGAACAGAACCGATCGACAGAAACTTATGAATCAAAGTGAATTATGGGAAATGTAGTGTGAAGTGATCAGTTGTAGGCATCCTTCTTGGTCTGTGATTGGCTGGACGGTGCAGCCAATGGGAGCTCAGGATTCTGGACAGGCTGCGCCCCCAACTCACCTGGAGAGAGAAAATCAGATCAGAGCAGAAAAAGACATGGTTATGGACAGATGAGGTTCTAAAGCAGTTCTGGTTCCACCCTGACCCACTTCTTTCTGTCCAGTCAAGAGCAGTTTGTGTCTACTGGTTTTGCAGATGCATCACTGAGCACCGTGGTCAAAGTTCAACAAGCTTTTACTTTGACTGGACCACTCTGAAGGCTCCGCCAGGCAGCATGCCCCTCCATGCTGAGGTGGAGTCTGGAAAACCTGGATCTAGTGTCATTAACCCTGTGTTAAAGTGTCAAACCTCTCAGGTTAATAAAGTTTTATAGAAGCTTTCTTACTGATCAGTCTGGTTCCCAGTTGCCTCCAGAAGGAACAAGAGTTCTGCCTCAGGCCCTGTTGAAACCGGAGGGCGGGGCTTAGCTCCAGGTAGGTGGGAGGAGCCTCAGAGGTAGACACTGGCTGCCAGCGGGGCAGAACTGACTCCGCCCACACACGGGATGGGTTCGGGTTCCTGAAACAGAACCAGGAAATGTCAGTGTGACTGTGAGGCGGTCCTGCTGGAAGGACTTAGAGAATGTTGACCCGACCCGGTCCGTATGAAGCTGGAGACGTAGGTCATCACAGCCAAGGACAGGCGTCGGTCCGAGGACGTGAAACGCTGGGAGCTGATTGGCTGAAGAGGAATCCCAAACATCAGCTGAACGTCCAGAGGAACAGAAACGTCGGCTCTGTGGAGAACAGGAGGGCAAAGGTTCGGTTATTTAACAGAACAGCATCGATGTTCTGATCCGGTCCTCATCTCTCTGGATGTTCCTCTATGCAGCCATGAACTCCAGGCGGCTGGGAGGAAGATAAAAAGAGAGGGGTGTTCCCGTCCTTCGGTGGATGTTCCATACCTGTCCTGAGCGCTGGAGGCGGGTTGGTGGTACTGGAAGACGTTGGCGCCGCTGGCGGCCCAGTGGCGAGCCATCTGCACCGTGGGACAGATGATGAACAGGTCTCTGCAGTAAGACACAGACAGCTGGTCGTTAGTCCGGTTCAAAAAGTCACTTTAGAACCTGGTCCTGCCTGGTTGAAGCTTCGGCAGAACTTTGGACCCTTTCCCACTAGGGATGTCCCGATCACATTTTTTGCCCACCCGAGTCGAGTCCAAGTCATTTGATTTTAATTATCGAGTCCCGATCCGATCCTTCCGCGATGCATTAAAATAAGAAAAAAAAACCACATCCAAGTTGTCCTTTTAAATAATTTTTTAAGTATGTATATGATGCTCTACCGTGTGAGATTCACTAAAGTGTTGCGCATTCAAAGTCACACGTTGTAAACAAGAGTCGACTCATTGTGCAGTAAAGCTTAGCAGTCACATCGGACAAACAGATAAACTCCATACGTCCGTGTGGTAACCCCAAAAACAGACATCTTTGATACAAGAACTAGCAGGTCGTCACGTAGCTTGTTGTGAACGCCCGGAGGAGCTATGTCTGTAAAGTAGTGATGAGAAGGAATCTCATACCGTGGTTTCAGGTGCTATAATGTGGCTATAATCATAGCTCGCTTCCACCAGTGTGGGAATGTGAGACTGAATGAATAATGGAGTTGTAAAGTGCTCTGAAGGTCTCAAAAAGCGCTATATAAATGCAAGCCATCCATCCATCCATTTTCTGTACCCGTCATTGCTGTCATGGGGCGAGAGGCGAGGCGGGGTCCACCCTGGACAGGTCGCCAGTCCATCGCAGATAAATGCAAGACATCATTATTATTTATTACATGTGGCTGCTGCGCTGCCTTCGCTGGTCCGCTTATAATACGTCCAAACTGCTGACGTTTTCGCTCTAGTGAAGCGACACGTTTGCCCTGCGTTAGCCTACTAGCTAGCAGCTCACTGTTGTGTTGTTTCAAATCCCCGCCTGCTGTAAAGTGTGTGACATTATGGTGTTGTTGTCGTCTATGTGGCAGTGAATATTGATGTAGTGGAACTGTGAAATCAGTTTGACAATCTCTGTCTCAGGATGAATTTAAAATGTCATGCTTGTTGTTTTATGAGGTTATATCCAATCATTTCCACCCGATTCTGAGGATTTACAATCACGTAATTGGATCGAGACATCCCTATTTCCCACCTTTGACCTTTATTAACCTGGGTCTCCTGGTACTGTTAGACATTATTAAAGGCTAAACTGTCACCTGGTGGCGTTGTTGAGCGCTCTGGAGAACAGATTGTAGCCAGTAGCTGTCGGACTGTGGTCCAGAGAGTAGAACCAGGCCGCCGCCTCCTTCAGCAGCTTGTTTCCTGAGGCTCCGCCCAGAGAACGACTCAGGGCCTCGTAGAACGCCGTCTTCCCGTCCGCCCGACCCTGGAGAGCCTCAAAGTCCTGAAGATACAGTCATGTGACCACCACTTAGTCATGTGACCATCTCCTTAAAAACGCTTATCGGTTGTGACCTCTGACCTTTATCCTGCGAGCTCTGCTGATCAGACCATCGTGCTCCGATGTTCCCAGCAGTAGATCGACTCTCTGGAAGGAGGTGGACTCAGACTCGGACTCCCGGACCGGAGACCAGGACCTGAAAGGACCGCCGACCGCCAACAGCTGCAACACAAACAGACGGGTCAGACACGTAGGAACCCAGACCAGCTGAAACCGACCAGAGTTCAGGACAAAGACCTTGGTCTGAGCGGCGTTCAGCTTGTCAACAGGCGTCGATCTGAGGCAGGCGACCATCGGGCCGTCATCGGGGAGGTCAGAGGTCACGCAGCCGAGTTCTCGAGCCAAATCGATCGCCTGGTGTCTGGAAGCTGAAGCGGTTTGGACCAAAGATGGAGAGAAGGCAGAACCTCCCTGCAGGACAATAAACAACAATATTTAAATGGAGTTTTCTTCTTCATGGGGCAGAAGGTCGGATGATTCTGAGGAAGATGAGGGAAAATCATAATCCTCCCACCATCAGGATCATCCGCTGGAACAGAGGAACGGAGGAAAGAAGATGAAGGCTGCTGATGTCGGCACCACGACGCTCTGCCCCCACCGTCACTCTCCCGTTGTCTCCGCCCACCAGGGAAATGTGTGCGTTGACCCACCGAAGCACCGCCTCCTGGTCCGACAGGCCGTAGTTACCATGGAGACCGCCTGCAGATGGACACGGTGGGATCAGACAGGTGTGTGCTGAGCTGCTGACCCGTGTTGGCGTGCCGGTGCTTACCTGCGGTCAGGAACCCCAGCGCCGCGGTTCGATAGCTGGCCGTTACCACGACGATGTTACCCAGAGCAGCGAGGGCGGAGCCATCCAACACCTCCTGGTTCTGGTTGGCTGGAGGGTTGAAGAAGTAAACGAGAACCGGGACACGTCCTCTCTGGTGGACAAGCGGAGGAGGAGAGAAGAAAATGCTCAGCAGCTTCCTGAAGGATTCATCTATGTGGAGCTCGAGCCACGATCCAACCAGAGACCAGAGGATGATGAGTTTCTCTGAAACCTTCACTTTTTGGACCTCAGCGTCTAGTTGAAGTTTGCAGCTGAAACATGAGTCCAGAATTTCTACAGTTTTTCTAAATTTAAAGTAAATTTAGTGAGACTGAAGAGCTCCTGGTGAAATAATGCCTCTTTTCCACTAGGGTCAGTTTGGTCTGGAATGGGTAGACTCCGATTTGGCGCGTTTCCACTACCTCTGCCTTGGGCCGAAGCAATCCAACACACCCACCTATGGAGTGATTGGTCCGGTAAAGGTCAGTGACTTGCCTGCCTACGTAGTAGTAGCCACTGTTCGGCCTGGAGACGTCTTCTCGCATGTCGTGCACTGAGTTTCTTCTTCAGAAAGAGCCACAATCCGAGTACGAAGTACAAAAATACCTCAACGTCCTCCATTGTTGTTTCTCCTTCAGATCCCGCTCTCAATGTGCACCTGCACATTTGTTTACTACTCTTGTGGCGATTACGAATTACATCATGGACCTTTCTCGCTTAGCTGCTGAAAGGAAACCTCCTAAAGCCCAGATTCTGGTTGGACCTGGGTTGATTTTCTGGACTCACCAGAGCAGCAGGAGTGAAGATGTTCAGGTAGAGACAATCCTCGCTGGAAGCTGCAGACTCGACATCTCCTGGCTGGACGCAGCCGGGCCTGAGAGAGAAACGGACTGATGGGTCAATGACGGTTCTAATTGGTTAAACAGCGTTTCCCAAACTATTTCTAGTTGGTTTATAAGAAAATGTTCACCTCAACCCCCAGTGTAAGTATTACTTTTTTATTCTTTTCTTCTTATTTTTACTGTGTAGCAATATCTAACATTGCTTTTAATACATTTTAATGCCTCTCTTTGCACAAATGGTTTAAAACAACGAACTCTCAGAGGAAATAATAACAATTGTTTTGCAAAGCTGAAGTCCTCAATCATTAACATTTCTGTAAGAGGTGATGTCACTTTATCTCCCAGGTGGAGGTGTGTGTTTTGTGCCTTGCGTCACTGAATTTGGTTCATTAACATTGCAGTAACATGTGTGGCCAAGAATCAATGCAAAAAATCATGGCTTTGACAGATTGTGTTTTGATGCAGCTGACTGTGCTGAAGACATTGATCATTACATCATCCAGATCGGGACTGGGCTGTTTAGACGACGGCGCGTTGCGGTCTATAATGCAGTGCTGTAGTACTGGTGGAGATGCGCCTCAGGAACGCCTGCTAGTTTCCCAGCCATAGTCGTTGCCTCGTCTGTGCAGATCTCTACAAAGTCGTAATACGTCCGTTGACATCTCATGAATGCGCATATTGGACAGAGGAATAACTCATAGTTTGTTAGCCTCTGTTATGAATCATAGATGGAACCATGTACATAGTGCAGGGAAGGATGTAATCCTTTGCAGTTGTGTTTGTTTTTTTCACACCGTGCCACTATGAACAAAACTATATATGAGCTCAGCTGAACATTTCAAGGCGTTTAGTGGAACAAGACCAAAGGGAAGTTATGCTTCGTCATATTTTCTACTCTTTGGATGGAAGTTGGTTTAGAAGGTTATTTGGGTGAAGTTTGATGTTTGTTTATGTGGGAGCCTCGTCAAAAACCTGTCTATTAAATTAGCGGTTAATTTTTATCCATTCATACCGCCCCCCCACCCCCTCCAATGACTCAGCGCCCCCCACTTTGGGAATCACTGGGTTAAACTGACTTTGACTGTATGAAGACATAACTTTACAGTTGATCCAGTTTATCCCAGGATCCAAACAGTTCCTGGTTCTGATGAGAAGTTACCTGGGTCTGGTGGCGTCCCAGGTTCCCATCCAATCAGCCGGCTGCGCTGCCTCAAAGCGGAGCGCTCCTATTGGTGGACGGGCGTACTGGACTCCGAGGAACTGGATTACCGTCCTTCTGTCTGACCCGATGGCTGTTACCATGGCGACGCCCTGCAGCATCCCATGACCGGGAATGGAAACAGACGTTGCCTGCGCCGATCGCTCTGAGGAAACACACGGCTCGGTGAGAGAGCTGTCACGCTCTGTACTCCTCTGTGATTGGCTCAGCAGCTCACCTGTCCTCAAGTAGACCTGAGGGGCTGGTTCTCTGATCACCAGTCTGCAGGAGGAGGTGGGGCTGGAGGAGCCTGGGGTGGAGCTTAATCCGCAGGTTGTGGTGTCGGGGTACAGGATGCAGCGAACAGCCGACTCCGCCTCGCCAAGTGACACAGCAACACAAGACTCCGCCTCCTGACAGGCTGACAGGAAACAGCACCAGCGTTTCATTATAGTCACCTCTCACCTCCGACCTTGCCGCCTGAACAGACTAATGATCTGTGGTTACCATGGAGACACCAGACCCTGGTCTTTTCCCTGTCGGTGGCGATGTCACGGCTCACATGGATGACATCATACGTAGAAAGAGATCGGTCAATCAGAAGCGAGGAGTCGGAGAGGAGCCGCCAGTCGTCCATCGAGACTGAAAGAGAAGGTTCAGGAGGTTACTGCTTCCCTTGGTCCAACAGAACCCAGAAATCCTGGAGAACCGGATCCAGCCCACAGTTCTTTTTCCTCACTGTGGTTCTGATGGTCCTGTCATGTTCGATAATTATCTGGGTCAATGGTTCTCCAGGATTTCTGAAGGTCTTTCTAAGTTTATCACTCAGTTTCAGTCCAGCACCTGGACAAAAAGAAGGTCTGGAGACCTTAGAACAGAACTGTGAATGTTGCTGTGGTACCAGACCAGACTGGGGTACCAGACCAGACCGGGGTACCGGACCAGAATTTGGTACCAGACAGACTGGGGTACCAGACCAGACTGTGGTACCGGACTAGACTGGGGTACCAGACCAGACTGTGGTACCGGACTAGACTGTGGTACCAGACCAGACTGGGGTACCGGACTAGATTGGAGTACCAGAACAGACTGGGGTGCCTTAGTAGACAGTGGTACCAAACCAGACTGTGGTACCAAACTCTGGTACCAGACCAGACTGGTACCAGACTAGACTGTGGTTTCAGACTTTGAGTCTCACCATTGTTTCTGGGGTTCCTCAGGGTGAACAAAGGACACAGAGCTGGAGACGATGTCCACTGATTGACTGAAAACACAAACATCTCATCATCACTGCGTTCTTCATGTTCACGTCTTCTTGTTTGAACCAGTGTGTCTGTGAGGTATCGGTACCGGGCTTCTGGTACCAGCCGAACGGCTCCGGTGTGCTCTGTGCTTCAGGAGCAGTACAGTCCTGAGTCCTCCAGGTCGTGGTGTCGTCTTCGCTGCAGGTCTGAACCCCAAGACTGATCAGAGGCAGACAGACGAGACCTGAAACACATCATCATCATCATCATCATCATCATCATCATCATCATCATCATCATCATCATCATCATCATCATCATCATCATCACCACCACCTTTCATCTCCAGATATTCTGCTCTGTTGCCCACTTCAGCTACTCAGTTGGATTGTATTGTTTAGTCTAAATAACCCTTCAGCTTAAACTAATAACATTCGTTTCCCTCTCCTTAAACCTGTTTTTTTGTTCTGTTTTTATTCAGATCATCAGAGTGACAGCTGTTGAGAAGCTGTGCTGTGTTGGAGAAAAATACGTTGTCTCAAAGCTCTTTTACAAGACAAACATTTGATGTACAGAAATATAACCAGCCTAGGGGTTAGGTTAGCTGAACATTTTTCATATTTGACCCATTTTTGTTTTTTGAACACTGAAGACGTTTCAACTTAATACACGAAGTACAGGTAACTGAATCAATTAAAAGAAAAAGATTCCCATGACAGCATCTGAGCATCATCTCAGACCTGGACATCGTACTCAATGGATCTCTCTAACCGGGAGCTGACAGCGCGTTGAAGAGTTACTAGGGCTTTGGAGCGCTGGGGGGTTTCCTCCCGCTGAAGCGATAGCTTGCAGTTCAGGAAACGGCTCGTTCAGAGAATTTTTCAGACTTCTGATTGCTTCAACTGGAGAAATGTTCCCTGTTTTCCAAACTTTGGCTGAAGTGGCGCTTTAATCCGAGTCTCCAGTGTGGCAGCGGAGCGCGGATTCAGCCTCCAGAACAACATCTAAATCGCCATGAGAAGTCATCTGTCCGAAGCAGTAATCTAAAACATGATGTTAACCTCTGTGGGAATCCCACTATTTAATTACGCACAAGCAGGTGATCGTTTCCGTCCCATGTGGAGCAGGAGGAAGATGTGAGACTGTGTTCAGGCCACAGCAGGTGAACTGTTCGTATTTTAAGTGAAATAGTTCGATTTCATTGTTTATATGTAGTTCTCTGTTCAGCTATGTTGTTTTTAAAATAGACTGGTAAAAACAGATATGGCCAGATTTTTTTTGAGCCCGTCGGTCAAAATGACGGACAACAGAAATATGTAGTGACAACTCTGAGCCAGCAGATATAAATCCAGCAGATTGTGTCGAGTCACTGACTCTGCAGCAGTTCCTCCTCCTGAGTGCCACCATGTGGTGATAGTGGAAGGGAAGCAAGTCCCCTTAATTTCTTGCTAATTGCAGTTGTTATGAAACATATATACTCTGTCTTGTCCTGGTTTCAGACCTGCAGGACTCTGGTATTTTTTACTGAAGGCCAGTCAAGAAGACCACAGCAGCAACATCCTTTTATCACTGCAATTTAGTGTGAAACTTCTGTCTTTCAAATTAAACCATGAGAGCTTTTGAGTTTGAACATTTCTGCACTGGGATCAGGGCTCCTATTTGCTGAAGCTGAGGAGAATAACGTGTTCCTGTCGAGATATGTGGATGTCATTCTGTCTGTTCAGCACGCAGAACTAAAGAACATTTGATGAGTTTCCTCCTCCATCTTCTCCCTTCTCCTCCAGGTAAGTCCTGTTTTAGCTTAGCTCGCTAACGAGCTAAAAACAGGCAGATTGGTTTTAGACTTTACAGCAACAAACTGATTTACCGCCTGACTTGGTCTCGTGAACAAACCCGAAACCACGGCAACACTGGTCCTCGTCACAGCGCCGCTCGCACTCCATGAACCTGAAAACACAGAGTTGCTCAAGATGAAAACATGATTGGAGGTTTGGAGATGAACGTAAAAGCCAATCTGAGGGAAGAGTATGTTTTTGATCTGTAAACGGAGCTGATGTTGATATTGTCTCATTGTGTTTGAATGTGTCTCATTTTTTTCTGATGATGGTGTCGTCGTTACCCCTCAGACAGCGGCTGGGTCTCTCTCACGGTGACCCGGTTCCTCACAGAGTATGAAACCATCTTCTGGAAGGGAACCCGTTCATAAAAGCTCTGAACCGGCCCGCTCAGGTCCACTAATAACAAACAGAAACAGAACCATCATCATGTTGCTAATTCAGCGTCAGATCTCAGAGAGTCTCATCCTAAAGCCTAGTTTATACTTCTCTGTCTGCAGAGGGGCGGAGACAAGCAGCGCCATTATTCGTCTACTCAAAGGCTCTCCGACAGGAACGCAAGGACGGACGGAGTACAGCCCAATTTTTACCTATCCGTCAAATGCACGTCTGTGATTGGTCAGCCCAGCATCGTTTCACCAGAACGGTGCTCTATAGTCGATGTAATTAGTAGTCACCGCAGCTTTTGGCCAATAGATGCTTTATATTGCAAGGCCAGTTTATTTAATCTGGTCTTTTGGTGATGTTGAACACCAGGAGTTGTAGAGAACAACTAAACAGACGCTGTGTTTGTTTGTTTCCATGAGTTTTTAGAGGATTCTATGAGCTGCACTTCTAGTAAAAAGCTTTCCAGCTCAACCAGAACTCACTCTCTGTCGGCCATTGCTCCTTTGAGTGGATGTGCGTTTAGAAGCTGAAGTAAATAAACTGTCGATGACTGTAATGGTAGGCAGATCTGCCACAAAATGTCTGCGCCCCCTGCTGTCCTGGAGGGGAATTGCTTTGCAGCAACGGAGAAGTATAAAAGGAAAACATCTCCCGTCAAAACGTGTGCTTGTGACTGCAAACGTGCTGACAGAGAAGCATAAACTAGGCTTCACCCTTCTTGCTGTAGGTGTTGTCGGGTGCTCTGTCCAGCAGGGGGCGACAGGAGCGTCTTATAGGCTGATCGTAACCTCCACAGACTCTGGAGTCGGGATACAAGGAGCAGCGGAAGAAACCGTCTGATTCTGCTTCTCTGAGGTCCGCCACCGAACACTGCTCCTCTTCATCACAACCTGAAAACACACACCCATCACACCTACAGAGTGCTGCCACCTGCTGGCAGGGCGGCGCGCTGCTCTCTAAATGTATGATCGTAGAGTCTGTATCTGTGTTACGTTTGACTGTCTGGTGCCACAACAATCAACTAAGACATAACATGTAGAAAATAGATGCTTGGTCAGATCTAGAAATTATATCTCTACATCTGCCTGATCTAAAGACAGAGCAGCTAATTCTACATCCTGTAGCTGAGGTAGTTCCCACAGAGGAGAGAAACAGCAGGCTGCAGCTGGTCGGGATCAGACTATCAGGACATCAATCTGCAGCGACATACGTGTAAGACACCAGAGCAGTGCCTGCTGGGAGCTGTAGTCCTTTTCTCTGAGCCAGAAGGAGAGAACCGGGGGTTTCCTCCGAGGGTCCACCAGGACGTCATCGTTGGACAGAGACTCAAACCTCAGCTGGACGGACGCTGCAAACAAAGAGTTCTTAAGAACCTTCCTCTATAAGTTCAGCCTCGTCGTCTGATCAGAGAAGGTCCAAACCGTTCAGACGAGGAGGAAGCTCTGCAGCAGGGCAGGAAGATCCAGAACCACCAGTGACTGAGTCTACATCTGACACAACAAAGATCCGTGAGACAACCAGAATAAAGATCCAAACGGGTCAGTCAAGGTTCTACCTGTTGCTTCAGGACCGAACCATACCTGTGTTCAGGTAGATGGCCTGGAAGCTGACAATGGAGGCCTGATAGTCCTTCTTGTTCTTGCTGTCGGCGGGCAGAGCGTCATCAGCTGAACAGAACCAGAACGTTTGGTTTGGGTTTGAACTGAGCTCATCAAAATGGGTTAAAACGGGTTTCTTACTGATGGTGAACTTTTCTCCTCCAAAGTCAAACACGAAGCTTCGCTGCTGTTCGTTGTAGGTAAGCCCCGCCCCACAGATTCTATTGGCTGATCCCCGTCCAATCACATCCCAGTCTTGGTCCTCACACATCAGAACCGACGGAGCTCTCAGCCAACCACAGAGCAGGGAACCTTTCATCGGATCAGACGACAGGTTAATGTCCAGGCGGACTCCCCATCGCAGTACAGGTGACGCTCCGGTCTCCACGGTAACCCACCTCCGTCCAGGATGTTCTGGTTCAGGATGAATCCGTCGCAGCAGGCGTCCCGGCTGCAGCCGTCCTGACAGAAACGACGCGCGTCGGACAGAGACGTGGTCCCGGAGGAGAACACCTGGGTCCTGAACACACCTGAGACCGCCTTCCTCATCCTCATCCTCACAAAACTCTCCTGCTGCTGCTCGAAGGAAAGCTCCGCCCCTGAAACAGAAGACACGCCCCATCAGCTTGGGCTGGACGTGTTAAAGGATCACATGACGTGGAGGCAGCAGCTCACTGTTCTTCCTGAGGACGAGCAGATCTGAAGCTCCGCCCCTAACTCTCAGAGAGCAGCTCAGCTGCTGGAACCGCTCGGCCCGGGGATTACCCAGAAACCCGCTGGCCTGCAGAGACACGGAGACATCCCGGAAACATCAGCACCCAGGAACCTGAAGGTCTGACCTTTAACCCACAGTGTGTGTTCGTCACCTGCTGGGAGGCGTTGCAGAGGGTGTTCAGCGTGTGTGTGCTGTACAGCTCGCACCGGGTTTGGCTGCTGAACAGTGCCACATGGTGGCAGGACGGCTCCGCTGCACATGCTGAGACACAAACGGCACATTTACTGCTGCTGGTTTTGGACATTTGCTGTTTTGTACCAGATCTAGTTGGATTAGAAATAGTACTGTCAAGTCGTATCGTTGACTCTAAGGAAAATGGGTTTAATAGATAAAATCTACCTGCAGGACGGGTCAGAATCGGTTATATTTCATAAGATTCAGCGGATCCAAACAAGGATCAGAACCAAGTGAAAACGGATAGAGAGTGAGAGAAAAAAAAAAACTCCTGCAAGAGTGAAACTCAACGAGTTTTTTTAGGATAAACAGTCTTATTAAAATCTAAACTTCCATCAAAAATAACTGTACGTTTGTGTTACCATTGAGACAGGCAGAGAGGTCAGAGGTCATGGTCCTGAGGACTTCAGCGTTTTCAGCTCCAACCAACAGGTCTGACCCAGGAACGGTCTGGAACCTGCTGAGAACTGAACCAGAGACCGAAGACGGGACGAGGATCAGACGCAGCAAAAAACGTCACTAGCCGCACTCTGATTGGCTGCCGGGCCTTCTTACCTGAGCACTCATCGTCTGTCAGAGGCTTTTCACTGGTGGTCCACTCAAGCTCCGCCCCCTCGCTGTTGAAACACTTCCACCTGCCAATCAGGACGTCGGGCTGAGCTGGCAAGAAGTCGCCTTGCTGTGAACACCGCAGGCCCCGCCTCTCGCAGTCCGTCTCACCTGAGATGCAGACAGGTGAGGCAAGCGGTCAGTAACATGCTAGGGAATCTTCTAACTTTACTGCTGCTAAACAGTAATAATTCATGATTAATAAATAATGTTATTTACAATCTGAATCCACAGGTGAGCTCATCAGTTTCCTGAACACCTGAACCTTTTATTTATCAATGAACAAAGAACAAGAACAAAGGCTTACATTGATTGGCTGATGAAGCGCCTGCAGGGGAGGAGCCTCTGGGGCATTTGTTGCAGAAGTCCCGCCCCTCTTCCTCCTGATAGGTTCCCTGAGGACATAGAAGACACGCCCCCTGCTGGAAGAAGCTGCCAGCAGGACAAACGACTGAAAACAGAAAGAAAAGAAAAACATGAGGCATTCTGGGAAGGGGGCGAAGTCAGGTGGTTCTGGCTGTGGTGACCCGGTCTGCTTCACACTGAAGCTCAGATCAGTTCCATGACCTCAGAACCAGCAGGTGGACCACAGAGTGGCCAGAATACCGCTCAGAACCAGAGACAAAGTTCTGGCCCGTCTTCAGGTCAACGTGGCCCCAAGACTCACCGCAGCCTTCTCCATCCCTGTCCAGGTGGTAACCATGGGAACAGCCAAAGCTCGGCGGTGTCGAGGACATCAGTTTGGGATCAGAGGTCAGCGTGGTGCGGAGATTACCCAGAATTCCTTGAACTCCTTCCAAAAGTCGGGACTCATTGAGGAATGTCGCTGACGAAAAAAAAAGATAAAATAATCCATCCATCCATTCATCCATACCTGAATTATCCCACTTTGCGACAATAAATGATATTTCTATCCTAACCTCTTCCATTCTGGATGTTTTTACATTTTGACTGTATCAAATGAAAACATCTCCCCCTGCTGGCAGCAGCAGGTAATTACTGAAAAATCTATCGTTAAACATTTTAATGAACATTTCTTCTCTTATTTAAAAAGTTACGCAGCTGAATTTGCCCAAATTCACCGATATCGTGGAGGTCAGGGAGGTTAGATGTCGGGAGGTCAGAGAGAGCCGCGGTCCATTTCAGCGCTAACCTCACAGAGTCGCCGTCGTCACACCGCAGATCCACAGACGAGTCGTCACACAGCGTCACGACTCGGCCCGACGGAAGCTGCAACAAACCGAAAACACACACCGATCACAGGCAGAGAAACTGGAAGGTCCGGTCGACCCCCCCCCCTCCAGAAACCCGAGGTCCAGTTCACCTGGGCAGAGCAGAGCCCCCTGCTGGTCAGCATGCGGAACAACAGAGGCTGTAAACCGCTGATCTGAGAGCACGACTCCGACAGCAACCAGAGCTGGGAGGACCACACCGACTGCACAGGCTGAGAAACTGAGACACAAACATCACCTCACTTCAGATTCAACTGTGATTAAACCACATTAGACCCGATTAAACCAGACTAAACTATATTAGACCTGATTAAACCAGATTAGACCCACTGAAATCAGATTAGACCAGATTAAACTACATTTAACTAGATTAGACTTGATTAAACCAGATTAGACCCGATTAAACTAGATTCGACCGGATTAAACCAGATTAAACTACATTAGATCTGATTAAACCAGATTAAACTATATTAAATGGAATTAAACCAGATTAGACCCGATTGGACCAGGTTAGACCTAATTAAACCAGATTAGACCCGATTAAAGCAGATTTAACTAGATTAAAAACCAGATTAGACCTAATTAAACCATATTAGACCTGATTAAACCAGATTAATCCCGATTAATCCTGATTAGAACTAATTAAACAGGATTAGACCAGATTAGACCTAATTAAACCAGATTAGACCTGATTAAACCAGATTAGTATGTATTAGACCAGATTAATCCAGATTTAACTAAATTAAATCAGAATAAACCAGATTAGACCTGATTAAACCAGATTAGACCCGATTAAACCAGATTTAACTAGATTAAAGCAGGTTAGACCTAATTAAACAATATTAGACCTGATTACAACAGATTTATCTAGATTAGACCGGATTAAACCAGATTAGACCCACTGAAACCAGATTAGACCCGAATAAACTAGATTCGACCGGATTAAACCAGATTAAACCAGATTAGACCCGATTAAACCAGATTTAAATAGATTAAAACAGATTAGAACTAATTAAACCCGATTAAATCAGATTAGAACACGTTTGACCTGATTGAACCAGATTAAACTAGTGGAGAACAGATTAGACCTGATTACCTTTCAATTAAACCAGAATTTACATCTGATTAAACCTAATTAAACCAGATTAATTGATTGACTGACTGACTGATTGATTGACTACTTGACTGATTGATTGATTTACTAATTAATTGATTGATTGACTGATTGATTAATTGATTTACTAGTTGAGCGGTTGATTGACGAATTGATTGATTAATCGATTGACAGATTGACTAATTGATTGATTGATTGATTGACTGATTAACTAATTGTTCGACTGATTGGTTGATTGATTGATTGATTGATTGATCATTCTGCTCACTCTGACAGGCTCCACCCAAAGGTCTTTCTTCTCCTTCCCATTGACGACTCTCGGCCCCACACAGGAAGCTGCTAACAGGAAGTGAGTTTTGGTAACCATGGTGACAGATGAGGTCACAGCTCTGACTTCCATCAGCTGCTGGACGGCACACCAGTGCACCATGGGTAATGATGGGGGCGGGACAAAGAGGGCCTGGAGAAAAGGAGCAGACATTTAGACCAATCCGGAGCCTTGGCTGGAGCTCCACCATCATCCACTAGAAGGCTCAAACTCACGGTCACATGACGGCGCACTTCCTGTCTGTCGAAGTGTTCGAGTCCCAGCCACTTCCTGTCCATCCTCAGAAACACACCAGCAGGAAGTGACATCACACTGCAGCGGAGCGAAGGAGCCATCGGGGCGACACTGGAGACTCTGCAGCTCGCACCAGCTGGGACCTGAAGGCAGCACAGATTTTACAGAGCGAGCGTGAACGCACCACGGACAGCAGAGAGTGCGAGAGTGTGCATTTTACAGGCTGGCTCTCCCGCGGCGCTTTGTAACGTCTCTCCTGTCAGCGGGCTCACACACCAGCCTGCAGCGCCGCCTATCTGCAGCACAGAGAAGCGGCCGTCCTGAAAAACAAAGACAGCTTGCAGGAAAACTATTTAACCTTTATTTAAACATGAGAGAAAAACAAAACGAAAACACCTGATATGGAATAAGGCCAGTCAGCAGCAGGTTAATATTGGGTTCAGATTTTCATTCCAAAGATCCAATACTGGTTCATCTCTCCGTAGATTTTAGAATAGAATAGAAGTTTGTTTCAGCCATGACAGCAGCAAAGTGACAGGCAATAGGAGATTCCCACAAGAAAATATAGAATACAGAGTTGAGAACAATATATGTACATTGAGGACAAAATTACAAAACTAAAGTACTGTGCAGTTAGTAAAAATAGTCCGATTTACTCTGATTTGAAGCATGTATAATTTAAAAACTAACTACAGAATGTGCATGTGAATTTGTGCATTAATATTATTAACATTATTCACAAGAAGTGAAAAATGTAAACTGTGCAAACAGATTTGCAAATAACAGCAGCAGAAATGTTATTAGAGATTAAATAATCAGTGCAAATTACAGTAGAGATGGAAACATTTATTGAGTTTGTTAGGAGCAGTTCTGGTATTTTGCCCAGAGTCCTTCTGTCTCCCACCACCTGGAGGCGCCGTAGGACAGAGCTGGCCTTCCAGATGAGTTTATCCAACCTCTTCCTCTCAGCTGTAGATAAACTGCTGCTCCAACACCATAAAGACGGCTGATGCCACCACAGAGTCAGAGAAGGTATTTAGGGGCGCTCCCTGGACTCCAAAAGATCTCAGCCTCCTCAGCAGGTAGAGTCTGGTCTGACTTTTAGTTTTAATATTAAATTGCTCTGAGATTTTCCGGTGATTCTAGGGGGCACCTTTTGGCTGACTCCTCTCTGTGTGTGCATGGATCCGTTATAATATTCACAGTTTGTGGGTGTAAAAGGTGAAACAACAAGCATAGAATCTAAAACAAAACGAAAGAAGTAAATGTAGGATACCTGATATGAAACAAAAATGAACTATTTATGATTTTTTTAAAACATAAAAAAAGTTCTTCCCCTTCTGGTTTCTATATATTTCTTTAACTTTTGGAGCTCTGACCTTTTTTATACTTTAGTCTAAAGTTCATAAATTATTGACGATAGAAGTACGTGCAGTTTAACGTATTTATGATTTTATTTAAAAACGGCAAACTAAAACTTTTTCTAATTAAATGTATAGTTATGCTTTTAAAAACCAACAAATTAATATTTAGTCTCGTTCAGGGAGTTTAATGGCGAGGAGCGCAGATGGAGCTCGTTGAGAGGTTTATGTAGATTACATATCGACCCTGCGCTCTTGAGGGGCTCTACGCTCGTTCAGGTGGAGTCTGCCAAATGGCGCCCCCTAGAGTCGCTGAAAATGTCTGAGCAATCAAATATTAAAATCAAATTAATTTGTCACGCGGCACGTTTTTCAGTTTAATATTTTAGATCCGAGACAAAAATTCAAAAAATGAAAAACAAGTTTTTTTGTATTCGATTTAAAAACAAGTAATAATAATTAAAAAAACAATCCAATTTTTTGGTTGATAATAGACCAAATTTAAATGTAAGAAGATTATCATTCGTTGAAATCTCTTCCATCAGTGAAAATTGCAACAGCTTCCCGAGTTGGAAAACAAAATTCAGACCATTCCTGAATTGTAGTTGAAGGCCACACAAAATCATCCTGAGGGCCACAAATGGCCCCCAGGCTGCATTTTGAACATTCCTGCATTAAAGGAAGATTTGACTGAAGATTTGAAAAGGAAACTAAAAGTAGTGAGGGGAAGTCTACTGCCCTCTAGTGGCCAACACTGACCCCTGGTTAGGTCCTTGTGTGTGTTTGTTACCTGCTCACACTGTGGGTGGTGAGTTGGTGACATCAGAGGCTTTCATCCAATCAGAGAGCAGAGAGTGGGCCTCAGCTCTCTGACAGCGAGTCGGACCTGCAGGAATAACGAGGGACGAGTTTTTATCATGAAGGATGGAGAAGGTAGATAAACGGATCTGTTCCGGCTGCAGGAGGAAAAACAAACATCCGGGATTCAACTGGTTTACAGCAACACAGAAAGTCTCTGGTCTATCAGCCAACATTCACCTAAATGTACCTGAATGTGGTAAATACGGTCATATTTATAGTGCAGCTGCAGACGTCTGCAGAGGGTGGAGACGGGTGGAGCATTAAGGACGGTGTGTGTGTGTATGTTTTCTTACACTGTGGCAGGCTGAGCGAGCGGCTGCTCAGAGATTCTGGGATGTACTCTCCGTCTTCATCCACACACCAGCACTGACCTGGACGCAGAAACATGGAGACGTCAACACTGATGGTTGGTTGCTCTCTGGTTCACAGGTCTGGTCCTAGAGCATCATGGGAAGTCGTCATAGAGACGCAGCGTTCACCGTCTACACAGCTTGTAGATAAGACGTCCTGCAACTATTAATCAGCAGAATTATTATGCAGCTAAAAATGAACAATTTTCCATCTCACATGTTTATTTCTATCTGTTAAAGTGGAAATAATGAATAAAGTTGTGAGATGAAACAAGCAGCACTGCCCTCCCTTCCTGTCCAGAACTGTCATCATGGAGTCGGTCAGGTTCTTCATCAGCCTCAGCTTCCCAGATTCTGTTCCTCCACCATCAGCCTCCTGGTTCAGAAGGTTCTACTCGTTCTCAGCAGGGTTCAGATCAGGAGAGGAAGAGGACAAACCCCATGTTCTTCCATCTTCAAGGTCTTTACAGGCTGCAGTGGAGAAGGTTGATGCATGCGATGAAGCGCTGTCCTGCAGAAAATCATGGTCTTCTTCAGAGATGGAGACTCTGTCCTGCAAAACTGCATGAAGAAAGTGTTTCCTAAAAGCTGCCAGAAGGTTTGGGAGGTGATTAAGAGATCATCTTCAGTCAGACCTCCACCTCTACCTTTCTGGGTCAAACTACGGGTCGGATGTTTCAGATTATGGATCTTTAGTCATGGTCGGGTTCCGGCTTCAGGTCTCTGCACACCAGGTAGGTTTCAGATGTGGAGAAGAATGAGTTCCTGGTAGCTTCATGTTTGATTCTTCTCAAATCTGCAGTTATTTTGTTTTCTCAGCATGGCTCTTATGACTTTTTCCATTTTCAGACTCTTCAAGTTCAGTTAAATCTTGTTTTGTTTTGTTTTTTTTGGTCCATTTTGCCTGAAGAACAGAAGCTGTCAATGGCTGTTGATCCACCTTCAAGTTTATACAGATGGAGTCGGGAAAATATGCCAAAAAATGACTGAGATGTTCAAAATGCTCACATCTATGGAGCTAAATCAGGGCCATAATGTTTGTGTATTGTGTACTTTTGTTTTCAGCTTACATATTTTCAATTTCGAATATTTCCTTCAAATGCACAAACATTATGGCCCTGATTTAGCTCCATACATATCCACAATAATAATGCAAAGAGAAATCCAAACTGAGCGTCTTGCTAACTTGAACAAGGTGGTGTGTGTGTCCTTGTTTAGCTATTCTCTTTAGGACCTTCTCATATTCTCTAACCTTGTGAAGACCGATGGACCTTATAGGGATCAAAGCCCGGTCCTAATATGGTGGACCCCCTTTTTTAGGGTTAGGGGTTAGGCTTAGAGGTATGGTGTGAATTATTAAGGTTAGGGTTAGGGTTGGTTTAGTGTGTGTGTGTGTGTGTGTGTGTGTGTGCGTGTGTGTGTGTGTGTGTGTGTGTGTGTGTGTGTGTGTGTGTGTGACCTGTGCTGTGGAAGCACTGAGTGAGCCTCCAGTTCCCGTCAGCGTTGCATTGTGGAGTGTAGAGCTGGTAGGAGCGACGATGAGGAGGCAGCAGCATCTGAAGGGCTGAGGAAGAACCGCTGATGTCATCAGTGATGTCATGCATTAATACTCATTTCTGGTGTGTGTGGGGGTTTTTTTTGGGGGGGGGGGGGCAGCATTACAATAACACTTCATGTTCCTGAATATTTTCTGTGTTTTTTCTGGATATTGAAAAAAACCCTGCAAAGCTGGAGATTCTTTATTATTTTATCATTTATTTGGGATAATTTTTTCCTCTAAAATACTAGAAAATAGTCCCAGTTTAATCTTTAAATAAATAAGATCTTTGATAGTTTTAGTCTAAAAACATCCACAGGTTCATTTGTGCAGTTCATCTCCGTGCGACTCACTGGAGAAAGCAGCCAATCGCAGCGCAGATTTGGAGCGGCTCAGCAGCTTCTCGGACACCTTCAGCTCCTCCTCTGATTGGCTGATCTGCAGCTCCTCGGGTGTCAGACTCAATCCTTCGGCCAATAGAAATCCGTATCCCACTGGGAAGTGGGAGGAGTTAGAGAGGAGGAGGATGCTCTCCACCTCCTGTCTGAATGCCGTGACCTCGGCGACTGACTCGGAGCAGCGACCTGTAGGGTAACAGGTGATGGAGACAGGTGAGGACCTGCAGGAAACACTGGAGCTGAAAAACCACATGAGGACGGCGACCAGCAAGCTCTGGTCAGGCAGGAAAGGAAGGGTAGAAGGACACAAAAGAAGAAGAAGAGAAGGAAGGAAGTAAAGGAGGATATGTGGGAAATCAGAAACCTGACAGGAAATCAGGTTTTTTCAGATTCAGGGTCGCCCCTGATCTCACCTGCAGACGATTGAAGCGTTGATGTTTCCTTCTCTGGACCTGAAGCACATCAGACACATTTATCGCCATTGATTAATTAAAAGTTTAATTAATTTAGATTAATTAAATCTTCTGTGCAAAGCAGAAAATGGCCAGATTTGTTTCAACCTGTCTTACATGTCACAGGGCCCCCTGTTGGCCCGGCAGCCATCGTCCTCCCCTCAGTGTCCACACAGAAGCAGCGAGCTCCGACGCACTGAAGCGGCAGGAAGTCTCCATCCTCCGAGCACGCCGGGACATGGATCTCGCCACCGGCGGCCATGTTTGATTTGACCTTAATGGCCGTGTCTCGCGCTCTCTCACAGCGGGACGGACAGCGAGGCGGCCGGCCGGCAGTCCGAGACCCCGGCACCTCCTGACCCTGAGGGGAGACGCACCAGCACTCTGCACCCCGACACTGGACCTGCTGGAAGCCTCCACTGGCTGTGCAGCGAGGGATGAAGGGTGTCGCCGAGTCGTCCTCTTCCTCATCCTCAGAGCAGGAACTCAGGACACGAGTCAGGACCTGAAACGGGATGGATATTTACTCCTAAATCTGCTCTTTGTTTCACTAGAAGAACCAGAAACGATGGGATGACCTAAATGTTTTGGGTCAGAACTGATGTATTAGACTCTCTTATTGTGAAAATGTTGTTTAATATTCGGTTTTCTATGCAGCTGATTTAATTTTTATCTGGTTCTGATGTTCTGGAGAGGAAACCAGAACTTATATATATTTAGACATTTAGCTGCTAGCTTCTGACCTGCTGCAGTGACCTAGAGGGGGCGCTGCTGAGACCCCTCAGTGTTTGCTGGAGCGCCGACAGGAAGGCGGGATCCTCCAGGCCTCGGCTCACGGACTGGACCAGGTCCCGGTTCTTCTGGAGCCTCTGTGAGGATAGCTGATCCAAACCGAGCGCTCCTCGCATTCCCACCAGCCCGCTGAAGTTAAAGGCCGCCGCGTTCTTCAGGAACTTCCCTCCAAACAGGTTCTCCTGGAGGCGGCGGGGCGTGGAGTGAGCCAGAGCCTCCAGAGCGCTGCCCACCGAGGGGAAGAGACCGTGGAGGACTTCGATCATCCGGGACAGGAAGGAGGTTGGGTCCTCCTCCACTGACACGAGGTCCCTTAGAGGACGGAGGAGGGAGAGACAGAAGGCTGGAGATGCACCAGGGGGTTCTTTAGGAGGACGGACGGGACCTGAGAGGAGCCGGGACAGAGCCAGACGGCGCTGAGCGAGACAGTCAGCCGGACCGGAACCTGCAGGAGGAGATGGAGGAGAAGTTGTTCTCCGATTGGACTGAGAAGGAATCTGATCCAGGGGAGAGAGATCCTCACCACAGAGCAGGGTGTCTCCGAGCTGCCGAGTCCCGGGAATCTCTCTCCCCGAGGGGTCGACGCACCAGCACTGCACCCCCTGGTGGCACTGTTTGGACTTGAACGATCCACCGGCTTCGCAGGATGGGACGAAGACGCTGGACGACTCCATGGCCGCCCGCCGCTCTTCCTCACAGGGGAACGGACCTGATGGGGATGAGGGGGGAGAAGGTCTCAGATCTGCTTAAACCGGCTCAAACCGGTCACTGAAATTAGACCTTTAAAGTGACAGCGTGTAGTTTTTATCATTATTCTCTGGAAATATCCATCGAAATGTTGTTGAAAATTAAAAACAAAATTATGCCCAATCGTAGAAAAATATTGCTGGCTTTGCAACATATAACCATAAAAAGCGGGTCTAAAATACATGAGCGCGGGTCCAAGTCTCTGGGGACGCCATGTTGGATGCCATGTTTCCTTCTACGTGAGCCTATGTGGACAAAACGCATTAACTGACTCTTTCTCTCCGGAGTCTCCGTAACTCAAGGACCTGATCCTCTTCTTGAATCTGTGTCCTCGGAGCCCTGCCTTACCCACGAGACTTTTCCACTACCTCTCCCACTCTCCCCCTCTTCATCTTGAAAATGCGATGCTGTCAATCTACATGTAAAATATCGACATGAGATGAAAAACTGAAGAGAACAAACTTTAGCAACGTCAGCAGCCGGATTCGTGTAGAAAAAAAGAAATGACCGCTATTACAACATGTTAGGCTTAGCCTACCAAATGCTGAAAACTTTCACCGTTGGTAAACATTGTTGTTTTACACATTTACCTTTTTGCTCATTGCCAGTGATGAAAGAGAGTCTGATGTGCTCGACATTTTGCTGCATATATGATTTCCCTGGAGGTTGAACAATCTGACGATGGAGTAGACTCGTTCGAAAATTGCGCAACGACACTCCCAGGTATTTTTGGCCTTTATGGTGATTCGTTGGTGAGGTCGTCACACAAACACAAAAATACAGCTTGCTTGCAATGATTTAGGTATGTACTGCCCCCTATCACCAGGGAAACTACACACTGTCACTTTAACTTTAGGAACATCTGGATTTCTTTATAACCCTTTTGAGGAGCTTAGAAAGTAAAATCCACAGAGTTTACATCTGAAGTGTCCGGTGAGGGCGAGGCGGACTCCCAGCATCCTCCTCTGTAGGACCCTGTAGACGTTGGTCTGAGAGAAGGAACGAGCAGAACGCAGACCGGAGAACGCAGAGTCGTACACCTCCGACACGAGGAGCTCCACACCTGGACAAGAAGAGCACACCTGCGTCATTATGACCATCATCTCCACCTGCTGCACATTTAAACTGTTCTATGATCAGAGAGCAATGACGTTACTGGGGTTGGTCGGACCTCAACCACAGACTTCCTGCAGCCGTCCTGAAGCTTCTGGCATCAACATGGCTGAAGTTGGACCGCTCTCCTTGGTTGGTTTCCCGGAACCGACCCGGCTTTTAATCGTGAGCTGGTTTCTTTGGGAGGAACACTCCAGGAGCTCAATCCAAAACCGTCTTGGATGGGATGTGTTGGATCGATGTCCTGCTGGAACACCAAACTGTGTCCAAGCTGTGACCCACAGAGACCCCCACCCATGAGAGGAAATTGGTTGAAATTACTGGGGGCACCAGTGTTCCTATCCCCAGTAAAACCAGTTACCATCAACATGGACCGAGAGGGTCCCGACCAAGAATCTCCTGCTCCAACATAAAGCAAAATGTCTTCTGGAGAAAAGTTTGCAGAGATAAATATTAAGCTGTTTGGTCACGATGAGAGGGAGGTGATGCTTTCAGACCTGAAAAGATTGTCAAGCATGGTGGGGGTAGCGTCATGCTGTGGGGCTGTTTCACTGCCAGTAATCCTGGAGGATTACCTCCAGATTCTTCATATTCCCTTCAGACCAGCAGCTAAATGATTGAAACTGGGACCCAGTTGATGAACCCAACCGTCCAGACTGGTTTCGTGGACAGCATGAAACAGGCTAACATTAAGCTTCTCAAATTAGCTTCCAGGATCCTGTTGGGAATTCATGGACTGTGATTGAAGGCCGGATCTGAGCAGGAATCCGACAATTTTACCAGAATTTCACCAGTTCTGAGAGGATTGGTCTCAATTAGCAGGACTGACGCCAGCAGCTTCCAGACGGAAACAGAAAGTGTGAGGTGGAGATGCAGCTTGGTAGGAGGAGCAGATATAAACAGAACCAGAACCAAAACCCCCATCCAGACGGGTCGTCTCACCTGTGCCCTCCAGCTCTCTGCCGCGGCGGTCCGAGCAGAAGCAGTACGAAGAGACGAGCGGGAAAAACTTCCTGAAGTTTCCGAAGGTCTCAAAGGCTTCTGGAAATCTGGCGAACAAACGACAACCTTTAACCCTAACGCTTGAACTCAGACAGCCAGGTGTGCCTCAACTGCAGAGGTGAGGACAGCCAGGTGTGCCTTACCTGCAGAGGTGAGGACAGCCAGGTGTGCCTTACCTGCAGAGGTGAGGACAACCAGGTGTGCCTTACCTGCAGAGGTGAGGACAGCCAGGTGTGCCTTACCTGCTGAAGGCGTCCAACAGGTCCAGCTCTGTTCTGTCTGTCGTGTTGATGAATTTACACTGAACAGGAAGAAAGCTGCCGTCTGCAGCACACTGAGGAGGAGAGGAAGCCGAGGAGTGAAGGACACGCCTGGACATCACCTCACAGCTGCCGGGACCTAAAGGTCAAAGGTCACAGTCTGTCAGACTACAAGCTGCAGCAGGAAGAAATATCATGAAACCAATATTCCTGTTCTGACTGCAACTGGTACGCACAGCGTCTGGGTCTCCCAGTCTGTCTGGTGCCGTACAGCTCCATGCCATCCTGGTCCACGCACCAACACTGCCCCCTACTGGGGTCGCACTGAACTGGCTCAAAGAGGCCGGAGGGAGAGCACTGCAGCAGCGACTGCAGCTGGCAGGGGGACGGACCTGAAACCAAACAGTTTTAGAACTTTCTTTGTTTATAGCTGCTTTTACAGAACCAACCGGGTCAGCAGATTTGCAGCTCAGACAGAGATGTGGTTCTACTAACCACGATCCAAGTCATTAGTCTGAGATTAAATCATTAATCTCATGTTTTTATTAACTGGATGTTTCATATGTTCTGCAACAACATCACGGTGAGGTTGACGTCTGATTTAGCAGGAGGGGGTAAAGGGCTATTCTAATGCTTTTTAGCATCTGAAAAAATTAAAGTCTGATATTTTAAAACTATCCATAACAAATAAAGACATTAAATCTGAACCCGGTTTTTCCAACGTTGAATACAGATTCTTTAAATAACAGTTTGTGATCAGTTACACCTTTAAAAACAGAATCAAACTAAACAGCTGAATACTGAGTTATCAAATGTGAGCGATGATGTTCTGTAAGGTTCTGCAGTGATCCAATCCCAAGGTTAGCTCCAGTTTGCTTGGATCATCTTTTCTGTTGCTATAGTAAAACAGAACCTGCTCAATATGACAGTTTCTATTGTTCTCTTTATTAAATACACAAATTTGTTTTTCTGTCTAATTTCTGTTCCGACATGACATTTGGGGGCCCGTCCGGGATCGAACATGCGACCATTAAACCCAGCCAGTCAGACTTTAACCTTTAAAATAGTTATGGATCAGCAGTTAAGCAGATTGTCTGCAGGTGATTTTTATTTTGACTCTGCTTTTTAACATTATTTCAGCAACAAACTGTTTTCAGAGAAAGGTTTCTGTGTTAAATGCTGTGATTTATTCTGGCTCCTGAATCATGTTTTTGGTTTACTGAAGTGAATAAAAACGTAACATGGACACTTTAAAAAAACATTGTTTTGTGTGCTTTTGCTCACAGTAAGGAGCGGAGTTGTTGGTTCGAGTCCCGGTGACTTCTTGACCCTCAGAGTCAACACACCAGCACTCCTGACTGCGCTCACTGCACTGCACAGACCTGGAGGATGAAAAACCTCAGACAGTTGAAATAAAACAGAAACTGAATGATAAAGTTTTTAAACATCTCAGAGGAAATTTTAGAATAAAAATGTTCTTTAAATGAACTTCTGCTCTGATGTTCAGATTAGGTCATCTTGCGAAGCAGAGAGAGATGAAGATGTTTGTGTTGCAGATACCTGAAGCTGCCATCCTCTGAACAGTGAGGAACGTTTCCCTGTTTGGTTCCTGCAGCGACGCTCCGCAGTAGCTCGCATCTGCTCAGCATCTCCGACTCCAGCTGGTACTCTGACAACAAACAGCATCATGCAGCTGCAGCCTGCAATTCTTCAACCAAGCTGCAACTTTATTCTGTAGATAATCTTCACGTTCACAGAGGTTTAATGTCTCAGATTACAGTCCTGATCCAGAACCATCCGCTGAAATCACCTGGTTCTGGTCTCTTCTGAAAGCTCACTCTCTAAGTGAGAGTTCATGATGTCTAAACACTCTGAAAACCCCAGAACCAGAAGACTGAAGCAAGAAAATCCAGTCAGAGCAGGCCTGGTGTCTGACATGGTCCTGGTCCAGATCTGAGAACAGCATCAGAGAAACTAAAGGTTTTTCAACATCTCCTGAATGGACCCTGGTTTGACTCGGCTCCTGATAGCTCAGTGAGGAGCCAATCAAAAGCTCAGGATGCTGATTAGATCAGGAATGTCTGCATGAAAACTGGACTGATAATACATATGTTTAGTTCCTGATCAGGTAACATTAAACTATCTTCATGGTCATTCTGCAGGTTTTAGTGGATTAAAAAATACAAAAAACTGTAAACGTGTCTCAAACACGATGCATTAAACCGGCTTCCTTCTTTAGCAGCAGCCAGATTACAGACCACCTTTAGACCAACTGATGGAACCGAACCATCAGAACCTCAGGATATTTGGAGAGGAGAACAGCTAATCAGACAGAGAGGTGCGTTTACCTGAAGCCTTCCCCTGCAGCAGGGCGGGGCAGCAGAGCAGGATCCACACTGTGCAGAGCAGCCAGTCCATCGTCTCTGAGATGAACCTCAGAATATCTCTGCTTCGTTATAAACCTGAACAGCTGCTGAGTCACCGACGCAAACGAACATCTTCATCCCTCCTCTACCTCCTCACCTGTCCATTCAGGTGGAACCACGAGTCCTTAACCACAGCCGAGGAGTCAGGTAACAGGCTGTGGAGCGCTCTGATTGGATGAGAACGTCGCTGAAACATGGGAAGATCGTTACTCAGAGTTATGTTCAGGTTCACAGGAAAATCAAGAGTCTAACTCAGCAGATTTTGTGAAGATGCAGCATCACAGCCAGGAAGTGACCCACAGATCCACAGAACCAGATAAATCCAAGAATTTTTTTTATTTCACTTCATACTCGACCCAGAACCTGGTAAGTTTACAGAAGCTCCAGTTCAGGTTGAAACTGAAAAGCTCATGGTACCGATTATTACAAGAGTTAGTAATGGTAAGATAAGCCCAAGTATGTATCTGTAAACACCTGATTCCCCACAGCTCTGTGTGTGTGTGTGTACATGTATAGCTATACTTGTGAGGACCAACCTTTGACAGCCCACCACCATTGTGTGGACCTTTGTAGTTGTAAGGACATTTTGCCTGGTCCCCACAATGTTTAACTAGCTATTAAACTCTACTACTTAGGTTTAGAGCTATGGTGTGAATTAGGTTTAGGTTAAGGTTAGGATTAGGCATGTATCAGTAATGGTTAGGTTTAGGGAAAGTGTCTGGCTTAGGCATAGTAAAATCAATGGAAGTCAATACAATGTCAACACAAGGATAGCAAGACGTGCATGGGTGTGAGCCATCGATCCGCCTCCCAGGAATCAATGCTGAAACGAAGGAGATCGGTGCCATAGACATCCAAAGGACCCTCAGAGCACAGAAGTTCCAGGCAAACCAACGCAGGGCTGACCACACTCCCCTCCCCCCCCAAGAGAGGAGCAGAGGAGAGCCCCAGGGGGAGCATCCAGCAGCTACAATGCAGGAGCCCAGAGGGCCGCAGGCTCAGCCAACAACTGGCTACGCCAAGGTGGATCCAGCCATTGACCCGGAGACCCGGGGCCCCAGCTGGGATCTTACCAGGGACCAGCCGACACCGGCCACCCACCGCCAGGCCGAGGGGTCTTGGCCAGCCGATATGCGCCGTTGCCACCACAGGCCAATCCTAACAGCTGACACCCCCCGTCCCCCGTCCCATGTCGGGGTGCCACACCAATAGCACCAGTGGATACATGGCATCCCCAAGCCAAGACCAACCGGCACTTGGACACCGAGCTCAACCACCTCCCGAATCTCAATCCTGCACACCACAGAGCTCCCAAACCAAACATCCAACCAAGGTCAATCAAACCCTCCAATGAACTGACTAAGCACAAAACATATAGAAAAGATCGAGTGGAGACGTCTGGCCCGAGCCTCGCCGAGCCACCCAACAGCTACCACCAAACAATGCCCCAACCAGCCCCTCTTAAAGAGGAGCCCCGGCGTCGAAACTAGAACATCGACCCAGCACAACGGCCGACCAATACCCCATTCCACCCGGGCCCTGGCAGGCTCCAGAGATGAACTGGCATGCCCCCCGAGCACCAAACCCCGGACACCGAGAGCCACCAACACACCGGTGGGCAGAGGTATCAGTCACTGGCAGGGAGTGACGGAGGGGAAATATGCCCCTCATTTGGTGGGGAGCCTGAGATGTGCCAGGCAAGAAGGCAGCCCAAGACCCAACCTGACAGATACACAGGAACACATACAGTCATACATTCCCTCCCTCTTACGCACATACACTCTCACCTGCACACCTAGACACACAATAATGGATGCTGTACACCCACTCATACTCCCCATACACACCCTATACTCCCAGGTCCAGGTGCTGATACCCCAGCAGAGCAACCAGCCCCCGGACCCAGGAGGTGGTCCCCCTACCATCTAGGATGGAGACAAGCAGACCATCAAAGCCAACACAGTGGCGAAGCACCCCACAACCCAGGCCCCGACCAGACCACCTGTTCCTCCTCCCGGAACAACCACTGATGGCCAATAGAGCCCAATAGAGGGTGTGGAAAGACCCCTAGCCTCCCTCCTCCAGCTCAAGTATAGTGTTGATGCATATTGTTATAATGTGTATTTTAAACAGAGGGGGTGGGATGTGGGTAACGCAGCCACACACATCCCCCCCACCCCGAGCCCTCAGTGTCTATATGCAGTTAATAGTGAGCACCGGCACCAGAGGTAAAGTTTATTGAACAGCTCCTATTCTGGATTCTGAAAAGCCTGCCCACCTCAAAGCCCCTACATGTGTGTCTCATGAGAATGTTATAAGTGAAAGTGTCTAAGGTGTAGAGTAAAATTGGGACCCAGGCAGCCACGGGTACCCCCCCTGCACCCCAGTGCCTATACCCCAAGGCCCTACACGAGTGGTAAAGTGATGGAGTGGGGGAGCAGAGGTGTGTGGGGAGGGCGAGGAAAGGACTGGTGGACAGTATGCCTTCCCAGGGTGCCAGCTCCCCCACTGACTCCAATAGGCACCCCCATTCAACAAGATCTAACCAATGTAGGGAGCCCCTGACACGTCCACCCCGGGGCCCATGGCTGCAGTACCTCTAAGCCCCATGGCTTATTTTCCATCATTTTTGTTCTTCAGTTGAATTCAATTTTTTTCAATTCAGTTTAGTTATATAGCACCGATTCACAACAGATGTAATCTCAAAGCACTTTACAAGAAAAGTCATTTCAATGCAATTAGTTTAAAGGTTTAGCTAGTTTTCCATTTAAGGAATCCGAGCAAACTTCATCGAGTCATGGATTTGAGGTTACGTCCTGTTAATGCAGACTCCAACCACACCAATCCCTCATACTGAGCAAGCATGTAGCGACTGTGGAGAGGAAAAACTCCTCTTTAACAGGAAGAAACCTCCAGCAGAACCAGAACCAGAACTTGAACCTGGCTCAGTACAAGCCATCTGCCATAACTGTCAGGGGGTTTGAGAAGACAGAGCAGAAACACAGAAAGAACAGAAGACCTGATATGAGAGAACTTTCTATTTTAAAGAAAGTAAAAAGTTGATAACAGGACACGGAGGATGTTCAGTTACTGGGAGCATCATCCCAGTCGATGCCCCCCGTCCAACATTGCAGCCAAACAGGATACCAGAACAGGTGTAGCTTCTATGGAGAGAAAAACACTGAGAGAAAACAAAGTTAACAGTCAAAATAACAGAATGTAATGTAATACAACTGGAGAGTAGTAGAAGAAAAGGAAGTAGCAGAGTGAAGAAAATTGGTAAGTCTGTCCTCCAGCAGTCTAAGCCTATAGCAGCATAACTACATAGATAGCTCAGGATGACCTAAGCCACTCTAACTATAAGCTTTATCAAAAGGGAAAGTTTAAGCCTGGCCTTAAAAGTAAACAGAGTGTCTGCCTCACGGACTAAAACTGGGAGCTTGTTCCATAGGAGAGGAGCCTGATAACTAAAATATCTGCCTCCCATTCTACTTTTAAAAATCCTAGGAACCACCAGTAAACCTTTAGAAATCTCTCACATAGACTGAAAGCACAAATTAGAATTGGGTCACAACTAATACCGAAACTTGGACTACATTAAGTCTCCGGGACTAACACTGGATGTATTCTGCCCATGCCCGAACTGGCAATAACAGACATCTGATATAGAATGGAACCGGACGGTAATTACTCTCCCACCTTCTCCCAGAAGTTGCCCGGCCACCCATAAATAATCATTCCAGTCATTATGAGCAAGAGAAAACAAAAAACTAAAGCCAAATGCTCTTATATTAAAACTAATCTCAAATTCATCACCTGTCAGAAGGTTCAGCTTCTCATCATCAAACCACTTAAATTAGCTATATCAAACATTAGGTCTCTATCAGGAAAGCTGCTTTAAATCGTGACTTCATCACTGAGCATAATTTACACACCCTTTTTTAAATCAGAAACATGGCTAGACATAAATAATGAAACATTAACACAGACGAGGTCGAGGCGTAGCCACAATATTTTGTAACTCGAACTTTAAAAAGGTATACCTGGGTACAACAAAGGTTTTCACTAGTATGTATGACTGGTTTTCACTAGTATGTATGAGAGTGTCATGCTTGATCTCCCAACTCAAACTCAGTAAATAAGCTGGTAGATAATCTCCTTGCGAAAATCTCAGACATCACTGATTCCATCGGTCCAACTAAAGTGAACGTAGTCTCAGGTAGAAAGAAGTCTCCGTGGACAAGTAATCCACTGGTACGTTGTGAAAAAAGGGAGTGTCGACAAGCTGAGAGAAAATGGCGGAAAACTCGACTCCAGGTTCACTGTGAGATCTACAAAGAGAGACTGAATAGATATCAGTTAACTTTAAAAGATGCTAGGGAATCGTTCTCTTCTGAAATCAACAGAAACATTAATAATGCACTGACTCTATTTGCAACAGTGGAAAGACTAACCAATCCTTTAGTGACAGTAGACCCTGAACTAAACTCTACCAGGGTCTGCAATGAATTTGCCAGCTTTTTCACTGAAACGATTCTAACAATTAAACAGTCCATCCCACAACCAGTGCCATCCCCAGTCAACAACAATGTGGAGAAAATGTACAAATTCCACGAATTAAACCAAAAATGCCTTGAAAAAATCATTATCCAATTAAGCTCCTCCTCCTGCTGTCTTGATATCGTACCACAGCTTTTCTAAAGAAAGTTCTTCCTGTCATTCGGTCTGATCTTGTTCAAATAGTGAACTCTTCCCTGCTATCAGGTCTCTTCTCACAGGCTTTAAAAACAGCAGTTATTAAACCACTGCTAAAAAAGAATAATCTGGACAACACGTTAATGCAGAACTACAGACCAATCTCTAATCTTCCATTCATCAGTAAGATTATTGAAAAAGCTGTGTTTCAGCAGTTAAATAGCTTCCTAAAAATGACAAACCGTTATGATGTTTTTCAGTTTGGTTTTCATGCTCACCACAGCACTGAGACTGTCCTCGTCAAAGTTTTCAATGACATCCGCATAAATACAGACTGTGGTAGAACCACAGTTTTGGTTCTGTTGGACCTCAGTGCAGAATTTGACACTGTTGATCATAATATATTATTAGATCGACTGGAGAGCTCCCCTCCTTGGGCTTCCACCTTATCATGGTGGAGGGGTTTGAGTGTCCCAATGATCCTAGGAGCTATGTTGTCGGGGGCTTTTGCTCCTGGTAGGGTCACCCATGGCAATTTGGTCCTAGGTGAGGGATCAGACAAAGTACGGCCCAAAAG
The DNA here is from genome assembly GCA_963556495.2 of Valencia hispanica. Lineage (NCBI taxonomy): Eukaryota > Metazoa > Chordata > Actinopteri > Cyprinodontiformes > Valenciidae > Valencia > Valencia hispanica. The sequence goes on along the minus strand of OY747710.1, from coordinate 1,298,614 downwards.
ACCCCTATGACGAAAAAGAAACTTGGATTCAGTGTTCCCTCGCCCGGACGCGGGTCACCGGGGCCCCCTTCTGGAGCCAGGCCTGGAGGCGGGGGACGTTGGCGAGCACCTGGTGGCCGGGCCTCTACCCATGGGGCCCGGTCGGGCTTAGCCCGAAGAGGTTACATGGGTCCCCCTTCTCATGAGCTCACCACCTGTGGGAGGGGCCATAGGGGTCGGGTGCTGTGTAGGATGGGCGACGGCCGAAGGCGGGGACCTTGGCGGTCCGATCCTCGGCTGCAGAAGCTGGCTCTCGGGACATGGAACATCACCTCTCTGGTGGGGAAGGAGCCAGAGCTGGTGTGCGAGGTTTCGACTGGACATCGTCGGACTCACCTCGACGCACGGCTCTGGCTCTGGAACCCGTCTCCTTGAGAAGGGTTGGACGCTCTTCCACTCTGGAGTTGCCCCCGCTGAGAGGCGCCGAGCTGGGGTGGGCATACTTGTCGCCCCCCCATCTCGGCGCCTGTACGTTGGGGTTTACCCCGGTGAACGAGAGGGTAGCCTCCCTCCGCCTACGCGTGGGGGGACGGGTCCTGACTGTTGTTTGCGCTTACGCACCAAACGGCAGAACAGATTACCCACCCTTTTTGGAGTCTTTGGAGGGGGTGCTGGAGAGTGCTCCTCCCGGGGACTCCCTTGTTCTGCTGGGGGACTTCAATGCTCACGTGGGCAATGACAGTGAGACCTGGAGGGGTGTGGTTGGGCGGAATGGCCCCCCCAATCTGAACCCGAGTGGTTCCTTGTTATTGGAGTTCTGTGCTCGTCATGGATTGTCCATAACAAACACCATGTTCAGGCATAAGGGTGTCCATATGTGCACTTGGCACCAGGACACCCTAGACCACAGCTCAATGATCGACTTGGTTGTCCTCTCATCTGATCGGCGCCCGCATGTTCTGGACACTCGGGTGAAGAGAGGGGCTGAGCTCTCCACTGACCACTACCTGGTGGTGAGTCGGGCTCCGATGGTGGCGGAGGACGCCGGACAGACCTGGAAGGCCCAAACGTGTTGTGAGGGTCTGCTGGGAACGTCTGGCAGAGTCTCCTGTCAGAAGGAACTTCAATTCACACGTCCGGCAGAACTTCGAACACATCCCGGGGGAGGCGGGGGACATTGAGTCCGAGTGGGCCATGTTCCGTGCCTCCATTGTCGAGGCGGCTGACTGGAGCTGTGGACGCAAGGTGGTCGGTGCCTGTCGCGGCGGCAACCCCCGAACCCTCTGGTGGACACTAGCAGTAAGGGATGCTGTCAGGCTGAAGGAGGAGTCCCATCGGGCCTTTTTGGCTTGTGGGACCCCTGAAGCAGCTGATAGGTACCGGCAGGCCAAGCGGAGTGCGTGGGAGGAGTTTGGAGAGGCCATGGAGAACGACTTCCGCACGGCTTCGAAGCGATTCTGGTCCACCATCCGGCGTCTCATGGGGGGGAAGCGGTCTGCCACCAACACTGTTTACAGTGGGGATGGTGTGCTGCTGACCTCAATGCGGGATGTTTTGGGTCGGTGGATGGAATACTTCGAAGACCTCCTCAAACTCCCCAATCTGGAAGCAGGGTTTGCGGACTTTGGGTCGGGCTCTCCAATCTCTGGTGCTGAGGTCACAGAGGTCATTAAAAAGCTCCTCGGTGGCAAGGCTCCGGGGGTGGATGAGATTCGGCAGGAGTTCCTCAGGGCCCTGGATGTTGTGGGGCTGTGTTGGTTAACGCGGCTCTGCAATATTGCGTGGACATCGGTGGCAGTTCCCTTGGATTGGCAGACCGGGGTGGTGGTCCCCCTGTTTAAAAAGGGGGACCACAGAGTGTGTTCCAACTACAGGGGGGTCACACTTCTGAGCCTCCCTGGTAAGGTCTATTCAGGGGTTCTGGAGAGGAGGGTCCAACGGATAGTCGAACCTCGGATCCAGGAAAAACAATGCGGTTTTCGTCCTGGCAGTGGAACACTGGACCAGCTCTACACCCTCAGCAGGGTCCTGAAGGGTGCGTGGGAGTTCGCCCAACCAGTCTACATGTGTTTTGTGGACTTGGAGAAGGCGTTCGACCGTGTCCCTCGGGTGGCCCTGTGGGGGGTGCTCCGGGAGTATGGGGTACCGGGCCCCTTGATACGGCCTTAGTTTGGTTCGCATTGCCGGCAGTAAGTCGGGCTTGTTTCCAGTGAGAGTTGGACTCCGCCAAGGTTGCCCTTTGTCACGATCCTGTTCATAACTTTTATGGACAGGATTTCTAGGCGCAGCCAAAGTGTTGAGGGGATCTGTTTCGGTGGCCTCACGATCGGGTCTCTGCTTTTTGCAGATGACGTGGTCCTGTTGGCTTCATCGAAACGTGAACTACGGCTTTCGCTGGAGCTGTTCGCAGCCGAGTGTGAAGCGGCTGGGATGAAAATCAGCACCTCCAAATCCGAGGCCATGGTCTTGAGTCGGAAATGGGTGGGGTGCCTTCTCCGGGTCGAGGATGAGGTCCTTCCCCAAGTGGAGGAGTTTAAGTATCTGGGGGTCTTGTTCACGAATGAGGGAAAAATGGAGCGGGAGATCGATAGACGGATTGGTGGGGCGTCTGCAGTGATGCGGGCGCTGTACCGGTCTGTCGTGGTGAAGAGAGAGCTGAGACTAAAGGCGAGGCTCTCGATTTACCAGTCGATCTACATTCCTACCCTCATCTAAGGTCACGAACTCTGGGTGGTGACCGAAAGAACGAGATCACGGATACAAGCGGCTGAAATGAGTTTCCTCCGTAGGGTGTCTGGGCTCTCCCTTAGAGATAGGGTGAGAAGCTCAGTCATCCGGAGGGGGTTCAGAGTAGAGCCGCTGCTCCTCCACATCGAGAGGAGTAAGTTGAGGTGGCTCTGGCATCTGGTCAGGATGCCTCCTGGACGCCTCCCTGGTGAGGTGGTTCAGGCACATCCCACTGGGAGGAGGCCCAGGGGAGGGCCCAGGACACGCTGGAGGGACTATACTTCTCGGCTGGCCTGGGAGCGCATTGGGATTCCTCCCGAGGAGCTGGAACAAGTGGCTGGGGAGAGGGAAGTCTGGGTGTCCTTGCTTAAGCTGATGCCCCCACGACCTGACCCCCGGATAAGCGGAAGAAGATGGATGGATGGATGAATGGATGGATGGACCTGAGAGCTGGGTCAGACTCTCTGGTACAGTACTTGGCTGGTTCGAGTCTTATCTAAAGAACAGGGACTTCTTTGTTTCAATAGGAAACTTTTCATCAGAACGAACAGAAATCACATGTGGGGTGCCCAAGGGCTCCATCTTAGAGTCCCTCTTATTTAATATCTACATGCTCCCACTAGGCAAGATTATAGCAACCAATAAGATTAACTACCATAACTATGCAGATGATACTCAGCTTTACATTACAAAGTCACCAGGTGACTCTGAACCCATTCAAACCCTAAATCAATGCATTGACCAAATAAATGGATGGATGTGCCATAACTTTCTCCAACTGAATAGAAACAAAACTGTTAAAAAAAAATTTTTTGTACCCAAAGAGGAACGATCAACAGTCAGCACACAGCTTCAGTTAATCCAGCTAGAAACTACTGATCAGGCCTGAAATCTAGGTGTAATAATGGACTCAGACCTGAACCTCCAGGGTCACATAAAGGTCAATAACAAGGTCAGCCTTCTATCACCTGAAGAACATTTCTAGGATTAAAGGACTGATGTCGCAACAGGAGCTGGAAAAACTCATCCATGCGTTTATCTTTAGTCGGATTGATTACTGCAACAGCGCTTTCACAGGTCTGCCTAAAAAGCCAGTCAGACAGCTGCAGCTGATCCAGAACGCTGCTGCTCGTGTTCCTCACTAGAACCAGGAAAGTAGAGCACATCACCCCAGTTCTAAAGTCCTTACCCTGGCTCCCTGTAGCTCAGAGAATAGACTTCAAAATACTCCTACTAGTTTATAAATCATTACATGGCTTAGCACCAAAATATGTTAAAGACCTGATGTCACGGTACCAACCACCAAGACCACTCAGGTCCTCCAACTCTAGCCTACTAAACATCCCTAGACTCAGAACTAAACATGGAGAAGCAGCTTTCAGTTTCTGGAACAGACTTCCTGACGAGTGCAAAGCTGCTGAAACACTGAACTGCTTTAAATCCATACTATCTGTTTAGAATTGCCTTCCAGTAAATGATCAATGTCATATGTATCAAATGTGTTCATGCTCTCTTGCTGTATTGACCTTTCTCTTGCTTTGTGTAATTTGTGTTTCATGCTAATTTGCAACTTTTACTTTTAATTTCCAACGTTATATTCCATGTTTGTTTTTTAAATCACCAAATCATGTAAAGCACCTTGAATTACCCTGTTGTTGAAAGTGTGCTATACAAATAAAATTGCCTTGCCTTCCCTGTTTGTTCCCTCTCCTCATCATTGTCCTCACCTGTCTCTCCTATCATCCACACCTGATCCTCCTTTCCTCATGTGTTCATAACCCGTCACTTCCCCTCACTCAACACCGGATCATTATCGATGTCTCCAGGGTGTGTTGTCCTCTTCCGTCATCCATGCCTGCTCGTCCATGTCCTGTCTCTCCGTTCCAGCTGAGACCACCATCATCATCATCATCATCATCATCATCATCATCATCATCGTCGTCATGACCTCCTTCACCAATAGCACTAATAAACAGCCTTGCACCTAATGTAAATAAAAACTTTTAAACAAGCAGTTAAACTTTAAAACAGGCCATAATGTAAGGTGAAGGGGTCATGTGCTAAAATAATTAACTAACTGCACAAGACTGTTAAAATAGAATGTGGGCTATAGGTTAGCAGAGAGGGGGTTACGACTTTTTTGAAGTAACAGGAAACATCTGGTGGTTAGATTGTGGAATGGTATGGGGGCAGCGTGAGATTGCTTCAAAGAAGAAATGCTTTGTTGCTTAGCAACAGTGTTAAAAAGCTTAAACCTATCAGCAAAGGACTACAGCTACACTTTGCATATATTATTATGTATTATGGAGCGCAGCCTATAACAGTTGAGAATGTTTCAAATGATTGGATCCTGTAAAGAGAGGCTGTCTCTCAGAATGTTTTGTACTAACTTTGTAAATAATAAAAGCAGGGCACGAGGAAGAATTCTTTGGAGATGAATTGGTAAAACTCTCCCCTTGTATGTTAAAATCATATATCTTGAGTGAATGTGTAATTCTTTTATGTTCTGCCACAGGTAAAAAGGGACCAGAAGAGAGAGGAGTCTGGTCAGGGACCGGTAGTATCGCAGGGTGCAGATTCTCACATAAAAATCTCCTCTCTACAATTTGGTGTTTTCCACCCGGTTTCGTGGCAGAAATTATTTAAAATACATCTGACAGTTTGCAGTGGGACAGGAGTAGCTGCCCAGCGAATAAATACGGTAAGGCAGTACCCTTTATATAAAACTGCTATATTGAACATTTCCAAAACATTCCTGTCTCATAACTAGCCTGAAGTGGCAAAATTAAGTGTTTATAGGAAAATAGAGAATCAAGATTTACCCTTAACTCACCTCTGGAGGTGATTGTTCCAACGTTAAGTTCGACGGGATTTAACGCACAAAGGTTGGACCGTAGATCAGTATATGGATCAGACCCGAGAACCGAGGACTCTCAAAGTTGATCCGGTGATGTGACGTCACATCGGGGTCTGGAACTCCTGGTAAAGTAAAAAAAAGAGTTAAAGGAAGAATAGAGGTTATTAAAGAATAAATATTACAATTGAAGAGGAAAACTTAGAATTGGGCTTCAGCGTGTGAATGTTGTGAGACATGAGTGTGAGGACAGTGTGTGGGAGACGTAGCAGCCGATTCAAACACTACGTCTGGACCAGCACTCGCTGCAACATTAAAGGTCTCCATTTTAGGGGTTGAAAAAGGGGAATCTAAAATCCATCCAGACCTGTGATTAGAACACCCAGTAGGATCCCACTTGAATAAATAGTATTCAAGTAGAAGCATGGATCTTAGGGGCTGGATGTATGCCACTAGGCATTTTCCCTAGAAACAACCAGTTTTTTTTTATAAAAGATGAACAAGATATATTGTTATAATGTCAGAAAAAAAAGTAAGTCCAGGTCTGCAGGACCTGGCAAAAGGTGGTTGACTTTTGATCAACAACTACAGAAATACCTCCAGATTATACTTGACATGACAGGATCTAGGAGTGAGGGAGAAAAAGCTCCAAAAAAGCATCAGAATCATTTAAGAAGATGTGGAAAAGATATGGGTATTCAGGAAGTGATGGATACTGTTTAAGTCAGATGTGTTTTGAAGAGGATACTAGGATTTGGGTTAGAAGTGAACTGTAAATAAGGTACATTTAATTAGTTATGGTGAATTCGGAGTTTTATTTGTAAATATCTATAATTAGATACTATCAATGTGGTGATTTTACAGTTCATTAGTAAGTGTTTGTGGAGTGTGCATGTAATGTGTGAATCTTCTAGGGATGGACTGAGTTGTTGCGTGTCTCAAATATGAAAAGGTATGGATGAGAAGGATTGACAGAAAAATGAGGAAGACAGATTTCTTTTTAAAGTAAATATTTTAAAGTTAGATGAATGCCTTCTGGAGTACTTTTTGCAACTCTCACTGTAGTTTACAGGATCTTATGGAGGAGAAAATGGGGGTTAAAAATACTACCTATATAAATATACATAGTTTATAGAGTCATAAATACATCCTATATCTTGAAATTATATTATGATAAATTAAATGTGCACCTAACATGGCAAGTCAAACATGATGAAGGAATGCCTTATAAATTTTAGTGGGTCTAGATTTTGAACCAGATGCTAAACAGCTTTATGTGCCTGGCCCTTTTGAACAAAAGCTAGAATTTATGGAAGTCTTCAAAATGCAGCAGATTTAATAGAGAATTGATAGACTGTCTTAAATCAAAGTTCATCTTTGGTTAAACTGCCCCTGGCATGAAATTTGCATTTTTTGATTTTTTTTTGGATCATATTTGTTAGTTTCCCCAGCTTGCCTATGTCCCCTAAGGGGTTAAATTAACTGATTAGTGTTTCCTTTGTCCCCGGGTATGTCTGCCTACATAGTGAAATTAGCACTCAGACACGGGCTGTTTTGCAGTTCGGCATATGACCTCACGTTTCAGCATATGTCATCACTGAGTTCCAGCCAATTACCCCCTTCTCTGAACTACACTCTCCAAGTCCCTCCCCCCGCGGCGCGTATTACAACCTAAACAACGAGAGCTACGGTAAAAGGCAAACAACTAACCGACAACATGGAGTCCAGACCGCATCGACTCTGTCCTCCCTTCTTCTGAGCCACTGAAAAGCTTGTGGATGGACTTTATTTATGCAGGGAATGTACCCGACCGACTCCCGAAGCGCCTGGTCGTTAGTGGCAAACATTTCTCTGACGGATGTTTTATTAACTTCGGACAACACAGCAGTGGATTCGCAGATCGTCTAAAACTTTTACCAGGATCAATACCAACCCTCCGTGAACCAGCAAATATCCCTATACAAGTAAGTAGCCTATATTTCCGCAATAATGTCCTTCAGCTATTATATACCAGTGTTTCCCAAACATGACGAATCTGTGGCGGTGCGCCACAGATTAAACTCCGACCGCCACAGATTCAAAACCAACAAAAAAAAAATAATATAAATCAACACCGACCGTCACATATTGCGTTTCGTTTTTCTTTTTTATGCTATTTAAAACATGCTACATAATTTCTCCTTTGTTCTGTGTTTTATCTAGAGCATCCTGACCGATGACGAGACCTGTGGATGGCCGCCTCTGGGGCGAGGGGCTGTTGAGATGACATTTTGCCCGCAAGAAAATGGCGTAAGAAGACCCCGTGGGTTTTCGCTCTCAATGCACAGGAGTTTCAGCAAAGTCATCGGGAAGGATCTAATATTTGTCACTGTGAGCTAATTCCATGGCCAATCAGCACACAGCTTCAGTTAATCCAGCTAGAAACTACAGATCAGGCCTGAAATCTAGGTGTAGTAATGGACTCAGACCTGAACCTCCAGGGTCACATAAAGGCAATAACAAGGTCAGCCTTCTATCACCTGAAGAACATTTCTAGGATTAAAGGACTGATGTCACAACAGGACCTAGAATAACTCATCCATGCGTTTATCTTTAGTCGGATTGATTACTGCAACAGCGTCTTCACAAGTCTGCCTAAAAAGTCAATCAGACAGCTGCAGCTGATCCAGAACGCTGCTGCTCGTGTTCCTCACTAGAACCAGGAAAGTAGAGCACATCACCCCAGTTCTAAAGTCCTTACACTGGCTCCCTGTAGCTCAGAGAATAGACTTCTAAATACTTTTACTAGTTTATAAATCATTACATGGCTTAGGACCAAGGTATGTTGAAGATCTACTGTTACTATAGCAACCCCCCCCAGACCAATCAGGTCCTCTAATTCCAGTCGACTCAACATCCCTAGAATCAGAACCAAACATGGAGAAGCAGCTTTCAGTTTCTATGCTCCTCTAATCTGGAACAAACTTCCAGAAAACTGCAAATCTGCTGAAACACTGAGTTCTTTTAAATCACAACTAAAAACTCATCTGTTTAGAGCTGCCTTAGAGTCATGTTTTCATGTATCATATGTTTTGTTTATGCTTCTTGCTTTATTACTTTTTTTACTTCATATGCTTTGTCTGTGTTTTATTGCTGTTTTTACTTTATCCCCTAATCATGTAAAGCACCTTGAATTACCTTGTTGTTGAAAATGTGCCATACAAATAAAATTGCCTTGACTTGCCTTGCTTATGAGGATAGTTTGTTGGGATTAACATTAAAACATGCAAAACTAAAAGTTTTTTGACTAATACTAAGCTATTGTATTTGAAAAAAGGAAAAAAAGATAAAACATTTTCCATCACCAGTCAAATTTATTGATTTTAGTTAAACAGTCAATATCAAAAGACTTTCAGATCAGCCACAATAGTTGAGATTAATGAGCAGTGTCTTAACAAATCTAATCTATCTTGTGTGGCTTTAACATATAAAACAAATCGATACATCCAATGATTCATTTTTCTCCTAAACTTAAAGAAAATACATCATACAAGGTAATAAAGCAACTCATCCCATCAATAATGAAGTAAATGTTAACCTGCCATCTAACAAGAGCATAACCATTGATAATCAGGCTAAATAGTATGAATAACCCTGTCAGAAACACAACAATGTGAAACACCAAAGAAAATCCTTGCAAATTCTAGAAATTGAAATATTATGTGATTACTAAACATTTCCACTAACCACTAACACCCAAATCCAAAATACTTTGCACCAAAACAAACTGTTGTTCTACTCCAAGCACTGAATGACATCTGCAGCAGTTATTCTGACTGGTCAGAGCCATTTTAATGCCCAAACAAGAGCCCACAGTTTACAATGTTATGGATGTCTTGAGTACAGATATTTACGCAACAGTTGTGATAGATAAAATCATAAATGTTTGATGAAATAAAATAAAACTTTTCTCAAGTTCCCAAACATCCCAACACCATCATCAACATCACTTAATTATTTGCTAAAGAAGCCTTATATGATTATGTTACTTGTAATCTAAGAATACAGGTTCATTTGGGATGTAACTGAGTAACATGCAAATTAAAAAAATTAAAATTATCCCAAAGTAGAGTATTTCTCCTGACTTGTCATGATTATCTGTAAAAATTAAAAAACATAACTCCTCTGTTGCCCCCCCCCCACTGCCATTTTTCTTTGAAACAAACTGAATTTGGTGAAGAGCTAAGGAGATCCCGTCATCCTTTCCTCAAATTGCCACGCTCTTTTCAACTACTTCTGGATCCAAGTAGTTGTACTGCAGTTTCCGATTTTCGTTTTTGACCTTGATGGTCGTACTTAACACTTTCAGGTCTCCTTGGAATTCCTTTATCAGCTCACAGGGATGCTTCTCAGTGAAGTGGTCCTCGGGATAGTCACCAAGAGCTACCTGATGAGATCAATGACAGATTTGTGTTTACTCAACATAACTATGGCATTAGATGGTAATATTCCACAGGGTAAGAACTAGATTTTTTTTCTCTTTGGTTGCTGAAAAGAAGTCATTGTTTAATTTTTTGTTTAGGTTTTGCCCACTTACAAAGTCAGAAGACGGCTGGCTGAGCAGCCACAGGGTGTCCATGATCAAGACGGTGGTGTTGATATCTGGTAATGTTTTCAGCACTGTTTCCTCAGTTGCTTCGTCCTTTTTGGTTGGTGGAGGTTGTTGCAGGGAGGGGGGGGAGTTTGGCATCCAGCCACCATAGTCATACTGCAGTTAATATAAACATTTGGAGGTTTTAAAAGAACAGTAGAATAATTATGTTCATAATTTCATGTTTTATTAGTTGTATGTATCGTATAGTGTATGTTTGTTTTTAGATTTGTCCCTTTGGATTTTAGACAGCAGTTGTAAAGGCACCTAATGTACATCTGATTGTTGGAGCAACAGTCATAAAATCTGTATTAAGGAAATCTGTAAACAATGATTACTTGTTATTTCTATAGACATTTACTCAAACAATATAATCTCCTCACCATGCAAGATATGTTACATTCCTAATGGACAACATCAAGCATTTCTTAGATTACATGGAATGAAATAATTTGATCTGTGAATTGCACACATTCACCTGTCCAGAGTTCACAGTAGCGTGCTGAGCCGACACAGTGAAGATCACCATGGTGACAAACTTGATGAACCCATCCACAGTGGAAAATCTCTGTGGGATGCCTGAGTCAAAAAAGGACATTTTTAAACTTTTGGTTAGTACCTCACAATGTATCATCCCTCTTATAAACACAATTACATGTTGGCCATGTATTTCTTGATTTTATGGTTGCAGAATTGTCAAAAAGAAGTGCAACCACCCCTGAAGACAACTTCAGCTTTCAAGTGTCTGTCAGTTATTTAGTATTACTGTGACAGGGCAAAATACATTTTAAAGATAAAACAAAAACACTTTCCAAATCCTGTCTATGCTGACAAGATGGTATTAGTAAGGTTACTAATTTTATTCTAACGTTGTCAAATAAAACAAAATGCACTGGTATACTTAAAAAATGTGTTAATAAAGACAGATTATATTTTGTTAGTGTTTTAGGTTAACCTGATCATATCCCACCTGTGCTGAGTTTGCAGAGGAATCCATGCTCAAAAATGTCCCTGATCCAGTTCTGCACTTCAGTGTCTTCTTGGACCTCAGAATCTTTCTTGTAGTAGAAGCCAAGGATCCCCGTGACAAACCTTTTAGAGAGAGGGAAGCTTATTTCAATTAGATTTAGTTATTCAACAAATATAGTTCTATAAAGAAGTAAAGAAAAAAAAGACAATTGTGATCCTAAACAGTAAAAGAGCTCTGTCTAGTTTTTGCAGGGTAAGCATGTGTGAAGTATCCATCATTTTAATCATCCTACATGCTAACAATATATTTCCGAATTGGAAAAAGCTATTTTACTTGTGGATTATTTTCCAGAGTTTAAGTCCATTATCTCTGTAGTAGAACTGTGGGACGTCCTCCAGCCCACGGTCAGCTATGTCATCAGGTAAACAGAGGGAGCTGTATGTCAGAGCGGACAGGGATCTTTTTAGGATTGTGAACATTCCTTCTCCACCTGAAGCTGTCATCTAGAAAAGATTGAAATCAGTTAAAAACAAATGCTCTTTATAAAATTTACTTAAAACAAAATACCAACAAGTATCACCCAGAAAAGGTTTCTCACCGTTGTGAGAATGCCATCAGGAGAAATTAGCTTCTCCCGAGCAATGAGGTTGATATGCAGAGTGTAGCGAGTGTGGGGTATGAGGAGCTGGGAAAAGAAAGAAAGTTATTTATGCAAAAATAGTTTCCATTGCGGTGAGCTGACGTTAAAACATGACGCTTCTTGCATCTAGCAAAAATGTTCCCAGTGAGAATAAAAAGTTAAAAAGCAAGTGGTCAAAAAAATCATGCTATGAATGAAGTGAGAAAAAATTCAAATAGCCTTAATTTACTGACAAATGACAGGGAGCAAGTTTGGCTATAATAAATGTACTGCTGACATAAGATTTACATACACTGTATGAAAAAAGACTTTTTCAGACAAATGACAATTTCAGATATGCGACAATATTTTACCAGACTACGTTCCGGTAGGATTACAAAAATGTCATTTAAAATCAAACTTTTTTGGAGTACATTTTCCAACAAAAAGCTGTCAGGAAACGAGAGACAGCTGACAGACTTAGACTTAACTTTATTCATTTATTATTATTTACAGGATGCTGCATGTAATTTGACATGTGAGGTGGGAGGGATTATAGCGCTCTGCTCGTCTAACGGTTTAATCGTCGCTGCAAAGTTCATTTTTCCCAAGTAGTTGCGGTTTCTAATCTCAGAGTTTCTCTTGGTTTCCTGTGTTATGTTTTTATTTGGCCTTTTATACCCTTTTGTGTGCGTGTTAACTGAAAACAAAAGATGATATTAGATAAATAACTTTATTTCAGGATGTATGTGGTACACTGTGGTGGGTTCGGTGCTCTTTCCTGCTACAAAACAACACAAACCGACTAATCTGTCCACACATTATCAGTCAGACGTCCCGCTGCACATACTTTATTGCTACGTTAAGAGAACAGCACCAACAAGAGCAGTTAAGCGGTGTCCTTCAGCTCAGTAACATCCATGGTAGCTAACAGCAACCACTAACACTACCGAAAGTTGGCAACCAGTGAACACGAAAATGCATTGTTCTGTAACACAGGGAAGCTGAAGTGTTTCCAAACAGGAGACTTTAACAATGGAAGCGTGGATTCAAGTTCCTACTCTCCCTTTAGATTCTATGTTGTTTGTATGTTTCTATGTTCGCTGATAACTTCTGCTAGCAGGACGCCAGGCTGCACTGAACCTATAAAGAGTGTTGCTGACTGAATTGAATCAGAGTTATGCTTCTGTGTGGAAACTTGGTACATCTCTGTGCCATATATATATATATATATATATATATATATATATATATATATATATATATATATATATATATATATATATATATATATATATATGTGTGTGTGTGTGTGTATTGTTTGTGCGAATCTGAACTTGCACTACACAGCTTACACTTATACAAAGTGATTCAGACAAATTTTAGTTGCCAGTTTAAAGCTTTATAACTTGTGTGGGATGAAAATATGGAGAGAAAACAGACTCAGAACATCTGTGTGCACGTAATACTTGTGTCAGCCAGTTTGTGTATAGCTTTGGGTGCTTGCATGTATAAAACATGATTTGTAAAGTGTAAAATACATTTTTGTGTGTAACGATGGGTACTGTACAATTGTGTGTTCAAAGGTACAAATGCTCTCTCCATCTGTAAATTATTGAATATACAAACATTAGGTTCTGCAACTTTATTTACCTTGTAGAGAGGATGCACCATGGGCACATTGCGCAGCAGTGACACTGCAAACACCTCAGCAAGCAGGTGAGTGCGCAGCAGGTGACTTGCAACCTCATGCAAATTGAAATCTGCGCTTCGCACAAAGATCTTTGCCAGCAGCCAATCATACTCAGAATCAGTAGGAAAGAAGATCGGGTTGTCTTCTGCTGGTTCCTGCTGCAGCTAATGGGGAATAAAGGGATTTCATTCCAATACAGCATTTGTTGTTATGTCAAAAATGAATGTGGTCAATGATAATGACTTTTCAGGGACTGTTTTGTGCTTGCAGTTTTTTGATAGGTTCCATTTTCCTCCCAGATATGTTACAGGTCATAGTAGATGTTAAAAGCAACTTACAGACATATTAAGCATTTACATGTTTAGAGAAAGTGCCCTTAGTTATTGTTCCAACTTGAATAATAACTTTACCTGAATCGCAATGGGCTGCAGTTCATCCTTATCAGTTTTGTGGAGCAGGACAAGTGGCGCCGTCAGGTATTGTTTTTTCCCATTAATTGTGTTTGTTGGTATTCCATCCAAAATCTTGTAGTCGCACAGGAATATGTTGCCTTTCTGTTTAATTTCAACAAAAGAGAATTTTGCTCCTTTTGCATGGCACGTGCGCATTACAGTAACTAACTATGAGTGTCTATTTGGCAAAACATAGCAAACTACATCAAGTTTAAGTCTAATTTGATCACACATGTAGGAGAAATAGTGCTTACTTTCTTCTTATAAAGAGTTTGTAAAGATCTGGTTTTGACTGTCTAGAAAACTCTAGAATAATAAATAAATTACTGTAAGTCCAAAAAAAAACCAATCGGGATTATAGATTTTATTTGCAAGACAATCACCTTTATTTCCTGAGCCAAGCTGCTCTGACCATGCAGGAACACCATGCTGTCAGTGACAGGAAAGTTTTTAGGCAGGGCTTTGCAGCGTCTGATCATCAAGGGATTGACACCATTGAGAAACTGGTAGGCAAAGAAGGCATCATCTTTCCAATGGTCATGGACATATTCTGTAAAACATGAAATCAATAAATGTATATTCCCACTTTGCCACTGTATAGTTACACTGTATTTGGCAGCATGTAATTTCAGAGAAAAACATGTCAGAAAACACAACTGTTCAGTGAACATAAATGATCTTTGACAAGTATTGGAGAAAAATGATAAATCTTTAAGTCGGTAATAACTGTGTTATTAGACATACAGAGAAAAGCCCTTTATTAATCTGTTATAACAATTAATTCACCTGAGATGTTAGTTGACCTGGTCTTAAATACTCGGCTGATATCGTCAATGTTAGGCCATCTTTCCTGACGGTCCAGCAGTCCACACAGCTTAGAACTTAACCAGCTATTTAAGCAAACACAGTTGAATGTTTTTACATTTGGTATATTCTATACAACAGATTGCATTTCAACTTATGATTAAGTCATTAAATTGTGATATTTCACCTTGTGGTTGCAGTGAACCCAAATTCAGTTTCCTTGGTGAAGGAGAAAACTACCTCAGCAGGCAGAGAATAAACGTCATCAGCCTTCATGCAATGTGGCAATCCCTCTCTATACTCACTCCAGCTGGAAAAATAAAACAGCTCTACAATTAGGAATCTGGATTATTTTTGCATTTACATTAAAAGACTCGGCTCATATCTGTTACCATATGTATTGAAATGCAGCACATTGGAGCCCTAATTTTAAAACATCCATGAAATACTGTTTGTCATCACAGGTTAATAAAACTTGAACTTGGTTCTGGCTTTGATACATGATTGAATGGGTAGAAAACAAAATAACACATTTCTAATTCTGAGATTTTACCAGTATTCTTCTTTGCGCTCCTTCAGCTCTCGCTCCCGACTAGACTTGCCAAGATTGTGGGGTTCATCAAAAAATCTTAAAGCTGAAATAAGGAATAAATCACAAGAAAGCTCCCAATTAGTGACAAACAACCTGCGTTTAGAGATTCAGCTGTGAATGTAATGTATTTAACATTTCAATGAAAAATTGCCAATATATAAAATCAAATCAAACTTTATTTATAAAGCGCTTTTCATACAAGAAGTTGCATCACAAAGTGCTTTACAGATTAAAATGACCCCACATAAAACCACCTTCCTTTCCCCCCCCCACAGATTTAAAAGCATGGTCACAGTTATACCCCCCCCAAGTAAAAAACGACTTTGGGCCAAGTGTAGATGACCCATGCAAGGAAACGCCATCAGAGGAGCCATCTGCCTCGGCAGCAGCAGACTAACAGCAGCAGCCGAGGCACCAACACAGGGCGCCCAGTGGAGGGGAGGCTAAGACCCCCACCTCCACCCAAACTCCACCCGGAGAGCACCCAGGCAGCTACAGCCGACCACCGCTCCCGGGGCAGAGGGCTCCCACAGAGGAAACACTGGAACGGGGATTAAGATAAATTAAAGTATAAAAATAAACAGTAAATTAATGTGGTAAGATTAAATAGTAAAACTGATAAAAATATAATCATATAAAACATGCAGAGCAATTAAACAAACAGTAATAAATAATAATCAGTTAAAAGCTAGGCTAAAAAGGTGAGTCTTGATCCTGCTCTTAAAAACATGAACGTTCTCTGATGTTCTCCAGCAGCCTGTTCCAGAGGTGAGGAACATAATAATGGAAAGACGCCTCACCATGAGTGTGTGTCCTGACTTAGGGATGACAAGGAGACAGCTGCCAGAGGAGCGCAGAGACCGCCATGGTTCATATGGTAAAAGCAGTTCAGAGAGATAAGAAGGCCCAAGACCATTAAGACACTTAAAAAGCATTAAAAGAACCTTAAAATGGATCCTGAAATGTACGGGGAGCCAATGCAATGAGTATAAGACCGGTGTAATGTGCTCCCGCCTCCTGGTCTTCATCAGGACACGTGCTGCTGAATTTTGTAGTAGTTGTAAACCTGATATACTCTTTTAGGGAAGACCAGAAAGCAGGACATTACAGTAATCAATTCTACTGAAGATAAAAGCATGCATCAGTGTCTCCGTATTGGCCCGAGAGAGAATGGGGCGGACTCTGGCGATGTTCTTTAAGTGATATAATATTTTTTATGTGAGGGATAAAAGTCAGCTCAGAGTCAAAAATCACGCCCAGGTTCTTCACTTGTAAAGAGGGATAAAAAGACAGTGATTGTAGTTTTGGTAAAAGTTTCTCTCTCTGAGCCTCAGGACCGATGACTACAACTTCAGTTTTGTCCTGGTTGAGCTGGAGAAAGTTTTCTGCCATCCAGGATTTAATGTCTAAAATGCAGTTAAAAAGTGCATCCATTGGCCGTGTGTCATCGGGAGACATGGAGATGTATAACTGTGTATCATCAGCATAACTGTGAAAGTTAACTCCATGTCTTCTGATGACGCTGCCAAGAGGGAGCATATAAAGGTTAAAAAGCACTGGGCCTAAAATTGAACCCTGGGGCACACCACATGTAATCCTGTGGAGCCTAGAGGAGCAGGTATCTAAACTTACCATAAAAGTCCTGTCTGTGAGATATGATGTGAACCATCTATGAACAGCACCAGAGAGGCCGATCTGTTTTAAACGGGTTAAAAAAATAGTGTGGTCTACTGTATCAAAGGCAGCGCTTAGATCCAGTAGAACCAACACTGTCACCTTCTGAGCGTCATAGTTTAATCTAAAATCATTTAAAATCTTCGGAAGGGCCGTCTCTGTGCTGTGGTTCACCCTAAAACCAGACTGACATTTCTCCAGGACATTGTGCTCATTAATAAAATCATTAAGTTGAATTAAAACAATTTTTTTTTTAAGTTTGCTTAAAAAGGTTAAGTTAGATACCAGTCTAAAATTGTTAAAATCATTCAAATCTAAATTGCTCTTCTTCAGCAGGGGCTTCACTACCGCCCCTTTAAAGGCGGCAGGAAAGACCCTCGTCTGAAGGGAGCAATTCATCATGGTTAAAATCTCATCTCTATTAATATTAATATACATGGACTATACCAATAACTGGTCTGGCTGCTTAAATACCTAAATACATGTCACACTTTGGTATATCGGCTTAGTATGGTATTGATAATCAAACTGTATATTACATTGTATTTCTCGTTTTAAGAAGCATAGTCTAGATCCCTAGAGCTTTTTACTAATGTTTAACAGTAATTAACAATGATATCAAACATGTCAGAACACTGTAATTACACATTATAATGGTTTTTGTGCCTTCAAAGATTTGTTAACTCAGAAGATATTTATAGTTGTTGCCCCTTTGTTTCCATGCTTAGTAAAATAAACAGCATGCAACATATTTAATATGAATATTGTTACAAACCTTTTCCCTCCCTGAAGCAGTGCTCCTTACTGTCTATGATCCAGTGATGAATGGGAAAGATGTAAGTGTCTTCCTCGGGGGATTTGACTTCCACTTTGGCAGGAAACCAAGAGTCTTCCAGCCCCATGTAAGGCTGTTTGTCTAGCTCAATTAGAATCAGTTCTCCGATGGATTTGGCGCATGTTACATTAAATTGTAACTCCTGAAGTGATGACAAGTTTGATAATTTTCTATGAATTCAGTTTAACAAACAGTAAAGAATTCTAACATTTCAGGAAATAACATGAAACAAGAATAAAGAAAAAATGTATATATGCAATACACAATATATAGAATAATGCAATGTAACAGTTGAGGTTTACAGTAAAGTTAATGGCATATGAATCTATTTTAAAAAGGGAAAAGGGGGGGTTAAAAAATGTGCAAACCTGAATGGAATTTAAATGGAGTATTTTGAACTCATCTAGGCTACTGATGAAGTCCCTCTGAATAATGATAATTTAAAAAATGACTTCACAAAAAGCAGAAGAGATTCAAAATTTATTTTTTTTCTAGCAAACTACCTTCTAATCTCCAAAATGTACACAATAAGAGGAATTTTGAACAAAGAATGGATTTTATGTGTCACAGCAAACATGAATTAATGCATCCCAAACTTACTGCTCCAACACCAAAGTAGAGAGACCCTGGAAGTTGAGTTTCTTCACTTTCCCCATCAGTGCCCACCAATCTGATGTAGATATAGTTGCAAGTATCAGACCAGGCACGATCTGAAGTAAATACAGTCACCTTGTATTTCACCATTCTCTCTCTTGAAAGTGGATCGATTCTGATGGCAAACAAGCAGAAACAATCAGGCTGACCAACAGTAGAAAAGTCTGAAAACAAGTTAGTTACTTGCATCATGTTATGCAATGACAATGTTTGAAATCTATCAAAAAGCATCCAACTTACCTCTGCAAATGAGACCAAGAAGCTTTTCTGGAGAACTGACACGTCTATAATCCCGATCTCTTTATATATACATCTGCTTGTTTACATTTCCTTTTTCACTGGAGAATCTGTGAATGACAGATTTATTTATTTTTGATAGGCGGATAAAGAAATTCTTAGGAAAAGGTCCATTGGCTCAGAACAAACGGGGGGAGGTGTTATGGTTTCCCACAGTACAATTTAAAATGTTCACCTTTAAATAAGAATGTATACAGGTACTGTATGGAATGTTCCTTATGATTGATTGAAGACAGACAGCAGTGACAAGATAAATGTCTTCTAGGGACTTCACACTAAACAAAACAGTTGAACTTATCTATACTTACAACTTTAGCTGCTTTGTGTCAGTTTTTGCTTTTATACTTTTTCCACCTTTTTTTTACTTTAGAAAAAAATGGGCTCTTTTGTTCTCCCAAATGGAAAAAATATGAACAGATTATGAGAAGAATTACATGTTTTATTGATATGGCATGGTAGACAGATATTTTTAATGCTTTGAAACTAAAACTTCCCAAATGTCAGAAGCAATAAAATAAACATGTGGTTTTGTCTGATATGAACAACTTTGACTGCGTGTCAAAACAGATACCTTTGCATTTTTTGTTTTGTTTTCCTCAACAGTCAAACAATTAAGGATACCGAGGAATACTTTATGTTCCATCTAAATTCGTCATAGCCCGTTTAATTATTTGCTAGCGTGGGAACACAGAGGAAAAACAAATCAATATTTTGCCATACAATGCTGCAGTTTCAGTTGAAACTCTTATGACAGAGTTCTGTTATCAGATAAGACCTGAAAGCTTTTTCGTTTTTTTGATTCCCATGAATGTTACCTTATAAAGCCTGTAAACAACATATATCCAGCACCAGTGGTATTATGCAATAAACCAATCGTTCAGCTTTTGTGTGTGTTAAACAGAGTTGAATCCACATCATAAAAATGTAATAACCCTCCTCCTGTTACCGTGGGGCCACGCAGTCCCACTCTCCACTAGGTGCCTCCCTGCAGGGTGCTTTTGTCCCCTTCCCCAGTGTCCAGTATGGGAGTGAGGGAGGCCTCACCGCGAGTATTCCTTCAGCACAGATCATGGAGTGTTTAAACATTTGCAATACCATCATAGTATGCTCATGAGTTTTGAGGAGTTTTTATATTAAATGCACACGTGGTAGTGCTTACAAATATATATATATATATATATATATATATATATATATATATATATATATATATATATATATATATATATATGTATATATGTATATATATATATATATATATATATATATATATATATATATGTATATATATATATATATATATATAAACAGAGACTTTTACAGATGTGACCCTAATTTCTTTATTTTGTTTCTGCAAAAAACTGAGAAGTAAATGGTGATTTCTTAATAGTATTCTAATTTTTTGGGATTCCTGTTTTCGTGGGTTTTATTAGCTGGAAGCCCATATTATGTGCAAATAAACAACTAAATACTTGAAATTGTTTAAGTTTTGGGCCCTTAATTTATAATCTATACCGAAGCAGGACAGCCTTGTCCAATGGTTCAGGGCGACTGCTTTGACCATGTTAGCTCCACTGTCTGTGGTCAGGCATACCTGTTTGGTCTCCTCCAATTTCCATTCTTGCAAAAATTGCTTCAGACCACTCGCAATATTTGACCCATTTGGTCATCCGGGAAAATACTCGTCTGGAGGCAACATCTGTTCAACTCCAATCACTTGTGATGTAGTAAACCTTGAGTGTAGCGTCCCAGCAAAGTGCTGATAGAACTCTAAAATATTCCATATTCCTTTATTTGCAAACTGTGGTCCATTAATGTACAGCTCAGTCGCTCGGCTACTCCACATGTCTGTGGTTGAGGCAAAAAACTCCACTGTAGACAGCGTTGTTTGTAAGCCTTCGTGGCACTCATCATACACCTTAGGGAGGGCTGTCTTGGAAAAATACTTCCTTGAGGGCAGTTTGTATCAAGCGTCTATTTTATCGATCATTCGCCTAAATACTTCCTTCTCCACAGTTTGGAGTGGCAACATGTCTTCAGCCAGGCAAAACACCACTGCCTCCGTTAATTCTTTCCATCGTTTGCTCTGCTTATCATACGGAATGGAATGAGCAAATGCGTTGCCAATTTTCGTCTGGCTAAGAGTTATCTTACCCGAGGCTTTGGCTGAAGTTGACGCTGTTGCTTTTGCTGCGTCTGGGTGCATTTTCTGGCTCTCGTCATACTCTGATTTGTGCTGGTGTTTGAAGTGGCAGAAAAAATTGGTGGTGTTACCACCCTTTGTTTTATACAAACTCTGCATATAACAGAGTTTTGCTCCATGTCAGACTTATCATAACAAAACCAGTTCCAGATAATCAAGCTGGAGCCTATTTTAACAATGAGCTCCTCGCTCTTAGCCCCGCATTCCGCCACGTTTGTTATTGTTCTTCACGTGAGCCAATAGATCAGGTCTTCTGGAAGGTAGCAGGTGCCTGAAGACTCCTTAGTCAGGTTAAATCGTATCTACCCAAAAATGAATTTGAAAAGGTGATTCAGCTCCTTATTATGTCTAGACTAGATTACTGCAACTTTGGTCTAGATCAGTCTACTATTCAGCATTTACAGATTGCACAAAATGCTGCAGCCCATCTGCTGTCGGGTAGAGTTCGTCATGACCATATTACTCCTGTGTTGGCATCTCTCCATTGGCTTCCTGTAAAGTATAGGATTCAGCTTAAAATCCTGTTGCTTAGTTTCAAAGCGCTGCATGGCCGAGCTCCTTCATACTTGACTGAGCTTTTAATCAGGCATGCTCCTATTAGGGCTTTGAGATACTCTTCCCAACACCTCTTGGTTGTTCCGGATTCTAGACTTAAGTCAAGGGGATATAGAGCAATTTCTGTCTGAGTTCCAAAATTATGGAATGGTTTTCCTTTGCAGATTAGAGCTGCTCAATCTATTTCAAACTTCAAGTCCCTCCTAAAAACCCATCTCTTTGCACTGGCTTTTCATTGCAGCTGAGCATTATTCTCTGCCTTTGCTATTCTCTATTCCTTGATGTTTTAAGAATATATTTTATTTAATCTTTTTATGGGATATGTTCATCTTGTAATATCTTTGTGTGTACAGCACTTTGGGGCAACTTAAGTTGCTAAAAATGTGCTTTATAAATAAAGCTGAACTTCAACTTGAACGTCAGTTGGGCTGCGAGTGCATGGTCGCATACAACGTCATCAAACGAGAGTAGAAAAAAACGTCATCAAAGGAATTTATCGTTAATACAGTGGCGACATATTTTGACTGTAGACACAGAAAACGAATCATATATAGTAAGTCGTTTTTGAAACCAGCTTCGTAGTATGTGAAAATAATAAATTAGATCAATCTCTGCAGTGATGATCCATAAAATAGAATCAATTCTCCAAAGGTTTTTGATTTTATTTTATTTCTATTTACTGCGGAGTAGGCTACGTTTTATCAGAAGTATTAGTTAAACATAGAAATCTTCATTCATCTAGTTTATTGCTGAATTGCATCGTTTCTCATAGAATCTTAAAAGAACGTTTCCAAGCACAGAGTGTTATAGTTTTAGGTCGAACCAGTTTTATCAGTTACAATAGTTCACATTTTATATTACCATTTACCTTTGTTCATTATTTCCCCCCGAGGCTTTTATTGATTAGCGCAAATCTAACAGCTGTAACTCACTGAGTACAGCTCACCCATTTAAGAGGCTATAAAATTAATATGGATTCAGGTTAGAAAATACTCAAATATTAGATTGATAAGGTAAATGTAATTTCCATCTCTCACATTAATTTGAAGGATTGCTTTGAAAAACCAGCATAATAAATCAAATAGACTAAATAATGTTTATTCATATTTGCACCTTGCAGAAAAATATCATTATTAATGATTGTTGGAAATGTGCTCCAGCAAATATGTTTTCAAAAATGATGTAGGAATTTATTCTCCAGTAAATCACTGAGTCACGTTTAGATAATTAATCATTATTATATTATCACCATTAAAACTATAGCAAGTTTTCAAGATAATATAGTTTATTTTAAACTTTAGATCTGACTCATATGCACCAATATAGATCATAATAATCATCCATCATTCATTATGCTTTAAATTGGAATATTCTCTGTTTTATTTGATCTATTCATATCCAAGATCACTTGATGTTAAGATTGCAGTTTTCTAGATCTGTTGCGTTTAGTTTTTCAGATAGAGCGATGACATATTTATAATGCTGAGATCCCGAGCAAACCACTGATACTAAATGCATGTCAAATGCATTAAAAAGCCTATTATGGAAATAATATTTAACAAGGATGAGAAAAGATAATGGAGTGTTTCCACGTCCTTCAGTCAGCATGCAGACACATCACACATGTTGGTGACCCAAGACACAGAGAGAATCCTTGAGCTTCTCACATGTTGGTTCAACATAACAATACATATCTCAGTTAACAAAGAGACTTAACCTTTAACATGATCAACATATTTTTCCACATTAAGCCATTCAAATCTTCTCTTATAAAAAATGCTACACAAAAAAATTCTCACAACAGGCCTCAAATAATTTAGGCTGTGATAAAAGCCAAGAGAGCTACAACAAAACTAACTGTGAAATCTATAGTTCAGGATTAGATTTTTACCCATAAACACCAAGTGATTATATATATTTGCTTTCTTAATTTGAAAAGTGATACGTCACTGTTGACGAACAATTACGTTTTGTTGGATTTGCTTTTACTACAAGAAAGTAAAACAATTGGCTAAACAGTGTCCAATATTAGTAATTCAGTATGCTCATTCATTTGGAAACGAGCAATTAAATTCCAACATTTCATGTTCTTATTACGTTTCATTATTACTATTTTAAAGAAAACGGGTCCCCAGAGTGTTTTTGCAGCTACAGGGGCTCACACTTCTGAGCCTCCCTTGTAAGGTCTAAGAGAAAATGTTAGAATTTGAATTCCCTTCACCATAGCCCCAAATAAGCCAAAATATATAAGCAGCCCCCAAACTCAGGTACGCACAGGTAACCTCCCAAGCCACTTGTCCATACCTTTTTGGGCCGAACCTCGAACATGACTCCTCCCCTGTGGACAAAGTGGTCAGTCTATTCTAGAAAAAAACAAACAAAAAAGAATGAGAACCAGCCTGATTTGCATTCTGGTTCAGTTGAAATTGAAAATTGCTTTGGTTGTCATAAGCAAAATTCCAAACTCACAGGACCACTGTATTGTTATACTTGATGGCCCCTAAAAAACATTTCAGGTATATTAATATTTACTTAAAACAGTGAGACGACTTCCCTTTAATTACAAAATCAGGTGCCTTATATTAAGACTCACTTATATAACTTCCTGTGTTTACCCACCAGAGTGACTAAACCATCAGATTTCTAGGATCAAACCTTTCCTGACCTCTTGACCCTTATCCTGGAAGGAGACACAGAACACTTCACAGCTTGAGATCAATTCAGTCATTTTCCAAGCAAAATTTCTAATAAGGCCCACTAACTGCTCTGACGCTTGAATGTTCCCCAGATAAGATTAGTATTTACCTTTTTTCCATTTATTTAAGACCTAAGTAGCCTAAGGACCAGTCATCTTTATTTTAATGTTACCCAGCAGAAACCTAAAGTTTTATTTTTTTAGTTGTTCTCAAATTATAGCCTAAACAATGTTGTTTTACTGTTGCTGCTCACAGCAAAGTCTTGTTATTTTTTAACTCTCTGGATTGTTTACATTAGCTGTGGAGAAATCTATGCATTGTTACTGTAAAGGTCCAAGTTACTTTAGTTTATGTTCACAGATCTAAGATTTATTACTTTCTTACAACAAACCCCAAAATACAAGGAAACAATTCAGCCCCAATTGTCCCAGAAAGGAAGGAAAATATGTTTTCACTGTCAGTCAGCTTGGTCAAAATTTAAGTCAGTCAGGGTATAATTCACAACCTACTCTAAATGCCCCAATCAACTTTGCTATTTGTTCTAGTCATAAAATGGGAACGTTTCCGTTTCTAAGTTAGTGCACACAAGCTGCGACAGCTAAGGAAACTTGTACTCAGTGTAATAACAATTCCATCAAATAACTTTCAACCAAAATGAAATAAAATGTGGACTCTCCTGACAGAGAGCATTAGGAGAGAAAAGAAAAGACTTCTTGACCATTTACCAGATAACTCCCCAGAAGACAAATGATCAGTTCACTCTCTTGCCCTAAAAAACATTTTGTGCAACACATTCTTTAATCTCTGATTAGACTAAACTCACCGGATGACGAATCATCACCTTATCAGAGCTGTAGCAGTTTCTCTGTCTGCTTTACCCCGTCTGTCTAAAACAAACACATTTGGTTTAGTTGCACATCAACTTTCCCTTACAAATTACAACACAATAACAAACAATTAGATCAACATAGGAAATAGAAAAAATCAGGAATTATGGGCTGCTTCCATCAAGACCCCTTTCGCTCTAAGGGTCCTCTGGCAGAAACAACACAAAAACAAAACAAGATTTACTTTCCTAAGGGAGTGTGTATGTATGTGTGTCATAAGCAGGTGTTACAGAGATAAAATACAGCTACATCAGTCAGCAAGCATTTCTTAATTGCATTTGAGCTGTGTGTATTTTTGTCCTGCCTGAATTTCACTGGGTCATCTGCAGGCTGGCCGGCCCAGGCCCCCCCTCTCGATCCAGCCAATCGCCATGTTTCAGGGACCACAGCCCCCAAATAACTCATCTCACCTGAGCAAGAGTTTTCCCCTCTGCCCACTGGTCAGCCCGCATTCAGGCCGGAGTCCAGCCTCCGCCTTTGTTATGGCTGCCAAACCCCTTATTCCAAGGGTGGGGGAGGTACTAGGGCTCCTTGTGGCCCTCCCCAGGCGCCGCTGCACCGAAGGCAGGGGTCCCAACCAGCCTGAAGAAAAATTATCCAAATTCCTCCCCAGGGCCCATTAATTCTTTTATTTATTTATTTTTCCTTTCTGTCGACATATTGGACTGTCTGGAGGTGAAGTGTTGCTAGATTACAGACCCGATTGTCTGCCTGGGTACCCAGTTCCAATGAAGGACGTCTCCCCCATCGCTTTCTAGTTTCCTTGAGTGAAACAAAAGCCTAAAAAAAACCCTGGTCGGAAAATAATTAATCAATTTAATTAATTGACCACTTGTCCAACTGCCGTGCTCCCAGGTAAAACCCGGAGCAAAAACCCGATACTTTCTTTAACCTTGATTAAATAATTAACCATACAATTATATATAAGAATATATATTATATTAAGTAATCAATCAATCAACCGCGTGTAAGTAAATAAACACAAAACCGCTAGCCAATATTTCACCTCCTGAGAGTGCAAATAAAATTCTGTTATCACTATTTATTTAAAGGACTCAGTCTTACCAGGTTCTGTCTCAGGCGACAGCCGGGCCGACAGAGACGCTTCAAGGCCTCCATCTCCCAAACAGCTACTGGAGGTAAGAGGCTGGGAGAAACTTTCCCAGGACGCTAGCAACTCCCTTGACCCTGTTCCTGTCGGTCCATTCTGTTCGCTGAGGCTGCGTTGGGCGCCAAGTGTAATGGCAAATAAACAGTATCTCAGGGTTTCCATGATAAAGAAGACTTGAGTCCAAGAAGGCGTTTAAGTATCTAATTCAAACATATCTGGCCAGACACGGAGGGGACAGAGTTACTCGTGCATCACCCTAACCAACCTTTCTAACTAACCCCTTAAATAGTATTCAGCAATCATTGTTTATCTCTGTAGACGTCTTCTCCAACGTTCACCCCCCGCCTCCAGAGTAACTGCTTCACACGCGTCTTATATCAACGCATAAAGCAGCTCATCCGAAGGCCAGACTGTTATCTTACTGCCCCGGCGTCTGTCTCTCTGGTGACCTGACACATATATCTTTCTCATAACATTAAGCTGGAACAATAACTTTGTCATTTTACCCTAGATGTATTCACTAAACAGAGAATATACACTTAATTCCTAATTGCATAACATTTTTCCACCACAGCATTTTACTGTTTTTGCTCTTAGCAGTTAGTTTTATTATTCATTGCTGTATTTTGACTGAAAGTTAAATTCTTTTTGTAATAACCTTGTATTTTGGAAGTCTTTGTTTATTATTATTCCACATACATGTGTAGTAAGTTGCTGTTCAAAGAACACTAATAACTTACTCCTTCATCTATTGTTTAATTATCTCAGTCTTATCCGGCAGGTAATCATTAACATTAACTGAGAGTAAACCATTTGGTTATTATTATTATTATTATTATTATTATTATTATTATTATTATTATTATTATTATTATTATTATTATTATTATTATTAGTTTCCTGGATTCCAGAATGGTGCCACAAAACTTGGTAATTTTGACATAAAATGATTAATCTCATAATAATTGTGTCTGTTGTGACACCTATCTGTGTCAGAACAGCAGTAAGCCCCACCCCGTCTCATTCTCAGAAAACAGCCCACAGCAAGATGACGCATGATTTCCAGCTGAATATTTTTTTTTAAAGAAGCACACACACACGAAACAGAAGTAATTACTTTTGGACCTAAAGAGGAATGATCAACAGTCAGCACACAGCTTCAGTTAATCCAGCTAGAAACTACAGATCAGGCCTGAAATCTAGGTGTAGTAATGGACTCAGACCTGAACCTCCAGGGTCACATAAAGGTCAATAACAAGGTCAGCCTTCTATCACCTGAAGAACATTTCTAGGATTAAAGGACTGATGTCACAACAGGACCTAGAAAAACTCATCCATGCGTTTATCTCTAGTTGGATTGATTACTGCAACAGCGTCTTCACAGGTCTGCCTAAAAAGTCAATCAGACATCTGCAGCTGATCCAGAACGCTGCTGCTCGTGTTCCTCACTAGAACCAGGAAAGTAGAGCACATCACCCCAGTTCTAAAGTCCTTACACTGGCTCCCTGTAGCTCAGAGAATAGACTTCTAAATACGTCTACTAGTTTATAAATAATTACATGGCTTAGCACCAAAGTATGTAGAAGATCTACTGTTACTATAGCAACCCCCCCCCAGACCAATCAGGTCCTCTAATTCCAGTCGACTCAACATCCCTAGAATCAGAACCAAACATGGAGAAGCAGCAGCTTTCAGATCAGCATGACAGAACAGTTTTTATTGTCCCTCTGCATCAAAATGACCTTTGATCCCCTTCAGAAGAGCCTATTCAGTTGAAGGAGATCTATAAAAACCCTGACTGAAAGTGGTCAAGAATGCTGAGCTGAACCAGAGCAGCAGTTCACTGGTTGACCACAACCTTCTCTAAAGATCTCAGCTGTAGTTGGAAAAACTTGCAGATGGGTCCTTCACTGAAAAGGAGAAGGTATTTAAAAAGAAAGAGAGACATGCATCAATTGAACGGTAGACATTATTAATGGGCCTTTTTAAAGTTGGTGATAGAAGAATTTGATAACGTTTAGCTGTATCTGTTCAATGACAAGCACATATAATGTGAATAATATGTTACTACACCAATAAACATTCAGGGAAACTTTGTTCTGTGAGCTCTGGAAAACTAATGTGATTGTCCATCCATCCTTCCATTCCGCTTATCTGAAGTAGGGTCGCGGGGGCAGCAGCTTAAGCAAAGAGCCCCAGGATTCCCTCTCCCCAGGGAGGCGTCCATCCTGACCAGATGCCCGAGCCACCTCAACTGACTCCTCTCGATGTGGAGAAGCAACGGCTCTACTCTGATCCCGTCCGGATGACTGAGCTTCCCACCCTATCTCTAAGGGAGAGCCCAGACACCCTGCGGAGGAAACTCATTTCAGCCGCTTGTATCAATGATCTCGTTCTTTCGGTCACCACCCAGAGTTCTTGACCATAGATGAGGGTAGGAACGTAGACCCACCGGTAAATCAAAAGCTTTGCCTTTCGGTTCAGCTCTTTCTTCACCATGACAGACCTGTACAGCTGCAGATGTCCCACCAATCCGTCTATCGATCTCCCGCTCCATTATTCCCTCATTCATGAACAAGACCCCAGTTACTTAAACTCCTCCAATTGGGGAAGGACCTCGTCTTTGACCCGGAGAAGGTGCTCTACCGTTTACCGGCTCAAGGCCATGGCCTCGGATTTGGAGGTGCTGATTCTCATCCCAGCCGCTTCACACTCGGCTGCGAACCGCTCCAACGAAACCGGTAGCTCACGTTCTGATGAAGCCAACAGGACCACATCATCTGCAAAAAGCAGAGACCCGATTCTGAGGCCACGAAAACGGATCCCCTCAACACCTAGAAATCCTGTCCATAAATGTTATGAATTGAATCAACCTTTGTCAGCGATTTAAAATAACTAAACTTAGGAACACTTTTACTATGCCCGATTTTTGTGCAACAACCGGTGTACTATTGAAAGCAGCTCACGTGGAATCTCCTTTCACAAGTAAGATTGAGCATTATTTTTGGTTATTTGACCATAAAATGTTGTAATCGTAACTAACGTCATTTGGCTATCCACAAAATGCTAATGGCAGGACCTTTTACTCTCTCTCATTGTCTCCTATTTATTTATTTATTGCTAAAATTTTGAATAAACTGTCCTGTAAAACACGTTGTGCAAGCCTTGTAACAGCTGCTGTACCTTCATCCTTTGACCAGAGCTACCACCTGCTTCAACTTAAAAACAACGGTCAGCTGATGGTGTCCTCAGAGGGAACGGTGAAGGTGGTCAGAGCAGCAGAGCGTGTGATTTGTCTGAAAAGAACAAGGTGTCGGTGTCTCCTCCGTCAACCATTTAGTTGGAGCTGAGATGGGTTCAGAGGATGTGTTTTTACCTGGGGAGCATGTTGCAGAAACCCAATTCGGGATTAACAGCCATCATTTCATGCTTGTCATTTGTTGCCTCTGTATTTCAGAGAGTAAGGCTGCACCACATCGCCCAATTACCGACCCTGGAGTTACAGAGTGCCAGCACACGCAAGAAGCTGTGCAAAAAACTTCTTTTCAAGGGTTTTAGCTCCCCAAGTCCAGTGTGTGTGAGAGAGAGAGTGAAATAAATTCAAATGAACACTCAAACTTGTTTTTTTATTAAAATATAAAATTATTTTATTTTTATTTTTATTAATATGCCATACCATATGTCTGATTTACCCCATGAGGGGTAGGGGTTCCCCCCCATGGCGGGATTGTGAGTGACATCTGCTGGCTGTGTTGAAGAACAACATACCACTCTAACCTAATTTGGTTTATGGAAAGCGTGGTCAGCACAGAGGATGCAAACATTGTGGGGTCCGTGTGAAAACACCGGGAGAGCAGTGAGCTCTAGCAGACACGCGTGCCACGGAAAACGACAGGAAGTGGCTATCGGCGACATGCCAGGAGGATCTGTTGTGCTCCATTATCTGTGCTGAAGGAATACTCGCGGTGAGGCCTCCCTCACTCCCATACTGGACACTGGGGAAGGGGACAAAAGCACCCTGCAGGGAGGCACCTAGTGGAGAGTGGGACTGCGTGGCCCCACGGTAACAGGAGGAGGGTTATTACATTTTTATGATGTGGATTCAACTCTGTTTAACACACACAAAAGCTGAACGATTGGTTTATTGCATAATACCACTGGTGCTGGATATATGTTGTTTACAGGCTTTATAAGGTAACAGTCATAGGAATCAAAAAAACGAAAAAGCTTTCAGGTCTTATCTGATAACAGAACTCTGTCATAAGAGTTTCAACTGAAACTGCAGCATTGTATGGCAAAATATTGATTTGTTTTTCCTCTGTGTTCCCACGCTCGCAAATAATTAAACGGGCTAAAGTATTCCTCGGTATCCTTAATTGTTTGACTGTTGAGGAAAACAAAACAAAAAATGCAAAGGTATCTGTTTTGACACGCAGTCAAAGTTGTTCATATCAGACAAAACCACATGTTTATTTTATTGCTTCTGACATTTGCGAAGTTTTAGTTTCAAAGCATTAAAAATATCTGTCTATCATGCCATATCAATAAAACATGTAATTCTTCTCATAATCTGTTCATATTTTTTCCATTTGGGAGAACAAAAGAGCCCATTTTTTTCTAAAGTAAAAAAAAGGTGGAAAAAGTATAAAAGCAAAAACTGACACAAAGCAGCTAAAGTTGTAAGTATAGATAAGTTCAACTGTTTTGTTTAGTGTGAAGTCCCTAGAAGACATTTATCTTGTCACTGCTGTCTGTCTTCAATCAATCATAAGGAACATTCCATACAGTACCTGTATACATTCTTATTTAAAGGTGAACATTTTAAATTGTACTGTGGGAAACCATAACACCTCCCCCCGTTTGTTCTGAGCCAATGGACCTTTTCCTAAGAATTTCTTTATCCGCCTATCAAAAATAAATAAATCTGTCATTCACAGATTTTCCAGTGAAAAAGGAAATGTAAACAAGCAGATGTATATATAAAGAGATCGGCATTATAGACGTGTCAGTTCTCCAGAAAAGCTTCTTGGTCTCATTTGCAGAGGTAAGTTGGATGCTTTTTGATAGATTTCAAACATTGTCATTGCATAACATGATGCAAGTAACTAACTTGTTTTCAGACTTTTCTACTGTTGGTCAGCCTGATTGTTTCTGCTTGTTTGCCATCAGAATCGATCCAGTTTCAAGAGAGAAAATGGTGAACTACAACGTGACTGTATTTACTTCAGATCGTGCCTGGTCTGATACTTGCAACTATATCTACATCAGATTGGTGGGCACTGATGGGGAAAGTGAAGAAACTCAACTTCCAGGGTCTCTCTACTTTGGTGTTGGAGCAGTAAGTTTGGGATGCATTAATTCATGTTTGCTGTGACACATAAAATCCATTCTTTGTTCAAAATTCCTCTTATTGTGTACATTTTGGAGATTAGAAGGTAGTTTGCTAGAAAAGAAAAAAAGATTTGAACCTCTTCTGCTTTTTGTGAAGTCATTTTTTAAATTATTATTATTCAGAGGGACTTCATCAGTAGCCTAGATGAGTTCAAAATACTCCATTTAAATTCCATTCAGGTTTGCACATTTTTTAACCCCCCCTTTTCCCTTTTTAAAATAGATTTATATGCCATTAACTTTACTGTAAACCTCAACTGTTACATTGCATTATTCTATATATTGTGTATTGCACATATACATTTTTCTTTATTCTTGTTTCATGTTATTTCCTGAAATGTTAGAATTCTTTACTGTTTGTTAAACTGAATTCATAGAAAATTATCAAACTTGTCATCACTTCAGGAGTTACAATTTAATGTAACATGCGCCAAATCCATCGGAGAACTGATTCTAATTGAGCTAGACAAACAGCCTTACATGGGGCTGGAAGACTCTTGGTTTCCTGCCAAAGTGGAAGTCAAATCCCCCGAGGAAGACACTTACATCTTTCCCATTCATCACTGGATCATAGACAGTAAGGAGCACTGCTTCAGGGAGGGAAAAGGTTTGTAACAATATTCATATTAAATATGTTGCATGCTGTTTATTTTACTAAGCATGGAAACAAAGGGGCAACAACTATAAATATCTTCTGAGTTAACAAATCTTTGAAGGCACAAAAACCATTATAATGTGTAATTACAGTGTTCTGACATGTTTGATATCATTGTTAATTACTGTTAAACATTAGTAAAAAGCTCTAGGGATCTAGACTATGCTTCTTAAAACGAGAAATACAATGTAATATACAGTTTGATTATCAATACCATACTAAGCCGATATACCAAAGTATGACATGTATTTAGGTATTTAAGCAGCCACACCAGTTATTGGTATAGTCCATGTATATTAATATTAATAGAGATGAGATTTTAACCATGATGAATTGCTCCCTTCAGACGAGGGTCTTTCCTGCCGCCTTTAAAGGGGCGGTAGTGAAGCCCCTGCTGAAGAAGAGCAATTTAGATTTTAATGATTTTAACAATTTTAGACTGGTATCTAACTTAACCTTTTTAAGCAAACTTAAAAAAAAAATTGTTTTAATTCAACTTAATGATTTTATTAATGAGCACAATGTCCTGGAGAAATGTCAGTCTGGTTTTAGGGTGAACCACAGCACAGAGACGCCCTTCTGAAGATTTTAAATGATTTTAGATTAAACTATGACGCTCAGAAGGTGACAGTGTTGGTTCTACTGGATCTAAGCGCTGCCTTTGATACAGTAGACCACACTATTTTTTTAACCCGTTTAAAACAGATCGGCCTCTCTGGTGCTGTTCACTAATGGTTCACATCATATCTCACAGACAGGACTTTTATGGTAAGTTTAGATACCTGCTCCTCTAGGCTCCACAGGATTACATGTGGTGTGCCCCAGGGTTCAATTTTAGGCCCAGTGCTTTTTAACCTTTATATGCTCCCTCTTGGCAGCGTCATCAGAAGACATGGAGTTAACTTTCACAGTTATGCTGATGATACACAGTTATACATCTCCATGTCTCCCGATGACACACGGCCAATGGATGCACTTTTTAACTGCATTTTACACATTAAATCCTGGATGGCAGAAAACTTTCTCCAGCTCAACCAGGACAAAACTGAAGTTGTAGTCATCGGTCCTGAGGCTCAGAGAGAGAAACTTTTACCAAAACTACAATCACTGTCTTTTTATCCCTCTTTACAAGTGAAGAACCTGGGCGTGATTTTTGACTCTGAGCTGACTTTTATCCCTCACATAAAAAATATTATATCACTTAAAGAACATCGCCAGAGTCCGCCCCATTCTCTCTCGGGCCAATACGGAGACACTGATGCATGCTTTTATCTTCAGTAGAATTGATTACTGTAATGTCCTGCTTTCTGGTCTTCCCTAAAAGAGTATATCAGGTTTACAACTACTACAAAATTCAGCAGCACGTGTCCTGATGAAGACCAGGAGGCGGGAGCACATTACACCGGTCTTATACTCATTGCATTGGCTCCCCGTACATTTCAGGATCCATTTTAAGGTTCTTTTAATGCTTTTTAAGTGTCTTAATGGTCTTGGGCCTTCTTATCTCTCTGAACTGCTTTTACCATATGAACCATGGCGGTCTCTGCGCTCCTCTGGCAGCCGTCTCCTTGTCATCCCTAAGTCAGGACACACACTCATGGTGAGGCGTCTTTCCATTATTATGTTCCTCACCTCTGGAACAGGCTGCTGGAGAACATCAGAGAACGTTCATGTTTTTAAGAGCAGGATCAAGACTCACCTTTTTAGCCCAGCTTTTAACTGATTATTATTTATTACTGTTTGTTTAATTGCTCTGCGTGTTTTATATGATTATATTTTTATCAGTTTTACTATTTAATCTTAGCACATTAATTTACTGTTTATTTTTTTACTTTAATTTATCTTAATCCCCGTTCCAGTGTTTCCTCTGTGGGAGCCCTCTGCCCCGGGAGCGGTGGTCGGCTGTAGCTGCCTGGGTGCTCTCCAGGTGGAGTTTGGGTGGAGGTGGGGGTCTTAGCCTCCCCTCCACTGGGCGCCCTGTGTTGGTGCCTCGGCTGCTGCTGTTAGTCTGCTGCTGCCGAGGCAGATGGCTCCTCTGATGGCGTTTCCTTGCATGGGTCATCTACACTTGGCCCAATGTCCTTTTTTACTTGGGGGGGGTATAACTGTGACCATGCTTTTAAATCTGTGGGGGGGGGAAAGGAAGGTGGTTTTATGTGGGGTCATTTTAATCTGTAAAGCACTTTGTGATGCAACTTCTTGTATGAAAAGCGCTTTATAAATAAAATTTGATTTGATTTTATATATTGGCAATTTTTCATTGAAATGTTAAATACATTACATTCACAGCTGAATCTCTAAACGCAGGTTGTTTGTCACTAATTGGGAGCTTTCTTGTGATTTATTCCTTATTTCAGCTTTAAGATTTTTTGATGAACCCCACAATCTTGGCAAGTCTAGTCGGGAGCGAGAGCTGAAGGAGCGCAAAGACGAATACTGGTAAAATCTCAGAATTAGAAATGTGTTATTTTGTTTTCTACCCATTCAATCATGTATCAAAGCCAGAACCAAGTTCAAGTTTTATTAACCTGTGATGACAAACAGTATTTCATGGATGTTTTAAAATTAGGGCTCCAATGTGCTGCATTTCAATACATATGGTAACAGATATGAGCCGAGTCTTTTAATGTAAATGCAAAAATAATCCAGATTCCTAATTGTAGAGCTGTTTTATTTTTCCAGCTGGAGTGAGTATAGGGAGGGATTGCCACATTGCATGAAGGCTGATGACGTTTATTCTCTGCCTGCTGAGGTAGTTTTCTCCTTCACCAAGGACACTGAATTTGGGTTCACTGCAACCACAAGGTGAAATATCACAATTTAATGACTTAATCATAAGTTGATATGCAATCTGTTGTATAGAATATACCAAATGTAAAAACATTCAACTGTGTTTGCTTAAATAGCTGGTTAAGTTCTAAGCTGTGTGGACTGCTGGACCGTCAGGAAAGATGGCCTAACATTGACGATATCAGCCGAGTATTTAAGACCAGGTCAACTAACATCTCAGGTGAATTAATTGTTATAACAGATTAATAAAGGGCTTTTCTCTGTATGTCTAATAACACAGTTATTACCGACTTAAAGATTTATCATTCTTCTCCAATACTTGTCAAAGATCATTTATGTTCACTGAACAGTTGTGTTTTCTGACATGTTTTTCTCTGAAATTACATGCTGCCAAATACAGTGTAACTATACAGTGGCAAAGTGGGAATATACATTTATTGATTTCATGTTTTACAGAATATGTCCATGACCATTGGAAAGATGATGCCTTCTTTGCCTACCAGTTTCTCAATGGTGTCAATCCCTTGATGATCAGACGCTGCAAAGCCCTGCCTAAAAACTTTCCTGTCACTGACAGCATGGTGTTCCTGCATGGTCAGAGCAGCTTGGCTCAGGAAATAAAGGTGATTGTCTTGCAAATAAAATCTATAATCCCGATTGGTTCTTTTTGGACTTACAGTAATTTATTTATTATTCTAGAGTTTTCTAGACAGTCAAAACCAGATCTTTACAAACTCTTTATAAGAAGAAAGTAAGCACTATTTCTCCTACATGTGTGATCAAATTAGACTTAAACTTGATGAAGTTTGCTATGTTTTGCCAAATAGAAACTCATAGTTAGTTACTGTAATGCGCACGTGCCATGCAAAAGGAGCAAAATTCTTTTTTGTTGAAATTAAACAGAAAGGCAACATATTCCTGTGCGACTACAAGATTTTGGATGGAATACCAACAAACAGAATTAATGGGAAAAAACAATACCTGACGGCGCCACTTGTCCTGCTCCACAAAACTGATAAGGATGAACTGCAGCCCATTGCGATTCAGGTAAAGTTATTATTCAAGTTGGAACAATAACTAAGGGCACTTTCTCTAAACATGTAAATGCTTAATATGTCTGTAAGTTGCTTTTAACATCTACTATGACCTGTAACATATCTGGGAGGAAAATGGAACCTATCAAAAAACTGCAAGCACAAAACAGTCCCTGAAAAGTCATTATCATTGACCACATTCATTTTTGACATAACAACAAATGCTGTATTGGAATGAAATCCCTTTATTCCCCATTAGCTGCAGCAGGAACCAGCAGAAGACAACCCGATCTTCTTTCCTACTGATTCTGAGTATGATTGGCTGCTGGCAAAGATCTTTGTGCGAAGCGCAGATTTCAATTTGCATGAGGTTGCAAGTCACCTGCTGCGCACTCACCTGCTTGCTGAGGTGTTTGCAGTGTCACTGCTGCGCAATGTGCCCATGGTGCATCCTCTCTACAAGGTAAATAAAGTTGCAGAACCTAATGTTTGTATATTCAATAATTTACAGATGGAGAGAGCATTTGTACCTTTGAACACACAATTGTACAGTACCCATCGTTACACACAAAAATGTATTTTACACTTTACAAATCATGTTTTATACATGCAAGCACCCAAAGCTATACACAAACTGGCTGACACAAGTATTACGTGCACACAGATGTTCTGAGTCTGTTTTCTCTCCATATTTTCATCCCACACAAGTTATAAAGCTTTAAACTGGCAACTAAAATTTGTCTGAATCACTTTGTATAAGTGTAAGCTGTGTAGTGCAAGTTCAGATTCGCACAAACAATACACACACACACACATATATATATATATATATATATATATATATATATATATATATATATATATATATATATATATATATATATATATATATATATATATATATATATATATATATATATATATATATATATGGCACAGAGATGTACCAAGTTTCCACACAGAAGCATAACTCTGATTCAATTCAGTCAGCAACACTCTTTATAGGTTCAGTGCAGCCTGGCGTCCTGCTAGCAGAAGTTATCAGCGAACATAGAAACATACAAACAACATAGAATCTAAAGGGAGAGTAGGAACTTGAATCCACGCTTCCATTGTTAAAGTCTCCTGTTTGGAAACACTTCAGCTTCCCTGTGTTACAGAACAATGCATTTTCGTGTTCACTGGTTGCCAACTTTCGGTAGTGTTAGTGGTTGCTGTTAGCTACCATGGATGTTACTGAGCTGAAGGACACCGCTTAACTGCTCTTGTTGGTGCTGTTCTCTTAACGTAGCAATAAAGTATGTGCAGCGGGACGTCTGACTGATAATGTGTGGACAGATTAGTCGGTTTGTGTTGTTTTGTAGCAGGAAAGAGCACCGAACCCAC
Organism: Valencia hispanica; assembly: GCA_963556495.2. NCBI lineage: Eukaryota > Metazoa > Chordata > Actinopteri > Cyprinodontiformes > Valenciidae > Valencia > Valencia hispanica. The sequence goes on along the minus strand of OY747710.1, from coordinate 1,261,126 downwards.
CACAGTGTACCACATACATCCTGAAATAAAGTTATTTATCTAATATCATCTTTTGTTTTCAGTTAACACGCACACAAAAGGGTATAAAAGGCCAAATAAAAACATAACACAGGAAACCAAGAGAAACTCTGAGATTAGAAACCGCAACTACTTGGGAAAAATGAACTTTGCAGCGACGATTAAACCGTTAGACGAGCAGAGCGCTATAATCCCTCCCACCTCACATGTCAAATTACATGCAGCATCCTGTAAATAATAATAAATGAATAAAGTTAAGTCTAAGTCTGTCAGCTGTCTCTCGTTTCCTGACAGCTTTTTGTTGGAAAATGTACTCCAAAAAAGTTTGATTTTAAATGACATTTTTGTAATCCTACCGGAACGTAGTCTGGTAAAATCTTGTCGCATATCTGAAATTGTCATTTGTCTGAAAAAGTCTTTTTTCATACAGTGTATGTAAATCTTATGTCAGCAGTACATTTATTATAGCCAAACTTGCTCCCTGTCATTTGTCAGTAAATTAGAGCTATTTGAATTTTTTCTCACTTCATTCATAGCATGATTTTTTTGACCACTTGCTTTTTAACTTTTTATTCTCACTGGGAACATTTTTGCTAGATGCAAGAAGCGTCATGTTTTAACGTCAGCTCACCGCAATGGAAACTATTTTTGCATAAATAACTTTCTTTCTTTTCCCAGCTCCTCATACCCCACACTCGCTACACTCTGCATATCAACCTCATTGCTCGGGAGAAGCTAATTTCTCCTGATGGCATTCTCACAAAGGTGAGAAACCTTTTCTGGGTGATACTTGTTGGTATTTTGTTTTAAGTAAATTTTATAAAGAGCATTTGTTTTTAACTGATTTCAATCTTTTCTAGATGACAGCTTCAGGTGGAGAAGGAATGTTCACAATCCTAAAAAGATCCCTGTCCGCTCTGACATACAGCTCCCTCTGTTTACCTGATGACATAGCTGACCGTGGGCTGGAGGACGTCCCACAGTTCTACTACAGAGATAATGGACTTAAACTCTGGAAAATAATCCACAAGTAAAATAGCTTTTTCCAATTCGGAAATATATTGTTAGCATGTAGGATGATTAAAATGATGGATACTTCACACATGCTTACCCTGCAAAAACTAGACAGAGCTCTTTTACTGTTTAGGATCACAATTGTCTTTTTTTTCTTTACTTCTTTATAGAACTATATTTGTTGAATAACTAAATCTAATTGAAATAAGCTTCCCTCTCTCTAAAAGGTTTGTCACGGGGATCCTTGGCTTCTACTACAAGAAAGATTCTGAGGTCCAAGAAGACACTGAAGTGCAGAACTGGATCAGGGACATTTTTGAGCATGGATTCCTCAGCAAACTCAGCACAGGTGGGATATGATCAGGTTAACCTAAAACACTAACAAAATATAATCTGTCTTTATTAACACATTTTTTAAGTATACCAGTGCATTTTGTTTTATTTGACAACGTTAGAATAAAATTAGTAACCTTACTAATACCATCTTGTCAGCATAGACAGGATTTGGAAAGTGTTTTTGTTTTATCTTTAAAATGTATTTTGCCCTGTCACAGTAATACTAAATAACTGACAGACACTTGAAAGCTGAAGTTGTCTTCAGGGGTGGTTGCACTTCTTTTAGACAATTCTGCAACCATAAAATCAAGAAATACATGGCCAACATGTGATTGTGTTTATAAGAGGGATGATACATTGTGAGGTACTAACCAAAAGTTTAAAAATGTCCTTTTTTGACTCAGGCATCCCACAGAGATTTTCCACTGTGGATGGGTTCATCAAGTTTGTCACCATGGTGATCTTCACTGTGTCGGCTCAGCACGCTGCTGTGAACTCTGGACAGGTGAATGTGTGCAATTCACAGATCAAATTATTTCATTCCATGTAATCTAAGAAATGCTTGATGTTGTCCATTAGGAATGTAACATATCTTGCATGGTGAGGAGATTATATTGTTTGAGTAAATGTCTATAGAAATAACAAGTAATCATTGTTTACAGATTTCCTTAATACAGATTTTACGACTGTTGCTCCAACAATCAGATGTACATTAGGTGCCTTTACAACTGCTGTCTAAAATCCAAAGGGACAAATCTAAAAACAAACATACACTATACGATACATACAACTAATAAAACATGAAATTATGAACATAATTATTCTACTGTTCTTTTAAAACCTCCAAATGTTTATATTAACTGCAGTATGACTATGGTGGCTGGATGCCAAACTCCCCCCCCTCCCTGCAACAACCTCCACCAACCAAAAAGGACAAAGCAACTGAGGAAACAGTGCTGAAAACATTACCAGATATCAACACCACCGTCTTGATCATGGACACCCTGTGGCTGCTCAGCCAGCCGTCTTCTGACTTTGTAAGTGGGCAAAACCTAAACAAAAAATTAAACAATTACTTCTTTACAGCAACCAAAGAGGAAAAAAAATCTAGTTCTTACCCTGTGGAATATTACCATCTAATGCCATAGTTATGTTGAGTAAACACAAATCTGTCATTGATCTCATCAGGTAGCTCTTGGTGACTATCCCGAGGACCACTTCACTGAGAAGCATCCCTGTGAGCTGATAAAGGAATTCCAAGGAGACCTGAAAGTGTTAAGTACGACCATCAAGGTCAAAAACGAAAATCGGAAACTGCAGTACAACTACTTGGATCCAGAAGTAGTTGAAAAGAGCGTGGCAATTTGAGGAAAGGATGACGGGATCTCCTTAGCTCTTCACCAAATTCAGTTTGTTTCAAAGAAAAATGGGAGTGTGGGGGGGGCAACAGAGGAGTTATGTTTTTTAATTTTTACAGATAATCATGACAAGTCAGGAGAAATACTCTACTTTGGGATAATTTTAATTTTTTTAATTTGCATGTTACTCAGTTACATCCAAAATGAACCTGTATTCTTAGATTACAAGTAACATAATCATATAAGGCTTCTTTAGCAAATAATTAAGTGATGTTGATGATGGTGTTGGGATGTTTGGGAACTTGAGAAAAGTTTTATTTTATTTCATCAAACATTTATGATTTTATCTATCACAACTGTTGCGTAAATATCTGTACTCAAGACATCCATAACATTGTAAACTGTGGGCTCTTGTTTGGGCATTAAAATGGCTCTGACCAGTCAGAATAACTGCTGCAGATGTCATTCAGTGCTTGGAGTAGAACAACAGTTTGTTTTGGTGCAAAGTATTTTGGATTTGGGTGTTAGTGGTTAGTGGAAATGTTTAGTAATCACATAATATTTCAATTTCTAGAATTTGCAAGGATTTTCTTTGGTGTTTCACATTGTTGTGTTTCTGACAGGGTTATTCATACTATTTAGCCTGATTATCAATGGTTATGCTCTTGTTAGATGGCAGGTTAACATTTACTTCATTATTGATGGGATGAGTTGCTTTATTACCTTGTATGATGTATTTTCTTTAAGTTTAGGAGAAAAATGAATCATTGGATGTATCGATTTGTTTTATATGTTAAAGCCACACAAGATAGATTAGATTTGTTAAGACACTGCTCATTAATCTCAACTATTGTGGCTGATCTGAAAGTCTTTTGATATTGACTGTTTAACTAAAATCAATAAATTTGACTGGTGATGGAAAATGTTTTATCTTTTTTCCTTTTTTCAAATACAATAGCTTAGTATTAGTCAAAAAACTTTTAGTTTTGCATGTTTTAATGTTAATCCCAACAAACTATCCTCATAAGCAAGGCAAGTCAAGGCAATTTTATTTGTATGGCACATTTTCAACAACAAGGTAATTCAAGGTGCTTTACATGATTAGGGGATAAAGTAAAAACAGCAATAAAACACAGACAAAGCATATGAAGTAAAAGAAGTAATAAAGCAAGAGGAATAAACAAAACATATGATACATGAAATCATTACTCAAAGGCAGCTCTAAACAGAAACGTTTTTAATTGTGATCTAAAAGAACTCAGTGTTTCAGCAGCTTTGCAGTTTTCAGGAAGTTTGTTCCAGATTAGAGGAGCATAGAAACTGAAAGCTGCTTCTCCATGTTTGGTTCTGATTCTAGGGATGTTGAGTCGACTGGAATTAGAGGACCTGATTGGTCTGGGGGGGGGGTTGCTATAGTAACAGTAGATCTTCAACATACTTTGGTGCTAAGCCATGTAATTATTTATAAACTAGTAAAAGTATTTAGAAGTCTATTCTCTGAGCTACAGGGAGCCAGTGTAAGGACTTTAGAACTGGGGTGATGTTCTCTACTTTCCTGGTTCTAGTGAGGAACACGAGCAGCAGCGTTCTGGATCAGCTGCAGCTGTCTGATTGACTTTTTAGTCAGACTTGTGAAGACGCTGTTGCAGTAATCAATCCGACTAAAGATAAATGCATGGATGAGTTATTCTAGGTCCTGTTGTGACATCAGTCCTTTAATCCTAGAAATGTTCTTCAGGTGATAGAAGGCTGACCTTGTTGTTGACCTTTATGTGACCCTGGAGGTTCAGGTCTGAGTCCATTACTACACCTAGATTTCAGGCCTGATCAGTAGTTTCTAGCTGGATTAACTGAAGCTGTGTGCTGACTGTTGATCGTTCCTCTTTACGTCCAAAAGTAATTACTTCTGTTTTGTTTCTGTTCAGCTGGAGAAAGTTATGGCTCATCCATCCATTGATTTGCTCGATGCTTTTACTTAGGGTTTGGATGGGTTCAAAGTCACCTGGTGACATCATAATGTAGAGCTGAGTATCATCTGCATAGTTATGGTAGCTAATCTTATTGGTTGCTATAATCTTGCCTATTGGGAGCATGTAGATATTAAATAAGAGGGGCTCTAAGATGGAGCCCTGGGGCACCCCACATGTGATTTCTGTTCGTTCTGATGAAAAGTTTCCTATTGAAACAAAGAAGTCCCTGTTCTTCAGGTAAGACTCGAACCAGCCAAGTACTGTACCAGAGAGTCTGACCCAGCTCTCCAGTCCATCCATCCATGAAAAAACTGACTATAGATAAAAAAATATTTTTATTTTAACAAAAATATTGCGCAATGGAGCTTGAACGTGCTTAAATAACCTGAAGCAAAACAAATACAAATCCGTCATATATGTAAATACTGGGGAGTGAAGAGTTGAAGCATGTGTTTGACTGATCAATAAAACCAATAGATATATAAAATTCTGGCACATGGTGCCACCCCTGAAAAATTCTTGCCCCTGTGGTGGAAAATTGTTATGCAATTAGGAATTAAGTGTATATTCTCTGTTTAGTGAATACATCTAGGGTAAAATGACAAGGTTATTGTTCCAGCTTAATGTTATGAGAAAGATATATATGTGTCAGGTCACCAGAGAGACAGACGCCGGGGCAGTAAGATAACAGTCTGGCCTTCGGATGAGCTGCTTTATGCGTTGCTATAAGACTCGTGTGAAGCAGTTCTCCGGAGGCGGGGCGTGAAGGTTGGAGAAGACATCTACAGAGATAAACAATGATTGCTGAATACTATTTAAGCGGTTAGTTAGAAAGGTTGGTTAGGGTGATGCACGAGTAACTCTGTCCCCTCCGTGTTCTGGCCAGACATGTTTGAATTAAATACTTAAACGCCATCTTGGACTCAAGTCTTCTTTATAATGGAAACCCTGAGATACTGTTTATTTGCCATTACACTTGGCGCCCAACGCAGCCTCAGCGAACAGAATGGACCGGCAGGGACAGGGTCAAGGGAGTTTCTAGCGTCCTGGGACATTTTCTCCCAGCCTCTTACCTCCAGTAGCTGTTTGGGAGATGGAGGCCTTGAAGCGTCTCTGTCGGCCTGGCTGTCGCCTGAGACAGAACCTGGTAAGACTGAGTCCTTTTAAATAAATAGTGATAACAGAATGTTATTTGCACTCTCAGGAGGTGAAATATTTGCTAGCGGTTCCGTGTTTATTTACTTACACGCGGTTGATTGATTGATTACTTAATATAATATATATTCTTATATATAATTGTATGGTTAATTATTTAATCAAGGTTAAAGAAAGTATCGGGTTTTTGCTCCGGATTTTACCTGGGAGCACGGCAGTTGGACAAGTGGTCAATTAATTCAATTGATTGATTATTTTCCGACGAGGGTTTTTTTAGGCTTTTGTTTCACTCAAGGAAACTAGAAAGCGATGGGGGAGACGTCCTTCATTGGAACTGGGTACCCAGGCAGACAATCGGGTCTGTAATCTAGCAACACTTCACCTCCAGACAGTCCAATATGTCGACAGAAATAAAAATAAAGAAATAAATAAATAAAAGAATTAATGGGCCCAGGGGAGGAATTTGGATAATCTGAAAGAAAATCTAAAAGTGATGTAATTTCTTTGTGGTTTATTTATGTGGTTTTGTTTATTTCTCTTTTATTTACTCTTGTTTGCTTCTTCCAGAACTGGAGTGTTTGAGCATTAAGATCATTTGTTTGATGACTTGGTATAATGCAGAATGTCACACACAGACAGTTATTGTTACACATTCCATGGTAGGACTGCCGATGAGTTTCGCTGAGTTGTCCTGTGTTTTTCTTCAGGCTGGTTGGGACCCCTGCCTTCGGTCCAGCGGCGCCTGGGGAGGGCCACAAGGAGCCCTAGTACCTCCCCCACCCTTGGAATAAGGGGTTTGGCAGCCATAACAAAGGCGAAGGCCGGACTCCGGCCTGAATGCAGGCTGACCAGTGGGCAGAGGGGAAAACTCTTGCTCAGGTGAGATGAGTTATTTGGGGGCTGTGGTCCCTGAAACATGGCGATTAGCTGGATCGAGAGGGGGGGCCCTGGGCCGGCCAGCCTGCAGATGACCCAGCGAAATTCAGGCAGGACAAAAATACACACAGCTCAAATTCAATTAAGAAATGCTTGCCGACTGATGTAGCTGTATTTTATCTCTGTGACACCTGCTTATGACACACATACATACACACTCCCTTAGGAAAGTAAATCTTGTTTTGTTTTTGTTTTGTTTCTGCCAGAGGACCCTTAGAGCAAAAGGGGTCTTGATGGAAGCAGCCCATAATTCCTGATTCTTTCTATTTCCTATGTTGATCTAATTGTTTGTTATTGTGTTGTAATTTGTAAGGGAAAGTTGATGTGCAACTAAACCAAATGTGTTTGTTTTAGACAGACGGGGTAAAGCAGACAACGAAACTGCTACGGCTCTGATAAGGTGATGATTCGTCATCCGGTGAGTTTAGTCTAATCAGAGCTTAAAGAATGTGTTGCACAAAATGTTTTTTAGGGCAAGAGAGTGAACTGATCATTTGTCTTCTGGGGAGTTATCTGGTAAATGGTCAAGAAGTCTTTTCTTTTCTCTCCTAATGCTCTCTGTCAGGAGAGTCCACATTTATTTCATTTTGGTTGGAAGTTATTTGATGGAATTGTTATCAAATCAAATCAAACTTTATTTATGAAGCGCTTTTCATACAAGAAGTTGCATCACAAAGTGCTTTACAGATTAAAATGACCCCACATAAAACCACCTTCCCTTCCCTCCCCCACAGATTTAAAAGCATGGTCACAGTTATACCCCCCTCCCCCCAACCCGTCTCCCATGCACACACACAGTTAAAAGAAAAGGTAAAAAAGGACATTGGGCCGAGTGCAGATGAACCATGCAAGGAAACGCCATCAGAGGAGCCATATGCCCCGGCAGCAGTAGATTAACAGCAGCAGCCGAGGCACCGACACAGGGCACCCAGTGGAGGCAAGGCCAAGACCCCCACCTCCACCCAAGCTCCACCCGGAGAGCACCCAGGCAGCTACAGCCGACCACCGCTCCCGGGGCAGAGGGCTCCCACAGAGGAAACACTGGAACGGGGATTAAGATAAATTAAAGTATAAAAAGAAACGGTAAATTAATGTGCTAAGATTGAAAAGTAAAACTGATAAAAAATATAATCATATAAAACATCCAAAGCAATTAAACAAACAGTGATAAATAATAATCAGTTAAAAGCTAAGCTAAAAAGGTGAGTCTTGAGCCTGCTCTTAAAAACATGAATATTCTCTGCAGCCCTGAGGTTCTCTGGCAGCCTGTTCCAGAGGTGAGGGCCATAAAACTGGAAAGACGCCTCGCCATGCTTGTGTGTCCTGACTTTTGGGGTGACAAGGAGACGGCTGCCAGAGGAGCGCAGAGACCGCGAAGGTTTATATGGTAAAAGCAGTTCAGAGAGATAAGAAGGCCCAAGACCATTAAGACACTTAAAAACCATTAAAAGAACCTTAAAGTCGATCCTGAAATGTACGGGGAGCCAATGCAATGATTTTAAGACCGGTGTAATGTGCTCCCGCCTCCTGGTCTTCGTCAGGACACGTGCTGCTGAATTTTGTAGTAGTTGTAAACCTGATATACTCTTTTTGGGAAGACCAGAAAGCAGGGCATTACAGTAATCAATTCTACTGGAGATAAAAGCATGCATCAGTGTCTCCGTATTGGCCCGAGACAGAATGGGGCGGACTCTGGCGATGTTCTTTAGTTGATAAAAACCTATTTTAGTGATATTTTTTATGTGAGGAATAAAAGTCAGCTCAGAGTCAAAAATCACGCCCAGGTTCTTCACTTGTAAAGAGAGATTAAAAGACAGTGATTGTAGTTTTGGTAAAAGTTTCTCTCTCTGAGCCTCAGGACCGATGACTAAAACTTCAGTTTTGTCCTGGTTGAGCTGGAGAAAGTTTTCTGCCATCCAGGATTTAATGTCTAAAATGCAGTTAAAAAGTGCATCCATTGGCCGTGTGTCATCGGGAGACATGGAGATGTATAACTCTGTATCATCAGCATAACTGTGGAAGTTAACTCCATGTCTCCTGATGACGCTGCCAAGAGGGAGCATATAAAGGTTAAAAAGCACTGGGCCTAAAATTGAACCCTGGGGCACACCACATGTAATCCTATGGACCCTAGAGGAGCAGGTATCTAAACTTACCATAAAAGTCCTGTCTGTGAGATAGGATGTGAACCATTTGTGAACAGCACCAGAGTACAAGTACACTAAGTACAAGTTTCCTTAGCTGTCGCAGCTTGTGTGCACTAACTTAGAAACGGAAACGTTCCCATTTTATGACTAGAACAAATAGCAAAGTTGATTGGGGCATTTAGAGTAGGTTGTGTATTATACCCTGACTGACTTGATTTTGACTAAGCTGACTGACAGTGAAAACATATTTTCCTTTCTTTCTGGGACAATTGGGGCTGAATTCTTTCCTTGTATTTTGGGGTTTGTTATAAGAAAAAAATAAATCTTAGAACTGTGAACATTAACTAAAGTAAACTGAACCTTTTATCATAACACTTAGATTTCTCCACAGCTGTGACGGACACATTTTTTATCAGCTTGCAAGGCGCTAATGTAAACAATCGCGAGACTTAAAAATAACAAGACTTTGCTGTGAGAAGCAACAGTAAAACATCATTGTTTAGGCCATAATTTGAACAAAACTAAAAAAATAAAACTTTAAGTTTCTGCTGGGTAACATTAAAATAAAGATGACTGGTCCTTAGGCTACTTCAACAAGTTGACATCTGACTTCATATTCCATTTCGGTTTGGGTTCAGACTTGTAGTACATATTGTGACTGGGAACTTTACAAAGTTTTAATTTGATCTGAAAACCTTCTTTACTTCTTGCTGGGAGTAGTTGATTCTTGGGATTTTTTACTCTCACAGGTTGGAATGGTTGGTTGTCTTTTTCTTAGCATGGATTTAGTAAAGATTGATTTGGAGACATTTACCTTAATTGTATTCTAGCTTCAGTTGATGAGGTTTGGCTTATTAACCAGGTTGTGAGTTGTTTAGAATTGTTTTTGCACACAGTTGCATCAGGTTGATCTGAAACCATACTCCGAGGGTGTTGGTTCCACTTAATCACTTGTCATAATCATCCTATTCATCTTTTGTGAATTGGCTCACCTATGTTTGAACATCAATGCTCTAATACCTAATTAGCTCAGCTCCCAAGGGTCGCATGGGGAGGTTCTCACTGAAGGACCTTCTGAGGGGTGACCACTCTCTCCTTTCTGAGGAAGGACTGATCGGTGGCTACGGGTCACTGGATGCTGGCGGAGGCTGACTTCACGGCAACAGACAACAACAAGGGAAGAGTATACATTTCAACATCTAGTGTTGATGTAATACCCTCTGAAGTGTACTGGAAGATGCTACATAATTTCTCCTTTGTTCTGTGTTTTATCTAGAGCATCCTGACCGATGACGAGACCTGTGGATGGCCGCCTCTGGGGCGAGGGGCTGTTGAGATGACATTTTGCCCACAAGAAAATGGCGTAAGAAGACCCTGTGGGTTTTCGGTCTCAATGCACAGGAGTCTCAGCAAAGTCATCTGGAAGGATCTAATATTTGTCACTGTGAGCTAATTCCATGGCCAAACATGTCTCATGTCTGATTGTAATTTGTGTTTTGAACATTTTCTTTTTTTTTTATCAACTTACCAACCTTTTAGGGAGTTTGTGATAGCACTTTTGAATTTTCCCTTTATATTTATGGTATTAATTAACTTAATAAAGCAGGGAATTGTGGTGGAAAATTGTTATGCAATTAGGAATTAAGTGTATATTCTCTGTCTAGTGAATCCATCTAGGGTAAAATGACAAGGTTATTGTTCCAGCTTAATGTTATGATAAAGATATATGTGTCAGGTCACCAGAGAGACAGACGCCGGGGCAGTAAGATAACAGTCTGGCCTTCGGATGAGCTGCTTTATGCGTTGCTATGACTCGCGTGAAGCAGTTACTCTGGAGGCGGGGCGTGAAGGATGGAGAAGACATCTACAGAGATAAACAATGATTGCTGAATACTATTTAAGCGGTAAGTTAGAAAGGTTGGTTAGGGTGATGCACGAGTAACTCTGTCCCCTCCGTGGCCTGGCCAGACATGTTTGAATTAAATACTTAAACGCCTTCTTGGACTCAAGTCTTCTTAATTATGGAAACCCTGAGATACTTTAATTTGCCATAACACCCCTTTCTTGCCACCCCATAAATACTTTTCTAGATCCGCCCCTGACAGGGACACCAGGGACATGTCTCCACCACTTTTCTAAACCTGATGCGTAATTTCTTACCAGCGCAGATCTAACATCCACTTGTGCTCCCAGCACAATTTCCACATAATCAGTATCTGAACGGACTATTATTTAAATGACTCCATTGCACTTTCTCATACCATCATGCTTTCTTTCTGCGCAGATGCTGCAGCGTTCTTAGCAGTGGATACATCAAGGTTTCTAAGGACTAGTCCGTATACAAACACGTTCATACATCAGTTAAACTTCATGGCTCTGGCTGAAGTTTCTTTACTGCAGGTTAAAAATATTAAGTTAATACTTTTGTTTGTTTACAACTCCCAAAGAGAATGGTGTTGATATATTGTGTTTTTGGAGAGAACATCCCAGAATATTCCCCCAGCTTTGCGCTGACAGCAGAATGTTCTTGCTATCCTGCGCTGCAGAGAGATTTATCTGCGACTGAATTTGTGATTCAGGAACGGAGAGCTCAGATAAAGTCAGGGACTGTGGACAATATTTTGTTTCTGGACAGCGATCTCTGCATCAAATTCATTTCAGATGTATATGTTTCAAATAATTAAAAGGGACATGATTCATTGTAATATAATTTACAATCAATTGGGGATTGTGTTATTTACTGTCTTTGATCGGTTTGTTAAAACTGTAATGGAAAAATGTAAAGGCCGTTGTTAGCAGGGCTCCTTACTGTGCGGCAGGAAAATCGAGTGAGAAAATGAAGCAGGACATCACATAAAAGTTCACTTTCTGACGGGCGGCTCAACCTCTCCACTACTCCATCAGGTAGCGAGTGCATTCACAAAAAGGAACAGCATCTGAAGAGTGTTTGTGTGATGAGCTTTAGCCGTCAGTTTATTATGACACAACCTCTATTCATCAGTACAATAATCAGAAACACCTGTGGACCCGAACTAACAGCCGTACTTCATTGGGAAAGTTTACAAATCACGCCACTGACCACTTGATGCAGACGCACAGTCATTTTCAACTTTATGTACAGAGTTTAGGAGACTGAATCAATCAAAAAGATTCTTATGAGAGCATCTGAGCATCATCATCTCAGACGTGGACACCGTACTCAATGCAGCACTATTTCATCCGGCTGAGGCAATAAGAAAGTTGAGAAAGAAGTGGCGCTTGTTATTCCAGTCTGCAGTGTGCAACTGGAGCCTCCTTTATGCACAAGCAGGTGCGCAATTCACGTTGAAGAGATAAAAATTCTGTAAATGTTGTATGAGGGCGTACACTTATTTTGGGTGTAAAACTAAGTTTCTTGTCTAACAGGGGTAATGGAAAAAACATCTGCTTGCATGTGGAAACACTTAGTAACAGTGAACAATCATGAAGAGTGTGGTACATCACGCGTTGCCTTATGTGAAGAAGCTGAGGGGAGGGGTTTCATGCCGTGGTTCAATAAGGAATGTGTGCTGACGTAGAACGGGGCTCAGTTAAGGAGAACTGAGCCCGCCGAACGACGTCTTGCTGTTAAAATCTGTAACTGTTGTCTGTTTCTTATTGCTCCTTTTTACAGAAATGAACGAGCTCACTGAAAGGTGAGACAAGACCCTGAGAGAGCCTAGGGGTCAGAAAATTAAATGGGTGTCTGTCCCTTTAAGAAAGGCTTCAAATTAGAGTGATAAAATCCCTTCCAACAACGTCTATAGACCATGAGAAAGTTGTGAGACTGCAGGGAAAATGTTTATATTTAGTACATGTTGTCATCTGCTCCATGTGTGATGGCACCATGGAGATACTTTGTTCAGATTGTTCGGGCTGAATATTAACTAAAATGAATAAAAAATTAAATAGTATTGAATGTGTTTCAGATTTTTTCAAAGTTTAAAAAACTGTCAGAGACAGAAAATAACGGGATCCCTGATTAAATGTAAACTATAGTAGAATTAATTTTTTTTCTTTAATTGCTCTGGAATATTCCACCCGCGGGTAGCCGCCCCATTGCAGGACTCTGAACTGTTAAAGTTTCCCCGCACAGAACGGCAAGGGTTGTAAAGGGAACACGTTTTATTATTGCGCATGTAGCCCAAGTAGCTGTTATGAAAAGTGTCAAGTGATGCCAGTGAGGATGAGCAGGAGTGCTGGAGTGGATCTGGAGATTACCTGAGTGGCAGCACCTGTGAGGTGAGGGAGCAGCAGAGGTAATAAAAGAGCTCATGGAGTGTCTGATGAGAGAGACGAAGAGCAGAGCTTGGTCACCGTTACAGCTACAGCCCAGCCAGGCAACTCGTTGTGTGTTCAGTGGGTTTTGGGTGGCGGTGGTTAGGACTGCCAGCAGCGAAGATAGTCAGTTGGGCGGTAGGGCAAAGCCGGCGATTAGGCAGACAATGGCAAAGCCAGAGGGGGCCATAGGAGCACCCTATCCGCTCTTCAGTCAGGGAGGAGGGTCTCCTGCTGCTGGTGGAGATGCCTGGCGGCGCGGGACTCTGTCGGCCTCAGCAACACCGACACCAGTTGGGGCCAAACCGCCTTAAAGCTCAGACCAAAGGGAGGGTCTCAGCCATCAGGAGAGTTAAGTGGCTTTTTAATTGTCAGACATTGTGTGTGTGTGTGTGTGTGTGTGTGTGTGTGTGTGTGTGTGTGTGTGTGTGTGTACATGTATAGCTGTACTTGTGAGGACCAACATTTTGACAGCCCACCACCCTTGTGAGGACATTTTGCCTGGTCCACACAATGTTTAACTAGCTATTAAACTCTACTAGTTAGGTTTAGAGGTATGGTGTGAATTAGGTTTAGGTTAAGGTTAGGGTTAGGCATGTATCAGTAATGGTTAGGTTTAGGGAAAGTGTCTGGGTTAGGCATAGTAAAATCAATGGAAGTCATTACAATGTCCACACAAGTATAGCAAGACAGGAGTGTGTGTGTGTTTGTGTTCTTGTATAGCTATCCTAATTAGGACCTTCTCTGGCATATTCTCTAACCTTCTGAAGACCGATGGACCTTGTAGGGACCAAAGCCTGGTCCTAATATGGTGGACCCCCTTTTTAGGGTTAGGGGTTAGGTTTAGAGGTATGGTGTAAATTATGTTTTGGTTAAGGTTAGGGTTAGGAATAAACTGGTAATGGTTAGGTTTGTGGGATTGGCTCAATGGAATCCCTGTGCCGCCCGATAGCTCCACAGAGTTTGGTGTGGAAACCAAAGGAAATGCACGCTCACTCGAGATCAAATCTCCTCCTGAGCCACTGGTTTCTGGGCGGAACCAAACAGACTGGTACCGGGAACTTTTTCTTGCTGAACTGGAGGGGAAGGAATGGAGTGTTGTTTCAGGTGATATTTTTGTGGCTCCAAAGGGTGTGGCAGCACTCGTTATGTTATCACCAGAACAATATAACTGGTACCAAATGAGTGATGAAGCTGTTCCACATATTTCCCTGGCCTTACATCCAAACCACCAGGCTAAAGAGCTGGGTGGTATGGTTAAAAGGTCTATTAACATCAGGGATCAATACCAGATGTATGGTATTCAAAACATACCGACACCTACAAAATTAAGTCAAAATCAACCAACACCGCTGTGTTGGAACATGTCGAACTTAGCAGATCACATGGAAGAGAAAGAACCAATCATCCTGACACCCATGACACATTGAGCTCACTTCCTTCTTCTTTATGGTCTACTGGGCCAACTGACGTGGGGTATGTAAATTGCTCTCCAGTGACCTTTAAGGTCACTTCTACTTCTCCTATTTGGATCCCACAGTATCCACATAAACCTCAGGCCACAGCAGGTATTGCTGATACCATTCATGGTCTTTTGACTGCTGGGGTTCTGGAACCTTCCTCCTCTTAGTGGAACACCCCAATATTACCTGTAGAAAAGAAAGGTACAGGTAAATACCGTATGGCACATGACCTAAGATCCATAAATAAAATCATTTCTACCCCAACAGTACCGGTACCTAACCCGTACGTTGCTCTAAACACCTTAAATCCCACCCACCAGTGGTTTACCTGTATTGATTTGGCAAATGCTTTCTTTTGCCTCCCTCTGCAAAGGGAACTTCGCGATTTGTTCTCTTTCACCTTTCAGGGACAACAGTTGCGCTACTCTCGCCTTCCCCAAGGTTTTGTCCTTTCACCAGGAATCTTTAACCAGGTCCTGAAGTCTCTCTTGGAGAACTGTACCTTACCTGAGGGTTGTACACTTATCCAATATGTAGATGACCTACTTTTGGCTGCCCCAACCTCCCAGGTGTGCTTAGAAGCCACTTTTAAACTGCTAACACACCTGGCCCAATTAGGTTTTAAGGTAAGCCGGACAAAACTACAGGTTTGCAGAAAACAGGTGACATTCCTAGGCCGCGTGGTGACCCAGACGGGAGTATCCTTGTCTCCCGAACATCGCGATACCATCCTCCACCACCCGAAACCACTAAATGTGAAAGACATGTTGTCATTTTTGGGTTTAACAGGATACAGTAGTAACTTTATCCCCAGTTACTCAGATCTAACTACACCTCTCCGCGACATGATCAGGGAACACGGAATGAGAGACCTAACAGGTAAACTGAATTGGAACACTGAGTCTGGACAAGCTTTTGTTTCACTTAAGCAACAGCTGAGCACCGCCACCTAACTGGCAACACCAGATTATGAGCACCCTTTCTACTTGGATGTTTCTGGTACAAAACTATGCACAAATGGAGTTTTGTTCCAGAAAAAAGGGGGTGATAGGAAAGTACTTATGTACATAAGTGTCATGCTGGATAACATGGAAAAAAGACATCCATTGTGTACACAGCATGCAGCAGGATTAGCAAAAATCATAGCTAAAACAGCCCATTTAGTTATGGGACACCCTCTAAAAATACTCATTTCGCACAGTGTAGTGGCATGTGTGTTCTCACAGTAAAACAGTGATCAAGTGTCTGATTAACCATTACATCCCCACACAGGGGTTTCCCATAAAAATAAGGTCAGACAATGGATCACATTTTAAGAACCAGGACCTACAGACAGTAGAAAAAATGTTGGGGCTCCAGCATAAATTTGGGACAGTATATCATCCTGAGTCTCAAGGAAAGGTGGAAAGAATGAATCAAACAATGAAAACCAAATTGGCTAAAATCTGTGCACAGACAAAATTGAACTGGGTAGATGGAATTCCTTTAGCCTTATTGTCCATCAGAAGCTCTGTGAATTCCTCTACTGGATTCACCCCATATGAGCTCCACACAGGAAGGGCTTTCCCAGGTCCAAGCACTCAGATGCCACTATATGAGGAAGAAGGGGGTGACCAGATGACCCCAAGGGCATACTATAATGCTCTCCATAGTCTGCTCTCTCACTTCTCCAAACAGGTGCGAGATAAAAAGGGGGTGTCAGCAGAAGGTGGGGTGCCAACCACAGAGTGGGTCCTGCTGAAGGTCATCAAGCGAAAGTGGTCGGAACCGAGGTGGACCGGACCATACCAGGTGGTGGAGAGGACAAGCCACGCTGTTCGTCTGGGAGGAAAAGGAGACACGTGGTACCACTGGAACCAGTGCGCTGAGGCCAGAGAACCGCAGAGGGACATCCTCCAGGAACAAGACCCGGAAGAGCAACCTAGCCCTGGCAACCTGACCCAAGGAGAAGGGAAAGGTGACTAAGGTATAGAAACTCTCAAAAAACACTTTGCTAAGAAGAAGGACCCGTTCGTTGACTGAACTCTCAAAAAACACTTTGCTAAGAAGAAGGACCCGTTCGTCGACTGAAGGAAGAAGACAGCACATGAAGATTCTTGAACATAAAAAAAAAAAAACCTTTACAGTAAACCTATGTTTATTTTATGATTTCTGCTTCTAGGAGATGACAATGAAGAGGAACCCGAAGAAGATTACATTGCTTAGAAGGTGTTGAACTCTGATAAGTGTTCAAAAGGGGGAATTGTAATATGTAAATTGTTTTAATCAAATAATAATGCTTATAGTAATATAGTTCTATGTTGCTTAGTTGTGCATAAAATAAAGGCCAAGGCCGTTGGAGTATGCAACCATCATGAAATATGTAGAGCAGAGATAAAGGAGGAGGGAGTGTTCAGAACAGAATGTTCCATTCCTCCCTTGTTTCTGCGATTGTTCAAGGTTCCAAATATTTCATTAATCACTGTGTTCTAAGATTTGATATTATGTGCCATGGTGTAAAATGTTAACACCCTGCAAGTTGTAATAAAACCAGCCAGTAGACAACGGGACCCCAGAACACTTCCATGAGCTGGGCAGCTGCAGGACACAGACAGTGGTCTGTGATTGGGCTGTAGTGTTCTCCTGTTATAACGGTGAAAGCTGAATGACGCGTCTGCCTCTTTTCTGACTTTGGTTCATCATTTGTTTTATAGTTAAAGTGTGACAGGGAGTCTTTTAGAACTCGGGGTGGTAATTTTAAACCACAACAGGGGGCGTGTCCTCAGGTAACCTATCAGGATGCAGAGGGAGAAGGTGTCCCAGAGGCCCCTCCCCTTCCACAGCTCCATCTGTGTTTCAGTGAGTCTGTTTAGATCTTACAGCCCAGAAAACTTTCCTCCTTCCCTGCCTGGAATGATGATGCCATCATACTTTGATTTATTAAAAAAAAAAAAAATGTAAGAACTTCATAGAAAAGAGAAGAAGAGAGTCTGATAATGATGGTTTTTGCAATTTAATGATTTGTTGGACTTCTGTAACGGTCCGTAAATTCTGAACCAGATTTAACTCTGTTCTCCCCTGCAGTTTCTCATCTCTGATTGGCTGAGAAAGGTCAACCCCGGCCCCTCCCCACTAACGAAGCACACATCACTGAGTTTTAGATGCATTTATTGATTATTGGGAACAGAACCGATCGACAGAAACTTATGAATCAAAGTGAATTATGGGAAATGTGGTGTGAAGTGATCAGTTGTAAACGTCCTTCTTGGTCTGTGATTTGCTGGACGGTGCAGCCAATGGGAGCTCAGGAGTCTGGACAGGCTGCGCCCCCAACTCACCTGGAGAGAGAAAATCAGATCAGAGCAGAAAAAGACATGGTTATGGACAGATGAGGTTCTAAAGCAGTTCTGGTTCCACCCTGACCCACTTCTTTCTGTCCAGTCAAGAGCAGTTTGTGTCTACTGGTTTTGCAGATGCATCACTGAGCACCGTGGTCAAAGTTCAACAAGCTTTTACTTTGACTGGACCACTCTGAAGGCTCCGCCAGGCAGCATGCCCCTCCATGCTGAGGTGGAGTCTGGAAAACCTGGATCTAGTGTCATTAACCCTGTGTTAAAGTGTCAAACCTCTCAGGTTAATAAAGTTTTATAGAAGCTTTCTTACTGATCAGTCTGGTTCCCAGTTGCCTCCAGAAGGAACAAGAGTTCTGCCTCAGGCCCTGTTGAAACCGGAGGGCGGGGCTTAGCTCCAGGTAGGTGGGAGGAGCCTCATAGGTAGACACTGGCTGCCAGCGGGGCAGAACTGACTCCGCCCACACACGGGATGGGTTCGGGTTCCTGAAACAGAACCAGGAAATGTCAGTGTGACTGTGAGGCGGTCCTGCTGGAAGGACTTGTTAGAGAATGTTGACCCGACCCGGTCCGTATGAAGCTGGAGACGTAGGTCATCACAGCCAAGGACAGGCGTCGGTCCGAGGACGTGAAACGCTGGGAGCTGATTGGCTGAAGAGGAATCCCAAACATCAGCTGAACGTCCAGAGGAACAGAAACGTCGGCTCTGTGGAGAACAGGAGGGCAAAGGTTCGGTTATTTAACAGAACAGCATCGATGTTCTGATCCGGTCCTCATCTCTCTGGATGTTCCTCTATGCAGCCATGAACTCCAGGCGGCTGGGAGGAAGATAAAAAGAGAGGGGTGTTCCCGTCCTTCGGTGGATGTTCCATACCTGTCCTGAGCGCTGGAGGCGGGTTGTTGGTACTGGAAGACGTTGGCGCCACTGGCGGCCCAGTGGCGAGCCATCTGCACCGTGGGACAGATGATGAACAGGTCTCTGTAGTAAGACACAGACAGCTGGTCGTTAGTCCGGTTCATAAAGTCACTTTAGAACCTGGTTCTGCCTGGTTGAAGCTTCCGCAGAACTTTGGACCCTTTCCCACTAGGGATGTCCCGATCACATTTTTTGCCCACCCGAGTCGAGTCCAAGTCATTTGATTTTAAATATCGGTCTCGATCCGATCCTTCCGCGATGCATTAAAATAAGAAAAAGAAAAACACATCCAAGTTGTCCTTTTAAATTATTTTTTAAGTATGTATATGATGCTCTACCGTGTGAGATTCACTAAAGTGTTGCGCATTCAAAGTCACACGTTGTAAACAAGAGTCGACTCATTGTGCAGTAAAGCTTAGCAGTCACATCGGACAAACAGATAAACTCCATACGTCCGTGTGGTAACCCCAAAAACAGACATCTTTGATACAAGAACTAGCAGGTCGTCACATAGCTTGTTGTGAACGCCCGGAGGAGCTGTGTCTGTAAAGTAGTGATGAGAAGGAATCTCATACCGTGGTTTCAGGTGCTATAATGTGGCTATAATCATAGCTCGCTTCCACCAGTGTGGGAATGTGAGAGTGAATGAATAATGGAGTTGTAAAGCGCTCTGAAGGTCTCAAAAAGCGCTATATAAATGCAAGCCATCCATCCATCCATTTTCTGTACCCGTCATTGCTGTCATGGGGCGAGAGGCGAGGCGGGGTCCACCCTGGACAAGTCGCCAGTCCATCGCAGATAAATGCAAGCCATCATTATTATTTATTACATGTGGCTGCTGCGGTGCCTTCGCTGGTCCGCTTATAATACGTCCAAACTGCTGACGTTTTCGCTCTAGTGAAGCGACACGTTTGCCCTGCGTTAGCCTACTAGCTAGCAGCTCACTGTTGTGTTGTTTCAAATCCCCGCCTGCTGTAAAGTGTGTGACATTATGGTGTTGTTGTCGTCTATGTAGCAGTGAATATTGATGTAGTGGAACTGTGAAGTCAGTTTGACAATCTCTGTCTCAGGATGAATTTAAAATGTCATGCTTGTTGTTTTATGAGGTTATATCCAATCATTTCCACCCGATTCTGAGGATTTACAATCACGTAATTGGATCGAGACATCCCTATTTCCCACCTTTGACCTTTGTTAACCTGGGTCTCCTGGTACTGTTAGACATTATTAAAGGCTAAACTGTCACCTGGTGGCGTTGTTGAGCGCTCTGGAGAACAGATTGTAGCCAGTAGCTGTCGGACTGTGGTCCAGAGAGTAGAACCAGGCCGCCGCCTCCTTCAGCAGCTCGTTTCCTGAGGCTCCGCCCAGAGAACGACTCAGGGCCTCGTAGAACGCCGTCTTCCCGTCCGCCCGACCCTGGAGAGCCTCAAAGTCCTGAAGATACAGTCATGTGACCACCACTTAGTCATGTGACCATCTCCTTAAAAACGCTAATCGGTTGTGACCTCTGACCTTTATCCTGCGAGCTCTGCTGATCAGACCATCGTGCTCCGATGTTCCCAGCAGTAGATCGACTCTCTGGAAGGAGGTGGACTCAGACTCAGACTCCCGGACCGGAGACCAGGACCTGAAAGGACCGCCGACCGCCAACAGCTGCAACACAAACAGACGGGTCAGACACGTAGGAACCCAGACCAGCTGAAACCGACCAGAGTTCAGGACAAAGACCTTGGTCTGAGCGGCGTTCAGCTTGTCAACAGGCGTCGATCTGAGGCAGGCGACCATCGGGCCGTCATCGGGGAGGTCAGAGGTCACGCAGCCGAGTTCTCGAGCCAAATCGATCGCCTGGTGTCTGGAAGCTGAAGCGGTTTGGACCAAAGATGGAGAGAAGGCAGAACCTCCCTGCAGGACAATAAACAACAATATTTAAATGGAGTTTTCTTCTTCATGGGGCAGAAGGTCGGATGATTCTGAGGAAGATGAGGGAAAATCATAATCCTCCCACCATCAGGATCATCCGCTGGAACAGAGGAACGGAGGAAAGAAGATGAAGGCTGCTGATGTCGGCACCACGACGCTCTGCCCCCACCGTCACTCTCCCGTTGTCTCCGCCCACCAGGGAAATGTGTGCGTTGACCCACCGAAGCACCGCCTCCTGGTCCGACAGGCCGTAGTTACCATGGAGACCGCCTGCAGATGGACACGGTGGGATCAGACAGGTGTGTGCTGAGCTGCTGACCCGTGTTGGCGTGCCGGTGCTTACCTGCGGTCAGGAACCCCAGCGCCGCGGTTCGATAGCTGGCCGTTACCACGACGATGTTACCCAGAGCAGCGAGGGCGGAGCCATCCAACACCTCCTGGTTCTGGTTGGCTGGAGGGTTGAAGAAGTAAACGAGAACCGGGACACGTCCTCTCTGGTGGACAAGCGGAGGAGGAGAGAAGAAAATGCTCAGCAGCTTCCTGAAGGATTCATCTATGTGGAGCTCGAGCCACGATCCAACCAGAGACCAGAGGATGATGAGTTTCTCTGAAACCTTCACTTTTTGGACCTCAGCGTCTAGTTGAAGTTTGCAGCTGAAACATGAGTCCAGAATTTCTACAGTTTCTCTAAATTTAAAGTAAATTTAGTGAGACTGAAGAGCTCCTGGTGAAATAATGCCTCTTTTCCACTAGGGTCAGTTTGGTCTGGAATGGGTAGACTCCGATTTGGCGCGTTTCCACTACCTCTGCCTTGGGCCGAAGCAATCCAACACACCCACCTATGGAGTGATTGGTCCGGTAAAGGTCAGTGACTTGCCTACCTACGTAGTAGTAGCCGCTGTTCGGCCTGGAGACGTCTTCTCGCATGTCGTGCACTGAGTTTCTTCTTCAGAAAGAGCCACAATCCGAGTACGAAGTACAAAAATACCTCAACGTCCTCCATTGTTGTTTCTCCTTCAGATCCCGCTCTCAATGTGCACCTGCACATTTGTTTACTACTCTTGTGGCGATTACGAATTACATCATGGACCTTTCTCGCCACTTTAAGCCTAGCCCGCCCATGCCCTCGCCTACGTCCGCATTCCTGAGATAGTAATGGAAACACAACCAGCCCGTTCTGGGCCGTGCTGACCCAACCCATTTGAAGCTGACCCGACCCTAGTGGAAAAGGGGAATATCAGATTCTTATTAATTATTTCCTGCTGCAGCTTCAGGGATGCTGAAGGAAGACATGAAGATTGCAGTTTGGACCTCTCTGAACAGAAGTCCAACCCCTCAGATCTGAACATGTCAGTTAAAAACAGATTGCCTAACCCTGAAAATGAAATAAATTCAGCTGTTTGGCTCTGAAAACGAAGATTTCTGCATGTTTTTAAAGGTTTCTGGTGAAGATTTTGCTGCAGGTGCTTAGCTGCTGAAAGGAAACCCCTAAAGCCCAGATTCTGGTTGGACCTGGGTTGATTTTCTGGACTCACCAGAGCAGCAGGAGTGAAGATGTTCAGGTAGAGACAATCCTCGCTGGAAGCTGCAGACTCGACATCTCCTGGTTGGACGCAGCCGGGCCTGAGAGAGAAACGGACTGATGGGTCAATAACGGTTCTAATTGGTTAAACAGCGTTTCCCAAACTATTTCTAGTTGGTTTATAAGAAAATGTTCACCCCAACCCCCAGTGTAAGTATTACTTTTTTATTCTTTTCTTCTTATTTTTACTGTGTAGCAATATCTAACATTGCTTTTAATACATTTTAATGCCTCTCTTTGCACAAATGGTTTAAAACAACGAACTCTCAGAGGAAATAATAACAATTGTTTTGCAAAGCTGAAGTCCTCAATCATTAACATTTCTGTAAGAGGTGATGTCACTTTATCTCCCAGGTGGAGGTGTGTGTTTTGTGCCTTGCATCACTGAATTTGGTTCATTAACATTGCAGTAACATGTGTGGCCAAGAATCAATGCAAAAAATCATGGCTTTGACAGATTGTGTTTTGATGCAGCTGACTGTGCTGAAGACATTGATCATTACATCATCCAGATCGGGACTGGGCTGTTTAGACGGCGGCGCGTTGCGGTCTATAATGCAGTGCTGCAGTACTGGTGGAGATGCGCCTCAGGAACGCCTGCTAGTTTCCCAGCCATAGTCGTTGCCTCGTCTGTGCAGATCTCTACAAAGTCCTAATACGTCCGCTGACATCTCATGAATGCGCATATTGGACAGAGGAATAACTCATAGTTCGTTAGCCTCTGTTATGAATCATAGATGGAACCATGTACATAGTGCAGGGAAGGATGTAATCCTTTGCAGTTGTGTTTGTTTTTTTCACACTGTGCCACTATGAACAAAACGTTATATGAGCTCAGCTGAACATTTCAAGGCGTTTAGTGGAACAAGACCAAAGGGAAGTTATGCTTCGTCATATTTTCTACTCTTTGGATGGAAGTTGGTTTAGAAGGTTATTTGGGTGAAGTTTGATGTTTGTTTATGTGGGAGCCTCGTCAAAAACCTGTCTATTAAATTAGCGGTTAATTTTTATCCATTCATACCGCCCCCCCACCCCCTCCAATGACTCAGCGCCCCCCACTTTGGGAATCACTGGGTTAAACTGACTTTGACTGTATGAAGACATAACTTTACAGTTGATCCAGTTTATCCCAGGATCCAAACAGTTCCTGGTTCTGATGAGAAGTTACCTGGGTCTGGTGGCGTCCCAGGTTCCCATCCAATCAGCCGGCTGCGCTGCCTCAAAGCGGAGCGCTCCTATTGGTGGACGGGCGTATTGGACTCCGAGGAACTGGATTACCGTCCTTCTGTCTGACCCGATGGCTGTTACCATGGCGACGCCCTGCAGCATCCCATGACCGGGAATGGAAACAGACGTTGCCTGCGCCGATCCCTCTGAGGAAACACACGGCTCGGTGAGAGAGCTGTCACGCTCTGTACTCCTCTGTGATTGGCTCAGCAGCTCACCTGTCCTCAGGTAGACCTGAGGGGCTGGTTCTCTGATCACCAGTCTGCAGGAGGAGGTGGGGCTGGAGGAGCCTGGGGTGGAGCTTAATCCGCAGGTTGTGGTGTCGGGGTACAGGATGCAGCGAACAGCCGACTCCGCCTCGCCAAGTGACACAGCAACACAAGACTCCGCCTCCTGACAGGCTGACAGGAAACAGCACCAGCGTTTCATTATAGTCACCTCTCACCTCCGACCTTGCCGCCTGAACAGACTAATGATCTGTGGTTACCATGGAGACACCAGACCCTGGTCTTTTCCCTGTCGGTGGCGATGTCACGGCTCACATGGATGACATCATACGTAGAAAGAGATCGGTCAATCAGAAGCGAGGAGTCGGAGAGGAGCCGCCAGTCGTCCATCGAGACTGAAAGAGAAGGTTCAGGAGGTTACTGCTTCCCTTGGTCCAACAGAACCCAGAAATCCTGGAGAACCGGATCCAGCCCACAGTTCTTTTTCCTCTCTGTGGTTCTGATGGTCCTGTCATGTTCGATAATTATCTGGGTCAATGGTTCTCCAGGATTTCTGAAGGTCTTTCTAAGTTTATCACTCAGTTTCAGTCCAGCACCTGGACAAAAAGAAGGTCTGGAGACCTTAGAACAGAACTGTGAATGTTGCTGTGGTACCAGACCAGACTGGGGTACCAGACCAGACCGGGGTACCGGACCAGAATTTGGTACCAGACTAGACTGGGGTACCAGACCAGACTGTGGTACCGGACTAGACTGGGGTACCAGACCAGACTGTGGTACTGGACTTGACTGTGGTACCAGACCAGACTGGGGTACCGGACTAGATTGGAGTACCAGAACAGACTGGGGTGCCTTAGTAGACAGTGGTACCAAACCAGACTGTGGTACCAAACTCTGGTACCAGACCAGACTGGTACCAGACTAGACTGTGGTTTCAGACTTTGAGTCTCACCATTGTTTCTGGGGTTCCTCAGGGTGAACAAAGGACACAGAGCTGGAGACGATGTCCACTGATTGACTGAAAACACAAACATCTCATCATCACTGCGTTCTTCATGTTCACGTCTTCTTGTTTGAACCAGTGTGTCTGTGAGGTATCGGTACCGGGCTTCTGGTACCAGCCGAACGGCTCCGGTGTGCTCTGTGCTTCAGGAGGAGTACAGTCCTGAGTCCTCCAGGTCGTGGTGTCGTCTTCGCTGCAGGTCTGAACCCCAAGACTGATCAGAGGCAGACAGACGAGACCTGAAACACATCATCATCATCATCATCATCATCATCATCATCATCACCACCACCTCCTAATTTTGACCTTTCATCTCCAGATATTCTGCTCTGTTGCCCACTTCAGCTACTCAGTTGGATTGTATTGTTTAGTCTAAATAACCCTTCAGCTTAAACTAATAACATTCGTTTCCCTCTCCTTAAACCTGTTTTATTGTTCTGTTTTTATTCAGATCATCAGAGTGACAGCTGTCGAGAAGCTGTGCTGTGTTGGAGAAAAATACGTTGTCTCAAAGCTCTTTTACAAGACAAACATTTGATGTACAGAAATATAACCAGCCTAGGGGTCAGGTTAGCTGAACATTTTTCATATTTGACCCATTTTTGTTTTTTGAACACTGAAGACGTTTCAACTTAATACACGAAGTACAGGTAACTGAATCAATTAAAAGAAAAAGATTCCCATGACAGCATCTGAGCATCATCTCAGACCTGGACATCGTACTCAATGGATCTCTCTAACCGGGAGCTGACAGCGCGTTGAAGAGTTACTAGGGCTTTGGAGCGCTGGGGGGTTTCCTCCCGCTGAAGCGATAGCTTGCAGTTCAGGAAACGGCTCGTTCAGAGAATTTTTCAGACTTCTGATTGCTTCAACTGGAGAAATGTTCCCTGATTTCCAAACTTTGGCTGAAGTGGCGCTTTAATCCGAGTCTCCAGTGTGGCAGCGGAGCGCGGATTCAGCCTCCAGAACAACATCTAAACCGCCATGAGAAGTCATCTGTCCGAAGCAGAAACCTAAAACATGATGTTAACCTCTGTGGGAATCCCACTATTTAATTACGCACAAGCAGGTGATCGTTTCCGTCCCATGTGGAGCAGGAGGAAGATGTGAGACTGTGTTCAGGCCACAGCAGGTGAACTGTTCGTATTTTAAGTGAAATAGTTCGATTTCATTGTTTATATGTAGTTCTCTGTTCAGCTATGTTGTTTTTAAAATAGACTGGTAAAAACAGATATGGCCAGATTTTTTTTGAGCCCGTCGGTCAAAATGACAGACAACAGAAATATGTAGTGACAACTCTGAGCCAGCAGATATAAATCCAGCAGATTGTGTCGAGTCACTGACTCTGCAGCAGTTCCTCCTCCTGAGTGCCACCATGTGGTGATAGTGGAAGGGAAGCAAGTCCCCTTAATTTCTTGCTAATTGCAGTTGTTATGAGACATATATACTCTGTCTTGTCCTGGTTTCAGACCTGCAGTACTCTGGTATTTTTTACTGAAGGCCAGTCAAGAAGACCACAGCAGCAACATCCTTTTATCACTGCAATTTAGTGTGAAACTTCTGTCTTTCAAATTAAACCATGAGAGCTTTTGAGTTTGAACATTTCTGCACTGGGATCAGGGCTCCTATTTGCTGAAGCTGAGGAGAATAACGTGTTCCTGTCGAGATATGTGGATGTCATTCTGTCTGTTCAGCACGCAGAACTAAAGAACATTTGATGAGTTTCCTCCTCCATCTTCTCCCTTCTCCTCCAGGTAAGTCCTGTTTTAGCTTAGCTCGCTAACGAGCTAAAAACAGGCAGATTGGTTTTAGACTTTACAGCAACAAACTGATTTACCGCCTGACTTGGTCTCGTGAACAAACCCGAAACCACGGCAACACTGGTCCTCGTCACAGCGCCGCTCGCACTCCATGAACCTGAAAACACAGAGTTGCTCAAGATGAAAACATGATTGGAGGTTTGGAGATGAACGTAAAAGCCAATCTGAGGGAAGAGTATGTTTTGATCTGTAAACGGAGCTGATGTTGATATTGTCTCATTGTGTTTGAATGTGTCTCATTTTTTTCTGATGATGGTGTCGTCGTTACCCCTCAGACAGCGGCTGGGTCTCTCTCACGGTGACCCGGTTCCTCACAGAGTATGAAACCATCTTCTGGAAGGAAACCCGTTCATAAAAGCTCTGAACCGGCCCGCTCAGGTCCACTAATAACAAACAGAAACAGAACCATCATCATGTTGCTAATTCAGCGTCAGATCTCAGAGAGTCTCATCCTAAAGCCTAGTTTATACTTCTCTGTCTGCAGAGGGGCGGAGACAAGCAGCGCCATTATTCGTCTACGCAAAGGCTCTCCGACAGGAACGCAAGGACGGACGGAGTACAGCCCAATTTTTACCTATCCGTCAAATGCACGTCTGTGATTGGTCAGCCCAGCATCGTTTCACCAGAACGGTGCTCTATAGTCGATGTAATTAGTAGTCACCGCAGCTTTTGGCCAATAGATGCTTTATATTGCAAGGCCAGTTTATTTAATCTGGTCTTTTGGTGATGTTGAACACCAGGAGTTGTAGAGAACAACTAAACAGACGCTGTGTTTGTTTGTTTCCATGAGTTTTTAGAGGATTCTATGAGCTGCACTTCTAGTAAAAAGCTTTCCAGCTCAACCAGAACTCACTCTCTGTCGGCCATTGCTCCTTTGAGTGGATGTGCGTTTAGAAGCTGAAGTAAATAAACTGTCGTTGACTGTAATGGTAGGCAGATCTGCCACAAAATGTCTGCGCCCCCTGCTGTCCTGGAGGGGAATTGCTTTGCAGCAACGGAGAAGTATAAAAGGAAAACATCTCCCGTCAAAACGTGTGCTTGTGACTGCAAACGTGCTGACAGAGAAGCATAAACTAGGCTTCACCCTTCTTGCTGTAGGTGTTGTCGGGTGCTCTGTCCAGCAGGGGGCGACAGGAGCGTCTTATAGGCTGATCGTAACCTCCACAGACTCTGGAGTCGGGATACAAGGAGCAGCGGAAGAAACCGTCTGATTCTGCTTCTCTGAGGTCCGCCACCGAACACTGCTCCTCTTCATCACAACCTGAAAACACACACCCATCACACCTACAGAGTGCTGCCACCTGCTGGCAGGGCGGCGCGCTGCTCTCTAAATGTATGATCGTAGAGTCTGTATCTGTGTTACGTTTGACTGTCTGGTGCCACAACAATCAACTAAGACATAACATGTAGAAAATAGATGCTTGGTCAGATCTAGAAATTATATCTCTACATCTGCCTGATCTAAAGACAGAGCAGCTAATTCTACATCCTGTAGCTGAGGTAGTTCCCACAGAGGAGAGAAACAGCAGGCTGCAGCTGGTCGGGATCAGATTATCAGGACGTCAATCTGCAGCGACATACGTGTAAGACACCAGAGCAGTGCCTGCTGGGAGCTGTAGTCCTTTTCTCTGAGCCAGAAGGAGAGAACCGGGGGTTTCCTCCGAGGGTCCACCAGGACGTCATCGTTGGACAGAGACTCAAACCTCAGCTGGACGGACGCTGCAAACAAAGAGTTCTTAAGAACCTTCCTCTATAAGTTCAGCCTCGTCGTCTGATCAGAGAAGGTCCAAACCGTTCAGACGAGGAGGAAGCTCTGCAGCAGGGCAGGAAGATCCAGAACCACCAGTGACTGAGTCTACATCTGACACAACAAAGATCCGTGAGACAACCAGAATAAAGATCCAAACGGGTCAGTCAAGGTTCTACCTGTTGCTTCAGGACCGAACCATACCTGTGTTCAGGTAGATGGCCTGGAAGCTGACAATGGAGGCCTGATAGTCCTTCTTGTTCTTGCTGTCGGCGGGCAGAGCGTCATCAGCTGAACAGAACCAGAACGTTTGGTTTGGGTTTGAACTGAGCTCATCAAAATGGGTTAAAACGGGTTTCTTACTGATGGTGAACTTTTCTCCTCCAAAGTCAAACACGAAGCTTCGCTGCTGTTCGTTGTAGGTAAGCCCCGCCCCACAGATTCTATTGGCTGATCCCCGTCCAATCACATCCCAGTCTTGGTCCTCACACATCAGAACCGACGGAGCTCTCAGCCAACCACAGAGCAGGGAACCTTTCATCGGATCAGACGACAGGTTAATGTCCAGGCGGACTCCCCATCGCAGTACAGGTGACGCTCCGGTCTCCACGGTAACCCACCTCCGTCCAGGATGTTCTGGTTCAGGATGAATCCGTCGCAGCAGGCGTCCCGGCTGCAGCCGTCCTGACAGAAACGACGCGCGTCGGACAGAGACGTGGTCCCGGAGGAGAACACCTGGGTCCTGAACACACCTGAGACCGCCTTCCTCATCCTCATCCTCACAAAACTCTCCTGCTGCTGCTCGAAGGAAAGCTCCGCCCCTGAAACAGAAGACACGCCCCATCAGCTTGGGCTGGACGTGTTAAAGGATCACATGACGTGGAGGCAGCGGCTCACTGTTCTTCCTGAGGACGAGCAGATCTGAAGCTCCGCCCCTAACTCTCAGAGAGCAGCTCAGCTGCTGGAACCGCTCGGCCCGGGGATTACCCAGAAACCCGCTGGCCTGCAGAGACACGGAGACATCCCGGAAACATCAGCACCCAGGAACCTGAAGGTCTGACCTTTAACCCACAGTGTGTGTTCGTCACCTGCTGGGAGGCGTTGCAGAGGGTGTTCAGCGTGTGTGTGCTGTACAGCTCGCACCGGGTTTGGCTGCTGAACAGCGCCACATGGTGGCAGGACGGCTCCGCTGCACATGCTGAGACACAAACGGCACATTTACTGCTGCTGGTTTTGGACATTTGCTGTTTTGTACCAGATCTAGTTGGATTAGAAATAGTACTGTCAAGTCGTATCGTTGACTCTAAGGAAAATGGGTTTAATAGATAAAATCTACCTGCAGGACGGGTCAGAATCGGTTATATTTCATAAGATTCAGCGGATCCAAACAAGGATCAGAACCAACTGAAAACGGATAGAGAGTGAGAGAAAAAAAAAACTCCTGCAAGAGTGAAACTCAACGAGTTTTTTTAGGATAAACAGTCTTATTAAAATCTAAACTTCCATCAAAAATAACTGTACGTTTGTGTTACCATTGAGACAGGCAGAGAGGTCAGAGGTCATGGTCCTGAGGACTTCAGCGTTTTCAGCTCCAACCAACAGGTCTGACCCAGGAACGGTCTGGAACCTGCTGAGAACTGAACCAGAGACCGAAGACGGGACGAGGATCAGACGCAGCAGAAAACGTCACTAGCCGCACTCTGATTGGCTGCCGGGCCTCCTCACCTGAGCACTCATCGTCTGTCAGAGGCTTTTCACTGGTGGTCCACTCAAGCTCCGCCCCCTCGCTGTTGAAACACTTCCACCTGCCAATCAGGACGTCGGGCTGAGCTGGCAAGAAGTCGCCTTGCTGTGAACACCGCAGGCCCCGCCTCTCGCAGTCCGTCTCACCTGAGATGCAGACAGGTGAGGCAAGCGGTCAGTAACATGCTAGGGAATCTTCTAACTTTACTGCTGCTAAACAGTAATAATTCATGATTAATAAATAATGTTATTTACAATTTGAATCCACAGGTGAGCTCATCAGTTTCCTGAACACCTGAACCTTTTATTTATCAATGAACAAAGAACAAGAACAAAGGCTTACATTGATTGGCTGATGAAGCGCCTGCAGGGGAGGAGCCTCTGGGGCATTTGTTGCAGAAGTCCCGCCCCTCTTCCTCCTGATAGGTTCCCTGAGGACATAGAAGACACGCCCCCTGCTGGAAGAAGCTGCCAGCAGGACAAACGACTGAAAACAGAAAGAAAAGAAAAACATGAGGCATTCTGGGAAGGGGGCGAAGTCAGGTGGTTCTGGCTGTGGTGACCCGGTCTGCTTCACACTGAAGCTCAGATCAGTTCCATGACCTCAGAACCAGCAGGTGGACCACAGAGTGGCCAGAATACCGCTCAGAACCAGAGACAAAGTTCTGGCCCGTCTTCAGGTCAACGTGGCCCCAAGACTCACCGCAGCCTTCTCCATCCCTGTCCAGGTGGTAACCATGGGAACAGCCAAAGCTCGGCGGTGTCGAGGACATCAGTTTGGGATCAGAGGTCAGCGTGGTGCGGAGATTACCCAGAATTCCTTGAACTCCTTCCAAAAGTCGGGACTCATTGAGGAATGTCGCTGACGAAAAAAAAAGATAAAATAATCCATCCATCCATTCATCCATACCTGAATTATCCCACTTTGCGACAATAAATGATATTTCTATCCTAACCTCTTCCATTCTGGATGTTTTTACATTTTGACTGTATCAAATGAAAACATCTCCCCCTGCTGGCAGCAGCAGGTAATTACTGAAAAATCTATCGTTAAACATTTTAATGAACATTTCTTCTCTTATTTAAAAAGTTACGCAGCTGAATTTGCCCAAATTCACCGATATCGTGGAGGTCAGGGAGGTTAGATGTCGGGAGGTCAGAGAGAGCCGCGGTCCATCTCAGCGTTAACCTCACAGAGTCGCCGTCGTCACACCGCAGATCCACAGACGAGTCGTCACACAGCGTCACGACTCGGCCCGACGGAAGCTGCAACAAACCGAAAACACACTCCGATCACAGGCAGAGAAACTGGAAGGTCCGGTCGACCCCCCCCCCTCCAGAAACCCGAGGTCCAGTTCACCTGGGCAGAGCAGAGCCCCCTGCTGGTCAGCATGCGGAACAACAGAGGCTGTAAACTGCTGATCTGAGAGCACGACTCCGACAGCAACCAGAGCTGGGAGGACCACACCGACTGCACAGGCTGAGAAACTGAGACACAAACATCACCTCACTTCAGATTCAACTGTGATTAAACCACATTAGACCCGATTAAACCAGACTAAACTATATTAGACCTGATTAAACCAGATTAGACCCACTGAAATCAGATTAGACCAGATTAAACTACATTTAACTAGATTAGACTTGATTAAACCAGATTAGACCCGATTAAACTAGATTCGACCGGATTAAACCAGATTAAACTACATTAGATCTGATTAAACCAGATTAAACTATATTAAATGGAATTAAACCAGATTAGACCCGATTGGACCAGGTTAGACCTAATTAAACCAGATTAGACCCGATTAAAGCAGATTTAACTAGATTAAAAACCAGATTAGACCTAATTAAACCATATTAGACCTGATTAAACCAGATTAATCCCGATTAATCCTGATTAGAACTAATTAAACAGGATTAGACCAGATTAGACCTAATTAAACCAGATTAGACCTGATTAAACCAGATTAGTATGTATTAGACCAGATTAATCCAGATTTAACTAAATTAAATCAGAATAAACCAGATTAGACCTGATTAAACCAGATTAGACCCGATTAAGCCAGATTTAACTAGATTAAAGCAGGTTAGACCTAATAAAACAATATTAGACCTGATTACAACAGATTTATCTAGATTAGACCGGATTAAACCAGATTAGACCCACTGAAACCAGATTAGACCCGAATAAACTAGATTCGACCGGATTAAACCAGATTAAACCAGATTAGACCCGATTAAACCAGATTTAAATAGATTAAAACAGATTAGAACTAATTAAACCCGATTAAATCAGATTAGAACACGTTTGACCTGATTGAACCAGATTAAACTAGTGGAGAACAGATTAGACCTGATTACCTTTCAATTAAACCAGAATTTACATCTGATTAAACCTAATTAAACCAGATTAATTGATTGACTGACTGACTGATTGATTGACTACTTGACTGATTGATTGATTTACTAATTAATTGATTGATTGACTGATTGATTAATTGATTTACTAGTTGAGCGGTTGATTGACGAATTGATTGATTAATCGATTGACAGATTGACTAATTGATTGATTGATTGATTGATTGATTGACTGATTAACTAATTGTTCGAATGATTGGTTGATTGATTGATTGATTGATTGATCATTCTGCTCACTCTGACAGGCTCCACCCAAAGGTCTTTCTTCTCCTTCCCATTGACGACTCTCGGCCCCACACAGGAAGCTGCTAACAGGAAGTGAGTTTTGGTAACCATGGTGACAGATGAGGTCACAGCTCTGACTTCCATTAGCTGCTGGACGGCACACCAGTGCACCATGGGTAATGATGGGGGCGGGACAAAGAGGGCCTGGAGAAAAGGAGCAGACATTTAGACCAATCCGGAGCCTTGGCTGGAGCTCCACCATCATCCACTAGAAGGCTCAAACTCACGGTCACATGACGGCGCACTTCCTGTCTGTCGAAGTGTTCGAGTCCCAGCCACTTCCTGTCCATCCTCAGAAACACACCAGCAGGAAGTGACATCACACTGCAGCGGAGCGAAGGAGCCATCGGGGCGACACTGGAGACTCTGCAGCTCGCACCAGCTGGGACCTGAAGGCAGCACAGATTTTACAGAGCGAGCGTGAACGCACCACGGACAGCAGAGAGTGCGAGAGTGTGCATTTTACAGGCTGGCTCTCCCGCGGCGCTTTGTAACGTCTCTCCTGTCAGCGGGCTCACACACCAGCCTGCAGCGCCGCCTATCTGCAGCACAGAGAAGCGGCCGTCCTGAAAAACAAAGACAGCTTGCAGGAAAACTATTTAACCTTTATTTAAACATGAGAGAAAAACAAAACGAAAACACCTGATATGGAATAAGGCCAGTCAGCAGCAGGTTAATATTGGGTTCAGATTTTCATTCCAAAGATCCAATACTGGTTCATCTCTCCGTAGATTTTAGAATAGAATAGAAGTTTGTTTCAGCCATGACAGCAGCAAAGTGACAGGCAATAGGAGATTCCCACAAGAAAATATAGAACACAGAGTTGAGAACAATATATGTACATTGAGGACAAAATTACAAAACTAAAGTACTGTGCAGTTAGTAAAAATAGTCCGATTTACTCTGATTTGAAGCATGTATAATTTAAAAACTAACTACAGAATGTGCATGTGAATTTGTGCATTAATATTATTAACATTATTCACAAGAAGTGAAAAATGTAAACTGTGCAAACAGATTTGCAAATAACAGCAGCAGAAATGTTATTAGAGATTAAATAATCAGTGCAAATTACAGTAGAGATGGAAACATTTATTGAGTTTGTTAGGAGCAGTTCTGGTTGTATTTTGCCCAGAGTCCTTCTGTCTCCCACCACCTGGAGGCGCCGTAGGACAGAGCTGGCCTTCCAGATGAGTTTATCCAACCTCTTCCTCTCAGCTGTAGATAAACTGCTGCTCCAACACCATAAAGACGGCTGATGCCACCACAGAGTCAGAGAAGGTATTTAGGGGCGCTCCCTGGACTCCAAAAGATCTCAGCCTCCTCAGCAGGTAGAGTCTGGTCTGACTTTTAGTTTTAATATTAAATTGCTCTGAGATTTTCCGGTGATTCTAGGGGGCACCTTTTGGCTGACTCCTCTCTGTGTGTGCATGGATCCGTTATAATATTCACAGTTTGTGGGTGTAAAAGGTGAAACAACAAGCATAGAATCTAAAACAAAACGAAAGAAGTAAATGTAGGATACCTGATATGAAACAAAAATGAACTATTTATGATTTTTTTTAAACATAAAAAAAGTTCTTCCCCTTCTGGTTTCTATATATTTCTTTAACTTTTGGAGCTCTGACCTTTTTTATACTTTAGTCTAAAGTTCATAAATTATTGACGATAGAAGTACGTGCAGTTTAACGTATTTATGATTTTATTTAAAAACGGCAAACTAAAACTTTTTCTAATTAAATGTATAGTTATGCTTTTAAAAACCAACAAATTAATATTTAGTCTCGTTCAGGGAGTTTAATGGCGAGGAGCGCAGATGGAGCTCGTTGAGAGGTTTATGTAGATTACATATCGACCCTGCGCTCTTGAGGGGCTCTACGCTCGTTCAGGTGGAGTCTGCCAAATGGCGCCCCCTAGAGTCGCTGAAAATGTCTGAGCAATCAAATATTAAAATCAAATTAATTTGTCACGCGGCACGTTTTTCAGTTTAATATTTTAGATCCGAGACAAAAATTCAAAAAATGAAAAACAAGTTTTTTTGTATTCGATTTAAAAACAAGTAATAATAATTAAAAAAACAATCCAATTTTTTGGTTGATAATAGACCAAATTTAAATGTAAGAAGATTATCATTCGTTGAAATCTCTTCCATCAGTGAAAATTGCAACAGCTTCCCGAGTTGGAAAACAAAATTCAGACCATTCCTGAATTGTAGTTGAAGGCCACACAAAATCATCCTGAGGGCCACAAATGGCCCCCAGGCTGCATTTTGAACATCCCTGCATTAAAGGAAGATTTGACTCAAGATTTGAAAAGGAAACTAAAAGTAGTGAGGGGAAGTCTACTGCCCTCTAGTGGCCAACACTGACCCCTGGTTAGGTCCTTGTGTGTGTTTGTTACCTGCTCACACTGTGGGTGGTAAGGTGGTGAGTTGGTGACATCAGAGGCTTTCATCCAATCAGAGAGCAGAGAGTGGGCCTCAGCTCTCTGACAGCGAGTCGGACCTGCAGGAATAACGAGGGACGAGTTTTTATCATGAAGGATGGAGAAGGTAGATAAACGGATCTGTTCCGGCTGCAGGAGGAAAAACAAACATCCGGGATTCAACTGGTTTACAGCAACACAGAAAGTCTCTGGTCTATCAGCCAACATTCACCTAAATGTACCTGAATGTGGTAAATACGGTCATATTTATAGTGCAGCTGCAGACGTCTGCAGAGGGTGGAGACGGGTGGAGCAGGACGGTGTGTGTGTTTTCTTACACTGTGGCAGGCTGAGCGAGCGGCTGCTCAGAGATTCTGGGATGTACTCTCCGTCTTCATCCACACACCAGCACTGACCTGGACGCAGAAACATGGAGACGTCAACACTGATGGTTGGTTGCTCTCTGGTTCACAGGTCTGGTCCTAGAGCATCATGGGAAGTCGTCATAGAGACGCAGCGTTCACCGTCTACACAACTTGTAGATAAGACGTCCTGCAACTATTAATCAGCAGAATTATTATGCAGCTAAAAATGAACAATTTTCCATCTCACATGTTTATTTCTATCTGTTAAAGTGGAAATAATGAATAAAGTTGTGAGATGAAACCAGGGAGCAGCACTGCCCTCCCTTCCTGTCCAGAACTGTCATCATGGAGTCGGTCAGGTTCTTCATCAGCCTCAGCTTCCCAGATTCTGTTCCTCCACCATCAGCCTCCTGGTTCAGAAGGTTCTACTCGTTCTCAGCAGGGTTCAGATCAGGAGAGGAAGAGGACAAACCCCATGTTCTTCCATCTTCAAGGTCTTTACAGGCTGCAGTGGAGAAGGTTGATGCATGCGATGAAGCGCTGTCCTGCAGAAAATCATGGTCTTCTTCAGAGATGGAGACTCTGTCCTGCAAAACTGCATGAAGAAAGTGTTTCCTAAAAGCTGCCAGAAGGTTTGGGAGGTGATTAAGAGATCATCTTCAGTCAGACCTCCACCTCTACCTTTCTGGGTCAAACTACGGGTCGGATGTTTCAGATTATGGATCTTTAGTCATGGTCGGGTTCCGGCTTCAGGTCTCTGCACACCAGGTAGGTTTCAGATGTGGAGAAGAATGAGTTCCTGGTAGCTTCATGTTTGATTCTTCTCAAATCTGCAGTTATTTTGTTTTCTCAGCATGGCTCTTATGACTTTTTCCATTTTCAGACTCTTCAAG
The DNA here is from genome assembly GCA_963556495.2 of Valencia hispanica. Classification (NCBI taxonomy): domain Eukaryota; kingdom Metazoa; phylum Chordata; class Actinopteri; order Cyprinodontiformes; family Valenciidae; genus Valencia; species Valencia hispanica. Next base: position 1,224,531 of record OY747710.1, on the reverse strand, counting down.
TTCAGTTAAATCTTGTTTTGTTTTGTTTTTTTTGGTCCATTTTGCCTGAAGAACAGAAGCTGTCAATGGATGTTGATCCACCTTCAAGTTTATACAGATGGAGTCGGGAAAATATGCCAAAAAATGACTGAGATGTTCAAAATGCTCACATCTATGGAGCTAAATCAGGGCCATAATGTTTGTGTATTGTGTACTTTTGTTTTCAGCTTACATATTTTCAATTTCGAATATTTCCTTCAAATGCACAAACATTATGGCCCTGATTTAGCTCCATACATATCCACAATAATAATGCAAAGAGAAATCCAAACTGAGCGTCTTGCTAACTTGAACAAGGTGGTGTGTGTGTCCTTGTTTAGCTATTCTCTTTAGGACCTTCTCATATTCTCTAACCTTGTGAAGACCGATGGACCTTATAGGGACCAAAGCCCGGTCCTAATATGGTGGACCCCCTTTTTTAGGGTTAGGGGTTAGGCTTAGAGGTATGGTGTGAATTATTAAGGTTAGGGTTAGGGTTGGTTTAGTGTGTGTGTGTGTGTGTGTGTGTGTGTGTGTGTGTGTGTGTGTGTGTGTGTGTGTGTGTGTGTGTGTGTGTGTGTGTGACCTGTGCTGTGGAAGCACTGAGTGAGCCTCCAGTTCCCGTCAGCGTCGCATTGTGGAGTGTAGAGCTGGTAGGAGCGACGATGAGGAGGCAGCAGCATCTGAAGGGCTGAGGAAGAACCGCTGATGTCATCAGTGATGTCATGCATTAATACTCATTTCTGGTGTGTGTGGGGTTTTTTTTTGGGGGGGGGGGGGGGGGGCAGCATTACAATAACACTTCATGTTCCTGAATATTTTCTGTGTTTTTTCTGGATATTGAAAAAAACCCTGCAAAGCTGGAGATTCTTTATTATTTTATCATTTATTTGGGATAATTTTTTCCTCTAAAATACTAGAAAATAGTCCCAGTTTAATCTTTAAATAAATAAGATCTTTGATAGTTTTAGTCTAAAAACATCCACAGGTTCATTTGTGCAGTTCATCTCCGTGCGACTCACTGGAGAAAGCAGCCAATCGCAGCGCAGATTTGGAGCGGCTCAGCAGCTTCTCGGACACCTTCAGCTCCTCCTCTGATTGGCTGATCTGCAGCTCCTCGGGTGTCAGACTCAATCCTTCGGCCAATAGAAATCCGTATCCCACTGGGAAGTGGGAGGAGTTAGAGAGGAGGAGGATGCTCTCCACCTCCTGTCTGAATGCCGTGACCTCGGCGACTGACTCGGAGCAGCGACCTGTAGGGTAACAGGTGATGGAGACAGGTGAGGACCTGCAGGAAACACTGGAGCTGAAAAACCACATGAGGACGGCGACCAGCAAGCTCTGGTCAGGCAGGAAAGGAAGGGTAGAAGGACACAAAAGAAGAAGAAGAGAAGGAAGGAAGTAAAGGAGGATATGTGGGAAATCAGAAACCTGACAGGAAATCAGGTTTTTTCAGATTCAGGGTCGCCCCTGATCTCACCTGCAGACGATTGAAGCGTTGATGTTTCCTTCTCTGGACCTGAAGCACATCAGACACATTTATCGCCATTGATTAATTAAAAGTTTAATTAATTTAGATTAATTAAATCTTCTGTGCAAAGCAGAAAATGGCCAGATTTGTTTCAACCTGTCTTACATGTCACAGGGCCCCCGGTTGGCCCGGCAGCCATCGTCCTCCCCTCAGTGTCCACACAGAAGCAGCGAGCTCCGACGCACTGAAGCGGCAGGAAGTCTCCATCCTCCGAGCACGCCGGGACATGGATCTCGCCACCGGCGGCCATGTTTGATTTGACCTTAATGGCCGTGTCTCGCGCTCTCTCACAGCGGGACGGACAGCGAGGCGGCCGGCCGGCAGTCCGAGACCCCGGCACCTCCTGACCCTGAGGGGAGACGCACCAGCACTCTGCACCCCGACACTGGACCTGCTGGAAGCCTCCACTGGCTGTGCAGCGAGGGATGAAGGGTGTCGCCGAGTCGTCCTCTTCCTCATCCTCAGAGCAGGAACTCAGGACACGAGTCAGGACCTGAAACGGGATGGATATTTACTCCTAAATCTGCTCTTTGTTTCACTAGAAGAACCAGAAACGATGGGATGACCTAAATGTTTTGGGTCAGAACTGATGTATTAGACTCTCTTATTGTGAAAATGTTGTTTAATATTCGGTTTTCTATGCAGCTGATTTAATTTTTATCTGGTTCTGATGTTCTGGAGAGGAAACCAGAACTTATATATATTTAGACATTTAGCTGCTAGCTTCTGACCTGCTGCAGTGACCTAGAGGGGGCGCTGCTGAGACCCCTCAGTGTTTGCTGGAGCGCCGACAGGAAGGCGGGATCCTCCAGGCCTCGGCTCACGGACTGGACCAGGTCCCGGTTCTTCTGGAGCCTCTGTGAGGATAGCTGATCCAAACCGAGCGCTCCTCGCATTCCCACCAGCCCGCTGAAGTTAAAGGCCGCCGCGTTCTTCAGGAACTTCCCTCCAAACAGGTTCTCCTGGAGGCGGCGGGGCGTGGAGTGAGCCAGAGCCTCCAGAGCGCTGCCCACCGAGGGGAAGAGACCGTGGAGGACTTCGATCATCCGGGACAGGAAGGAGGTTGGGTCCTCCTCCACTGACACGAGGTCCCTTAGAGGACGGAGGAGGGAGAGACAGAAGGCTGGAGATGCACCAGGGGGTTCTTTAGGAGGACGGACGGGACCTGAGAGGAGCCGGGACAGAGCCAGACGGCGCTGAGCGAGACAGTCAGCCGGACCGGAACCTGCAGGAGGAGATGGAGGAGAAGTTGTTCTCCGATTGGACTGAGAAGGAATCTGATCCAGGGGAGAGAGATCCTCACCACAGAGCAGGGTGTCTCCGAGCTGCCGAGTCCCGGGAATCTCTCTCCCCGAGGGGTCGACGCACCAGCACTGCACCCCCTGGTGGCACTGTTTGGACTTGAACGATCCACCGGCTTCGCAGGATGGGACGAAGACGCTGGACGACTCCATGGCCGCCCGCCGCTCTTCCTCACAGGGGAACGGACCTGATGGGGATGAGGGGGGAGAAGGTCTCAGATCTGCTTAAACCGGCTCAAACCGGTCACTGAAATTAGACCTTTAAAGTGACAGCGTGTAGTTTTTATCATTATTCTCTGGAAATATCCATCGAAATGTTGTTGAAAATTAAAAACAAAATTATGCCCAATCGTAGAAAAATATTGCTGGCTTTGCAACATATAACCATAAAAAGCGGGTCTAAAATACATGAGCGCGGGTCCAAGTCTCTGGGGACGCCATGTTGGATGCCATGTTTCCTTCTACGTGAGCCTATGTGGACAAAACGCATTAACTGACTCTTTCTCTCCGGAGTCTCCGTAACTCAAGGACCTGATCCTCTTCTTGAATCTGTGTCCTCGGAGCCCTGCCTTACCCACGAGACTTTTCCACTACCTCTCCCACTCTCCCCCTCTTCATCTTGAAAATGCGATGCTGTCAATCTACATGTAAAATATCGACATGAGAAGAAAAACTGAAGAGAACAAACTTTAGCAACGTCAGCAGCCGGATTCGTGTAGAAAAAAAGAAATGACCGCTATTACAACATGTTAGGCTTAGCCTACCAAATGCTGAAAACTTTCACCGTTGGTAAACATTGTTGTTTTACACATTTACCTTTTTGCTCATTGCCAGTGATGAAAGAGAGTCTGATGTGCTCGACATTTTGCTGCATATATGATTTCCCTGGAGGTTGAACAATCTGACGATGGAGTAGACTCGTTCGAAAATTGCGCAACGACACTCCCAGGTATTTTTGGCCTTTATGGTGATTCGTTGGTGAGGTCGTCACACAAACACAAAAATACAGCTTGCTTGCAATGATTTAGGTATGTACTGCCCCCTATCACCAGGGAAACTACACACTGTCACTTTAACTTTAGGAACATCTGGATTTCTTTATAACCCTTTTGAGGAGCTTAGAAAGTAAAATCCGCAGAGTTTACATCTGAAGTGTCCGGTGAGGGCGAGGCGGACTCCCAGCATCCTCCTCTGTAGGACCCTGTAGACGTTGGTCTGAGAGAAGGAACGAGCAGAACGCAGACCGGAGAACGCAGAGTCGTACACCTCCGACACGAGGAGCTCCACACCTGGACAAGAAGAGCACACCTGCGTCATTATGACCATCATCTCCACCTGCTGCACATTTAAACTGTTCTATGATCAGAGAGCAATGACGTTACTGGGGTTGGTCGGACCTCAACCACAGACTTCCTGCAGCCGTCCTGAAGCTTCTGGCATCATCATGGCTGAAGTTGGACCGCTCTCCTTGGTTGGTTTCCCGGAACCGACCCGGCTTTTAATCGTGAGCTGGTTTCTTTGGGAGGAACACTCCAGGAGCTCAATCCAAAACCGTCTTGGATGGGATGTGTTGGATCGATGTCCTGCTGGAACACCAAACTGTGTCCAAGCTGTGACCCACAGAGACCCCCACCCATGAGAGGAAATTGGTTGAAATTACTGGGGGCACCAGTGTTCCTATCCCCAGTAAAACCAGTTACCATCAACATGGACCGAGAGGGTCCCGACCAAGAATCTCCTGCTCCAACATAAAGCAAAATGTCTTCTGGAGAAAAGTTTGCAGAGATAAATATTAAGCTGTTTGGTCACGATGAGAGGGAGGTGATGCTTTCAGACCTGAAAAGATTGTCAAGCATGGTGGGGGTAGCGTCATGCTGTGGGGCTGTTTCACTGCCAGTAATCCTGGAGGATTACCTCCAGATTCTTCATATTCCCTTCAGACCAGCAGCTAAATGGTTGAAACTGGGACCCAGTTGATGAACCCAACCGTCCAGACTGGTTTCGTGGACAGCATGAAACAGGCTAACATTAAGCTTCTCAAATTAGCTTCCAGGATCCTGTTGGGAATTCATGGACTGTGATTGAAGGCCGGATCTGAGCAGGAATCCGACAATTTTACCAGAATTTCACCAGTTCTGAGAGGATTGGTCTCAATTAGCAGGACTGACGCCAGCAGCTTCCAGACGGAAACAGAAAGTGTGAGGTGGAGATGCAGCTTGGTAGGAGGAGCAGATATAAACAGAACCAGAACCAAAACCCCCATCCAGACGGGTCGTCTCACCTGTGCCCTCCAGCTCTCTGCCGCGGCGGTCCGAGCAGAAGCAGTACGAAGAGACGAGCGGGAAAAACTTCCTGAAGTTTCCGAAGGTCTCAAAGGCTTCTGGAAATCTGGCGAACAAACGACAACCTTTAACCCTAACGCTTGAACTCAGACAGCCAGGTGTGCCTCAACTGCAGAGGTGAGGACAGCCAGGTGTGCCTTACCTGCAGAGGTGAGGACAACCAGGTGTGCCTTACCTGCAGAGGTGAGGACAGCCAGGTGTGCCTTACCTGCAGAGGTGAGGACAGCCAGGTGTGCCTTACCTGCTGAAGGCGTCCAACAGGTCCAGCTCTGTTCTGTCTGTCGTGTTGATGAATTTACACTGAACAGGAAGAAAGCTGCCGTCTGCAGCACACTGAGGAGGAGAGGAAGCCGAGGAGTGAAGGACACGCCTGGACATCACCTCACAGCTGCCGGGACCTAAAGGTCAAAGGTCACAGTCTGTCAGACTACAAGCTGCAGCAGGAAGAAATATCATGAAACCAATATTCCTGTTCTGACTGCAACTGGTACGCACAGCGTCTGGGTCTCCCAGTCTGTCTGGTGCCGTACAGCTCCATGCCATCCTGGTCCACGCACCAACACTGCCCCCTACTGGGGTCGCACTGAACTGGCTCAAAGAGGCCGGAGGGAGAGCACTGCAGCAGCGACTGCAGCTGGCAGGGGGACGGACCTGAAACCAAACAGTTTTAGAACTTTCTTTGTTTATAGCTGCTTTTACAGAACCAACCGGGTCAGCAGATTTGCAGCTCAGACAGAGATGTGGTTCTACTAACCACGATCCAAGTCATTAGTCTGAGATTAAATCATTAATCTCATGTTTTTATTAACTGGATGTTTCATATGTTCTGCAACAACATCACGGTGAGGTTGACGTCTGATTTAGCAGGAGGGGGTAAAGGGCTATTCTAATGCTTTTTAGCATCTGAAAAAATTAAAGTCTGATATTTTAAAACTATCCATAACAAATAAAGACATTAAATCTGAACCCGGTTTTTCCAACGTTGAATACAGATTCTTTAAATAACAGTTTGTGATCAGTTACACCTTTAAAAACAGAATCAAACTAAACAGCTGAATACTGAGTTATCAAATGTGAGCGATGATGTTCTGTAAGGTTCTGCAGTGATCCAATCCCAAGGTTAGCTCCAGTTTGCTTGGATCATCTTTTCTGTTGCTATAGTAAAACAGAACCTGCTCAATATGACAGTTTCTATTGTTCTCTTTATTAAATACACAAATTTGTTTTTCTGTCTAATTTCTGTTCCGACATGACATTTGGGGGCCCGTCCGGGATCGAACATGCGACCATTAAACCCAGCCAGTCAGACTTTAACCTTTAAAATAGTTATGGATCAGCAGTTAAGCAGATTGTCTGCAGGTGATTTTTATTTTGACTCTGCTTTTTAACATTATTTCAGCAACAAACTGTTTTCAGAGAAAGGTTTCTGTGTTAAATGCTGTGATTTATTCTGGCTCCTGAATCATGTTTTTGGTTTACTGAAGTGAATAAAAACGTAACATGGACACTTTAAAAAAACATTGTTTTGTGTGCTTTTGCTCACAGTAAGGAGCGGAGTTGTTGGTTCGAGTCCCGGTGACTTCTTGACCCTCAGAGTCAACACACCAGCACTCCTGACTGCGCTCACTGCACTGCACAGACCTGGAGGATGAAAAACCTCAGACAGTTGAAATAAAACAGAAACTGAATGATAAAGTTTTTAAACATCTCAGAGGAAATTTTAGAATAAAAATGTTCTTTAAATGAACTTCTGCTCTGATGTTCAGATTAGGTCATCTTGCGAAGCAGAGAGAGATGAAGATGTTTGTGTTGCAGATACCTGAAGCTGCCATCCTCTGAACAGTGAGGAACGTTTCCCTGTTTGGTTCCTGCAGCGACGCTCCGCAGTAGCTCGCATCTGCTCAGCATCTCCGACTCCAGCTGGTACTCTGACAACAAACAGCATCATGCAGCTGCAGCCTGCAATTCTTCAACCAAGCTGCAACTTTATTCTGTAGATAATCTTCACGTTCACAGAGGTTTAATGTCTCAGATTACAGTCCTGATCCAGAACCATCCGCTGAAATCACCTGGTTCTGGTCTCTTCTGAAAGCTCACTCTCTAAGTGAGAGTTCATGATGTCTAAACACTCTGAAAACCCCAGAACCAGAAGACTGAAGCAAGAAAATCCAGTCAGAGCAGGCCTGGTGTCTGACATGGTCCTGGTCCAGATCTGAGAACAGCATCAGAGAAACTAAAGGTTTTTCAACATCTCCTGAATGGACCCTGGTTTGACTCGGCTCCTGTTAGCTCAGTGAGGAGCCAATCAAAAGCTCAGGATGCTGATTAGATCAGGAATGTCTGCATGAAAACTGGACTGGTAATACATATGTTTAGTTCCTGATCAGGTAACATTAAACTATCTTCATGGTCATTCTGCAGGTTTTAGTGGATTAAAAAATACAAAAAACTGTAAACGTGTCTCAAACACGATGCATTAAACCGGCTTCCTTCTTTAGCAGCAGCCAGATTACAGACCACCTTTAGACCAACTGATGGAACCGAACCATCAGAACCTCAGGATATTTGGAGAGGAGAACAGCTAATCAGACAGAGAGGTGCGTTTACCTGAAGCCTTCCCCTGCAGCAGGGCGGGGCAGCAGAGCAGGATCCACACTGTGCAGAGCAGCCAGTCCATCGTCTCTGAGATGAACCTCAGAATATCTCTGCTTCGTTATAAACCTGAACAGCTGCTGAGTCACCGACGCAAACGAACATCTTCATCCCTCCTCTACCTCCTCACCTGTCCATTCAGGTGGAACCACGAGTCCTTAACCACAGCCGAGGAGTCAGGTAACAGGCTGTGGAGCGCTCTGATTGGATGAGAACGTCGCTGAAACATGGGAAGATCGTTACTCAGAGTTATGTTCAGGTTCACAGGAAAATCAAGAGTCTAACTCAGCAGATTTTGTGAAGATGCAGCATCACAGCCAGGAAGTGACCTTCAGATCCACAGAACCAGATAAATCCAAGAAATTTTTTTATTTCACTTCATACTCGACACAGAACCTGGTAAGTTTACAGAAGCTCCAGTTCAGGTTGAAACTGAAAAGCTCATGGTACAGATTATTACAAGAGTTAGTAATGGTAAGATAAGCCCAAGTATGTATCTGTAAACACCTGATTCCCCACAGCTCTGTGTGTGTGTGTGTTTGTGTGTGTGTGTGTGTGTACATGTATAGCTATACTTGTGAGGACCAACCTTTGACAGCCCACCACCATTGTGTGGACCTTTGTAGTTGTAAGGACATTTTGCCTGGTCCCCACAATGTTTAACTAGCTATTAAACTCTACTACTTAGGTTTAGAGCTATGGTGTGAATTAGGTTTAGGTTAAGGTTAGGGTTAGGCATGTATCAGTAATGGTTAGGTTTAGGGAAAGTGTCTGGGTTAGGCATAGTAAAATCAATGGAAGTCAATACAATGTCAACACAAGGATAGCAAGACGTGCGTGGGTGTGAGCCATCGATCCGCCTCCCAGGAATCAACGCTGAAACGAAGGAGATCGGTGCCATAGACATCCAAAGGACCCTCAGAGCACAGAAGTTCCAGGCAAACCAACGCAGGGCTGACCACACTCCCCTCCCCCCCAAGAGAGGAGCAGAGGAGAGCCCCAGGGGGAACATCCAGCAGCTACAATGCAGGAGCCCAGAGGGCCGCAGGCTCAGCCAACAACTGGCTACGCCAAGGTGGATCCAGCCATTGACCCGGAGACCCGGGGCCCCAGCTGGGATCTGACCAGGGACCAGCCGACACCGGCCACCCACCGCCAGGCCGAGGGGTCTTGGCCAGCCGATATGCGCTGTTGCCCCCACAGGCCAATCCTAACAGCTGACACCCCCCGTCCCCCGTCCCATGTCGGGGTGCCACACCAATAGCACCAGCGGATACATGGCATCCCCAAGCCAAGACCAACCGGCACTTGGACACCGAGCTCAACCACCTCCCGAATCTCAATCCTGCACACCACAGAGCTCCCAAACCAAACATCCAACCAAGGCCAATCAAACCCTCCAATGAACTGACTAAGCACAAAACATACAGAACAGATCGAGTGGAGACGTCTGGCCCGAGCCTCGCCGAGCCACCCAACAGCTACCACCAAACAATGCCCCAACCAGCCCCTCTTAAAGAGGAGCCCCGGCGTCGAAACTAGAACATCGACCCAGCACAACGGCCGACCAATACCCCATTCCACCCGGGCCCTGGCAGGCTCCAGAGATGAACTGGCATGCCCCCCGAGCACCAAACCCCGGACACCGAGAGCCACCAACACACCGGTGGGCAGAGGTATCAGTCACTGGCAGGGAGTGACGGAGGGGAAATATGCCCCTCATTTGGTGGGGAGCCTGAGATGTGCCAGGCAAGAAGGCAGCCCAAGACCCAACCTGACAGATACACAGGAACACATACAGTCATACATTCCCTCCCTCTTACGCACATACACTCTCACCTGCACACCTAGACACACAATAATGGATGCTGTACACCCACTCATACTCCCCATACACACCCTATACTCCCAGGTCCAGGTGCTGATACCCCAGCAGAGCAACCAGCCCCCGGACCCAGGAGGTGGTCCCCCTACCATCTAGGATGGAGACAAGCAGACCATCAAAGCCAACACAGTGGCGAAGCACCCCACAACCCAGGCCCCGACCAGACCACCTGTTCCTCCTCCCGGAACAACCACTGATGGCCAATAGAGCCCAATAGAGGGTGTGGAAAGACCCCTAGCCTCCCTCCTCCAGCTCAAGTATAGTGTTGATGCATATTGTTATAATGTGTATTTTAAACAGAGGGGGTGGGATGTGGGTAACGCAGCCACACACATCCCCCCCACCCCGAGCCCTCAGTGTCTATATGCAGTTAATAGTGGGCACCGGCACCAGAGGTAAAGTTTATTGAACAGCTCCTATTCTGGATTCTGAAAAGCCTGCCCACCTCAAAGCCCCTACATGTGTGTCTCATGAGAATGTTATAAGTGAAAGTGTCTAAGGTGTAGAGTAAAATTGGGACCCAGGTAGCCACGGGTACCCCCCCTGCACCCCAGTGCCGTGCCTATACCCCAAGGCCCTACACGAGTGGTAAAGTGATGGAGTGGGGGAGCAGAGGTGTGTGGGGAGGGCGAGGAAAGGACTGGTGGACAATATGCCTTCCCAGGGTGCCAGCTCCCCCACTGACTCCAATAGGCACCCCCATTCAACAAGATCTAACCAATGTAGGGAGCCCCTGACACGTCCACCCCGGGGCCCATGGCTGCAGTACCTCTAAGCCCCATGGCTTATTTTCCATCATTTTTGTTCTTCAGTTGAATTCAATTTTTTTCAATTCGGTTTAGTTATATAGCACCGATTCACAACAGATGTAATCTCAAAGCACTTTACAAGAAAAGTCATTTCAATGCAATTAGTTTAAAGGTTTAGCTAGTTTTCCATTTAAGGAATCCGAGCAAACTTCATCGAGTCATGGATTTGAGGTTACGTCCTGTTAATGCAGACTCCAACCACACCAATCCCTCATACTGAGCAAGCATGTAGCGACAGTGGAGAGGAAAAACTCCTCTTTAACAGGAAGAAACCTCCAGCAGAACCAGAACCAGAACTTGAACCTGGCTCAGTACAAGCCATCTGCCATAACTGTCAGGGGGTTTGAGAAGACAGAGCAGAAACACAGAAAGAACAGAAGACCTGATATGAGAGAACTTTCTATTTTAAAGAAAGTAAAAAGTTGATAACAGGACACGGAGGATGTTCAGTTACTGGGAGCATCATCCCAGTCGATGCCCCCCGTCCAACATTGCAGCCAAACAGGATACCAGAACAGGTGTAGCTTCTATGGAGAGAAAAACACTGAGAGAAAACAAAGTTAACAGTCAAAATAACAGAATGTAATGTAATACAACTGGAGAGTAGTAGAAGAAAAGGAAGTAGCAGAGTGAAGAAAATTGGTAAGTCTGTCCTCCAGCAGTCTAAGCCTATAGCAGCATAACTACATAGATAGCTCAGGATGACCTAAGCCACTCTAACTATAAGCTTTATCAAAAGGGAAAGTTTAAGCCTGGCCTTAAAAGTAAACAGAGTGTCTGCCTCACGGACTAAAACTGGGAGCTTGTTCCATAGGAGAGGAGCCTGATAACTAAAATATCTGCCTCCCATTCTACTTTTAAAAATCCTAGGAACCACCAGTAAACCTTTAGAAATCTCTCACATAGACTGAAAGCACAAATTAGAATTGGGTCACAACTAATACCGAAACTTGGACTACATTAAGTCTCCGGGACTAACACTGGATGTATTCTGCCCATGCCCGAACTGGCAATAACAGACATCTGATATAGAATGGAACCGGACGGTAATTACTCTCCCACCTTCTCCCAGAAGTTGCCCGGCCACCCATAAATAATCATTCCAGTCATTATGAGCAAGAGAAAACAAAAAACTAAAGCCAAATGCTCTTATATTAAAACTAATCTCAAATTCATCACCTGTCAGAAGGTTCAGCTTCTCATCATCAAACCACTTAAATTAGCTATATCAAACATTAGGTCTCTATCAGGAAAGCTGCTTTAAATCGTGACTTCATCACTGAGCATAATTTACACACCCTTTTTTAAATCAGAAACATGGCTAGACATAAATAATGAAACATTAACATTAATAGAATCTACTCCTCCAAAGTACATTTTGTTTAAGCGAGAGCAGGAAACACAGACGAGGTCGAGGCGTAGCCACAATATTTTGTAACTCGAACTTTAAAAAGGTATACCTGGGTACAACAAAGGTTTTCACTAGTATGTATGACTGGTTTTCACTAGTATGTATGAGAGTGTCATGCTTGATCTCCCAACTCAAACTCAGTAAATAAGCTGGTAGATAATCTCCTTGCGAAAATCTCAGACATCACTGATTCCATCGGTCCAACTAAAGTGAACGTAGTCTCAGGTAGAAAGAAGTCTCCGTGGACAAGTAATCCACTGGTACGTTGTGAAAAAAGGGAGTGTCGACGAGCTGAGAGAAAATGGCGGAAAACTCGACTCCAGGTTCACTGTGAGATCTACAAAGAGAGACTGAATAGATATCAGTTAACTTTAAAAGATGCTAGGGAATCGTTCTCTTCTGAAATCAACAGAAACATTAATAATGCACTGACTCTATTTGCAACAGTGGAAAGACTAACCAATCCTTTAGTGACAGTAGACCCTGAACTAAACTCTACCAGGGTCTGCAATGAATTTGCCAGCTTTTTCACTGAAACGATTCTAACAATTGAACAGTCCATCCCACAACCAGTGCCATCCCCAGTCAACAACAATGTGGAGAAAATGTACAAATTCCACGAATTAAACCAAAAATGCCTTGAAAAAATCATTATCCAATTAAGCTCCCCCTCCTGCTGTCTTGATATCGTACCACAGCTTTTCTAAAGAAAGTTCTTCCTGTCATTGGGTCTGATCTTGTTCAAATAGTGAACTCATCCCTGCTATCAGGTCTCTTCCCACAGGCTTTAAAAACAGCAGTTATTAAACCACTGCTAAAAAAGAATAATCTGGACAACACGTTAATGCAGAACTACAGACCAATCTCTAATCTTCCATTCATCAGTAAGATTATTGAAAAAGCTGTGTTTCAGCAGTTAAATAGCTTCCTAAAAATGACAAACCGTTATGATGTTTTTCAGTTTGGTTTTCATGCTCACCACAGCACTGAGACTGTCCTCGTCAAAGTTTTCAATGACATCCGCATAAATACAGACTGTGGTAGAACCACAGTTTTGGTTCTGTTGGACCTCAGTGCAGAATTTGACACTGTTGATCATAATATATTATTAGATCGACTGGAGAGCTCCCCTCCTTGGGCTTCCACCTTATCATGGTGGAGGGGTTTGAGTGTCCCAATGATCCTAGGAGCTATGATGTCGGGGGCTTTTGCTCCTGGTAGGGTCCCCCATGGTAATTTGGTCCTAGGTGAGGGATCAGACAAAGTACGGCCCAAAAGACCCCTATGACTAAAAAGACACTTGGATTCAGTGTTCCCTCGCCCGGACGCGGGTTACCGGGGCCCCCCTCTGGAGCCAGGCCTGGAGGCGGGGCACGTTGGTGAGCACCTGGTGGCCGGGCCTCTACCCATGGGGCCCGGTCGGGCTTAGCCCGAAGAGGTTACATGGGTCCCCCTTCTCATGAGCTCACCACCTGTGGGAGGGGCCATAGGGGTCGGGTGCTGTGTAGGATGGGCGACGGCCGAAGGCGGGGACCTTGGCGGTCCGATCCTCGGCTGCAGAAGCTGGCTCTCGGGACATGGAACGTCACCTCTCTGGTGGGGAAGGAGCCAGAGCTGGTGTGCGAGGTTTCGACTGGACATCGTCGGACTCACCTCGACGCACGGCTCTGGCTCTGGAACCCGTCTCCTTGAGAAGGGTTGGACGCTCTTCCACTCTGGAGTTGCCCCCGCTGAGAGGCGCCGAGCTGGGGTGGGCATACTTGTCGCCCCCCCCATCTCGGCGCCTGTACGTTGGGGTGGGCGGAATGGCCCCCCCAATCTGAACCCGAGTGGTTCCTTGTTATTGGAGTTCTGTGCTCGTCATGGATTGTCCATAACAAACACCATGTTCAGGCATAAGGGTGTCCATATGTGCACTTGGCACCAGGACACCCTAGACCACAGCTCAATGATCGACTTGGTTGTCCTCTCATCTGATCGGCGCCCGCATGTTCTGGACACTCGGGTGAAGAGAGGGGCTGAGCTCTCCACTGACCACTACCTGGTGGTGAGTCGGGCTCCGATGGTGGGGGAGGACGCCGGACAGACCTGGAAGGCCCAAACGTGTTGTGAGGGTCTGCTGGGAACGTCTGGCAGAGTCTCCTGTCAGAAGGAACTTCAATTCACACCTCCGGCAGAACTTCGAACACATCCCGGGGGAGGCGGGGGACATTGAGTCCGAGTGGGCCATGTTCCGTGCCTCCATTGTCGAGGCGGCTGACTGGAGCTGTGGACGCAAGGTGGTCGGTGCCTGTCGCGGCGGCAACCCCCGAACCCTCTGGTGGACACTAGCAGTAAGGGATGCTGTCAGGCTGAAGGAGGAGTCCCATCGGGCCTTTTTGGCTTGTGGGACCCCTGAAGCAGCTGATAGGTACCGGCAGGCCAAGCGGAGTGCGTGGGAGGAGTTTGGAGAGGCCATGGAGAACGACTTCCGCACGGCTTCGAAGCGATTCTGGTCCACCATCCGGCGTCTCATGGGGGGGAAGCGGTCTGCCACCAACACTGTTTACAGTGGGGATGGTGTGCTGCTGACCTCAATGCGGGATGTTTTGGGTCGGTGGATGGAATACTTCGAAGACCTCCTCAAACTCCCCAATCTGGAAGCAGGGTTTGCGGACTTTGGGTCGGGCTCTCCAATCTCTGGTGCTGAGGTCACCGAGGTCATTAAAAAGCTCCTCGGTGGCAAGGCTCCGGGGGTGGATGAGATTCGGCAGGAGTTCCTCAGGGCCCTGGATGTTGTGGGGCTGTGTTGGTTAACGCGGCTCTGCAATATTGCGTGGACATCGGTGGCAGTTCCCTTGGATTGGCAGACCGGGGTGGTGGTCCCCCTGTTTAAAAAGGGGGACCACAGAGTGTGTTCCAACTACAGGGGGGTCACACTTCTGAGCCTCCCTGGTAAGGTCTATTCAGGGGTTCTGGAGAGGAGGGTCCAACGGATAGTCGAACCTCGGATCCAGGAAAAACAATGCGGTTTTCGTCCTGGCAGTGGAACACTGGACCAGCTCTACACCCTCAGCAGGGTCCTGAAGGGTGCGTGGGAGTTCGCCCAACCAGTCTACATGTGTTTTGTGGACTTGGAGAAGGCGTTCGACCATGTCCCTCGGGTGGCCCTGTGGGGGGTGCTCCGGGAGTATGGGGTACCGGGCCCCTTGATACGGCCAGAGTTTGGTTCGCATTGCCGGCAGTAAGTCGGGCTTGTTTCCAGTGAGAGTTGGACTCCGCCAAGGTTGCCCTTTGTCACGATCCTGTTCATAACTTTTATGGACAGGATTTCTAGGCGCAGCCAAAGTGTTGAGGGGATCTGTTTCGGTGGCCTCAGGATCGGGTCTCTGCTTTTTGCAGATGACGTGGTCCTGTTGGCTTCATCGAAACGTGATCTACGGCTTTCGCTGGAGCTGTTCGCAGCCGAGTGTGAAGCGGCTGGGATGAAAATCAGCACCTCCAAATCCGAGGCCATGGTCTTGAGCCGGAAATGGGTGGGGTGCCTTCTCCGGGTCGAGGATGAGGTCCTTCTCCAAGCGGAGGAGTTTAAGTATCTGGGGGTCTTGTTCACGAATGAGGGAAAAATGGAGCGGGAGATCGATAGACGGATTGGTGGGGCGTCTGCAGTGATGCGGGCGCTGTACCGGTCTGTCGTGGTGAAGAGAGAGCTGAGACTAAAGGCGAGGCTCTCGATTTACCAGTCGATCTACATTCCTACCCTCATCTAAGGTCACGAACTCTGGGTGGTGACCGAAAGAACGAGATCACGGATACAAGCGGCTGAAATGAGTTTCCTCCGTAGGGTGTCTGGGCTCTCCCTTAGAGATAGGGTGAGAAGCTCAGTCATCCGGAGGGGGTTCAGAGTAGAGCCGCTGCTCCTCCACATCGAGAGGAGTAAGTTGAGGTGGCTCTGGCATCTGGTCAGGATGCCTCCTGGACGCCTACCTGGTGAGGTGGTTCAGGCACATCCCACCGGGAGGAGGCCCAGGGGAGGGCCCAGGACACGCTGGAGGGACTATACTTCTCGGCTGGCCTGGGAGCGCATTGGGATTCCTCCCGAGGAGCTGGAACAAGTGGCTGGGGAGAGGGAAGTCTGGGTCTCCTTGCTTAAGCTGATGCCCCCACGACCTGACCCCCGGATAAGCGGAAGAAGATGGATGGATGGATGAATGGATGGATGGACTGGAGAGCTGGGTCAGACTCTCTGGTACAATACTTGGCTGGTTCGAGTCTTATCTAAAGAACAGGGACTTCTTTGTTTCAATAGGAAACTTTTCATCAGAACGAACAGAAATCACATGTGGGGTGCCCAAGGGCTCCATCTTAGAGTCCCTCTTATTTAATATCTACATGCTCCCACTAGGCAAGATTATAGCAACCAATAAGATTAACTACCATAACTATGCAGATGATACTCAGCTTTACATTACAAAGTCACCAGGTGACTCTGAACCCATTCAAACCCTAAATCAATGCATTGACCGAATAAATGGATGGATGTGCCATAACTTTCTCCAACTGAATAGAAACAAAACTGTTAAAAAAATTATTTTTGTACCCAAAGAGGAACGATCAACAGTCAGCACACAGCTTCAGTTAATCCAGCTAGAAACTACTGATCAGGCCTGAAATCTAGGTGTAATAATGGACTCAGACCTGAACCTCCAGGGTCACATAAAGGTCAATAACAAGGTCAGCCTTCTATCACCTGAAGAACATTTCTAGGATTAAAGGACTGATGTCGCAACAGGAGCTGGAAAAACTCATCCATGCGTTTATCTTTAGTCGGATTGATTACTGCAACAGCGCTTTCACAGGTCTGCCTAAAAAGCCAGTCAGACAGCTGCAGCTGATCCAGAACGCTGCTGCTCGTGTTCCTCACTAGAACCAGGAAAGTAGAGCACATCACCCCAGTTCTAAAGTCCTTACCCTGGCTCCCTGTAGCTCAGAGAATAGACTTCAAAATACTCCTACAAGTTTATAAATCATTACATGGCTTAGCACCAAAATATGTTGAAGACCTGATGTCACGGTACCAACCACCAAGACCACTCGGGTCCTCCAACTCTAGCCTACTAAACATCCCTAGACTCAGAACTAAACATGGAGAAGCAGCTTTCAGTTTCTGGAACAGACTTCCTGACGAGTGCAAAGCTGCTGAAACACTGAACTGCTTTAAATCCATACTATCTGTTTAGAATTGCCTTCCAGTAAATGATCAATGTCATATGTATCAAATGTGTTCATGCTCTCTTGCTGTATTGACCTTTCTCTTGCTTTGTGTAATTTGTGTTTCATGCTAATTTGCAACTTTTACTTTTAATTTCCAACGTTATATTCCATGTTTGTTTTTTAAATCACCAAATCATGTAAAGCACCTTGAATTACCCTGTTGTTGAAAGTGTGCTATACAAATAAAATTGCCTTGCCTTCCCTGTTTGTTCCCTCTCCTCATCATTGTCCTCACCTGTCTCTCCTATCATCCACACCTGATCCTCCTTTCCTCATGTGTTCATAACCCGTCACTTCCCCTCACTCAACACCGGATCATTATCGATGTCTCCAGGGTGTGTTGTCCTCTTCCGTCATCCATGCCTGCTCGTCCATGTCCTGTCTCTCCGTTCCAGCTGAGACCACCATCATCATCATCATCATCATCATCGTCGTCATGACCTCCTTCACCAATAGCACTAATAAACAGCCTTGCACCTAATGTAAATAAAAACTTTTAAACAAGCAGTTAAACTTTAAAACAGGCCATAATGTAAGGTGAAGGGGTCATGTGCTAAAATAATTAACTAACTGCACAAGACTGTTAAAATAGAATGTGGGCTATAGGTTAGCAGAGAGGGGGTTACGACTTTTTTGAAGTAACAGTAAACATCTGGTGGTTAGATTGTTGAATGGTATGGGGGCAGCGTGAGATTGCTTCAAAGAAGAAATGCTTTGTTGCTTAGCAACAGTGTTAAAAAGCTTAAACCTATCAGCAAAGGACTACAGCTACACTTTGCATATATTATTATGTATCATGGAGCGCAGCCTATAACAGTTGAGAATGTATCAAATGATTGGATCCTGTAAAGAGAGGCTGTCTCTCAGAATGTTTTGTACTAACTTTGTAAATAATAAAAGCAGGGCACGAGGAAGAATTCCTTGGAGATGAATTGGTAAAACTCTCCCCTTGTATGTTAAAATCATATATCTTGAGTGAATGTGTAATTCTTTTATGTTCTGCCACAGGTAAAAAGGGACCAGAAGAGAGAGGAGTCTGGTCAGGGACCGGTAGTATCGCAGGGTGCAGATTCTCACATAAAAATCTCCTCTCTACAATTTGGTGTTTTCCACCCGGTTTCGTGGCAGAAATTATTTAAAATACATCTGACGGTTTGCAGTGGGACAGGAGTAGCTGCCCAGCGAATAAATACGGTAAGGCAGTACCCTTTATATAAAACTGCTATATTGAACATTTCCAAAACATTCCTGTCTCATAACTAGCCTGAAGTGGCAAAATTAAGTGTTTATAGGAAAATAGAGAATCAAGATTTACCCTTAACTCACCTCTGGAGGTGATTGTTCCAAAGTTAAGTTCGACGGGATTTAACGCACAAAGGTTGGACCGTAGATCGGTATATGGATCAGACCCGAGAACCGAGGACTCTCAAAGTTGATCCGGTGATGTGACGTCACATCGGGGTCTGGAACTCCTGGTAAAGTAAAAAAAAAGAGTTAAAGGAAGAATAGAGGTTATTAAAGAATAAATATTACAATTGAAGAGGAAAACTTAGAATTGGGCTTCAGCGTGTGAATGTTGTGAGACATGAGTGTGAGGACAGTGTGTGGGAGACGTAGCAGCCGATTCAAACACTACGTCTGGACCAGCACTCGCTGCAACATTAAAGGTCTCCATTTTAGGGGTTGAAAAAGGGGAATCTAAAATCCATCCAGACCTGTGATTAGAACACCCAGTAGGATCCCACTTGAATAAATAGTATTCAAGTAGAAGCATGGATCTTAGGGGCTGGATGTATGCCACTAGGCATTTTCCCTAGAAACAACCAGTTTTTTTTATAAAAGATGAACAAGATATATTGTTATAATGTCAGAAAAAAAAGTAAGTCCAGGTCTGCAGGACCTGGCAAAAGGTGGTTGACTTTTGATCAACAACTACAGAAATACCTCCAGATTATACTTGACATGACAGGATCTAGGAGTGAGGGAGAAAAAGCTCCAAAAAAGCATCAGAATCATTTAAGACGATGTGGAAAAGATATGGGTATTCAGGAAGTGATGGATACTGTTTAAGTCAGATGTGTTTTGAAGAGGATACTAGGATTTGGGTTAGAAGTGAACTGTAAATAAGGTATATTTAATTAGTTATGGTGAATTCGGAGTTTTATTTGTAAATATCTATAATTAGATACTATCAATGTGGTGATTTTACAGTTCATTAGTAAGTGTTTGTGGAGTGTGCATGTAATGTGTGAATCTTCTAGGGATGGACTGAGTTGTTGCGTGTCTCAAATATGAAAAGGTATGGATGAGAAGGATTGACAGAAAAATGAGGAAGACAGATTTCTTTTTAAAGTAAATATTTAAAAGTTAGATGAATGCCTTCTGGAGTACTTTTTGCAACTCTCACTGTAGTTTACAGGATCTTATGGAGGAGAAAATGGGGGTTAAAAATACTACGTATATAAATATACATAGTTTATAGAGTCATAAATACATCCTAAATCTTGAAATTATATTATGATAAATTAAATGTGCACCTAACATGGCAAGTCAAACATGATGAAGGAATGCCTTATAAATTTTAGTGGGTCTAGATTTTGAACAAGATGCTAAACAGCTTTATGTGCCTGGCCCTTTTGAACAAAAGCTAGAATTTATGGAAGTCTTCAAAATGCAGCAGATTTAATAGAGAATTGATAGACTGTCTTAAATCAAAGTTCATCTTTGGTTAAACTGCCCCTGGCATGAAATTTGCATTTTTTGATTTTTTTTTTTGGATCATATTTGTTAGTTTCCCCAGCTTGCCTATGTCCCCTAAGGGGTTAAATTAACTGATTAGTGTTTCCTTTGTCCCCGGGTATGTCTGCCTACATAGTGAAATTAGCACTCAGACACGGGCTGTTTTGCAGTTCGGCATATGACCTCACGTTTCAGCATATGTCATCACTGAGTTCCAGCCAATTACCCCCTTCTCTGAACTACACTCTCCAAGTCCCTCCCCCCGCGGCGCGTATTACAACCTAAACAACGAGAGCTACGGTAAAAGGCAAACAACTAACCAACAACATGGAGTCCAGACCGCATCGACTCTGTCCTCCCTTCTTCTGAGCCACTGAAAAGCTTGTGGATGGACTTTATTTATGCAGGGAATGAACCCGACCGACTCTCGAAGCGCCTGGTCGTTAGTGGCA
This sequence comes from Valencia hispanica, assembly GCA_963556495.2. Lineage (NCBI taxonomy): Eukaryota > Metazoa > Chordata > Actinopteri > Cyprinodontiformes > Valenciidae > Valencia > Valencia hispanica. The sequence goes on along the minus strand of OY747710.1, from coordinate 1,204,138 downwards.
AACATTTCTCTGACAGATGTTTTATTAACTTGGGACAACACAGCAGTGGATTCGCAGATCGTCTAAAACTTTTACCAGGATCAATACCAACCCTCCGTGAACCAGCAAATATCCCTATACAAGTAAGTAGCCTATATTTCCGCAATAATGTCCTTCAGCTATTATATACCAGTGTTTCCCAAACATGACGAATCTGTGGCGGTGCGCCACAGATTAAACTCCGACCGCCACAGATTCAAAACCAACAAAAAAAAAATATATATAAATCAACACCGACCGTCACATATTGCGTTTCGTTTTTCTTTTTTATGCTATTTAAAACATGCTACATAATTTCTCCTTTGTTCTGTGTTTTATCTAGAGCATCCTGACCGATGACGAGACCTGTGGATGGCCGCCTCTGGGGCAAGGGGCTGTTGAGATGACATTTTGCCCGCAAGAAAATGGCGTTAGAAGACCCCGTGGGTTTTCGCTCTCAATGCACAGGAGTTTCAGCAAAGTCATCGGGAAGGATCTAATATTTGTCACTGTGAGCTAATTCCATGGCCAATCAGCACACAGCTTCAGTTAATCCAGCTAGAAACTACAGATCAGGCCTGAAATCTAGGTGTAGTAATGGACTCAGACCTGAACCTCCAGGGTCACATAAAGGCAATAACAAGGTCAGCCTTCTATCACCTGAAGAACATTTCTAGGATTAAAGGACTGATGTCACAACAGGACCTAGAATAACTCATCCATGCGTTTATCTTTAGTCGGCTTGATTACTGCAACAGCGTCTTCACAAGTCTGCCTAAAAAGTCAATCATACAGCTGCAGCTGATCCAGAACGCTGCTGCTCGTGTTCCTCACTAGAACCAGGAAAGTAGAGCACATCACCCCAGTTCTAAAGTCCTTACACTGGCTCCCTGTAGCTCAGAGAATAGACTTCTAAATACTTTTACTAGTTTATAAATCATTACATGGCTTAGGACCAAGGTATGTTGAAGATCTACTGTTACTATAGCAACCCCCCCCCCCCCCCCCCCCAGACCAATTAGGTCCTCTAATTCCAGTCTACTCAACATCCCTAGAATCAGAACCAAACATGGAGAAGCAGCTTTCAGTTTCTATGCTCCTCTAATCTGGAACAAACTTCCAGAAAACTGCAAATCTGCTGAAACACTGAGTTCTTTTAAATCACAACTAAAAACTCATCTGTTTAGAGCTGCCTTAGAGTCATGTTTTCATGTATCATATGTTTTGTTTATGCTTCTTGCTTTATTACTTTTTTTACTTCATATGCTTTGTCTGTGTTTTATTGCTGTTTTTACTTTATCCCCTAATCATGTAAAGCACCTTGAATTACCTTGTTGTTGAAAATGTGCCATACAAATAAAATTGCCTTGACTTGCCTTGCTTATGAGGATAGTTTGTTGGGATTAACATTAAAACATGCAAAACTAAAAGTTTTTTGACTAATACTAAGCTATTGTATTTGAAAAAAGGAAAAAAGATAAAACATTTTCCATCACTAGTCAAATTTATTGATTTTAGTTAAACAGTCAATATCAAAAGACTTTCAGATCAGCCACAATAGTTGAGATTAATGAGCAGTGTCTTAACAAATCTAATGTATCTTGTGTGGCTTTAACATATAAAACAAATCGATACATCCAATGATTCATTTTTCTCCTAAACTTAAAGAAAATACATCATACAAGGTAATAAAGCAACTCATCCCATCAATAATGAAGTAAATGTTAACCTGCCATCTAACAAGAGCATAACCATTGATAATCAGGCTAAATAGTATGAATAACCCTGTCAGAAACACAACAATGTGAAACACCAAAGAAAATCCTTGCAAATTCTAGAAATTGAAATATTATGGGATTACTAAACATTTCCACTAACCACTAACACCCAAATCCAAAATACTTTGCACCAAAACAAACTGTTGTTCTACTCCAAGCACTGAATGACATCTGCAGCAGTTATTCTGACTGGTCAGAGCCATTTTAATGCCCAAACAAGAGCCCACAGTTTACAATGTTATGGATGTCTTGAGTACAGATATTTACGCAACAGTTGTGATAGATAAAATCATAAATGTTTGATGAAATAAAATAAAACTTTTCTCAAGTTCCCAAACATCCCAACACCATCATCAACATCACTTAATTATTTGCTAAAGAAGCCTTATATGATTATGTTACTTGTAATCTAAGAATACAGGTTCATTTTGGATGTAACTGAGTAACATGCAAATTAAAAAAATTAAAATTATCCCAAAGTAGAGTATTTCTCCTGACTTGTCATGATTATCAGTAAAAATAAAAAAAAACATAACTCCTCTGTTGCCCCCCCCCCACTGCCATTTTTCTTTGAAACAAACTGAATTTGGTGAAGAGCTAAGGAGATTCCGTCATCCTTTCCTCAAATTGCCACGCTCTTTTCAACTACTTCTGGATCCAAGTAGTTGTACTGCAGTTTCCGATTTTCGTTTTTGACCTTGATGGTCGTACTTAACACTTTCAGGTCTCCTTGGAATTCCTTTATCAGCTCACAGGGATGCTTCTCAGTGAAGTGGTCCTCGGGATAGTCACCAAGAGCTACCTGATGAGATCAATGACAGATTTGTGTTTACTCAACATAACTATGGCATTAGATGGTAATATTCCACAGGGTAAGAACTAGATTTTTTTTCCTCTTTGGTTGCTGTAAAGAAGTAATTGTTTAATTTTTTGTTTAGGTTTTGCCCACTTACAAAGTCAGAAGACGGCTGGCTGAGCAGCCACAGGGTGTCCATGATCAAGACGGTGGTGTTGATATCTGGTAATGTTTTCAGCACTGTTTCCTCAGTTGCTTTGTCCTTTTTGGTTGGTGGAGGTTGTTGCAGGGAGGGGGGGGAGTTTGGCATCCAGCCACCATAGTCATACTGCAGTTAATATAAACATTTGGAGGTTTTAAAAGAACAGTAGAATAATTATGTTCATAATTTCATGTTTTATTAGTTGTATGTATCGTATAGTGTATGTTTGTTTTTAGATTTGTCCCTTTGGATTTTAGACAGCAGTTGTAAAGGCACCTAATGTACATCTGATTGTTGGAGCAACAGTCGTAAAATCTGTATTAAGGAAATCTGTAAACAATGATTACTTGTTATTTCTATAGACATTTACTCAAACAATATAATCTCCTCACCATGCAAGATATGTTACATTCCTAATGGACAACATCAAGCATTTCTTAGATTACATGGAATGAAATAATTTGATCTGTGAATTGCACACATTCACCTGTCCAGAGTTCACAGCAGCGTGCTGAGCCGACACAGTGAAGATCACCATGGTGACAAACTTGATGAACCCATCCACAGTGGAAAATCTCTGTGGGATGCCTGAGTCAAAAAAGGAAATTTTTAAACTTTTGGTTAGTACCTCACAATGTATCATCCCTCTTATAAACACAATTACATGTTGGCCATGTATTTCTTGATTTTATGGTTGCAGAATTGTCAAAAAGAAGTGCAACCACCCCTGAAGACAACTTCAGCTTTCAAGTGTCTGTCAGTTATTTAGTATTACTGTGACAGGGCAAAATACATTTTAAAGATAAAACAAAAACACTTTCCAAATCCTGTCTATGCTGACAAGATGGTATTAGTAAGGTTAATAATTTTATTCTAACGTTGTCAAATAAAACAAAATGCACTGGTATACTTAAATAAATATGTTAATAAAGACAGATTATATTTTGTTAGTGTTTTAGGTTAACCTGATCATATCCCACCTGTGCTGAGTTTGCTGAGGAATCCATGCTCAAAAATGTCCCTGATCCAGTTCTGCACTTCAGTGTCTTCTTGGACCTCAGAATCTTTCTTGTAGTAGAAGCCAAGGATCCCCGTGACAAACCTTTTAGAGAGAGGGAAGCTTATTTCAATTAGATTTAGTTATTCAACAAATATAGTTCTATAAAGAAGTAAAGAAAAAAAAGACAATTGTGATCCTAAACAGTAAAAGAGCTCTGTCTAGTTTTTGCAGGGTAAGCATGTGTGAAGTATCCATCATTTTAATCATCCTACATGCTAACAATATATTTCCGAATTGGAAAAAGCTATTTTACTTGTGGATTATTTTCCAGAGTTTAAGTCCATTATCTCTGTAGTAGAACTGTGGGACGTCCTCCAGCCCACGGTCAGCTATGTCATCAGGTAAACAGAGGGAGCTGTATGTCAGAGCGGACAGGGATCTTTTTAGGATTGTGAGCATTCCTTCTCCACCTGTAGCTGTCATCTAGAAAAGATTGAAATCAGTTAAAAACAAATGCTCTTTATAAAATTTACTTTCAAAAAAATACCAACAAGTATCACCCAGAAAAGGTTTCTCACCTTTGTGAGAATGCCATCACGAGAAATTAGCTTCTCCCGAGCCAAGAGGTTGATATGCAGAGTGTAGCGAGTGTGGGGTATGAGGAGCTGGGAAAAGAAAGAAAGTTATTTTTGCAAAAATAGTTTCCATTGCGGTGAGCTGACGTTAAAACATGACGCTTCTTGCATCTAGCAAAAATGTTCCCAGTGAGAATAAAAAGTTAAAAAGCAAGTGGTCAAAAAATCATGTTATGAATAAAGTGAGAAAAAATTCAAATAGCTCTAATTTACTGACAAATGACAGGGAGCAAGTTTGGCTATAATAAATGTACTGCTGACATAAGATTTACATACACTGTATGAAAAAAGACTTTTTCAGACAAATGACAATTTCAGATATGCGACAATATTTTACCAGACTACGTTTACAAAAATGTATATATATATATATATATATATGTATATATATATATATATATATATATATATATATATATATATATATATATATATATATATATATATATATATATATATATATATATATATATATATATATGTGACTCAAAAACCCAAGTTGGTGTAAATAAAGGACAAGGATATATATACACATATATGTATGTATATATATATATATATATATATATGTGTATATGTGTGTGTGTATATATTGTTTGTGCGAATCTGAACTTGCACTACACAGCTTACACTGATACACAGTGATTCAGACAAATTTTAGTTGCCAGTTTAAAGCTTTATAACTTGTGTGGGATGAAAATATGGAGAGAAAACAGACTCAGAACATCTGTGTGCACGTAATACTTGTGTCAGCCAGTTTGTGTATAGCTTTGGGTGCTTGCATGTATAAAACATGATTTGTAAAGTGTAAAATACATTTTTGTGCGTAACGATGGGTACTGTACAATTGTGTGTTCAAAGGTACAAATGCTCTCTCCGTCTGTAAATTATTGAATATACAAACATTAGGTTCTGCAACTTTATTTACCTTGTAGAGAGGATGCACCATGGGCACATTGCGCAGCAGTGACACTGCAAACACCTCAGCAAGCAGGTGAGTGCGCAGCAGGTGACTTGCAACCTCATGCAAATTGAAATCTGCGCTTCGCACAAAGATCTTTGCCAGCAGCCAATCATACTCAGAATCAGTAGGAAAGAAGATCGGGTTGTCTTCTGCTGGTTCCTGCTGCAGCTAATGGGGAATAAAGGGATTTCATTCCAATACAGCATTTGTTGTTATGTCAAAAATGAATGTGGTCAATGATAATGACTTTTCAGGGACTGTTTTGTGCTTGCAGTTTTTTGGTAGGTTCCATTTTCCTCCCAGATATGTTACAGGTCATAGTAGATGTTAAAAGCATCTTACAGACATATTAAGCATTTACATGTTTAGAGAAAGTGCCCTTAGTTATTGTTCCAACTTGAATAATAACTTTACCTGAATCGCAATGGGCTGCAGTTCATCCTTATCAGTTTTGTGGAGCAGGACAAGTGGCGCCGTCAGGTATTGTTTTTTCCCATTAATTCTGTTTGTTGGTATTCCATCCAAAATCTTGTAGTCGCACAGGAATATGTTGCCTTTCTGTTTAATTTCAACAAAAGAGAATTTTGCTCCTTTTGCATGGCACGTGCGCATTACAGTAACTAACTATGAGTGTCTATTTGGCAAAACATAGCAAACTTCATCAAGTTTAAGCCTAATTTAATCACACATGTAGGAGAAATAGTGCTTACTTTCTTCTTATAAAGAGTTTGTAAAGATCTGGTTTTGACTGTCTAGAAAACTCTAGAATAATAAATAAATTACTGTAAGTCCAAAAAAGAACCAATCGGGATTATAGATTTTATTTGCAAGACATTCACCTTTATTTCCTGAGCCAAGCTGCTCTGACCATGCAGGAACACCATGCTGTCAGTGACAGGAAAGTTTTTAGGCAGGGCTTTGCAGCGTCTGATCATCAAGGGATTGACACCATTGAGAAACTGGTAGGCAAAGAAGGCATCATCTTTCCAATGGTCATGGACATATTCTGTAAAACATGAAATCAATAAATGTATATTCCCACTTTGCCACTGTATAGTTACACTGTATTTGGCAGCATGTAATTTCAGAGAAAAACATGTCAGAAAACACAACTGTTCAGTGAACATAAATGATCTTTGACAAGTATTGGAGAAAAATGATAAATCTTTATGTCGGTAATAACTGTGTTATTAGACATACAGAGAAAAGCCCTTTATTAATCTGTTATAACAATTAATTCACCTGAGATGTTAGTTGACCTGGTCTTAAATACTCGGCTGATATCGTCAATGTTAGGCCATCTTTCCTGACGGTCCAGCAGTCCACACAGCTTAGAACTTAACCAGCTATTTAAGCAAACACAGTTGAATGTTTTTACATTTGGTATATTCTATACAACAGATTGCATATCAACTTATGATTAAGTCATTAAATTGTGATATTTCACCTTGTGGTTGCAGTGAACCCAAATTCAGTTTCCTTGGTGAAGGAGAAAACTACCTCAGCAGGCAGAGAATGAACGTCATTAGCCTTCATGCAATGTGGCAATCCCTCCCTATACTCACTCCAGCTGGAAAAATAAAACAGCTCTACAATTAGGAATCTGGATTATTTTTGCATTTACATTAAAAGACTCGGCTCATATCTGTTACCATATGTATTGAAATGCAGCACATTGGAGCCCTAATTTTAAAACATCCATGAAATACTGTTTGTCATCACAGGTTAATAAAACTTGAACTTGGTTCTGGCTTTGATACATGATTGAATGGGTAGAAAACAAAATAACACATTTCTAATTCTGAGATTTTACCAGTATTCGTCTTTGCGCTCCTTCAGCTCTCGCTCCCGACTAGACTTGCCAAGATTGTGGGGTTCATCAAAAAATCTTAAAGCTGAAATAAGGAATAAATCACAAGAAAGCTCCCAATTAGTGACAAACAACCTGCGTTTAGAGATTCAGCTGTGAACAAACAGAACAGCAAATCTTTGGATGTTGAGACTCTTGTGGTTAGCTTTATTTTAAGAGCTATTCACTACCATCAAGCCTGTTAAACCTCCCGAATGTTCATGTATTCTAACAACACAATGAACAGCTGAGGTTGTCTTTTTGCTGAGGAATGGGACACTCCTTCAAGAAGAGTGAGCAGCTTTCAATCATTTCTATTAACTGGATGTGACTTTAAATGTCTTTGCACTGTATGTTGTTTCAGCAGTGTTCAGTCTAGTACCACAAAATATTTTTATGTTTGTATAGAAAGAGCAAAAATGTCATATCAAATTTATCCCAGTGAAAAGTAAATCTACTGTAATGTATTTAACATTTCAATTAAATATTGCCAATATATTAATATTAATATACATGGACTATACCAATAACTGGTCTGGCTGCTTAAATACCTAAATACATGTCATACTTTGGTACATCGGCTTAGTATGGTATTGATAATCAAACTGTATATTACATTGTATTTCTCGTTTTAAGAAGCATAGTCTAGATCCCTAGAGCTTTTTACTAATGTTTAACAGTAATTAACAATGATATCAAACATGTCAGAACACTGTAATTACACATTATAATGGTTTTTGTGCCTTCAAAGATTTGTTAACTCAGAAGATATTTATAGTTGTTGCCCCTTTGTTTCCATGCTTAGTAAAATAAACAGCATGCAACATATTTAATATGAATATTGTTACAAACCTTTTCCCTCCCTGAAGCAGTGCTCCTTACTGTCTATGATCCAGTGATGAATGGGAAAGATGTAAGTGTCTTCCTCGGGGGATTTGACTTCCACTTTGGCAGGAAACCAAGAGTCTTCCAGCCCCATGTAAGGCTGTTTGTCTAGCTCAATTAGAATCAGTTCTCCGATGGATTTGGCGCATGTTACATTAAATTGTAACTCCTGAAGTGATGACAAGTTTGATAATTTTCTATGAATTCAGTTTAACAAACAGTAAAGAATTCTAACATTTCAGGAAATAACATGAAACAAGAATAAAGAAAAATGTATATGTGCAATACACAATATATAGAATAATGCAATGTAACAGTTGAGGTTTACAGTAAAGTTAATGGCATATGAATCTATTTCAAAAAAGGAAAAGGGGGGGTTAAAAAATGTGCAAACCTGAATGGAATTTAAATGGAGTATTTTGAACTCATCTAGGCTACTGATGAAGTCCCTCTGAATAACAATAATTTAAAAAATGACTTCACAAAAAGCAGAAGAGATTCAAATCTTTTTTTCTTTTCTAGCAAACTACCTTCTAATCTCCAAAATGTACACAATAAGAGGAATTTTGAACAAAGAATGGATTTTATGTGTCACAGCAAACATGAATTAATGCATCCCAAACTTACTGCTCCAACACCAAAGTAGAGAGACCCTGGAAGTTGAGTTTTTTCACTTTCCCCATCAGTGCCCACCAATCTGATGTAGATATAGTTGCAAGTATCAGACCAGGCACGATCTGAAGTAAATACAGTCACCTTGTATTTCACCATTCTCTCTCTTGAAAGTGGATCGATTCTGATGGCAAACAAGCAGAAACAATCAGGCTGACCAACAGTAGAAAAGTCTGAAAACAAGTTAGTTACTTGCATCATGTTATGCAATGACAATGTTTGAAATCTATCAAAAAGCATCCAACTTACCTCTGCAAATGAGACCAAGAAGCTTTTCTGGAGAACTGACACGTCTATAATCCCGATCTCTTTATATATACATCTGCTTGTTTACATTTCCTTTTTCACTGGAAAATCTGTAAATGAATGATTGATTTATTTATGATGGGTAGATAAAGAAATTCTTAGGAAAAGGTCCGTTGGTTCAGAACAAACGGGGAGGTGTTATGGTTTCCCACTGGGGTACGGTTCAACGGTAGAGGTATGCAATGTTTACCTTTAAATAAGAATGTATACAGGTACTGTATGGAATGTTCCTTATGATTGATGACAGACAGCAGTGACAAGATAAATGTCTTCTAGGGACTTCTCACTAAACGAAACAGTTGAACTTATCTATACTTACATCTTTAGCTGCTTTGTGTCAGTTTTTGCTTTTATACTTTTCAGGCCTTTTTTTTACTTTAAAAATGGGCTCTTTTTTTCTCCCAAATGGAAAAAAATATGAACAGATTATGAGAAGAATTACATGTTTTATTGATATGGCATGGTAGACAGATATTTTTAATGCTTTGAAACTAAAAATTCCCAAATGTCAGAAGCAATAAAATAAACATGTGGTTTTGTCTGATATGAATAACTTTGACTGCATGTCAAAATAGATACCTTTGCATCTTTTGCTGTTTTCCTCAACAGTCAAACAATTAAGGATATCGAGGAATATTTTATGTTCCATCTAAATTTGTCATAGCCAGTTTAATTATTTGCGAGCGTGGGAACACAGAGGAAAAACAAATCAATATTTCGCCATACAATGCTGCAGTTTCAGTTGAAACTCTTATGACAGAGTTCTGTTATCAGATAAGACCTGAAAGCTTTTTCGTTTTTTTGATTCCTATGACTGTTACCTTATAAAGCCTGTAAACAACATATATCCAGCACCAGTGGTATTATGCAATAAACCAATCGTTCAGGTTTTGTGTGTGTTAAACAGAGTTGAATCCACATCATAAAAATGTAATAACCCTCCTCCTGTTACCGTGGGGCCACGCAGTCCCACTCTCCACTAGGTGCCTCCCTGCAGGGTGCTTTTGTCCCCTTCCCCAGTGTCCAGTATGGGAGTGAGGGAGGCCTCACCGCGAGTATTCCTTCAGCACAGATAATGGAGCACAACAGATCCTCCTGGCATGTCGCCGATAGCCACTTCCTGTCGTTTTCCGTGGCACGCGTGTCTGCTAGAGCTCACTGCTCTCCCGGTGTTTTCACACGGACCCCACAATGTTTGCATCCTCTGTGCTGACCACGCTTTCCATAAACCAAATTAGGTTAGAGTGGTATGTTGTTCTTCAACACAGCCAGCAGATGTCACTCACAATCCCGCCATGGGGGGGAACCCCTACCCCTCATGGGGTAAATCAGAAATATGGTATGGCATATTAATTAAAAATACAAATAAAATAATTTTATATTTTAATAAAAAAACAAGTTTGAGTGTTCATTTGAATTTATTTCACTCTCTCTCTCACACACACTGGACTTGGGGAGCTAAAACCCTTGAAAAGAAGTTTTTTGCACAGCTTCTTGCGTGTGCTGGCACTCTGTAACTCCAGGGTCGGTAATTGGGCAATGTGGTGCAGCCTTACTCTCTGAAATACAGAGGCAACAAATGACAAGCATGAAATGATGGCTGTTAATCCCGAATTGGGTTTCTGCAACATGCTCCCCAGGTAAAAACACATCCTCTGAACCCATCTCAGCTCCAACTAAATGGTTGACGGAGGAGACACCGACACCTTGTTCTTTTCAGACAAATCACACGCTCTGCTGCTCTGACCACCTTCACCGTTCCCTCTGAGGACACCATCAGCTGACCGTTGTTTTTAAGTTGAAGCAGGTGGTAGCTCTGGTCAAAGGATGAAGGTACAGCACCTGTTACAAGGCTTGCACAACGTGTTTTACAGGACAGTTTATTCAAAATTTTAGCAATAAATAAATAAATAGGAGACAATGAGAGAGAGTAAAAGGTCCTGCCATTAGCATTTTGTGGATAGCCAAATGATGTTAGTTACGATTACAAAATTTTATGGTCAAATAACCAAAAATAATGCTCAATCTTACTTGTGAAAGGCAATTCCACGTGAACTGCTTTCAATAGTACACCGGTTGTTGCACAAACATCAGGCATAGTAAAAGTGTTCCTAAGTTTAGTTATTTTAAATCGCTGACAAAGGTTGATTCAATTCATAACATTTATAGACAGGATTTCTAGGTGTTGAGGGGATCCGTTTTCGTGGCCTCAGAATCGGGTCTCTGCTTTTTGCAGATGATGTGGTCCTGTTGGCTTCATCAGAACGTGAGCTACCGGTTTCGTTGGAGCGGTTCGCAGCCGAGTGTGAAACGGCTGGGATGAGAATCAGCACTTCCAAATCCGAGGCCATGGCCTTGAGCCGGTAAACGGTAGAGCACCTTCTCCGGGTCAAAGACGAGGTCCTTCCCCAATTGGAGGAGTTTAAGTAACTGGGGTCTTGTTCATGAATGAGCGAATAATGGAGCGGGAGATCGATAGACGGATTGGTGGGACATCTGCAGCTGTACAGGTCTGTCATGGTGAAGAGAGAGCTGAACCGAAAGGCAAGGCTTTCGATTTACCGGTGGGTCTACGTTCCTACCCTCATCTATGGTCACAAACTCTGGGTGGTGACCGAAAGAACGAGATCATGGATACAAGCGGCTGAAATGAGTTTCCTCCGCAGGGTGTCTGGGCTCTCCCTTAGAGATAGGGTGAGAAGCTCAGTCATCCGGAGGGGATCAGAGTAGAGCCGTTGCTTCTCCACATCGAGAGGAGTCAGTTGAGGCGGCTCGGGCATCTGGTCAGGATGGACGCCTCCCTGGGGAGAGGGAAGCCTGGGGCTCTTTGCTTAAGCTGTTGCCCCCGCGACCCTACTTCAGATAAGCGGAAGAAAATGGAAGGATGGATGGACAATCACATTAGTTTTCCAGAGCTCACAGAACAAAGTTTTCCCTGAATGTTTATTGGTGTAGTAACGTATTATTCACATTATATGTGCTTGTCATTGAACAGATACAGCTAAACGTTATCAAATTCTTCTATCACCAACTTTAAAAAGGCCCATTAATAATGTCTACCGTTCAATTGATGCATGTCTCTCTTTCTTTTTAAATACCTTCTCCTTTTCAGTGAAGGACCCGTCTGCAAGTTTTTCCAACTACAGCTGAGATCTTTAGAGAAGGTTGTGGTCAACCAGTGAACTGCTGCTCTGGTTCAGCTCAGCATTCTTGACCACTTTCAGTCAGGGTTTTTATAGATCTCCTTCAACTGAATAGGCTCTTCTGAAGGGGATCAAAGGTCATTTTGATGCAGAGGGACAATAAAAACTGTTCTGTCATGCTGATCTGAAAGCTGCTGCTTCTCCATGTTTGGTTCTGATTCTAGGGATGTTGAGTAGACTGGAATTAGAGGACCTGATTGGTCTGGGGGGGGGGGTTGCTATAGTAACAGTAGATCTTCAACATACTTTGGTGCTAAGCCATCCAATGATTTATAAAGTAGTGTAATGGCAAAAATATTATCTCAGGGTTTCCATTATAAGGAAGACTTGAGTCCAAGAAGGCGTTTAAGTATTTAATTCAAACATGTCTGGCCAGAACACGGAGGAGACAGAGTTACTCGTGCATCACCCTAACCAACCTTTCTAACTAACCGCTTAAATAGTATTCAGCAACCATTGTTTATCTCTGTAGATGTCTTCTCCATCCTTCACGCCCCGCCTCCAGAGTAACCGCTTCATGCGAGTCATAACAACGCATAAAGCAGCTCATCCAAAGGCCAGACTGTTATCTTACTGCCCCGGCGTCTGTCTCTCTGGTGACCTGACACATATATATTTCTCATAACATTAAGCTGGAGCAATAACCTTGTCATTTTACCCTAGATGTATTCACTAAACAGAGAATATACACTTAATTCCTAATTGCATAACAATTTTCCACCACAATTCCCTGCTTTTATTAACTTAAATAATACCCTAAATATAAAGGAAAATTCAAAAGTGCTATCACAAACTCCCTAAAAGGTTGGTAGGTTGATGAAAAAAAAAAAAAACAATGTTCAAAACACAAATTACAATCAGACATGAGACATGCTTGGCCATGGAATTAGCTCACAGTGACAAATATTAGATCCTTCCAGATGACTTTGCTGAGACTCCTGTGCATTGAGACCGAAAACCCACGGGGTCTTCTTACGCCATTTTCTTGTGGGCAAAATGTCGTCTCAACAGCCCCTCGCCCCAGAGGCGGCCATCCACAGGTCTCGTCATCGGTCAGGATGTTCTAGATAAAACACAGAACAAAGGAGAAATTATGTAGCATCTTCCAGTACACTTCAGAGGGTATTACATCAACACTAGGTGTTGAAATGTATACTCTTCCCTTGTTGTTGTCTGTTGCCTTGAAGTCAGCCTCCGCCAGCATCCAGTGACCCGTAGCCACCGATCAGTCCTTCCTCAGAAAGGAGAGAGTGGTCACCCCTCAGAAGGTCCTCCAGTGAGAACCTCCCAATGCGACCCTTGGGAGCTGAGCTAATTAGGTATTAGAGCATTGATGTTCAAACATAGGTGAGCCAATTCACAAAAGATGAATAGGATGATTATGACAAGGGATTAAGTGGAACCCACACCCTCTGAGTATGGTTTCAGATCATCCTGATGCAACTGTGTGCAAAAACAATTCTAAACAACAACAACCTGGTTAATGAGCCAAACCTTATCAACTGAAGCTAGATTGCAATTAAGGTAAATGTCTCCAAATCACTCTGTACTAAATCCATGCCAAGAAAAAGACAACCAACCATTCCAACTTGTGAGAGTAAAAAATCCCAAGAATCAACTACTCCCAGCAAGAAGTAAAGAAGGTTTTCAGATCAAATTAAAACTTTTTAAAGTTCCCAGTCACAATATGTACTACAAGTCTGAACCCAAACCGAAATGGAATACAAAGTCAGACGTCAAGTCCAGGTAGTAAAAAAACCAAATTAATTTATGACAGAGTTATGATTCACAAGAAACTCAATTACTTGCAAGTTACAATTCTCTTCATAATCCCTTAAAAATCTGTTCCAATTACTATCAAATCCAATTCCCCCCTTTTTTAAGGCATCGTCTTGCACATGTCTTAAAAATCAAGAAACAAGGAAACAATAACTTCAACTGCTTCTCCAGTGTCAAGAAAAGAAACTTAGTAGGTTAAAGGTCATGCATAAGACACAACCTCAGAACCTGTGTATCCTGCTGCTGTCGCCGCTGAGGCAGCTTCAACCCCCAGATGATCATATCCCAATCATTTAGGTTCGCAATTAGGTTCTTATATTTGAATTACCTGTTGTTGAAGGTGTGCTATACAAATAAAATTGCCTTGCCTTGCAAAACCAAAAATTAATAAGTTCCCCACATAGTTACCTAATGTATTTAAGAATTTTAGTCCTACTTGCATTAGCTACAACAACACTTCATTTCCCTCTGGGATCAATAAAGTATTTTGAATTGAATTAGACAACTTCTTCAGACCCTTCTTTTCCAGAATCTAATTGATGTTACAGTAAGGATTATCTTTGCAACCACCTTAGTTAAAATTGTTTTACTCATGACACAGTTTATTTACCTAATTAATATCTCTGCTGCTGTTATTTGCTCCTCTGTTTCTTACAGTTTATTCTCTGTTAACTCCTTGAAAAAACAAAATACATTTATTCTAAATGCACAATTTTAAAACCTGTACAACTGTAAAACATCTCTAATTCAATTTATCCAACTCAGTTGCACATTCAGATTTGAATATGCCACTCTATTTTAATAACAACTTTGTCAAGTAACATTTTTACCTGTACCTGATACTCTTGCTTAAGAAAGAAACGTTTCTTCATTGCAGTTTCTGTGTAGGACTTGAGTTATACTTTATACTTTACCGGAGTAATTATCTATTTGCCCACTTTTACCTCTACTCAGTACTTTAGACAGCTTATATTTTAAAATTAGCCTTGTTACTCCTGTTTCATTTAGTCTTTTATTAAAAGGAACACACAAAAAACCCCTCAAACATCAAAAAGTGTTACAACTGAATAGAATTTACTGCGGTTTGATAGTAGGTCTCACATTTATTATTCTGACACCCTGTTTTTTATGCGATCTATAGCATATAATGCACACAGGTGTTAACTGAATATTTTCCACATTTTTCCCGTCTTTAGAACAGTGACCAAAATTCTGAATCTATTTTTATCATCATTTGTCTTAATGAAGTAAACTAAATTTTAAAAAATAGAAACCAAGTTAAACCCCACTGTGTGTATAGGTCACACCTGTTGGCTTAAAGATGGCACTAAATGCATAATTTTCACATTTACCATACCACTGTATTTATATAGCACGTTTATACACAGCCGAGGCCGACCAAGGTGCTGTACAGAAGAACATCATATTCAGCTGACACAGGTAGCCTAGTGTATCCTAAATGCATCCTTATTATTTAACATTTTTATTAAACATTACTATCACTAAGTAAAAGTTCTTTTTGGTCGAGGTATGACTAAAGCTTTATTCTTTATCATTTAATGTTCTAATCCTAAATTTGTTTTATGATTTCCACCTCCTTTGTGTGAATCTAAATTTATATACAGTCTATGATCTAAATGCTTCTATTATCTGTCACTTTGCTGCCGGTACAGCAGAAGTTCCCCTTCTTGGGAAAATAAAAGAATGATTCATGAAGTAAAGCCTTACCGTATTTTAATTTGGAAAGCTCATGTTTGAAACAGGAAGTGGTTTTGCGCAAAAAACAAACAGTTTGACTAACCCTGACTCGTTAACATCCAGGAAGTAACTGAAAACTCAAGACTAAACTTTTCGTCAAAACAATGTTTAAGTTCCTATTTTTAGACTTCCAGCCGCAGAGCTATTAACGCTTCATCAGTGTCTGGATCTGTGATTGTTTACAACCAGAGAATCGCAGCACATCGGTTGTAAGAAAGAAGCTTGTGGCTCAATTAGCTGATTAGCTACAAGAGAGTCATATTAAATCTGCAACGGACTTTATTTCAGATCATTTTTACCACATTATAGTTAATAACTCGCTGGCTAAGATTAATCTTGGAGTTTTTACCCGCGTTGTTTTCTATTCGTTTTCTGTAAATTACTCAGACTGAAATACTTTCATACTGCTACTCGCATCTGTATTAACTGGAGTTGGTTTTCAATATATCCGATTCTAGCGGTGCGTGTTATTTCTATTTACTACTGAGTAGGCTACGTTTATCAAAAGTATTAGCTAAACATAGAAACCATCATTTATCTAGTTTATTGCTGAATTGCATCGTTTCACATAGGATTTTAAAAGAAAGTTTCCAAGCTAAGGTTCCCGGGCCGAACGCGGCCGCCCCTTATCTCATGAACACAGAGTGTTATAGTTTTAGGTCGAATCAGTTACAATAGTTCAAATGTTATATTACCATTTACCTTTGTGCATCATTTCCCCCCGAGGCTTTTATTGATTAGCACAAATCTAACAGCTGTAACTCACTGAGTACAGCTCACCCATTTAATAGGCTATAAAATTAATATGGATTCAGGTTAGAAAATACTCAAATATTAGATTGATGAGGTAAATGTCATTTCCATCTCACATTAATTTGAAGCATTGCTTTGGAAAAACCAGCATAATAAATCAAATAGACCAAAGAATGTTTATTCATATTTGCACCTTGCAGAAAAATATCATTATTAATGATTGTTGGAAATGTGTTCCAGCAAATATGTTTTCAAAACTGATGTAGGAATTTATTCTCCAGTAAATCACTGAGTCACGTTTAGATAATTAATCATTACTATATTATCACCATTAAAACTATATCAAGTTTTCAAGATAATATAGTTTATTTTAAACATTAAATCTGACTCGTATGCACCAATATAGATCATAATAATCATCCATCATTCATTATGCTTTAAATTAGAATATTCTCTGTTTTATTTGATCTATTTTTATCCAAGATCACTTGATCTTAAGATTGCAGTTTCCCAGATCTGTTGCGTTTAGTTTTTCAGATAGAGCGATGACATATTTATAATCCTGAGATCCCGAGAAATCCACTGATACTAAATGCATGTCAAATGCATTAAAAAGCCTATTTTGGAAATAATATTTAACAAGGATGAGAAAAGATAATGGAGTGTTTCCACGTCCTTCAGTCAGCATACAGACACATCTCACAATTGGTGACCCAAGACACAGAGAGTATCCTTGAGCTTCTCACATGTTGGTTCAACATAACAATACATATCTCAGTTAACACAGAGACTTAACCTTTAACATGATCAATATATTTTTCCACATTAAGTCATTCAAATCCTCTTTTATAAAAAATGCTACGCAGAAAAATTCTCACAACAGGCCTCAAATAATTTAGGCTGTGATAAAAGCCAAGAGAGCTACAACAAAACTAACTGTGAAATCTATAGTTCAGGATTAGATTTTTACCCCTAAACACCAAGTGATTATATATTATTTGCTTTCTTAATTTGAAAAGTGATACGTCACTGTTGACGAACAATTACGTTTTGTTGGATTTGCTTTTACTAAAAGAAAGTAAAACAATTGGCTAAACAGTGTCTAACATTAGTAATTCAGTATGCTCATTCATTTGGAAACAAGGACTTAAATTCCAACATTTCATGTTCTTATTACGTTTCATTATTTATTACTATTTGAAAGAAAATGGGTCCCCAGAGTGTTTTTGCAGCTACAGGGGCTCACACTTCTGAGCCTCCCTTGTAAGGTCTAAGAGAAAATGTAAGAATTTGAATTCCCTTCACCATAGCCCCAAATAAGCCAAAATATATAAGTAAGCACCCCACAAACTCAGGTACGCACAGGTAACCTCCCAAGCCACTTGTCCATACCTTTTTGGGTCGAACCTCGAACAGACTCCTCCCCTGTGGACAAAGTGGTCAGTCCATTCTAGAAAAAAAAAAAAAAAGAATGAGAACCAGCCTGATTTGCATTCTGGTTCAGTTGAAATTGAAAATTGCATTGGTTGTCATAAGCAAAATTCCAAACTCACAGGACCACTGTACTGTTATACTTGATGGGCCCTAAAAAACATTTCAGGTATATTAATATTTACTTAAAACAGTGAGACGTCTTCCCTTTAATTACAAAATCAGGTGCCTTATATTAAGACTCACTTATATAACTTCCTGTGTTTACCCACCAGAGTGACAAAACCATCAGATTTCTAGGATCAAACCTTTCCTGACCTCTTGCCCCTGATCCTGGAAGGAGACACAGAATACTTCACAGCTTGAGATCAATTCAGTCATTTTCCAAGCAAAATTTCTAATAAGGCCCACTAACTGCTCTGACGCTTGAATGTTCCCCAGATAAGATTAGTATTTACCTTTTTCCCATTTATTTAAGACCTAAGTAGCCTAAGGACCAGTCAACTTGTGAGAGTAAAAAATCCCAAGAATCAACTACTCCCCGCAAGAAGTAAAGAAGGTTTTCAGATCAAATTAAAACTTTGTAAAGTTCCCAGACACAATATGTACTACAAGTCTGAACCCGAAATGGATGGAATATGAAGTCAGACGTCAACTTGTTGAAGTAGCCTAAGGACTAGTCATCTTTATTTTAATGTTACCCAGCAGAAACTTAAAGTTTTATTTTTTTAGTTGTGTTCAAATTATAGCCTAAACAATGTTGTTTTACTGTTGCTGCTCACAGCAAAGTCTTGTTATTTTTAAGTCTCGCGATTGTTTACATTATCGCCTTGCAAGCTGATAAAATATGTGTGGAGATTTCTCCACAGCTGTGGAGAAATCTAAGTGTTATAATAAAAGGTTCAGTTTACTTTAGTTAATGTTCACAGATCTAATATTTATTACTTTCTTATAACAAACCCCAAAATACAAGGAAACAATTCAGCCCCAATTGTCCCAGAAAGGAAGGAAAATATGTTTTCACTGTCAGTCAGCTTAGTCAAAATCAAGTCAGTCAGGGTATAATTCACAACCTTCTCTAAATGCCCCAATCAACTTTGCTATTTGTTCTAGTCGTAAAATAGGAACTTAAACACTGTTTTGACGAAAAGTTTAGTCTTGAGTTTTCAGTTACTTCCTGGATGTTAACGAGTCAGGGTTAGTCAAACTGTTTGTTTTTTGCGCAAAACCGCTTCCTGTTTCAAACATGAGCTTTCCAAATTAAAATACGGTAATGCTTAACTTCATGAATAATTCTTTTATTTAAAATGGGAACGTTTCCGTTTCTAAGTTAGTGCACACAAGCTGCGACAGCTAAGGAAACTTGTACTTAGTGTAATAACAATTCCATCAAATAACTTCCAACCAAAATGAAATAAAATAAAATGTGGACTGTCCTGACAGAGAGCATTAGGAGAGAAAAGAAAAGACCATTTTACTAGATAACTGTGTGCAACACCGTCTTTAAGCTCTGATTAGACTAAACTCACCGGATGACGAATCATCACCTTATCAGAGCCGTAGCAGTTTCTCTGTCTGCTTTACCCCGTCTGTCTAAAACAAACACATTTGGTTTAGTTGCACATCAACTTTCCCTTACAAATTACAACACAATAACAAAACAAAATTTAGATCAACAAAGAAAATAGAAAGAATCAGAAATTATGGCCTGCTTCCATCGAGACCCCTTTCGCTCTAAGGGTCCTCTGGCAGAAACAAAACAAAAACAAAACAAGATTTACTTTCCTAAGGGAGTGTGTGTCTGTGTATGTGTGTCATAAGCAGGTGTCACAGAGAGAAAATACAGCCCCCCCTCACGATCCAGCTGATCGCCATGTTCCAGGGACCACAGCCCCCAAATAATTCATCTCACCTGAGCAAGAGTTTTCCCCTCTGCCCACTGGTCAGCCCGCATTCAGGCCAGAGTCCGGCCTCCGCCTTCGTTATGGCTGCCAAACCCCTTATTCCAAGGGTGGGGGAGGTACTAGGGCTCCTTGTGGCCCTCCCCAGCACCGCTGGACCGAAGGCAGGGGTCCCAACCAGCCTGAAGAAAAACACAGGACAACTCAGAGAAACTCATCAGCAGTTCTACCATGGAATGTGTAACAATAACTGTGTGTGTGTGTGACATTCTGCATTATACCAAGCCATCAAACAAATGATCTTAATGCTCAAACACTCCAGTTCTGGAAGAAGCAAACAAGAGTAAATAAAAGAGAAATAAACAAAACCACATAAATGAACCACAAAGAAATTACATCACTTTTAGATTTTCTTTCATATTATCCAAATTCCTCCCCAGGGCCCATTGATTCTTTTATTTATTTTTTTATTTTATTTTATTTTTTCTTTCTGTCGACATATTGGACTGTCTGGAGGTGAAGTGTTGCTAGATTACAGACCTGATTGTCTGCCTGGGTACCCAGTTCCAATGAAGGACGTCTCCCCCATCTCTTTCTAGTTTCCTTGAGTGAAACAAAAGCTTAAAAAAACCCTCGTCGGAAAATAATCAATCAACTTAATTAATTGACCACTTGTCCAACTGCCGTGCTCCCAGGTAAAACCCGGAGCAAAAACCCGATACTTTCTTTAACCTTGATTAAATAATTAACCATACAATTATAAATAAGTATATATATTATATTAAGTAATCAATCAATCAACCGCGTGTAAGTAAATAAACACGAAACCGCTAGCAAATATTTCACCTCCTGAGAGTGCAAATAAAATCCTGTTATCACTATTTATTTAAAGGACTCAGTCTTACCAGGTTCTGTCTCAGGCGACAGCCGGGCCGACAGAGACGCTTCAAGGCCTCCATCTCCCAAACAGCTACTGGAGGTAAGAGGCTGGGAGAAACTTTTCCAGGACGCTAGCAACTCCCTTGACCCTGTTCCTGCCGGTCCATTCTGTTTGCTGAGGCTGCGTTGGGCGCCAAGTGTAATGGCAAAAAATAGTATCTCAGGGTTTCCATTATAAAGAAGACTTGAGTCCAAGAAGGCGTTTAAGTATTTAATTCAAACATGTCTGGCCAGACACAGAGGAGACAGAGTTACTCGTGCATCACCCTAACCAACCTTTCTAACTAACCGCTTGAATAGTATTCAGCAATCATTGTTTATCTCTGTAGATGTCTTCTCCATCCTTCACGCCCCGCCTCCAGAGTAACTGCTTCACACAAGTCTTATAGCAACGCATAAAGCAACTCATCCGAAGGCCAGACTGTTATCTTACTGCCCCGGCGTCCGTCTCTCTGGTGACCTGACACATATATCTTTATCATAACATTAAGCTGGAACAATAAGCTTGTCATTTTACCCTAGATGCATTCACTAAACAGAGAATATACAGTCCAATATGTCGACAGAAAAATAAAAACAAAAGTAAAAGAATCAATGGGCCCTGGGGAGGAATTGTGATAATCTGAAAGAAAATCTAAAAGTTATGTAATTTCTTTGTGGTTTTGTTTATTTCTCTTTTATTTACTCTTGTTTGCTTCTTCCAGGACTGGAGTGTTTGAGCATTAAGATAATTTGTTTGATGACTTGGTATAATGCAGAATGCCACACACACACACACAGTTATTGTTACACATTCCATTGTAGAACTGGTGGTGAGTTTCCCTGAGTTGTCCTGTGTTTTTCTTCAGGCTGGTTGGGACCCCTGCCTTCGGTCCAGCGGCGCCTGGGGAGGGCCACAAGGAGCCCTAGTACCTCCCCCACCCTTGGAATAAGGGGTTTGGCAGCCATAACAAAGGCGAAGGCCGGACTCTGGCCTGAATGCGGGCTGACCAGTGGGCAGAGGGGAAAACTCTTGCTCAGGTGAGATGAGTTATTTGGGGGCTGTGGTCCCTGGAACATGGTGATTAGCTGGATCGAGAGGGGGGGCCCTGGGCCGGCCAGCCTGCAGATGACCCAGTGAAATTCAGCCAGGACAAAAACACACACAGCTCAAATGCAATTAAGAAATGCTTGCCGACTGATGTAGCTGTATTTGATCTCTGTGACACCTGCTTATGACACACACACATATACACTCCCTTAGGAAAGTAAATCTTGTTTTGTTTTTGTGTTGTTTCTGCCAGAGGACCCTTAGAGCGAAAGGGGTCTCGATGGAAGCAGGCCATAATTTCTGATTCTTTCTATTTTCTTTGTCGATCTAAATTTTGTTCTGTTATTGAGTTGTAATTTGTAAGGGAAAGTTGATGTGCAACTAAACCAAATTTGTTTGTTTTAGACAGACGGGGTAAAGCAGACAGAGAAACTGCTACGGCTCTGATAAGGTGATGATTCGTCATCCGGTGAGTTTAGTCTAATCAGAGCTTAAAGACGGTGTTGCACATCTTTTTTTTTTTTTAAGGGCAAGAGAGTGAAATGATCATTTGTCTTCTGGGGAGTTATCTGGTAAATGGTCAAGAAGTCTTTTCTTTTCTCTCCTAATGCTCTCTGTCAGGACAGTCCACATTTATTTCATTTTGGTTGGAAGTTATTTGATGGAATTGTTATTACACTAAGTAAAAGTTTCCTTAGCTTTCGCAGCTTGTGTGCACTAACTTAGAAACGGAAACGTTCCTATTTTACGACTAGAACAAATAGCAAAGTTGATTGGGGCATTTAGAGAAGGTTGTGATTTTTACCGTGACTGACTTGATTTTGACTACGCTGACTGACAGTGAAAACATATTTTCCTTTCTTTCTGGGACAATTGGGGCTGAATTGTTTCCTTGTATTTTGGGGTTTGTTATAAGAAAGTAATAAATCTTAGAACTGTGAACATTAACTAAAGTAAACTGAACCTTTTATTATAACACTTAGATTTCTCCACAGCTGTGACGGACACATATTTTATCAGCTTGCAAGGCGATAATGTAAACAATCGCGAGACTTAAAAATAACAAGACTTTGCTGTGAGCAGCAACAGTAAAACAACATTGTTTAGGCTATAATTTGAACACAACTAAAAAAATAAAACTTTAAGTTTCTGCTGGGTAACATTAAAATAAAGATGACTAGTCCTTAGGCTACTTCAACAAGTTGACGTCTGACTTCATATTCCATCCATTTCGGGTTCAGACTTGTAGTACATATTGTGTCTGGGAACTTTACAAAGTTTTAATTTGATCTGAAAACCTTCTTTACTTCTTGCTGGGAGTAGTTGATTCTTGGGATTTTTTACTCTCACAAGTTGGAATGGTTGGTTGTCTTTTTCTTGGCATGGATTTAGTACAGAGTGATTTGGAGACATTTACCTTAATTGCAATCTAGCTTCAGTTGATGAGGTTTGGCTCATTAACCAGGTTGTGAGTTGTTTAGAATTGCTTTTGCACACAGTTGCATCAGGATGATCTGAAACCATACTCCGAGGGTGTGGGTTCTACTTAATCACTTGTCATAATCATCCTATTCATCTTTTGTGAATTGCCTCACCTATGTTTGAACATCAATGCTCTAATACCTAATTAGCTCAGCTCCCAAGGGTCGCATGGGGAGGTTCTCACTGAAGGACCTTCTGAGGGGTGACCACTCTCTCCTTTCTGAGGAAGGACTGATCGGTGGCTACGGGTCACTGGATGCTGGCGGAGGCTGACTTCAAGGCAACAGACAACAACAAGGGAAGAGTATACATTTCAACACCTAGTGTTGATGTAATACCCTCTGAAGTGTACTGGAAGATGCTACATAATTTCTCCTTTGTTCTGTGTTTTATCTAGAACATCCTGACCGATGACGAGACCTGTGGATGGCCGCCTCTGGGGCGAGGGGCTGTTGAGATGACATTTTGCCCACAAGAAAATGGCGTAAGAAGACCCTGTGGGTTTTCGGTCTCAATGCACAGGAGTCTCAGCAAAGTCATCTGGAAGGATCTGATTTTTGTCACTGTGAGCTAATTCCATGGCCAAGCATGTCTCATGTCTGATTGTAATTTGTGTTTTGAACATTGTTTTTTTTTTTTTATCAACCTACCAACCTTTTAGGGAGTTTGTGATAGCACTGTAGAATTTTTCCTTTATATTTATGGTATTAATTAAGTTAATAAAAGCAGGGAATTGTGGTGGAAAATTGTTATGCAATTAGGAATTAAGTGTATATTCTCTGTTTAGTGAATGCATCTAAGGTAAAATGACAAGGTTATTGCTCCAGCTTAATGTTATGAGAAAGATATATGTGTCAGGTCACCAGAGAGACAGACGCCGGGGCAGTAAGATAACAGTCTGGCCTTCGGATGAGCTGCTTTATGCGTTGATATGACTCGCGTGAAGCAGTTACTCTGGAGGCGGGGCGTGAAGGATGGAGAAGACATCTACAGAGATAAACAATGATTGCTGAATACTATTTAAGCGGTTAGTTAGAAAGGTTGGTTAGGGTGATGCACGAGTAACTCTGTCCCCTACATGTTCTGGCCAGACATGTTTGAATTAAATACTTAAACGCCTTCTTGGACTCAAGTCTTCTTTATCATGGAAACCCTGAGATACTTTAATTTGCCATAACACTCCTTTCTTGCCACCCCATAAATACTTTTCTAGATCCGCCCCTGACGGGGACACCAGGGACATGTTTCCACCACTTTTCTAAACCTGATGCGTAATTTCTTACCAGCGCAGATCTAACATCCACTTGTGCTCCCAGCACAATTTCCACATAATCAGTATCTGAACGGACTATTATTTAAATGACTCCATTGCACTTTCTCATACCATCATGATTTCTTTCTGCGCAGATGCTGCAGCGTTCTTAGCAGTGGATACATCAAGGTTTCTAAGGACTAGTCCGTATACAAACACGTTCATACATCAGTTAAACTTCATGGCTCTGGCTGAAGTTTCTTTACTGCAGGTTAAAAATATTAAGTTAATACTTTTGTTTGTTTACAACTCCCAAAGAGAATGGTGTTGATATATTGTGTTTTTGGAGAGAACATCCCAGAATATTCCCCCAGCTTTGCGCTGACAGCAGAATGTTCTTGCTATCCTGCGCTGCAGAGAGATTTATCTGCGACTGAATTTGTGATTCAGGAACGGAGAGCGCAGATAAAGTCAGGGACTGTGGACAATATTTTGTTTCTGGACAGAGATCTCTGCATCAAATTCATTTCAGATGTATATGTTTCAAATAATTAAAAGGGACATGATTCATTGTAATATAATTTACAATCAATTGGGGATTGTGTTATTTTCTGTCTTTGATCGGTTTGTTAAAACTGTAATGGAAAAATGTAAAGGCCGTTGTTAGCAGGGCTCCTTATGGTGTGGCAGGAAAATTGAGTGAGAAAATGAAGCAGGACATCACATAAAAGTTCACTTTCTGACGGGCGGCTCAACCTCTCCACTACTCCATCAGGTAGCGAGTGCATTCACAAAAAGGAACAGTATCTGAAGAATGTTTGTGTGATGAGCTTTAGCCGTCAGTTTATTATGACACAACCTCTATTCATCAGTACAATAATCAGAAACACCTGTGGACCCGAACTAACAGCCGTACTTCATTGGGAAAGTTTACAAATCACGCCACTGACCACTTGATGCAGACGTACAGTCATTTTCAACTTTATGTACAGAGTATAGGAGACTGAATCAATCAAAAAGATTCTTATGAGAGCATCTGAGCATCATCATCTCAGACGTGGACACCGTACTCAATGCAGCGCTATTTCATCCGGCTGAGGCAATAAGAAAGTTGAGAAAGAAGTGGCGCTTGTTATTCCAGTCTGCAGTGTGCAACTGGAGCGGATTCAGCCTCCTTTATGCACAAGCAGGTGCGCAATTCACGTTGAAGAGATAAAAATTCTGTAAATGTTGTATGAGGGAGTACACTTATTTTGGGTGTAAAACTAAGTTTCTTGTCTAACAGGGGTAATGGAAAAAACATCTGCTTGCATGTGGAAACACTTAGTAACAGTGAACAATCATGAAGAGTGTGGTACATCACGCGTTGCCTTATGTGAAGAAGCTGAGGGGAGGGGTTTCATGCCATGGTTCAATAAGGAATGTGTGCTGACGTAGAACGGGGCTCAGTTAAGGAGAACTGAGCCCGCCGAACGACGTCTTGCTGTTAAAATCTGTAACTGTTGTCTGTTTCTTATTGCTCCTTTTTACAGAAATGAACGAGCACACTGGAAGGTGAGACAAGACCCTGAGAGAGCCTAGGGGTCAGAAAATTAAATGGGTGTCTGTCCCTTTAAGAAAGGCTTCAAATTAGAGTAATAAAATCCCTTCCAACAACGTCTATAGACCATGAGAAAGTTGTGAGACTGCAGGTAAAATGTTTATATTTAGTACATGTTGTCATCTGCTCCATGTGTGATGGCACCATGGAGATACTTTGTTCAGATTGTTCGGACTGAATATTAACTAAAATGAATAAAAAATTAAATAGTATTGAATGTGTTTCAGATTTTTTCAAAGTTTAAAAAACTGTCAGAGACAGAAAATAACGGGATCCCTGATTAAATGTAAACTATAGTAGAATTAATTTTTTTTCTTTAATTGCTCTGGAATATTCCACCCGCGGGTAGCCGCCCCATTGCAGGACTCTGAACTGTTAAAGTTTCCCCGCACAGAACGGCAAGGGTTGTAAAGGGAACACGTTTTATTATTGCGCATGTAGCCCAAGTAGCTGTTATGAAAAGTGTCAAGTGATGCCAGTGAGGATGAGCAGGAGTGCTGGAGTGGATCTGGAGATTACCTGAGTGGCAGCACCTGTGAGGTGAGGGAGCAGCAGAGGTAATAAAAGAGCTCATGGAGTGTCTGATGAGAGAGACGAAGAGCAGAGCTTGGTCACCGTTACAGCTACAGCCCAGCCAGGCAACTCGTTGTGTGTTCAGTGGGTTTTGGGTGGCGGTGGTTAGGACTGCCAGCAGCGAAGATAGTCAGTTGGGCGGTAGGGCAAAGCCGGCGATTAGGCAGACAATGGCAAAGCCAGAGGGGGCCATAGGAGCACCCTATCCGCTCTTCAGTCAGGGAGGAGGGTCTCCTGCTGCTGGTGGAGATGCCTGGCGGCGCGGGACTCTGTCGGCCTCAGCAACACCGACACCAGGCCAAACCGCCTTAAAGCTCAGACCAAGGGGAGGGTCTCAGTCATCAGGAGAGTTAAGTGGCTTTTTAATTGTCAGACATTGTGTGTGTGTGTGTGTGTACATGTATAGCTGTACTTGTGAGGACCAACATTTTGACAGCCCACCACCCTTGTGAGGACATTTTGCCTGGTCCCCACAATGTTTAACTAGCTATTAAACTCTACTAGTTAGGGTTAGAGGTATGGTGTGAATTAGGTTTAGGTCAAGGTTAGGGTTAGGCATGTATTGTCACTGCACGATCTGTTCAGGAAGCACGATCCGTACCGTGAGCACATCTGCGCATGCGCGCAAGGAACTATTTCCGGGGGATTGTTTAGTTCTGCTTAGCTCTTCTTGAGACGGTACAAGATGAACAATTTTGCGCTCTTTCGCCACCTGCAGCAGATCAAGAGCATTTACACTTTTCAGAT
Source organism: Valencia hispanica (assembly GCA_963556495.2). Lineage (NCBI taxonomy): Eukaryota > Metazoa > Chordata > Actinopteri > Cyprinodontiformes > Valenciidae > Valencia > Valencia hispanica. The sequence goes on along the minus strand of OY747710.1, from coordinate 1,176,585 downwards.
AAAAACAAATAGATAGGCAATCTTGTTTATCTGACATATTTACTTGCTGATAAATGCACTTGCATTCGTAATCTTACAGCTTTCTTAATTGTCACATATTTTATGGAGCTGAAATATTGGTTTATCTAATTTTCAAAATGCAGGAATTTAGGTTTTGCCGTGTGCCCATTTTGTTTTGTTATATTTGGCTAACATAATAAGGGTCTGTATCAAGAGGGCAAGATCTTTAAGAATTTAGATATTTTCAATAAAAAATAGTAGGCTACGTCGCTGTCCTGGAGGCCGATCACATGACGGGCTTTAATAATTAATAATAATTGCTCTAAATGACTCCACAGGTTTTTGCTTTATGCAGCGGTAAAACAGATTAATGACAGTTTCTGGTTCTATATGACCGAAGTCACAGTTGAAGTCAATGTTTAATTTAAATCTTTCTAATCTTCTTTTGCCAGGATATATATTATGGAGAATTTTAAAAGTTAGAAGTCTTAATTGGTCTATTTACTGGTTCAATAAGATTTTAAATGTATGTATTTGTACATGTTTTTGTAGTGTAGATCAATCTTACCAATATACAGTATATTTTTAATTCTTTGCATCCGATTGTTGAAATAATTGTTTTTCAAAGTGTCGAATTCCGTATGGTATTGCTTTGCAAACTTTTGCATTTTCAGTTTGAGAAGTGTCAATATGATATATAGTTGTAAAGTCATTATATGTAAGTATTTCTCCTTGCGAAGTAGTGAGTTGATTGACCCAGACTATCCCACTGTCAAAACAGGTTTGAGAAACAGGGATTTGTTGCTATATTAGATGCATTCATTGTTACAAATTAACAGGTAGTTGGCAAAAAGCTGTGCTTGTAGATCAGCCTCCAAGATAGCAGTGCCTGTTTATGAAAGTCTGATTATTTAATGTGTAATTTTCCTGGTTTGAAATTGCATTTCAGTAAAAATTTAATTGAAAATATACTTTGGGATTATATTCCATAAATTGCTTTTATCCTTGAGCAAGCAGCAAAGCCAGTTCTAAATGCATTATTTATTGTTTTGAAAGTTAAAACTTCCATCCCACCATTTCCCTTCTGATTGCAGAGTACATCTTTCCTTAAATAATGGGCTTTATGTTTCCATGTGAAGTTGAAGAGCAGTCTGTCCAGTTTTTGTTTTGTTTAGATACACTGTGGGGCATATTCAGAGAAATAGAAGGATAGATCTGTTCCGGAAGCACGATCCGTAGTGCATATAGATGAACTATCTATCTATCTATCCTTCCATCGATCCGAATATGATAGATAATCTCCTAATATCTATGTGGTTTTCAGGAATTTACACCATATTTTCACTTTATCACTTTATTCACAAAACATGGAATTTACCCGTAGCCCCATCACATCAACACATTTCTCATGAAACATTTCCATGTCTTCCTGATAATGAAAGGAAAACATGAAGGCATCTCTTGATGAGTCATAGTCTTCCAGTGCGGCTTTCTGACTGTCTTGGCTCATCTGGAACACTTCAGGCTCCGTAATCTCTCCACGGAATAGGGCCTTGTGCTTACATATCCAGTCCCATGCAGTATGCACATCCCTCAGAATCTGCACCTGTCCCCCAGGTTGCACAAATAAAACAAAAATAATCAGAATTGACATCTGTGCCACTTAAGAATGTTGGTTTCTTTCAAGACATCCATGCATGTATGTAATGTAAATTAAAAGATTCTCTATTGTTAACTTCTATATCTGTATATGGGACTAAGGCGCTATTAAGTTTGCAGTGGCATGTTTGAGTCCTCTTGGCCAGTGACAGGCTGTTGAAGAGGTGCTCAGGGAAGTACAGAACCAGCAGCATGGTGCTACTCACCCTCTACACAGCAGCAATTAACATCAAACACCTACCTTAGCATTGTCCTCTCCATCTTCACCATTCCTGGATGTTTTCCCACTGGTGGACCTTGGAACCCTGAAGATGGGTACCAGGGATCCTTGAAGAATTTGGGCTGATTCTTCAGTCCAGTGTGCAAATGGATGCCCATGCCTTTAAATGTAGCCAAAGGATCAGTTGATCACTTGTAAAATGATATATCAAGGACACTGACATTTTCTTTGTGAATTTACCCTTCAATGCAAAACCTCTCCATTAGCTGGAGGCACCACCAACGTCGAATCCTTGGCATCTCCCACTAAAACAAAACACACAGAAACAAACTGTACAACACAAACTAGTAGTGTTATGAAAGATTGTAATGTAGTAATATTATTATTAACAACAACAACACATCAAACTTACGTAGAGCTTTTTACACTCAGATGCTTTACAAGAAAAAAAATGTAGTGAGCAAAAAAACACCATACCTGGGAAAAAGTAAATGGTGTTGATGTGCAGATGCAGAGTGCATACTGTAAAATATCAAACAACTATAAGGCACAGTTTATTTAATAAGTACTAGCTTTGAAGTACCAATGTATACCATCAACATGAAGATCCCACAGTCATGTCCGGAAGACTGAAGCGGAAACAGCTAGGAAAAGGAACAGAAAGACACAAGCAAAATTTGAGAAAAGAAAAATCGTATTTAGTCTCTCTCTCTCTCTCTCTCTATATATATATATATATATATAGATATATATATCTATATATATATATATATATATATATATATATATATATATATATATATATATATATATATATATATATAGATATATATATATATATATATATATATATATATATATATATATATATCTATATATATATATATAGATATATATTATATATATATATATATATATATATATATATATATATATATATATATATTTCATTGCATCATTGTTCCCATTTTGATAAGTTAAAACATACTTCAAGGTCTCTCCCCGTCTTCTCTGTCCATGGTCCTGGATTAATGGAGGCTGCAATGCGTCTGCACAGTTGAATAATTAGTTTACATGAAAGCATGTGTACTGAACTTGAGGCCTGAGAACAAGGCTTTTCTGAACATGTATCCAAAGAACAGAACTGGCAACTGAACAAAGCCAGACAAGTTATATAATCTGAACCTAAATATGTTTCTGTAGGGCTCATCGCCAAAACCATCAGGGTGAAGAGAGTCAAGAAATACTACCTCTCTCTGTTTTACCAGTAGAACCTGTAATTCATACTTTTGTTATTATCAATGAAAACACAACAAAACCATGTGGTTCATGCACTAAACCAAACAGAAAAATGCCATTACACAGAGGAGGTAGTGATCAGCAGCACCCTGCTGTTGACTCCATGCTGGGAAAACCACTCCATCTTTCATGGTCAGGTCCTAATAGTACCAATATATTATATCAATATAAAAAGAGACAGTGAAAAGGATAGCGAGATGTATGGATTTGTTAAATACTTACAGGCAATGAACACAGAGGATTCACATTTTCAGCCTTCCACGTGGGCACCACATAGAGATCAACAATGTGTATCTCTCTTCCCTTAAGACAACAGAAAAAACACATTATGCATTTTAATCCCCCCCCCCCAAAAAAAGTCATATTTGATCATTTTAATTACAAATCTCCTCGCGGTTTCCTCCACTATTTTCATGCAGGCATTTCCAATCTGAGAAAAGTAGCATTAAATCAGTCAGTGAGTAGACAAGTAAAGATTTCAGGTGTTATGCCACACCATAAAATATACTTTACGTTTGATTCCATATACTGATTTAATCCCAAGGACCAGAAATCCTCCCGTGTTAGGCATACACTTCCCTCCTTTACTATTAGCTCATCTGATGGGCGATTGTGGTCTAATATGTACCTCAGCTAAAGGAAGGAAAATAAAAATGTTAGGAAAATAACTACTAGCAACATTGCAATTGCAGATTATTGCAAAAGTGCGAGTAACATGAGGAAGGAGAGGAGACAAGAATTTGCCCATTTAGGACAGATGTTATGGTGCAGAGAGAGGCGCTTTAAATACTTGTGATTCAGGGCTTCTAGGTTAATATTATTTATATAAAACTGTGTTCATGCTTACAAGACCCTCTTGAGCTGGGTTCACATCTTTTTCCCACTTTGCTCCAGAAGAACCATAAGAATGCTCCAGATCCGGATTAACTGAAGAGTATGCATGGTCCTGGAAAAGCTTCCCCTCAGTTTGTTGGTCATCTGATTATAGGCATGATAAGAAATAAAATCAATTATTTAAAAGAAAAGAAGATATAAATACAAATACTACCAATGTGTCAAGGATTGGGGGTGGGGTATATAAACAAACTTACTTTTTAACCTATAATATGACCTGAGTCTTGACACATTGACCTTCTGGGAGTTAGATCCCTTCGTTACAGTGGCTACTCCTTTGCTTGTGATGTTTCTGATGATGTAAGGTCCTTTGTGCTTGCTTGTTAACGTGTCCCCCGTACGTGTCTTTTTAGAATCCCCTGAAATCAAACACTCGTCACCTGTTTCAACAGTCTCTACTCGGGTAAACTTGCGTTTCCGGTCCCCAAAAGTCTTCTGTTGTCTTGCTTGTGCATTCTCAATATTTTCCAGCACCTTTAAAAGCAGAAAAATGTTCAATAAGCAAGACAGAAAAATGCTTGTTACATTTACTCTTGTCTTGTCAGTTACAAACCCTGGCATTTATGCGTTTCATTTCAGTCAGTTGGTTCTCAATTTCCTCCTCTGCATTTCCAACCTCGAAGCTGTCTCCCATTGGGCAGGCATTCATTACCTCTGGCAGACGTGGGTGGCGGTGGAACAACAGGAAGTACGGACTGTATTTGGTTGAACACTGATAACATAAAAAAGCACATGCTTAGCTCTTTCAAGACATTAAATCTTTAGTGCAAATTAACTGGAAATGGGACTACCTGCTTTGCAGTGTTTATCCCATAAACAACTGCAGGAAGGTGGAGGTCCCAGTCATTATGACTGTCATTTACATACTTCCTCAGAGCACGTTTGATATTTTGATTTGTCCTCTCATCCTAAAAGTAATCACAATTTTTTTTATTTAAATGAAACATGACTGTAAAGTGTAAGCTCTTGCAAAAAAACAGAACCAAAGCTATACCTGCCCATTGGTCTGGGGGTGGTAGGCACTTGAAACAGCATGCTAAATGTTTAGCAGACTGAAGATACTGTCATTCAGCTACAGGGAAAAGGTAAGTATCTTCAAATGACTAAAGTTTGTAACAATAACAGAGAAGGAAACAAAAGACGAATTTTCACCTGGTTCACAAACTCCTTGCCCTGATCAGTAATTATTTTCCTGACCAACCCAAACATATACAATTTGGAGATGATTGCAGAAGACACCTCCACAGCAGTCTTTGATCGTAGAGGCTCAGCCACCACCCACTTGGTGTACAAGTCTGTCATAGTCAGGACATAATTGTTTCCCCGTAATGTCTCTGGAAGAGGCCCGATCAGGTCCAACCCAAGAACCTCCCAAGGTTCCTTGACCTGAAATTCAATAAATAACATTAATAAAAATATTATGTTGGAACGACACTACATTTACTTGTAAAAACAGTGTTTGTCTATTAGTCTATAAAAGTAAAACAACCTTGATTGAATGTAAAACTGGTGCCACAGTTTTCATAGGGTCATTAACTTGGCAGCGGTGACAACATTTGACCTGAAAGACAAATTTGCAGTCCAACTGATTAAGCCTAATGGACAATGAAATCGGCAAAAGAAGAAATACAATATACACCATGTGTCTATTAAATCCTACAAATGTTTATGGGTGTCAATGTTAAAGTTGACTATTTTGTAAGGTATGATCTATACATGCACGTTACCCAATCGTCCACATCCTTTTTAATTGTGAGCCAGTAGTATCCAGCAATAACCCTGTCTCTTGTGGTCCTCTTTCCGTTGTGGTTTCCCGTACCAGGATTATTGTGGCACTCCCTCAATACGGATATTTTTTCTTCCTCCGACAGTACCACAAGCTGCTGGAACTGTCTTTTGGGGCCAACGTAGAACAGTCTTTTGTCTGTTTGAAAAATAGATGGATGAAATGATATGAATTAAGTCTTAAATTAAATAAGTTAAAGTAATTCTTTCTAATGATAAGATTTTTTCAAGCTTTATTAATATGGCCGATGTTCCTGGTTCAGCTTTGAATGATCTGGGAATTTAAATATTTTGATTGATAACTGATCGAATGTCTCATTGTGCTGTGTTTAATTACTTTCTCTTGATTTCTAATAATGAGACTCATATCAATGCGTATAGCGTAGCGCTGAGCTCCCCCCCGCCCCCCCTCCCCACGCAAAGTAAATAAAAATTTTATAATGTCAGTACATGTCTTTTTACCTTTCACAAGGAAGTGTGGAAACATCCGTTTTATTTTCTTTCTGGAAAGAAAATCCACATCTTCTTCAAAAGAAAGCTTTTGCAGAAAATGCTGCAGGTGGCGAAAGAGCGCAAAGTCGTTCATCTTGTACCGTCTCAAGAAGAGCTAAGCAGAACTAAACAATCCCCCGGAAATAGTTCCTTGCGCGCATGCGCAGATGTGCTCACGGTACGGATCGTGCTTCCTGAACAGATCGTGCAGTGACATGTATCAGTAATGGTTAGGTTTGGGAAAGTGTCTGGGTTAGGCATAGTACAATCTAAGGAAGTCAATACAATGTCCACACAAGTATAGCAAGACAGGAGTGTGTGTGTTCTTGTATTGCTATCCTAATTAGGACCTTCTCTGGCATATTTGCTAACCTTCTGAAGACCGATGGACCTTATAGGGACCAAAGCCTGGTCCTAATATGGTGGACCCCCTTTTTTTGGGTTAGGGGTTAGGTTTAGAGGTATGGTGTAAATTGTTTTGATTAAGGTTAGGGTTAGGAATAAACTGGTAATGGTTAGGTTTGTGGGATTGGCTCAATGGAATCCCCCTGCCGCCCGATAGCTCCACAGAGTTTGGTGTGGAAACCAAAGGAAATGCACGCTCACTCGAGATCAAATCTCCTCCTGAGCCACTGGTTTCTGTCTTTTTGGGAAGTGCATGTGCAGATAGATGGCTGTTCCAAGAGATTCTTGGGGACAACCTATTGAATTGAGATGTGCTGTGTCAGGTGCGATGGGGCATGGGCATGCCCCGGTGTGTGTATATGCTTGGTTTAGGTACTTCCTAAGCCGTGCCTTTGGGTGTCATGTTATGTGCTGTGCTAAGTAGGAGATAAGAGAAGAGGAAGAGATAGAAGAAAGGGAGAAGGGAGTGGAGCTGTCCTGAGTTTTTAGGATGAGGGTTGGGGGTGGGGTAAGGTTATGTTAAAAAATATAATCTTTTATTTTCTAGTGACTTTAGGTTTAGGGCTTTGAGACATGTTTAGTTATAGAATTGTTGTGTTTAAATAGGAACTGTAGGTTCATAAATCGTGGCCCTGTTCTGTGTTTTTAGGGTGAGGGTTGGGGGTGAGGTATGTTTATGCTAAAAGAAACAATATTCTATTTTCCTGCGACTTTAGGTTTAGGGTTTGGATCCTGTCTGGTTGTATCAGTTTTTTTGTAATCAAGGCTAAAACATGTTTTGTTAATAGTTTTGGATAAATGGTGAATTAGAAAAGTAAAAATTTTAAATTTTTGTTTTTTTTAATATATAAACCAGAAAGTTGAAAAATTGTAAAAAGTAGTAAAAAATGTGGTCTAAAAATGGAGTCTAAAAATTTAATTTCTTGAAAACCATAAGTCAAATAATTTTGAGTCTTAATGGGAAAATATCAATTAAAACTAGTATTAGTCGCAAGTCCATGCTGAGGGGAAAGAATTGGAGTGTGTTTAGTGTGTGTAGATGAGACTCTGTGGTCCCTTGAGATGGTGCTTTTCTCCATTTCTGTTGTGTTGTAGGTCCTTTACTGTCCCTGTGTTCTAAATGTGAATGTGATTTAGTGTTGGCTTTGTCAAAGTATATGTTAGCTTAGCTTCTATGGATAAAATGTTGCCCCCTGGTGGTTGATTACAGTCAGTCAGAGCATGATAGTGTTCAGTTAGTGTAAGTGTTTTCATCTAGTGTCTGATTACAGTCCACTAGGTTCGGTGGAGTCAGGGCTAGGGAGCGCTGTTGAATTTTTAAAATGAAAAAGCAGTTAATATTCGTTTTTAACTTTATTCATGAGTCCAAAATGCCATTTGTATTCAGAAAATGAAAAAGCATTTCTGCAAACGCATTTTCATTTTCAACTTTGACATTTCAAATAGAATTTTGTAACTATTTTGCTGGGATGCAATTTCAAAATGAAATCGTAAATGTCCTTTTCTATTTAATTTTAATTAAGTTACAGAATGAGCAATGCTGAATTGTAAAATAAAAAAGCAGTTTGGATCATTTCTTTTTAATTTTACTTATGAGTCAAAAATAGCAGCTAGATTTTGAAAATGAAAAAGCATTTCTGCTAATCCATTTTAATTTCATTTATGCTACACATATGCTTCCATAGTATGGGGACAGAAAGTGAACAAGTATTAGATTAGAGGTGAAGCGCCACGCTCTGCTTGCCTTATGGTGACAGTTGGGGATGGGTTTGGGTTAGTTGGTTCTGTCTGCAGTGTTTGAGTTTGCTGTGAGTTCCGGTGGGGATTTTAAGTGCAGCGCCGTGTGTGTGCAGTTATTTCGGTGGGTGCATGATTTTGCCTTGTGGCTCCTCCCATCACTACGTTCATTAAATGCAGCAAGCTGCTGGCGCAGTTGCTGACCTAATCTAACTTGGACTGGTTCCCTTACAGATCGGATACAGACTGGCTTATCAGTTGTAATTTAATAAAAGTTGTTGTTTTTATGCTACCATTCTCTGCCTCCTCATTTACACTAAAAAAGGACTGCATAATAATTACATAGCCAACGGCTGAATATTTATAGGCTATATGAATAATCAATAATTTCCCCAGCAGTTTTAAAAACAAACTGACGCCCTTGCCCCCAGATACTTAAACTCCTCCACTTGAGGAAGGACCTCAACCCCGACCTGGAGAAGGCACCCCATCCTTTTCCAGCTCAAGACCATGGCCTCGGATTTTGAGGTGCTGATTCTCATCCCAGCCGCTTCACACTCGGTTGGGAACCGCTCCAGCAAAAGCTGTAGATCACGTTCTAATGAAGTCAACAGGATCAAATCATCTACAAAAAGCAGAGATCCGATCATGAGGCCACCAAAACGTATCCTCCCCTCAACACCTTGGCTGCGCCTAGAGATCCTGTCCATAAATGTTATGAGCAGGACAAAAGGGAACCTTGCCGGAGTCCAACTCTCACTAACAACGAACCCGACTTACTGCCGGCAATGCGAACCAAACTCTGCCACCGGTCATACAGGGACCTAACAGCCCGGTACCCCATACTCCCGGAGTACCCCCCACAGGGCTCCCCGAGGGACACGGTCGAACGCCTTCTCCAAGTCTACAAAACACATGTAGACCGGTTGGGTGCATCCTCCAGGACCCTGCTGAGGGTGTAGAGCTGGTCCAGTGTTCCACGGCCAGGACGAAAACCGCATTGTTCCTCCTGGATCCGAGGTTTGACTATCCGTCGGACCCTCCTCTCCAGAACCCCTGAATAGACCTTACCAAGGAGGCTCAGAAGTGTGATCCCCCTGTAGTTGGAACACACCCTGTGGTCTCCCTTTAAACATGGGGACCACCACCCCGGTCTGCCAATCCAAGGGAACTGCCCCCGATGTCCACGCAATATTGCAGAGCCGCGTTAATCAACACAGTCCCACAACATCCAGAGCCTTGAGGAACTCCGGCCGAATCTCATCCACCCCCGGAGCCTTGCTGGATTTTATATTTTACAGTGAAATATTACATAGCCAACTAAAAAAAACAAAAACCATATGTATGTATGTATGTATGTATGTATGTATGTATGTATGTATGTGTGTATGTGTGTGTGTGTGTGTGTGTTTTTTTTTTTTGTAAGAGGACTTGAATATTTCACTGTAAAATATAAAATCCAGCTTATACCAGTCTCATCTCATGGTAATGTCATAAATGTTAAGGACGGACTCAGACGCAGAGAGCAGTTTTGCAAAGTTGTTTCCCATGATTTATTCAGAAAAAGTCCAAAAACTCAGAGAAGCTGACCCATACAAGAAAACAGGAGGCGGTAGAATGACGAGGAACCAACAGTCACAGGGAGGCTGGTGTATAAAAAGGCAGGGAGAACAATAGGAAACTAATCAGGGGAAGACAAGAGACAGCTGACAACAATTAACAGGGAAAGACAAAGACAGAGAACAGCTGATGATAAGTAGACAAACATGGGAAGATAAGGAGTGACGCAAAGGAGGAATTCAAAACATAAGGACTAGACAGAGATGAGTACTAAAGACAATAAGGACTAAATATGAACCTAAGTAAATAAAAGACAAGAAACCTAACATAAGAGCACCTGAGGGTAAAAGAGGGAGAGAAAACGTGGTGGAAACTCAATAACACATAACAAAACACCAAGAAATAAACTAAAATGTTAATGTAAATCGAATAAGGAAATGAAATAACTAAAACTCAAAACCCAAACACCTAAAGAACCTAACAGGTAATAGTGTAGAAAAGTCTGCAACCCACGACTGTGGACCCTCCAGGACCCTCCACCGTGACTCTTATAAAACCAATTAATGTTTTTAATAAAAGGTAATGAGAAAGGGTGGATTTTGCAGTTCTTTATGTTTTTATGCAATATCTGCATAGAATATTTACAACAGAACACTAAAAAGTATTTAAAAAGCAATTGAATGTTCCTTAGCTTCAAACTATGTGTTGTATATTTTAATTGGGCTACCGATTTTCGTAATTTTCCAAATTTAGGGAAAGGGCTTAATTAGCTGGGTTCATTCTGCAAGGAAAAATAAATTTTTCTTTTGTAAAAGTTAGACAATTCATTTTGTTCTAAAATCTAAAAATTGAAATGTTTTGTTTAATTCGTGTGGCTTTTAAAATAAAACTTTTCATAACAGTACCTTTATGTGCACCAGTCCCTGCTGCCATCTCCCCACACAGCCTTTGTATAGCAGCTGGTAGAGTGGGGCCAGCATGGTCAAGAGTTCTGGTAAAAACGACCTGAGCTCTGCAACGTCCTTTGGGGTTGGGGCTTCCTTTATTGCTCTCATTGTCTTCGACTGGCGACAAGCCCTGAGCTGAAATGCGATGGCCCAGATAAATGACACTTGGAGCTTGAAAAACACACTTACTGCTCTTCAGACGCAGCCCAGCCTCAGACATTCTCTTTAACACCAGGTCAAGGTTTTGCAGGTGTTCCTCTTCTGTTTTACCTGCGACGAGAATGTCATCCAGGTAGGTGGCAACCTGGGGGATGTTCTGAAACAGATTGTCGATGGTGCGTTGGAAAATACCCGGGCTCGAGACAACACCAAACACCAGACGGTTATACTTGAATAGGCCCTTGTGAGTGTTTATAGTCACATACTACTTAGAGTCTTCATCTAGCAAATGTTGCTAATATGCATGACTCATGTCGAGTTTAGTGAATGTTTTTCCTCCTGCTAGTGTAGCAAATAGGTCCTCCCCCAGAGATAGGGGGTAGGTGTCGAGCTGTGAGGCCTGATTAATGGTCATTTTTTGCACTTTTTTGCAATATGCCCCCTTTTCTGGCAATTATGGCAAACAGCGTCTTTAAAGCCACAGTCATTCGCAAAATGCGGACCCCCACAATGATGACACTCTGTGGGTTTTCCTAAACTACTTTTGCCTTCTTTTGCTACAAAATGGGCAGTATCTGTTAGCCTCCCCCTGCCTGCATTTTCTATGTCAATCTTGTTGTTTGCCACTGTCTCCATGGCTAGGGCAATGTCTAAAGCCTTTTTGAAAGTCTGTGGGGCTTCTCCCAACAAGTGGCGCTGTATGATGTCATTGTTAATTCCACAGACTAACCTGTCCCGCAGCATGTCTTCCAGCACTGCCCTGAACTCACAGTGCCCAGATAGCTGTCTCACCTCCATCACGAACTCCACCACTGTCACTCCTGGCTTGCGTGAATGCGTGTGAAACTTGAAGCGCTGCACAATCACCGAGGGCTTGGAGCTGAGGTGATTTTGCACCATCTCCACAATTTCTTTGAAACTGATCTCCCCAGGTTTCTGCGGTGTTGCAAGATTTCGTATCAATCTGTACGTTTAGCCCCTCACACACTCAGGAGGATTGATCGCTGTTTCTCCTCCTCCACAATGTCATTAGCCAGGAAAAAGTGCTCCAGTCTCTCGACATATTCCACCCAGTAACCATCCTTCTCTGAGAACTCACTGAGCGAGCCGACAGTACCAGCCATAGATTTTGTTTAATTACGCGCCAACTTCTTCTTCGCTGCAGAACCGGCCTACATACTGGAACCTTGGCTTTGTTATTATCGGTTTTAATCCTCGTCGCCAGTGTGATAACCCGAGTATTTAAAGATGCACGCAGACATTGCTGTTTATAGTCTTTACTAAACTCAGCAGCAAGTACAGAAGAGCGGCTTGCAAAACGACAACAACACACTCCAGCACCAGGTGTGCAATGGCTTAACTAGGGCCAGGAAAAGCAAATTAACACACAATGGTTCCGGGTTCCACCCCGGGCTACACAGCAGAGAGTCCCTCTGCAACACATGATGTAGAGAACGGTGAGGAAACGGCCTATAACTACACGGGGGGAACTGATCAATGACCTGAAGAGAGCTGGGACCACAGTAACAAAGGTTACTATTAGTACCAGTGGTATAACCACAGTGCTGGTTCTGTTGGACCTCAGTGTTGATCATTATATATTATTGGAACGACCGGAGAGCTGGGTCGGACTCTCTGGTACACGACTTGGCTGGTTCGAGTCTTACTTAAAGAACTGGGACTTCTTTGTTTCAATAGGAAACTTTTCATCAGAACGAACAGAAATCACATGTGATCAGGTCTGAAATCTAGGTGTAGTAATGGACTCAGACCTGAACCTCCAGGGTCACATAAAGGTCAATAACAAGGTCAGCCTTCTATCAGCTGAAGAACATTTCTAGGATTAAAGAACTGATGTCACAACAGGACCTAGAATAACTCATCCATGTGTTTATCTTTAGTCGGATTGATTCCTGCAACAGCGTCTTCACAGGTCTGCCTAAAAAGTCAACCAGACAGCTGCAGCTGATCTAGAACGCTGCTGCTCGTGTTCCTCACTAGAACCAGGAAAGTAGAGCACATCACCCCAGTTCTAAAGTCCTTACACTGGCTCCCTGTAGCTCAGAGAATAGACTGAAAAATACTTTTACTAGTTTATAAATCATTGAATGGCTTAGCACCAAAGTATGATGAAGAGCTACTGTTACTATAGCACTATAGCACTCTTTACTGACTGGATGACTTCTGATAAACATTGGTTGAACTGGATTTATTTAGGGGTATTAGAGTAATGAGGGTTAAACACAAGTGTATGCCATACTTTTCACATTTATAGTGGTTTAAAAAAAAGGCTAAAGGCCACGTGTTGTTTTTTTTAAACATTTTTTTATTTCACAGTTGTGCATCATGGTGTTGTGGTCAGTTGCATAAAACCTGTTGAAGTTTATGGCTGTTATGTAACATGATGTTGGGCAGACGGAGAAGTATGAATACTTTAGACCAACACAGACCGGCTCCTCTAACAATCAACACACTTCAGTTTTACCTTCTGCTCAGTCAGCTCCGTTCGTCTCGTCTCCAGAAAACAAAGGGAAACATTCGTTGGGATGAATTTCCAGGAAAATAAAAGTTAACTTGTAGAATGTTTGCAGTTCTTGGTGTTATAGTTAAAAGTATTTTAACTATAATTATACAAAATACAAGACAATATGTTTGTAGCTACAGTAGAAGTAATATGATTCCTCCTGAGACCTGTGTTTGTGTTGTTTCTGGTCCAGCCAAGTGGATTCCTGATTATATGTGGTTTCTAAAATAGCACCTGAAGGTTTCCAGCGAATGATTCTCGTTAACTCGTCCTCAGACACGCATCCTCGCACTCCTCCTTCGTCTGGAAGCGGTTCCCGTTGCCTCTGCAGCCGCTGTAGATGAAGCGGGAGCATTGGGCGTTTTTGTTGTCGTAGAACCACATGAGGGTGAAGTCCCTGCAGCCGCCGGTGTTCTTACTGAGGAGGCAGACGTCTGGATGAGACAGAGAGGGAGACGCGTCAGAGGGACCGTCTGGACCACAGAGGGGACACTTCGGTTTGGGTCCTCATCCATGCACAATGTTCCTACTGAGCAAATAAAGTAAATAAAAACAATACCAGACTAAAAGCTGATCCAAAGCTTTCCTATTTAAATTTTACAGGTCCATTTCAGTCACATCTAGGCGAAAGAAAGACATTTAAAAAAAAAAAAATTACATTTAAAGCTTTCAGGTTTTAAAAAGTGCTTTAACATTTTTGCTGAATTTGAATTTAAGAAATGAAAACAAAGTGTTGACTAAAGAGCAGCAGGTAGAAAATATGTGAAAGTAACGATATAAATGAAATCCATCCATCCATTTTCTTCTGCTTATCCCGGGTCGGGTCGCGAGGGCAGCAGCTTAAGCAAGGACACCCAGACTTCCCTCTCCCCAGCCACTTGTTCCAGCTCCTCGGGAGGAATCCCAAGGCGTTCCCAGGCCAGCCGAGAAACATAGTCCCTCCAGCGTGTCCTGGGCCTTCCTCTGGGCCTCCTCCCGGTGGGGACGTGCCCGAAACACCTCACCAGGGAGACGTCCAGGAGGCATCCTGACCAGATGCCTGAGCCACCTCAACTGACTCCTCTCGATGTGGAGGAGCAGCGGCTCTACTCTGAGCCCCCTCCGGATGACTGAGCTTCTCCTCCTATCTCTAAGGGAGAGCCCAGACACTCTGCGGAGGAAACTCATTTCAGCCGCTTGTATCCGTGATCTCGTTCTCTCGGTCACCACCCAGAGTTCGTGACCATAGATGAGGGTAGGAACGTAGATCGACCAGTAAATCGAGAGCTTCGCCTTTTGGCTCAGCTCTCTCTTCACCACGACAGACCGGTACAGCGCCCGCATGACTGCAGATGCCCCACCAATCCGTCTATCGATCTCCCGCTCCATTTTTCCCTCATTTGTGAACAAGACCCCCAGATACTTAAACTCCTCCACTTGGGGAAGGACCCCATCCCCGACCCAGAGAAGGCACCCCACCCTTTTCCGGCTCAAGACCATGGCCTCGGATTTGGAGGTGCTGATTCTCATCCCAGCCGCTTCACACTCGGCTGCGAACAGCTCCAGTGAAAGCTGTAGATCACGTTCTGATGAAGCCAGCAGGACCACGTCATCTGCAAAAAGCAGAGACCCGATCCTGAGGCCACCAAAACGGATCCCCTCAACACCTTGGCTGCGCCTAGAAATCCTGTCCATAAAAGTTATGAACAGGATCGGTGACAAAGGGCAACCTTTGCAGGGTCCAACTCTCACCGGAAACAAGCCCGACTTACTGCCGGCAATGCGAACCATACACTGGCACCGGTCGTACATGGACCTAACAGCCCGTATCAAGGGGCCCGGTACCCCATACTCCCGGAGCACCCCCCACAGGGCCCCCCGAGGGACACGGTCGAACGCCGGTTGGGCCACTCCCACGCACCCTCCAGGACCCTGCTGAGGGTGTAGAGCTGGTCCAGTGTTCCACGGCCAGGACGAAAACCGCCTTGTTCCTCCTGGATCCGAGGTTCGACTATCCGTCGGACCCTCCTCTCCAGAACCCCTGAATAGACCTTACCAGGGAGGCTCAGAAGTTTGATCCCCCTGTAGTTGGAACACACTCTGTGGTCCCCCTTATTAAACAGGGGGACCACCACCCCGGTCTGCCAATCCAAGGGAACTGCCCCCGATGTCCACGCGATATTGCAGAGCCGCGTTAACCAACACAGCCCCACAACATCCAGAGCCTTGAGGAACTCCGGTCGAATCTCATCCACCCCCGGAGCCTTGCCACCGAGGAGCTTTTTAACGACCTCGGTGACCTCAGCACCAGAGTTTGGAGAGCCCGACCCAAAGTCCCCAAACCCTGCTTCCAGATTGAAAGACGTGCCGGTAGGATTGAGGAGGTCTTCGAAGGATTCCATCCACCGACCCAAAACGTCCCGCGTCGAGGTCAGCAGCACACCATCCCCCCTCAGCCTAAACGAAATCAAAATTGGAAACTGATCTAACATAAATCAAGCTTCCTCCTGTCCCGGCCCATCAGGGTTTATAAACCCAGACCTTAAAATCATCTGCAAGATGTTGAGCCCACAAAGTTTGGGAAACCAACCTATGAATATTGTAAAACAGGTCAGCTATAAATAATACAGGAAGGCTCGTTAGTCTGATACAGCAGTGGTGCCTAAAGTCAGAGCTCAGGAGCAGTATCCTGTATGTTTTAGTTCTTTCCCTGGTTCAGCACACCTGGAGCAAATGATGGTTCCTTAACAGAACCTCTGCAGATCTTTAAGAACCACTGTGGAAGGAGTTGGACCATTTGAATCAGCTGGGATGGAGCAGAGACTCATCTAAGACCAGGAAGACACCGGCCCTGTGGAAACGCAGCTGGTCACCAATGTAAAATACCGATCTATCATCAGATGCAGAAAAGGAATTTTACAGGATGAATTGGGATTTTTGGTTTTGCCACCTTGCATAAATCTGGATTTGGACATAATCTGCTGTCATGACTGATGGCTGTCTGACTGGTGGGTGCTTCCATGACCCTGTGTCTCTTTGGTTTCCATAGAGCTGCCACTGAGCCCAGCCTGGGGGTATCCTGTGGGGGTGTCTGGAGCTGCTACAGCATTTTAGTGGTCGAAGCTACCTGCCCTGTGCTGCTCTTTGCACCTGCTCTACCCCCAGACACCCAGTACCAAAATGTCTGAAGGTTACAACAACAACAGGTTCCAAAAGCGGTGTTAAAGGGAACATATTATGCATATTTCCCTTTTTTCATCCTTTTGTGTTTCCATTTGGGTCTCTGCTGCCTCTATAAACACTCCAAACATGACTAAAAACCATCCACCCATTTTTTTTGCTATTTTTTGCTGTCACCACCAATTCTAATTCCATGCCATTTATCACCTCCCACCCACTACACCATGAATTCCAGCTTCTACCCTCAGGACGACGATACAGAATGCCGAAATGCAGAACAAATCGTTTTAGAAACAGTTTTAAACCTACTGCTATAAGCCTCCTGAACAAGCATAAGAATAAGTCTTAGCCTTTATGTTTTTATGAGTTCTTATGTTTTTATGATTTAGGTGGAAATGTCTGTATTTCCTAATGTTTCTGACTCATTTACTGCAAAACAAATTTACCTTTGAGTACGAATAAAGTCTTCTATCTTCTTCTATCTTCTTCTATCTATCTATCTATTTTCTTTCTTTATTTTTTACTTATTCTTTATTAAATTCTTCCATGAAGGTTATACTGTACAACTGTAAGTATACAATCCAAAAAAAAACAAACTCAGTAGATTCAGATTAATTGTGGTCCTTATATCGATAAAATGAAAATTTAACCAACATTATGAAGAGAGTAAAAGGTGTGTGAATATTTACAGTGCATCTGTAAGTCTACTTTGAAAAGTAATTTTAAACAGAGATCCATTTGTTCATAAATGTGTCATTTGAAGTCGTGCTGGTATTTGCTACATGAGGGAAATTCCTTTTAGTTTGTTTTTCCACTGGGTGACAGAGGGAGGTTGAGGTCTGAGCCATGAGACAGTGATCCTTTTCTAAGCAATTGCAAGCAGTGGTTTTAGTAGGAAAAAGTTCAAATTGGACCTCAAAATGTCTCTCATGGGATTTCAATCTTCAAGCATTTTTTTATTTCACCTTTTATGTCCTTCCAGTAGTTTATCAGCTTTGGACCGTCCCAGAATATTTGGGTATGGTCTTCCAGAAGACCACATCTCCTCCAACATTTAGCTGTGACAAAAGGAGTTCTGAAACTCTGTAAGAGTCGGACATTTTGTTGTTTTATGTCCCTCCCATAGTGTCTGCTCCCAGTCCTCATCCTTGATTATTATGTTCATTTCCATTTTCCTTTAATATCATGTGTATTCTCTGCATTTTCTTGCTGCAGTATTTTGTAAATATGAGCTATATATCTACTATTAATTGTTCTCTTGATTATTGAATTGAAACAAAAAGGACTTCTATATTGGAGGGAGGGGTCTGTAAGGAGTCCAAATAGTTATGTTTATGCATGTAGTTCCTGATTTAAAGGTATTTGTAAAAAAAATTATTTCTTTGGAATATCATATTTTTTGTTGGCGCTGCTGAAAGGACTTACAGTAAGATTTGCATTGTCCATCATTTGACCCAGGGTTGACCCACGACTGTATGTGTAAGAAATCTTAACAATTGCTGTGTTTTTTTTTCCTAATATTATGGACTCCGTGTAGGCTACATAATATCAGGGGGAAAAAGGGGAATAAAGAAAGAAGATGAAGAGAGGTAGGAAAAAATGTTAAGAGGGAGAGGGTGAGTTGAAGATATAAGAGAAGAAGGGGAACAAAGAAAACCTCCCAGTCTGTTTCTACACCTGCAGGACGGCAGAGAGAGGGAAAAAACAAACAAACCAAACAATGTGAACGGAGAAATACACAACCCACAAATATATATATATATAAATACAACAGCTTCAATGAAAAGCTCATGGTAATGAATTCATGTGTGGCAAACCCACAGCCTAGTAACAGTATCGATGGGCGTGGCCTGCAACCGCTAATTTGCAACAAAGTGACAGGGTTAACCCTGGTCCTCGGAGCCCACTGCTAGTTTCAGGTGTTTCCCTTCTTCCTCACACCTGACCTGAATAACTAGGTGACTAACTGGTTTCTGCAGCACTTGATGACATGGAAGAGTTAATGCTGTCATTCGACTCAGGTGTGCTGGAGCAGAGATGCAGCTAAAACATGAAGGACCGTGGTTCCTGAGGACCAGGATTAAGAAACACTGATCTAAACAACTCCTTCTGAAAGGGGCTGAAATAGTCAAGATGTGGGCTGCTGAGATCGCTTCATGTGAGAGTGATTCTGTGCAAAGAACTTTGTTAACATTTTGTACAGATCATAGAGCTGTTATAACTGGTTTAAAAAGAGGCAGAATATCGACCATTCGTTATCTATACTATGCAGGGTTGCAGGGGGTCATCATCTATCAGAAATCCTTTTCTTAGAGCAACGCTGTCCTGGATCATGCGGAGAATCCAGCGTCTCCATACGGAACGCCTCACATGTCGAGACGGGAGAACAAAAATATCAGGTTCATTTCTGTGGGTCTGAGATCTGACTGGTCGAACAGAACCTTCGGGTTCAGGTCCAGGTGTCCCGCCCCCCACACAGCAGAACCACAGGACAGAACCATGAGATTAAAAAAAGCAAACGAAGAGACTGAAACCACGACGCCTGCACACTGCGTCACTTCATCGTCTGCTGGGAAAAAACAGTTATAGTTAAAAGTGTTTCTGAGCGTGCTCAGTACCTCGGAGCTCAGATCGCGAAGATGAACTTTGATCTTTGCTCAGGGCGTCTGGGACCTCTTCCTTCTGCTGCCGCGGACTCGAACTTTCAGCCTGAGGATCATCAGCGATCATCGACTGTTTGGATGTAAATCTCCGCCTGAAGCAGACAGAAACAAACGTTTACAGTATCATCACTAGTGCTGTCATGAGATTTAAAAAAAAACTTTGAGATTAATTAATTATAATCTCTAATTTATTAATTAATCTAATTAATCTCTTTTTTAATCTCACCTAATAATTGCTGAGAAAAGCCCTCATCTAGAGGTATTTTCTTTTAAATTCATTACATTATTGTGGTAGAACAAAAGTTTGATACATGTCATTAAAAAACTGGCTTTATGAAGTCATTGATTGTATTTAACAGACTTGAACAGATGCAGTCCCAGCCGTTTACATTCTGCTGTTTTTGTGACTATAGTCCCAAGTGGCGCCTGTAACCTTCTGCTTCCAGCTGCGTGATTCATTAGCGTTCTGGACGCAGTGGGGTAAATATCTTCTCTGATTCCAGCTGTGTTACGGGTTAAAACGACGCGTAACATACGCATTATTATTGATACCGATGGCTTGCCATACCTGTGGACCTGGGCGGCCGGGTGGAGCTGTGAGAAGAGTAACAGCGTTACATGCTTGATAGATTTGCTACTAATTGCTTTTTTCTTCTCTCTTTTTTTTTTAGAAAGAATCGCTAGAGGTGTCTAAAAACTCACCAAATATAGCAGAGTTGGCAACACTGTCAGTAACTCAGCGTTCCTCCCCACCAGGATGGAAGCCAGTCATCTTATGAGTTTACAGCCAATAGATGTCCACTTCAGGGTTAACCCCGAACAACTCAAGCACAAGAAGTCTGGTGCATAAAACGGGTTTTATTTAAAGGGAACTCTCATGCAGAAACGGTCAAATTAAAGATTAAAAATAAGATTAACCTGATTAAAAAACATGGCGCGTTAAATATGGCTGTAAGTAATTAATTGCAATTAACGCAATAATTTGACACCCCTATTTATCACCAGACTGCATATTAATAACAAGAGACGTCACTCTGAGTGGGATCCCTGAATCCATCTCACTTCAGACTGTGTTCATGGAGAAACCGCTCTCAGGGAGGGGGAAGGAATCCAGTTTTGTAAATATGAGATTTAATATCTGGACAGTTGCTGATAAACTGAATGAAGTGAGTTCTGGTGCTGATAAGTGGTCAGGATGTAGGGGAGTAAACAAAGTCTGCAGGCTGCCGTGTTTCCTGCTCAGAGCTGCTGAGCTCCAAACGCTCTCAGGCTCCAAAACCAAAATGAATCCAAGTGGTTGATGTATAAAGTTGGCACTAAAATCCGGAGGTATGCAGGGACGAGATACAGCGGAGAGGCAGGAGCAGCCGAGCCCAGAGAGCGAGCACACCACCCTAAATCTGATCATCAGCAGAATCTGATGCAGTCATAAGTGCATAAAGACCGAAGTCTCCGGCAGATCCAGGGGATCCCACACACCTGTTCCAGCGGTTTAAGTCCCGCCCCTCAGTTCGCACACACCTGTGACAGCCTGTGACCTTGGTGCATCATTTTATTAAAAGGAGAAATGGTTTTCAATGTGCAGCAGCCTGGTAGGTTGAGGAGCTACCTCCACCCTGATGGAGGAGCCGTTACCATCTCAGTGGTACCTCCACCCTGATGGAGGAGTGAACATGAATGAGTAAATCAGTGAGTTACCCGATGACGACGTCCTCTGGGTCCCTCAGCTGGCTGCAGGTCGGTTTTACCAACGGAGGAGGATACACGTTCAGTCCCCCTGGAAAACAGACGGAGGAACAAAACATTCATGCTTCAAACTGATCATAAACCCTGAGAGGAGAAATGTTTCCAGGTCTTACTGTTGAGGGTGGAGAGGAAGACCCTGAAGAAGCGCTGAACGTAGCCCTGCTCTTCGCCATGCAGCCGGCTGACGTGGATCAGGTGCTGATGGAGGGGGAGACCAGCCAGCTCCTTCACCTGCGTCTGGTTGTACCGACCGCCCACCGCCACCACAAACACGGCCACGCCGTCACACATGGCCTTCTGGGAGACGTAGCGCAGCTTGGCTCGGTCCCAGTAGGCCGTCTCGGTGGCCACCACGGTCAGCACCGCCCTCCTCCTGCGCGCCTGGCCGGCCTTCAGCAGCACCTCCTTCAGGGTGAAGTCCAGCGTTTGTCCCAGAACCGAGGAACCGCTCTGCTGCTTCATTGTCTCTGTCAGGTATTTCTTCATAACGTTCTGGTTCTGGTAGGTCTGCAGGTTGAACTCCACCTTAGCGGCCTGACCTTCACCCTGCTGGATAACAGCCACTCTAGCCTGGGGTCCGGGTCTGCGGGGCTGAGGACTTACAGCCAGCTGCTCCACCACAGAACCCAGCAGCTGCTGAGCACCAACATATTCATCCGCCTTCATCTCCCTGGAGCTGTCCAGAACCAGAGCTAGGTCCACATCCACCTGCTGGGGGGGCACCGGGTTCTGGATGAAGGAGCACTCCTCCGAACGTCTGCAGGGGTCTGGAGCCACAGCAGAGATCACAACTGTTCATACCTACACGATTTTAAAAGCTCTCTTTGATTTTTACATGTTTTACATTAACAGAATATTCAGGAGCAAATTCACTGGATCCATCTGCAGCGACTAAACATGAGCAAAGCTGACTTAGCTTCTGCTCCAAAATCCAGAAGAAGATCTGCCTCTGCTGCAGCCTCACTGACCGACCAGCGTCTCTCTGCACTAACAAACCTCAACGAGGTCATACGTCACATTAGGAGGAAAATCTGCGAGTGGCCGTCCTTCCTACAGGTGACATAGGCGCTTGCCTAGGGCGCCATCTAGTGAGGGGCGCCAAATATGTGGCGAGAAAAAATAATAATTATAATGTCTATTTATATTTTTCAACAGTTTTTGCAGTCCCTCTATCTATAACAATAGTTTGACATAAAAATAAATTAAACTTAAATAAAAATAAATGACAATTGTGATGCGACCTTTAGCTGTCATAGCCATCCGATGTTGCACTACTGTTCAAGTTAAACTTTTTTTTGTATATTTATTATTAAACAGCTTTATTCTTTTGCACATGTTGTTATATTGTTATCGTTACACTATCATTATCTAAATAAATGTGAAATTCTTTGGGCATGACTTCTTTTTTCATGGGCAAGGGACGCCTTGCAGTCAAGCTCGCCTAGGGCACCAAATGGTCTAGGACCGCCACTGCAGAGCAGCTAGCGTAGCATTCACAAAGATCGGAGCGGTTTGCGTTAAGCAGACAAGACAAATAAAACACCGTCTGCTGAAAGCTGGAGAGACGTCGGCGTTGCATTTCCTCTCCATTTACAAGCAGAAACATCCTCTCTGTATTTATTCTGACAGAATCTCCCACAAGGACGGGAATATTTTCAAGATTCAACATTCAAAAGTTTTTGGTTTTTTTGGTCACATGCTCAGCTATAGGCGTAAAACCTGCAGTAAAATGTGACCCTGAATCAACTCCTTATCTGTCCAGTGATGTGGGGAAAAAATAGGGCTTAATGCTGCCACCTGGTGGACCTATGGAACACCAAACTACTCAAATTAAATGAATAAAAAACCATTGTCAAATAAATAAAAAGAAACATTGTGAAATAGATATCTGGATAACAATTAATAAGAAATATATAACATGACAATGAAATTGTGAAAAAACTGAATATATATAAATTTCTAAGTTCAATAGGATGGAATATTTTTCATTTTCCTTTAAAAATCTGTCTATTAATATAATACATTATTTTAATGTACATTTTTGGCTAATAATGGGAATTATTTTTTGGCCATTTTTATTTAATTTCATCAGTTTTTATTGCAAAATGTCATTTTTCCAAAGTCAGCTTTTATTTCCTATTGGTGTTTTTCCCAGTGGCTTATTTATTTCAGAATGTCACTTTTCTGCAGAATAACTTCATCTGCCAATCAGAGACAGTGGGTGGGACCTGCATGCTCATTGGCTGGTTCTTAAACGAAGTTCATGCAACTCCGACTCTCGACTTAGCATGTTGTTGCTGGCTGTACAGCAGCTGCTCAGTCACAGTGAGTGAGAACGGCTATCCAGGAAGATTGGTGTTTAAGAACCAGCCAATGAGCATGCAGGTCCCACCCACTGTCTCTGATTGGCAGATGAAGTTATTCTGCTGAAAAGTGACATTCTGAAATAAATAAGCCACTGGGAAAAACACCAATAGGAAATAAAAGCTGACTTTGGAAAAATGAGGTTTTGGAATAAAAACTGATGAAATTAAATAAAAATGGCTAAAAGATAATTCCCATTATTAGCAAATATTTTACATTAAAATAATGTATAATATTAATAAACAGATTTTTAAAGGAAAATGAAAAATATTTCATACTATTGAGCTTAGAACTTTATATATATTCAGTGTTTTTCACAATTTTATTGTCACGTTATATATTTGCTTTTATTGTTTATGTAGATATCTATTTCACAATGTTTTTATTTATTTGTTTCATTTTGAGTAGTTTGGTGTTCCATATTGGACTCCGTGGGTGAGTTCATGTTCATGCCTGCACATACAGGTAAAGCTCAAAAATACTGGAAAATCCGGAAAAAAATCTATATTTTCTGTCCACTTCAGAAAGTGAAACTTGTGTATTATATAGATCTATCACACATAGAGTGAAACATTTCAAGCTTTAATTTCTTCTTAATGTGGATGATCCCGGCTTAAAGAGAATTAAAAAACAGAGAAAACATGAAATATTGGAACCTCCTGGTGTCTGTTGCAGGAATATCCCAATGCAATTAGGATTTATTTACTTATTCTGTCGGTCTGCATTCAGTCTGCCCAACCTCACGCCAATGACTGACGCAATCTGCTGGGATTCCTTAAATAGGAAACTTTTTAACTAATTGGAATGTTTTTACAAATGTATTGAAATGACTTCTTGTTAAGTGCCTTGAGATGACATCTGTTGTGAATTGGCGCTATATAAATAAAGTGAATTGAAATTAAATTGAAGTTAGTGAAAGCATCTGGGACAGGGAGGTCAAGTTAGAGAAAACAAGCGTATCGTTTCTGACATAATGTTCCTGATAAAGAAGCGTCGGATCACCGGGATGACAGACGTCAGAGCAGCAGGAGATCGACTGGAGGTTTACTATCAGACTGGCATGGAGCGGTTCTCCAGGAGCTGAACAACAAGATTGAAGGCGGCGTGTCAGAGAGATAAACAGTGATCCCTGAATACTATTTAAAGTGTCGGTTAGAAAGGTTTGGGTGAATAATGCGAGATTAAGCTCTGTTCCCGCCATGTTTTGGTTAAACATGTTGAATTAAATACCTTAAACGCCCAAGGACTAAGTTTCATCTTGTTTTTTAGAAGATTTATATATTTACCACCACAATTTGTTCTCAGTCGTTTGAAAAAGGATTTTAAATATATTAAAAGGGACAATTTTGCTCTTAGACGCGATGTTTCGTACTGCCACGAGGGATAAGGAACATAATTCCTTTTTAAGAAAAAAGAAAAATACCAAGGTTTTTGTTTTTTCTCGTTAAAAAGAAGAGGGCAGGGCGTGGCTTTCGTTAAAAGGAGGAGGGCATCTGTTTTTAAAAGCGAGACATGAGCATCATCACCGATGTGAAAGCATGAAGGCAGCTGCTCACCGTAGCAGAGGACACAGCGGCTGATCTTCTCCAGGTCCTGCTGCCTCCTCAGCAGAGCGAAGACGGAGCTACCGGAGTCATCGGCCTGAGAAGGAGACAGAACGGAAGCAGCTGTCATCGATCTGCTCACGGCAAACATCTCCATCACAGACGGGACCACAGGATGAGTCAGATCTCGTTAGAAAAGCCTGCTTCTCGTGCACATCGGCCTTTTTCTAACGAGGAGACAAACGACTTCAATCAGACGGCAGCAGAGAGTTCAAATGTTTTAAAGGCCGGACACAAACATCCGGGTTTAACGGCCCGGGGATGAATCAGCTGCTGAGGAGAGGAAACATTAAATCTCTCCTCTGGTACTTAAAAGGCAGAATAAAGATGTAAACCATAAAAAACAAAACAAAATAAAAAGCAAACCAGATTTTCTGTTTTCTCTGAAGTTTTTACCGTTTGAATACCCAAAGCTGTAAATATGAGCGACGTTACGCATGAAGATCGAACCGGAGAGATTTGACCTGAACATGAGGTGAACCCAAATCCGTTTACCCCTCTGGAGCATCCAGGTGTGGGTTAGCACCACGCCAGGGTGGAAAGACATCAGCAAACCAACCTGGGAATGGTCAAAGGTCATCTCCAGACCACCTGAGGTCCATATGCTCCTCCAGAGAGGAGAACGTCCCAGCAGATTCAGCCCCAAAGCTCCATCTGAGTCTCTACAGTTAGCAGGTTAAAGGTCATGACCCTGAACCAGCATGGCTGCTTGGAAGGAGAAACAAGATGGCGACAGGACTGAGGTTAGGACAGGACATCTGGGACAAAGATGGACAGAACCAGGATGGAGGAAACCAGACCCAGCACATCAGCACTGATCCAACACCTGTTACCAGCTGTCTAGCACAGCGGTGGAGGGATGATGATGTGGGCTTGCTCTGCAGCTACAGGACCAGGATCTCCTCTGTAGACCAAAGGATTCTACAGGTAAATGTGAGTCCATCTGTCCAGCGACTGAAGCTCGGTCCAATCTGGGTCATGAACAGAACCAGGATCAGAACACAGCAGTAGACTTCTTCAGCAGACGGCTGTGCAGAACCCTCTGTGAACCGGGTCATGGGGCCGGCCCGGTTCTCCTCACAGAGCTTCTGGATCCCAGTTCCTGAGGAACGAAAGCTCGTAAGACCCCGCCCCCACCCGCTGCTGTATCAGACCCGCCTCCAGATGACCTTTCACAGATCCCGCCCCCACCTGCTGCAGTATCAGACCCGCCTCCAGGTCACCTTTCACAGACCCCGCCCTACCCGCTGCAGTATCAGACCCGCCTCCAGATGACCTTTCACAGACCCCGCCCCCACCCGCTGCTGTATCAGACCCGCCTCCAGATGACCTTTCACAGACCCCGCCCCCACCCGTTGCTGAATCAGACCCGCCTCCAGATGACCTTTCACAGACCCCGCCCCCACCCGGTGCTGAATCAGACCCACCTCCAGATGACCTTTCACAGACCCCGCCCCCACCCGCTGCTGTATCAGACCCGCCTCCAGATGACCTTTCACAGACCCCGCCCCCACCCGCTGCTGTATCAGACCCGCCTCCAGATGACCTTTCACAGACCCCGCCCCCACCCGCTGCTGATCAGACCCGCCTCCAGATGACCTTTCACAGACCCCGCCCCCACCCGTTGCTGAATCAGACCCACCTCCAGATGACCTTTCACAGACCCCGCCCCCACCCGTTGCTGAATCAGACCCACCTCCAGATGACCTTTCACAGACCCCGCCCCCACCCGCTGCTGTATCAGACCCGCCTCCAGGTGACCTTTCACAGATCCCGCCCCCACCCGTTGCTGTATCAGACCCACCTCCAGATGATCTTTCACAGACCCCGCCCCCACCCGTTGCTGAATCAGACCCACCTCCAGATGACCTTTCACAGACCCCGCCCCCACCCGTTGCTGAATCAGACCCACCTCCAGATGACCTTTCACAGACCCTGCCCCCACCCGTTGCTGAATCAGACCCGCCTCCAGATGACCTTTCACAGACCCCGCCCCCACCCGCTGCTGTATCAGACCCGCCTCCAGATGACCTTTCACAGACCCCGCCCCCACCCGTTGCTGTATCAGACCCACCTCCAGATGATCTTTCACAGACCCCGCCCCCCACCCGTTGCTGAATCAGACCCACCTCCAGATGACCTTTCACAGACCCCGCCCCCACCCGTTGCTGAATCAGACCCACCTCCAGATGACCTTTCACAGACCCTGCCCCCACCCGTTGCTGAATCAGACCCACCTCCAGATGACCTTTCACAGACCCTGCCCCCACCCGTTGCTGAATCAGACCCACCTCCAGGGCTCGGCTGATCCTGAGATCGTTCCTCGGAGAGATGATGGCGGGAACGATGTTCAGGGCTCGGTACTCCATCACTGCGGTGAGAAGCTCCTCGTTGTCCTGCGACTGCCCACCGGCGAAGAACACGGCCACCTTCCGGATCATCTTCCCAGCCCGGACGCGCTTGAAGACGTTCCGGCCCACATACAGCATGGCGGCTCCCAGGTGCCGCCGTTCCGAGGTGGGCTCCTTGGCCAGTTTCTCCACGGCTTCCATCAGGTCTTTCCTGCTGCGGTGCTCCTGGAACCGGATCAGGTACCGGGTGTGTCTGCTGTACGCTACCACGGAGACGCGAGCGCCCTTCGGACAGTTGCTCTCGGCGACGGAGATGTTCCTCAGCATGGAGAGCACCGTCTGCCGCTGCTCCTCAAAGTCGTCGTTGGTAACGTCCACCGACATGTCCAGACCGAAGACCAGCTCCGTGGGGTAGGCGGGGCACTGGGACGGACCTGAGGGGGTGAAACGATGAAGGAGGAGGAGTAAAGTTAGGTGTACAAACGAGAACCACAGCAGAACCTCCCGAGCTCACGGATCGGATCAACAATTGATCCCCTGTTCCACTTATTAGGGTCGGCGTTTCCACTACCTTCGTCTGGGCCAAGCCGACTACCTCTGGCTCAGTTCAAAGTGGCTGAAGTCGACCTAGAAAGTCGCCAGATGACGTCACACACTAATTTCCATAATAATGACGTCATCACGAAACAGAAAAGGCGGAAATGATTATATCTAGATTAGGATTTGGTCATACAGGGTTAAACAATGCATTATTTAAACAGGGGAAACACGTGGCAGGGTAATGTGACTTTTGTCTTCAAGGAGAGACTTTGGAACATTTTAATATTAATTAGCCTTTGTTATAAGTTTTTATAATCTGGAACAAACTTCCAGAAAACTGCAAAGCTGCTGAAAAACTGAGTTCTTTTAAATCTCAACTAAAAGAATAAAAATAATAATAATAATAATAATAATAATAAAAATAATAATAATAATAATAATAATAATAATAATAATAATAATAATAATAATAATAAATAAATAAATAATAAAATCACAACTAAAAACGTTTCTGTTTAGAGCTGCCTTTGAGTCATGTTTTGTTGTATCATGTTTTGTCTGTGTTTTACTGCTGTTTTTATTTTACCCCTGAATCATGTAAAGCACCTTGAATCACCTTGTTGTTGAAAGTGTTGCTACACAAACAAAATTGCCTTGCCTTAAATGTCCCATGTTTCTGAACTCACCATACATTTCAAATGTTCATTGAATGCACCACAGGTGTGCGATGTAGTACAGACAAGCTTCTGCCTGATGTTCAGGTGCGGTTTATAAAAGAGAGATCGGTTTTCTGTACCTGCAGATTTTCTTTTTTAATTCTGAATGAACACTAAACAGAAAACAACTTTGTTTCATCGTGGGTGAAATGAACCGAGAACGGTTTACGATTGGTCAGTCGATGTAGCGTGATCATGCAGCACGTCTGGAAACAAGTCAGGATGTAGAAGGTTTCTCATCTGTAGAGGATATCGGCAACAAAGTTTCACAGAAAGTAGCTGAGGGTGATCAGAAATGTCGCCAGGCGCTTTTTGGAAAAGAAGTTGTTAAAGCGGGGGTCTGAGAAGTCGTAAGAAACAGCGAGAAACACTGGACTTAGTCTGACCCATCATTCCCCCCATGGACTGATTGGTTCGGTGAAGTGACGTCACTCTCACTCTGACCTGCGTAGTGGCGGCCACTGATTGGCCTGGAGGTGTGCGTGTGAAGTGATGTCACACAGAATGGCGACGCACGGCTTACAGTTTAAAACATTGCAGGGGGAAACAAAAAAATATGCGAATATCGGGCCATGAAGGACAGAAGGCAGGCACTGGAAGTGCTTTGCAGAAATGGACGGCATCTATGGTGAAAGGCCGGCGAGCAACGGGAGAGAGGGTGGGGCTAGATCCTAGCACTGTACAGCTTTTAATATAAAACTAAAATAATGTGACGTTGATCAGATGTTTAGAGAAGCTAGCTAAACTCAGCAGAAAAAGAAACGTCCCTTTTTCAGGACTGTGTATTTCAACAATAATGTTGTAAAAATCCAAATAACTTTACAGATCTTCATTGTAAAGGGTTTAAACAATGTTTTCCATGCATGTTCAATTAACCACAATCAATTAATTAACATGCACCTGTGGAATGGTCGTTGAGACCTTAACAGCTTACAGAAAGTAGCCATTTAAGGTCCTTGTTCTAAAGATGCAGGACACTAAAGAGACTTACTTGAGTACAATGTTTGGGTACTCTACCACCTCTGGCTGTTTATCATTAACTCAACAATAAGCTCTTTAATGTTCATCCCTTCTTTATGCAAATAAGACCATATGTGGTCACTTCCCCGAAAACCACAGCACAGCTTCATCCCAGCATCTTCGGACCAATCAGAGCGAGTCTCTCATGGTCAGACGCTCAGCGTGAGTCTGGATCCTGCTGGGTTTTCTCCCTCACTGATGCTCGGTTCTTAAAAACCACAGAATCTCTGTTCATAATGATTTATGAGTTTATGTTGGACCTCAGGAAGCTATGAAAGAACAGGGAGCCACGTTCGACCAACTCATAAACAGGTCGCTCTGACCACATTTCTGAAGCAACTTCTTTGGAACACCATGGCTTTCTTAAAGAAAACAATATGTATTATGATCTAAGATATGTCCTCCACAACCTCTCTGGGGTTCAGTGAGTGTTCGTTAAAGGGTAGAAACCCAGCCAGAAATCAGCCTCGTCTCTTCTCCTGCCAAAAATGCTTCAGTGCACACAGTGGAGCATGCGACCCGTTTCCCTTTGGTTCTGATCATTTGTTCTCAAACGAAAACAAAGCAGCAGAATCTGAATGTCCAAACAGCTCTTGTAGCAGTGTGATTGAATTTAATGATTACTTGACTATATTCCCTGTCTAACGAGGAAGTAGCTAAAGTTACAGATCGCACAGATCATGCATTTTAGAAAAGAAGGGCATAGAAGGAGCCGGTCTCAGTTTTACTTTGAACACTATAAATATCTGGGCTTTATTTTGGACGAAAATTACCAGCATGGCATACATACAGTGGCTTGCAAAAGTATTCGTCCCCCTTGAACTTTTCCACATTTTGTCACATTACAGCCACAAACGTGAATCAGTTTTATAGGAATTCCAGGTGAAAGACCAAAACAAAGTGGTGAACACGTGAGAAGTGGAACGAAAATCATACATGATTCCAAACATTTGTTACAAATAAATAAATGAAAAGTGGGGTGTGCGTAATTATTCAGCCCCCTGAGTCAATACTTTGTAGAACCACCTTTTGCTGCACTTCCAGCTGCCAGTCTTTTAGGGTATGTCTCTACCAGCTTTGCACATCTACAGACTGAAATTCTTGCTCATTCTTCTTTACAAACAGCTCCAGCTCAGTCAGATTAGATGGACAGCGTTTGTGAACAGCAGCTTTCAGATATTACCACAGATTCTGGATTGGATTTAGATCTGGACTTTGACTGGGCCATTCTAACACATGGATATGTTTTGTTTTAAACCATTCCATTGTTGCCCTGGCTTTATGTTTAGGGTCGTTGTCCTGCTGGAAGGTGAACCTCCGCCCCAGTCTCAAGTCTTTTGCAGACTCCAAGAGGTTTTCTTCCAAGATTGCCCTGTATTTGGCTCCATCCATCTTCCCATCAACTCTGACCAGCTTCCCTGTCCCTGCTGAAGAGAAGCACCCCCAGAGCATGATGCTGCCACAACCATATTTGACAGTGGGGATGGTGTGTTCAGAGTGATGTGGAGTGTTAGTTTTCCATTTTGGTCTCATCTGACCAGAGCACCTTCTTCCACATGTTTGCTGTGTCCCCCACATGGCTTGTGGCAAACTGCAAACAGGACTTCTTATGGTTTTCCTTTAACAATGACTTTCTTCTTGCCACTCTTCCATAAAGGCCAACTTTGTGCAGTGCACCACTAATAGTTGTCCTATGGACAGATTCCCCCACCTGAGCTGTAGATCTCTGCAGCTCATCCAGAGTCACCATGGGCCTCTTGGCTGCATTTCTGATCAGCGCTCTCCTTGTTCGGCCTGTGAGTTTAGGTGGACGGCCTTGTCTTGGTAGGTTTACAGTTGTGCCATACTCCTTCCATTTCTGAATGATGGCTTGAACAGCGCTCCGTGGGATGTTCAAGGCTTGGGAAATCTTTTTGTAGCCTAAGCCTGCTTTAAATTTCTCAATAACTTTATCCCTGACCTGTCTGGTGTGTTCTTTGGACTTCATGGTGTTGTTGCTCCCAACATTCTCTTAGACAACCTCTGAGGCCGTCACAGGGCAGCTGTATTTGTACTGACATTAGATTACACACAGGTGCCTCTATTTAGTCATTAGCACTCATCAGGCAATGTCTATGGGCAACTGACTGCACTCAGACCAAAGGGGGCTGAATAATTACACACACCCCACTTTTCACTTATTTATTTGTAAAACATGTTGGGAATCATGTATGATTTTCGTTCCACTTCTCACATGTACACCACTTTGTTTTGGTCTTTCACCTGGAATTCCAATAAAATTGATTCATGTTTGTGGCTGTAATGTGACAAAATGTGGAAAAGTTCAAGGGGGCCCAATACTTTTGCAAGCCGCTGTATGTTGGCTGAATCTGCTAGTAGAGCGCTTGGGGGTGTAATAGCAAAAACAAAACAGTTGGGAAATCTGGGATATGCTACCTATTCCAAATTATTTCAGGCCCGTGTTTGTCCGGTCATAGACTATATGGCAGGAATGTGGGGCTCAAAAGCAAATGTGAGAGCAGAGATGGTGCAAAATGGAGCAATACAGTATTTTCTAGGAGTCCACAAATTTACCCCGATTTTAGCATTAACAGGAGACATGGGTTGGGAACCAAGCGAAGTAAGGTGGAAAGGCAGGATGATGGCTTTATGGAATAGATAGGTGAAAATGCCTGAGAACCGAGTTGCAAAGAGAATATTCAAATGGGATGTGTCCATAAAGGGTGTATGGGTACATGAAGTACAGGACATATTTACACAAACAGGAGCTCTTGACCTTTTTTAAAATGTAAACAGTAAATATACTTGCCAAAAAGGAGGCCCTATTAGATACATATCAAGGAAAATGGTCACGGGATTATATATTACTTGAACCAAAATTAAGAACATATAGAATAAAAAAGAGTTGTTTTGGAAATGAAAAATATGTATGTGCTCCTGTAATGGTTAGAAAAACCTCAGGGTTTCCATAATAAAGAAGACTGAATCCCAGAATGCTTTTAAGTTAATACAAACATGCTTTGGCCAAAATATGGAGGAGACAGAATAACTCCTACATCGCCCTTCCCAACCTTTCTGACTAACAGTTTAAATAGTATTCAGCAATCACTGTTTATCTCTGCAGACGTCCTCTCCAATCTTTACACCCAGCCTCTGGACAGCTGCTTCATGCCAGTCTGAGCGAGGCATAAAGCAGCTCATCCGAAGGCCAGACTGTTATCTTACTGCCCCGGCGTCTGTCTCTCTGGTGACCTGACACATATATCTTTCTCATAACATTAAGCTGGAAAAATAACTTTGTCATCTTGCCCTAGATGCATTCACTACACAGAGAATATATACTTAAATCCTAATTACATAAGAAGTTTCCACCACACTCCCCTATCAAAAAAAAAAAACAGAGCTCTTTGTGCGCTCAGCTCCGTTCTGGAGTTTTGCCTCTGCACCTAGAAACAGGACATTACGGGGGGGGGGGGGGGGCAGAGGAAGAAAGACTCTGTGACTACTGCAACATTGATATAGAGAATGAGTTTCATTTTGTGTTTTACTGCCCTTTATACCATGAGATGCGGCTGAAGTTGTTCAAAAAGTGTAAAACTGCAGATTTAATGTGGTTGAATAATGCCGATAGATTAAAGTGGATTTTTTTGATTATAAGGCATTTGCGCTTGCTGATTATCTAGAGAAAACCTGGGCAAAGAGAACAAAAAGTCCATTTAGGTGAAATACTAAACCTGATATTCTTTATTGCTTTTCTTTTATGTACCTCTTTATTTATTGTGAAGTATGTTGCCATCTACAGGAAGTGAATGTTATACTTTTGAGGTGGCTTGTTGTGTCTTATAATCCCAAAAGGGATGGGTCCTATTTGGACATGACACAGTAATAAAAAATCATTCATTTAATCATTCATTCATACAGAAAACAAGCGTGTTGTTCTAGCATAATGTTTCAGATAAAGATGTGTCAGATCACACGGCGACAGACGTCAGAGCAGCCAGACATCTGCAGGACGTTCTGGCCTCTAGGGACAGATTCATTCATGTTGGACAGGAAAACTGAAGAGGACATGCTGGAGAAGATAAAGGCTGATTGCTAAATACTATATCATGTTTTAGAGTAGAGGGGTTGGCAGGTTCCAGTGATGCAAACTGCTTTTGTGCACACTGTTCCTTCGTGTCGATCATCATGCTCCTTGTTAAGGAGACGTTTTATCCCTTCCAGTCTCTTAGGAGACATGCTGCTGGTGGAGACGAAACTAGAGACACAATGATGGACTAACCAGGACACACCCAACCCAACCATGTCTGGATCAACTTTGTTGAATTCACCGGAACATTCTTCAATCTAGAACCCTGGATTGGTTCAGGAATTGCTGAACAGATGAAAGCATCTAACAGCCTCAGAGTGAACGCCTGGAGAGACACCAGCCAAAGCTGATGAACCCTACCGAGCTCCAGAACCTGAACCTGGTCCCTGACCCACAACAACCTGTGGCGTCTCTGGATCCACCAGATGTCGCTGTGGAGCACGGTACGGCATGCTTAAATTATTCAGTAGAATCTGTGGATGTTTCTCAATGTCAAGGCACCTCGCCTACGCAGGCAATGCCTTGGTAGGCAAGGCGCCTTGCTTACGAGGACACTGTCCTTCCTTGGTCAAAGAAAACGGTTACGCGCTCTCTTTACGTCCCGCCCATCATTATAGTTTATACGAATACGTTTCAATATAGATGTATAACCAGAGTTTTACTTTTTTAATTGTGTATATATTGGTTAAATCAAATGTGTAAGCGAGTTAGTACCTGCTAGCCACCGAAGCTGCAACTACTAAGCAACTAACCAACCATAGATAATTGCTTTGGATCTAAAAAAAAACATTTTCCGATAGCTACAATTACTTGACTTACATTTAAATTGGAAATTATTATTATATAAACACCGATTGTGTTACTGAGAAGATAATGTTATAAACATTTGTGTATATCTAAGTCTTTGCCAGAATACTGGGCTAAATCGTCTTGAAGCAGCGATTGGGGCCTCTTTAACGTTTGTTTAAATGATGAAGATCTGAAATCACAATGCCCGACATGCCCTCAGTAGACCGTCGAGGGGCACAAATGTTACGGCCCCAAACTGAGATCCCGCCACCTTCCTCCATAGAAAAGGCGGCAATGCGCCATACGCCGTGCAGTCTGCTGGAAATCTATTCGAAGGATGCGCCCCATTTTGCCAAATGCAAAAGTTTGCTGTGCAGCAAAACTCATATTAAAATATTGGAATAGCAACATGTCACGTTTACGTTCTGTTGGATAGAAGTGTGCAGCCATCTACAGTAATATGACTGCCAGCTACCAAGACAAAAGAGAAAAGAATGAAGTAGATTTTTTTGCCTCTAGAATGAAAAGTAGAAATTTGTCACGTCACTACCCAGAGGATTTTAACATCGTTCAAGGACTTTAAGACATTGTGATAGATTTAAAGGGGATTATTTGAAAGATTATACAGTTATTGAAAAGTTTGCCCAGATGAAAGATCTCCATTATTGTTTTTCAAGAAGAACAACACTGGTGAGTGAACCGTTATCTGTAATTTCATGTAGGCTATAAAAAAGGTTTCATTCTTCAATTATATGTACATAAAAAGTCGTTTGTAGCGTGTAAATGTGTGCTATTTTATATGTTTCGTTTAATATTGAATCAATATTAAATTAATCACATAAAATAGCAATAAAAGTCAGACTGTATGCATCACAGAAGAATTAGTTGCTGCTGTTAGGTGTTGAGTTGCTGTTCCCCACCTTTTCCTGCATCAGAATCTGCTGAACCTTTAACTTAAGAGAGAAAATCTCCACCCTGCATATTTACCCATTCAGAGAGAGAGGAAGTTGATTCTTACTGCATCATAAAAGCTCCAACAGTCGAAGCTGTGTGTGTGTGTGTGTGCGGCTCAACAACGTAATGCAGACGCTTGTTTGCTCGGATTTAAACTTATGCCGCGATCTCGCTGAAAGTTACCCTCGTAAGGATGGGAACGTTTTTTTATGGCTACGTGTGACATCTGCCGGAAAACACCACAGGAATGCTGCTGTAGGTTAAGGCTGCTGGAGAGTTTTTCCTCTCCACTGTCGCCACACGCTTGCTCGGTATGAGGGACCATTTATCTGTTTTGTACGGTGGCCCTGAGAGGTCACAGCACGCAACTTAAGAAAACACATGCAAAAAGACAAAACACAAGCAAATTGAGAAAACATTTTCATCAATTTGACAACACGTGTGCAGCATTTAGAAAGACGACACAACACAACGGAAGTGAAGTGTTTCCAGGGGTCACTTTAATGTGATGCACACGGCCGGACATGCCTAAACACAAGCAAATTGATGAAAATGTTTTCTCAATCTGCTTGGGTTTTGTCTTTTTGCATGTGTTTTCTTAAGACCTTTCAGGGCCACCGTAGTTTTGAGCCTTTAGACGACTTCAGCTGATTAAAGCGAAGCAGAAAAACAGGATTTTCACTCACCACCGCTGTTCCAGCTGATAACTCACAGACATACGTACCATCACAACAAACTGTGGAGCAAGAAGAAACTGAGATTTAGAGGCAAAGCAGCAGCAGGTTGATAGTTTCCACCTCAGCTTTTCTCCTCTGATTCAACCTACCACAGTTGTCTCTAATGTAGTTGATCAGCTCGCACTCCTGAAACAAGACCAAGATGGTTTTATTGATAATCTTCCATTTCATCCTAAACATCAGCAGGTAAAGTGGATTTGAGGTGGATTTACATTTTTCTCTGCGGTTCCAGGAGGACCTCGCTGTCCCTAGAAACAGGAGGGAGAAACTTTTAATGCTTCCAGGAAACCTTTCGTCTCCAGGGAGGGTTGAGTTCGGTCGGTTTAACTCACTTTGTGTCCCGGGTGTCCCGGCTCTCCAGAATCTCCGGATTCTCCTTTCCCGCCCGCGTTGCCCTATAAACACCAAACAAGAGCGACTGTTTGGTTTTTAAGGCAGAGTCAAAGGTTTTCACTGTAAATCTCCCCTGTAGGCCGAACACTCACAGCTCGACCTCGGTTCCCTCTCCGACCCGGATATCCTTTGGTTCCCTTATCACCCTGCGGACCCTGAAACAAACAGAACCAGCCGTGACTCGCCCGACTCACTCCTGAACCACACGGTTTCCATTTATTAGGAGGATCTCAGACTCACCGACGGACCAGGATACCCAGGAAAACCAGGCGTTCCCTGTGAGGAGAAACCAGTCTGATGACTTTATGGAAGGTTGGAGGTTTTTGATGATGTTTTAAAGCAGATAAACTTGATCAACTCTAAATGGAGAAGCTGCTGCTGGGATTCCTTAAATAAAACAAACTTTAAACTGAATGGAATGCATGTACAAATGAACTGAAATGACTTTTCTTGTAAACTGTCTCGAAGATGACATCTGTTATGAATCGGCGCTATATAAATAAACTGAATTAAAAGTTATGGAAATGCGTCTGAGCTCTTCGCGTCCAGGTTTGCTCTACCTTTATCCCAGGAGGTCCTTGTTGTCCTAAACCATCTTGCCCGTCCTCACCCTGAAAACATAGAAAACACACATTTCAACGTAGGACAGAATTCCTGGAGATTCTGCAGCTGATCTGTGTCGGCTGCTCCCACAGTCAGGACCCAGACCCAGAGCGGTCCTCCTTTTCTTCACAGACTGAAGGTCAAACCACCAAGCGGTGCAGAGACGTGCCTGAACACCATCTTCTGCTCAGATCCTGCAGACGTCCGGCCTACAGGGAGTGAGTCCAGATCTCAGCCTGCAGACCAGCAGGAGTCTCTGGAGAGCATCTCAGTTCTCCCTCGGCCCTGCAGGGCGAGCGTCGCTGCAGTAATATCCCTGCTGCTGCTGTCTTTAAACTAAACACGGTGGAACAACAGCAGCAGCTCTTTAAAACGACGGATCAGTCCAGCTCTGTTCTGAACACACAACCAGAACATCCAGGTCAACAAGTCATGAAGACTGCAGATTACCCAAACACACTTCAGCCTTTTCTTACAAAGACAGATTTTGAAACTTTCCTCTGAACGGCAATTTTTTTCTTGTAATGTCAGGAAGTTATTATTAGAAAACCAGCATTGTCAACATTAAGGATTTATTTACTTAAGATATTGGTCTTAGTGATATTTTAGTGAATGATTGCATTATTTTTGTTGTGTTTTTATAATTTAAGATAATTTAATTCGCATTTCTCACCTGCTCAGGGACTGCAGATGGAAACTAGATTTGGCTATAATCTGGTGTAAAACATCTTTAATTAATGTTTTTGCACATTGTCCCTGTTAAATAAATAAAACAAATCAAACATTTAAAATATTTCTAAACTTTTGCCCTCATTAGAAAGCTGCAGGTTTGAACCCAGAAAGCTGACCAATCAGAGGGGAGACGGTTCTTTGGCTTTCCTGTTCTGACCCAATCAGAACCGAGCCAATGAGCCGTCGCTGTAGGACCATCAGATTTATGAAGCAAAAATTAGGCAAGAAATCATCTACATTCTCTTAATATCAGACCTGGAGGAACTGGTTCGGTTTTTGATTAGGGATGTCAGTAAAACAACATCTGGATCTTCTCATCAGGTTTTAAAAGAAACTTTAAATTTGATAAAATACGACGCCCACACCTGATTGGCTGAGAGGACAGGAGGTCAGCAGCTTGACCTGTTCTGATTGGTTTAACAGGGGGTCAGCTGGCTGAGAAACTGCACCGCTGGAGGTGGAGTTTGTGGTAATGATGGAGGAGGAGGAGAAAACGCCACATGAATCTGAATGAAACTCTGATCCAATCAGATCATGAGCCTCCATCAGCTGTTTGATCTCCCAGATTTCAGCAGAAAGCTGGATGCAAAACCTCCGGAGTTGAGCTGCAGCTGTGGATTTTCTGTGCATGTGTGAAAACAGCTGCAGACCGGCTGCTTACCGGCGGTCCCAGTGGTCCCCGCCGTCCCGTATCCCCCTGGGCGCCCGGGTCGCCCGGTTGGCCCTTTAAAACAAACAAAGTCGGATCAGGATCCAGATTCACATTCATCCAGTTGGACAAAGTTCTGTCCTAAACAAACCAAACCAAGGCACACTTTTTCCACGTCCTTAACCCAGGAACTTGTTCTGTTGTTGATGGAAATTCTGCTTATTATCTGATAAATATCTGCTGGAGCAGCAGGACCAGTAAACCCCACGATCCGACACAGATTTCCCAACTGCAGTTACCAGAATTCCCATTACAACTGGAAATCAGACCAGAAGTTTCTACTAAGGTCACACTGTGAGGAAGGAAGGAAGGAAGGAAGGAAGGAAGGAAGGAAGGAAGGAAGGAAGGAAGGAAGGAAGGAAGGAAGGAAGGAAGGAAGGAAGGAAGGAAGGAAGGAAGGAAGGAAGGAAGGAAGGAAGGAAGGAGGTCGGTCGGTCGGTTGGTAAGAAACCTGGGATGTAATTTCTGAACCTAAACTCATCATTTCACTGTCTAAACGCCTCAAGCTTGATGATGATGATGATGATGATGATGATGCTCACCTTCTGTCCGTCAGCACCGGGACGTCCGCTCTGTCCCACAGCTCCGCCTCGTCCCGGGTCTCCCTGCAGAACATCGTCACAGTCAGAGACACAAACCTGGAACATCTGAGGCGGTGAGACGAAACCACCAAACGCTCTAAACTAGAAGGATTCAGAGCATGAAGCTCCATCCCAGACTCTGAGGGTTAAAGGTCATGACCCTGAAGGGCAGCTGTCAGCGTGGTGAAGGATCCGTGTTCTCTGAGAAATCACCTGCTGAGTCACGCCTCGTCCACCCGTGTCTCACAAAACCAAGATATTTTTCATCCACACGAAAACGCAGATTTACGACGATTGTTTCTAAAAACTCCGGCCAAAGTCAAGATTTTCGTTTTCTCCATTTTAAACGTGTGGACAGAAATAATCGGAGTTTTAGGCTTCGCAACGTCACTTTCCACGACATCACATGTGCGACCTGTTTTACTCAGAATTTAGGGATGTGTTGGCATCATTGATGGTCCAAGCGCTCAATTACTGCTGAAGTTAGAAAGTAGAAAGTTACTCTGAGTGGATAGGATTTGGAGGAACTACTGCCCCCTACAGGTTTGGCATGTCTATGAATGTATTTAACGACACACTGATGCGGACGGAGTTTGTTTTTCATTTTAAACGAGGCGGTGACCACGATACACTGATATCACTGCAGAATCGTTCTTTCTCAGTTCAGGTAGGCGATTCGGAGTCTTCCTGGACACCACTTTTATATGCCGTTCCTCAAGCCTCCATTCTTGGCCCTCTTTTATTTTCTATTTATCTTCTTTCCCTCTGAATTATTATTATTATTATTATTTTTAATATGGTGTTGCTTTTCATGTGTTTGCCGATGATTGCCAAGTGCCTGTGAAATAAAACAACATCAAAATGCGTTAGATTCGCTGCTTAGAGGATGTGAAGGCACATTTTTTAAGGCTTAAATGAAAATAAAACAGAGGTTATATTTTTTAAACCAAGTAATAATGTACCTTCTGTCTTCTATTTATCAGATTGGATCCAGCTCTATGTTCCATCACATTCTCTTAGATCAGTTGACCAGCTGATATTTGCAGGCTTTCTCTGCTGCAGCTCCCAGATTGTGGAACCGGCTTCCCCAAAATGTTAGTTTCTCGTTTTCAAATCATTATTCAAAACGTATTTATGAAACAAAACCTTTTATGGTAAATTGCTTGTTAAATATGTATGTTGTTTTTTTAGCTTTTTGCTTTGTCTTTGATGAGCAGCACCTTGACCAAAACCTTGTTTTCTCAAGTGTGCTGTATAAATAAAGTGGAGTTGGGAGAATATTTGTTTTTAAATTTTAAAAATAAAAGCCGCCTACATGTTTACATGATGTTCTTACCTGACGTCCAGGAAAACCCGGCATCCCCCTCGGTCCCCGTTGACCTCTGTTTCCTCTGGGTCCCTGCAGAAAATCAGATCAGAGATCATCCGACACAAACCCAATCCATGAGAACCAGAACACAGAGCTCCACTGTTAGTCCACACGAAAGCGGCGAGCACGCTGATCCAATCAGAGCCAGCATCTCAGCCTCGTTTAAACTCTATATCCTCGTTTAAACTCTGCAGACACACATGGTCCCGATTTTCTGCAAATAGCTCCATGGGATTTCCAAGGAAATCTGAGAACCAGCCAGGAAAAGATCAGCAGCAAATCCTGTCAGAGTCTACAAGGCCTGTTTTCCCCCAAACAAGAGATCAGAACCAAAGATATTCCAACACCACCTCTGCTCACCAGGGACCTCTGCATGAAATTCACAGGAACATAAACCCGCTTCAGCAGCTGAACATGATCAGAGCGATCAGAACAACCAATGAGGCAGAACTTCAGCACGATGAGAACGTCGGGTCAGGCTGGGCAAAACTCTCCCACCATCTTCTGGAAGCTAAATCTAGAGGAAGCCTCGACAGTTTGACGGCGTAGAAGGTGAACGTGACGAGTTAGGTGGAGCACAGCAACCCAACACCTTCCAGCAGCAACTAATTCTTCTGTGATGCGTACAATCCCACTTTGATTAATAATATTGATTGCTATTTTATGTGATTAATTCAATACTGATTCAATATTAAAGAGGCTATATGCAACTTTTTTCCCCAAAATAAACATAACAATAGCCTTTTTATTTGACCCTTTATGACTCCAACATCTCCTGATGATCATACTGACACCTTGGCAGCTCACAGTGGGAGCACCTATAAGCTTGTATCCAACTATTTCTATTTTCTGTCGGGTGGGATTTTCCCGCGCTGTCTGCGGATGTGACGTCAAGCGCGTTCATGTTAAATGTTTCAGATCACTCTGACGCCACCGCTAGTCAGCACTCACAAGCAGTTCAATGGATTGTGCGAATACACAGAAGAGACCCAGGACAACTTTGACACCAACAGTAACTCCACATAAGACTAAAAAAGTTAAACCCATGACAAGTGGCCGAAAAAGATCGAAGATTGAAAGCGACCGGCGTACGAGCGCGCGCTGCGAGAGCGAGCAGAAAGGAAGAGTAGTTCCGTTTTTGGCCACATGGGGTCAGTCACGAGTTTAAATTTCTGAAAATTGCATATAGCCTCTTTAAATGAACCATATAAAATAGCACACGCTACTAACGACTTTTTATGTGCATGTAATTGAGGAATGAAATCTGTTTGATAGCCCACATGAAGTTACAGATAAAGGTCACTCACCAGCGTCGTTCTTCTTGAAAAACAAAAATGCAGATTTTTCATCTGGGCAAACTTTTCAATACATTTATAATCAGTCAAATAAGCCCCTTTAAATCTATAATCCTCTCTTAAAGTCCTTGAACGATGTTAAAGTCCGCCGGCTGGTGACGTCCCAAATGTTTCATCTCTGATTTTCGTTCAAGAAGCAACGTGCTAAATTTAGACTCTTCGTTTTTGTTTGTCTTGGTAGCTACCAAGGATATTAGATGGCTGCACACTTCTATCCAACAGAACGTAAACGTGACGTGTGCTATTCCTTTTTCTCATTCCTTTTTCAAAACAAGCTAGGTCTAGCTGTGAGAGTCGTTTGTGTAACCAAGTCTAAGATTTTAGTTTTTAAACAAACCCTTTTATTGAAGATATTAGAATCCCTGCTAAATAGTCCATTGAAATACAGTTCCATGCATTAAAGCAACACTAAGGAGTTTTTTTTACCTTAAAATATTGTTTCGGAACTCGTGTCAGTGGTTGATCAGCTCATAACACGGTGAAACGGCACTTCTGCATTCGCTTTGCGGCCCTCTATCGGCCATAACAGCACTGTGTAACTTTGGGTCGTCGGGTAGCGGTTTTGTAGTTCAAATGCGACTTGCTTTACGGCAGGCTTCACAAAAGCTGGTAGGTGCAGCGTCCTGCAAAGCTCTCTGGGTGGAGCGTCCTGCAAGGCTCTCTGGGTGGAGCATACTCGGCAGCTACATATAAATGGAAGATACCTAGCAGCAGGTAGCTTGAACAACTGTCATCATGACGG
The DNA here is from genome assembly GCA_963556495.2 of Valencia hispanica. Taxonomy (NCBI): domain Eukaryota; kingdom Metazoa; phylum Chordata; class Actinopteri; order Cyprinodontiformes; family Valenciidae; genus Valencia; species Valencia hispanica. Next base: position 1,133,687 of record OY747710.1, on the reverse strand, counting down.
AGCCGAAATTGTCTTCATCTGTACGCCGGTGTTCCGACTATCTGTGCTACCAGCATGCACATTTCGATGTTACGTCACTATTCGCTTACTCAGCAAATCTGTCTTCAACAATTCTTACCTGGAAGATCCATTTCGTCTGTTTTATTTATTTGAGGTTTACGGTGAGTTTTATTCAAATTATTTTATTACTGGCTAATTCTTATTCAAAACATTTTTAGGGTTTCCTTAAGCTACTAGTTTCAAGTTTACATGACAGGCCTTGTATGTTAGTTTCACTTCTGTGATATCGTTACACTGCATGTAAACAAGTCCCATTAATGAGAGTCGTAGAGTAAATGCGGTGTATTTTGCAGGCTATTTGTGCTTATAACCATAGGCTACTACATTTTAATATTTTGGAGTAATAATACTGCTATCTGCTCTACGTCTTACTGGCTTGGTATATATTCATTAGCTGCTTTACAAACTAACAGATTTCCAGAGTGTGCTATTCATCTATAGGCCTATTTAACAGGTAGGATATTCTGATCATGGTTTTTAGTGCATCTTTATGTGCTAGTTTTAGTTTTATATTAAACGAGTAGCATGTTCTGTGGATTGAAAGAAACGTTTTCGTTATTCATAATCTTTTGCTATGTTAGGCATTACTGCTAAACTGCCACTTCAATCCCGTCACTTGAAAAATATTTTCCGATGATTATGTTTAACATCAAAGCTAACAGTTGTTGTTTTCAGCATGTAAACATACTTTTCAAGGGGGAGCACTGACAGATGCGCGCTACGGTAGGACATTCTGAGGAGGTAGCACAGATAGTCAGAACAGAGCTGTCAGCCAGATAATAAAGAAATTAGACCGTATCACGTTATAACGTGATAGTTTATTGTAAAAACGTGAAACTATCACGTTATAACGTTTTAGTTTCAAGTGGTTTTCACGTTTTTACAACAATGTTATAACGTGATACGGTCTAATTTCTTTATTATATGAATGACAGCTCTACGCCGCCGTACATATGACAGCTTAAATTTAGAAAATGTACCTGGGATGAAGACATTCGACACAAAGGCTGCCCAAGACGTGAAAATCTGTAACGTTAGAGGGTATCGCTTGTAAATGTGAATCCCCTGGTGTAACCATAACAGTTTTTACGACAGTAGTAGAAAACAATACATTTTTCCCAACTGTAGGGGGACCCAGAGAGCAAAACTTACTTAGTGTTGCTTTAAAAATAATTATATGTGACAGTAAACGAATGTACATTAAGTAAAGAAAAAACTGTTTATGGAGTTTTCTTTGAAACCTGTTGCTACTACGTTTTCCATAGTCCCTTGGGAAGCGCTGGCCAATGGCTGAGCTCACAGGGCCTAGATGATCCCGCCCCGTTTAACGTCTACTTTCGGTTAGCAAAAATGCTGAGGTGAGGCAACATGGTTAACAGTTTCTAAAACCATCATCGTCTACAGGGTAATCTGCCTTAATATTAATCTACCGGTGATTAATATCAATTATTTAAAGCATTGGATATCTGACAGTGGCCATAATATTAATACAATAGAACTTACAAATAAACTTAATTTCAATAATACTTTTATGGCCCACCCATTTTTTTTTAGGCCCACCTGAAAAGAAATTTTTGGTTACGCCACTGAAATGGACATTTCAGCTCATTTTGACAAATGACCAAAACTTCACATACCGAACGGAGTAAACTGATGTGAATCAGCATGCTAGTGATAGCCAATACGCTACAGTTAGCATTTTAGTTAAAATTTGCCTTTTAGCTAACTTTGACCTAAACCCTGCAGTTCACTTACTTAATGGAGTAAGTAAGGATGTTATTCGATATCCCAGTGATTATACAGATAGCCCTTTAGCTAACACGTGTTGCTATTCCGATATTTTAATGAGTTAAAAGGACCGGCCCCAATCTTTGCTTCCAGACGATTTAGCCTTCTGAGCCTGTCATATTCTGGCAAACACTTAGTTATACACAGATGTTTATAACGGAATCGGTCTTAATATAATATTTCTGCATAAAGAACGACCCTGCTCTGCTTATTCATTTAGGCACGCCTTGCACAGAGCTCCACAGCGACATCTGGTGGGGCCTTAATACTGAGACGCCACAGGTTAAGAGACAAGGAAATCTGTCAAAGGGGAAATATTCTGTTATAACGGGTCAGGTTTATCACATAAAGCGATTTCAGCAGCTCAATTCTTCAGCCCCTTTCACTATGAGCTGTTTAGAGGGCTCTGTCACTTTTATGCAAATTAGCGGTTTTGCAGACCATGCCCCCACCCATCTTCTTGTTACGCCACACGTGAGAATGGCATGGAATCAGTGGGCGGGGTTTTGCAGAAGAAGGGAGGAGTTTTATAGGTATATGTAAATCCAGCTCTTTGTTGACGTCACAACAAGGTCATTTTTCAAACGGCTTGTTGAGGCACTAGATTTCTGACGGCGAAAATGAGCAAATAAACAACAGATGGATGGTTTTTAATCGTGTTTGGAGTGCTTATAGAGGCAGCTAAGACCCAGAAGGATGAAAAAAAGTGAAAAGTGAAATAATAAATGATGTATTCTTACCCTTGGACCTGAAGCCCCTGGCAGACCTGGTTGTCCTGGTTGTCCTTTTTCCCCGGGCGAGCCCTGCAGAATGCAGGTCAGACACTAAGAACCCAGCTTAACCATCAACAGCAGCATGGAGGTTGGATAATTTCTCCTACCGGGGGGCCGCTGCTGCCTCGTCTTCCATCCCGACCCTACGGCGCAGAGAGCAGGTTCAGAGACATCCTAAAAGTCTGACTGTTCACCAGCTGGAAAGGAGACCAGGAACATAACTGGACCTCGTCTCCTTTTCATTGTCCTAGAATAGCGCCTCATGGTGGCAGCATGACGGAGCAGCTCTGCTTCGTTGGTTCTGATTGGTTCTATTTCCTTCATCATATTCTGGTTGAGGCTTCGCTGATTGGACCGTCATTCCCTCTGGTTCTGGATGCGTTGCAGCTGAAAGGGTTTCTGCTCTCATCTTTTTTACTTTCGGACTGTTTCAAAAGCTCAAATAACACCTGAACTCTGACCCCAAATCGCAGAGGGGCTGAAAAGGAGGCCTCAAGGATTCAAAATTCAATTTAAATTCAAAATTACTTTATTAATCCCAAAAGGAAATTCAATAATTTTGTAACTCATATTATCCAAGTTTCTTCATAGATTTGTTGTAGATGTTGATGGCTGTGGGTAGGGATGATCTCCTGTAGCAGTCTGCCGATCTGAAGAAGCCTCTGACTGAAGACGCTCTGTAGTTGTATAACTCTCCAGAGGGTCCTCAGCATCAGACCTGTTTGCCAACGATCTCACATTTCCCATTATGATTGATGGAGATGGTTTGAAATTCCTCCTTGTCTCTCTCCTCTTCACCCCAGCTCTGGATCCATGACCGTGTCCTTTTCAACTCATCAGGGTTTTAGAGCTACTCCAACATGCAGAATTCGGAATTGCAGAGCAGAGAGAGGAGGAAGTTTAAAGTGTCTCTTCTATCCATCATAATGCATCGTCTCCCCGACTCCAGCGTCTCTCTGACCAAACGACCAAACAGAGACTTTAAGAGGAGCGGCAAAAGCAAAGGAGGACGATTAGCAGTGATGGAGTCATCCAGGACATGTTACTGAGGAATACTGAGCTGTTAGTGTGTCATGATGACTGTCAGCAACAGTCTTCAGTCAGAGGCCTCAACAGATTTGTTGCAGGACTGACTGCTACTGGAGACAGCATCACCATCCACAACGACTCTTTGAAGAAACTTGGATGATCTGAGTTACGATAACTTTTAGTTTCCCTTTAGGGTGAGAGAATATATTTTTACTGCTGAACTGAATTTGACTAAATGGAACCCATCTTTAACTTGTATAACGGTCCAAAAGTACCACAACTTTATCAATGAATCTCTAAATAATTACTTAAATGTGATATTGTCATTATTTTAAAACGGGAAACTAAATTTTATCCTAAAAACAATAATTTGATCAATTTGTTGTCCGCAGCCAGATGTCAAACCTGGTGGGTGGAGCTAAAACTGCTCTGGCTGTTATGATTGACCTAAAGTAGACCAATCAGATGCTGACAGGAAGTATTAAAAAGCTACAATCATAGGTTCAATGATTTTAGGCTTCACTGGAGCACAATGATCATAAATGAATCAAAAATATATCCAACTTTAACACATAATGACTAATAATGTTCATAACTATCAGATTAATTATCTGTATAATCTGGGATGTATTTCTATATTTATTAGGTGTATATCTTTGGTTCTTTTCACCATGGCTGTCTGTAGCTCCGTAGAACCGCATGTTCTGGGCGGCGCTGTTCAGGAAACTCACCTGGTTCCCGTCATCTCCTTTCGTCCCCGGGCGTCCCTGTCGTCCAGGTGACCCCTGTGGATGGAAACGCAGCTGGATGAAGCAGCAAGGAGAACATTGGAGCGACCAGATGTGTAACCTGAGCAGCTAAAACCTCAGAGACACAGCCACTGCTGGTCTGTTAATCAGAACCCAGTACGGAACCGGTTCCCTCCAGGAAACAACGCAGACAGAGGGTGAAGCTCAGAGGTCTCCACAGCAACACTTCAGAGTCCACCGAGCTCCTGAGACTCTCCAGTAAACAGAAACGAGACTTTAAGGACTGAGCTGCTGCACCTCTCTGAGGGTTCACACCGTCCAGATGTTAGAGACACACAGGAGACAGATCTGAGACAGAATCAGCTGACCGAGCAGAACTCAGTTAATGAGTTTCAGCTGTGGGTTCATAGCAAACATGGAGAACAGACGACATGCAGGAAGTTCAGCCGCTGGAGACAGAGACAGGAATCTGTCCTTATTTCCATCCATCCGTCCGTCCATCCATCCCCATCCGTCCGTCCATCCGTCCATCCATCCATCCGTCCATCCATCCCCATCCGTCCGTCCATCCGTCCATCCATCCGTCCGTCCGTCCGTCCATCCCCATCCGTCCGTCCATCCATCCGTCCGTCCGTCCTACCATCCATCCCCATCCATCCGTCCGTCCTACCATCCATCCCCATCCATCCGTCCATCCATCCGTCCGTCCATCCATCCGTCCGTCCGTCCATCCGTCCGTCCTACCATCCATCCCCATCCATCCGTCCATCCATCCGTCCGTCCATCCGTCCGTCCATCCGTCCGTCCATCCGTCCGTCCATCCGTCCGTCCATCTATCCATCCATCCATCCATCCATCCATCCATCCATCCATCCATCCATCCACTCAGGCCTCTTTCAGTAGAATGAAGTCTTTTGTGTATAAACTAAGCTACTGGAAGCTGTCATAATGGCTCCATGAGGACTTTGACATCTCCATTACATCTCCATTATGTCCCAGTTTAACTACTGCAGCGACTTTTCAGTCTGAGTCAGAATAACTGGCAGGAAGATTTTTTACGATTGATCCAAATTTCTGCAGCCATATTCCAGGAGGCTTCGGCCAAGTATGACTTTCTCTCCACACCCAGAAAACTTCACAGTAAAAACCCTAATTCTTTTAATCCCTTCAAAATAAACATTCAGATCAAACAGGGTCTATCTGAAAGATCTCACAGGTTCTCATCATCCAGGGGATCTGCTCGTTCAGGGGCTTGTTTGGCTTTTTTTCTGGATTACCCCCCATTTGGTTCTGCTCTGGTTCTGCTTTTTGAGCCGCTCCGACTGTTGGACTCATGCCGTTAATAAGACATTTCTTACCGGGTCCCCTGGGTTGCCAGGTTCTCCTTTGGGTCCTGGACTCAAGTTGTCGAGTCCCGATTTGCCCTGTTGAATAAAAAAAAAAAAAACACAGCTCCATCAGCATGAGAGGATAAACACGACACTCTGTTTGGTTTCCAGATGTAGAGCAGAAGTGGAACCAGATGCTACAGTAACTCTGGACTTTTATCAGAGTTATCAAGGCGACTGTGGCTCAGGTGGGAGGCGGTCGACCCGTAACCCGAGGTCTGAACCCCCCATCCTGCGTCCGTCTCGGCCCTTCACCCTCCTTGAATGCTGGTGGTGGCGCCTCAGTGTGAAGGGCTGTGTGGTCGTCTGAGTGAAAAAGCACTATACTATATCTATCTATAAACAGCTCCATAATGGGGGAAGTGAAAACATGTAAATTATCAGCCTAAATCTCTTGTGAGGTCTTCGGCGCTCTGCAGCAAGGAGCAGCTTCCTATAATCATTTACGTTATGTTTACAAACATTTACAATCCTGGAAGGATTTACACATCTCAGGTTCTGAAACCATAAACGTTTCTGTTTAAATTGAATATCTGATCGTCTCTCTTTAGGAGCGAGGTAAACTAAACGTCAAGAAACCATCTGAGACGATTTTTAGCCATGTGACCTGATTCCACGGTTCCGTTTTTAACACTAGGTTCTGACCCGACCATCTGGGGGTCTTGGAGCTGACACCCATCAGACCTGTTCAGTTCCAGTTCTGGTGAAGCCTCAGCTCCCTGATCCCAGCTGCCAGGAACGCCGCCTGGTTCCACACGCAGTGGTTTGAACAACTGCTGCGTTTTCATCATCTGAAACCAGTCTCCTCTGACCTCGACGAGGCATCGTCCTCCACACAGCTGCTGATGCATTCTGGGTACTTTCTCTGTAAACCAGAGAGATGATTCTGAATGAAAATCCTGGTGCCACCAACCATCCTGATGCTCAATTTGACCTTTAACCCGCCCTGTGGCTTTTATACTTTTATATTTTACTACAACAATTACTGTCATTAATGTGTTTCCATACAAATTCTAAAAAAAATGAAATAAAAAATCGATACATTGCTTTTGAATATTGTGACATAAAATATTGCGATATGTCGGCGTATCGGTATTTTCTTGCATCAATAACCTGCAGGTTCAGCTAGCTCCAGGAAACAGAGTGGGAGTGGGACGAGGCAGAGAAACAAGCGCTTCCTCATTTTTAGCAGCTTTAAGACATTAAGGGAAAACCTACCGGATCTCCTCTCAGGCCTCGGTCTCCTTTCAGTCCTTCCTCGCCTCTGGTCCCTGGGATGCCCTGTGGATGAGAGGTTAGTCTGCCGGGTCAGTGATGTGACGAAAACTGAGACAGAATCCGTCTGAAATGCTCCGGGTTGGATGGTGCAGCTGGGAATAACAGAAGGATGTTGGAGAAGAAAACATTCAGACGTTTTTACCGAGCTTCCTGGATCTCCCTTTTGTCCTTTTATCCCATCTTTTCCAACCGTTCCCTGTGAAGAGAAGAACAACTCGGCTCATCTACAAGACCTCCTCCAGGTTTCAGCGCCGACAGGCAAACTGTAGCACAGAGGACCCCCAACAGGAGCCATTATTAGGACCCCTTCAGGTCATGCTGGAGCTGGGAAACCATATTGATTCTATCGATATATTGAATTTTGCTGTTTATGAAGATTTTGTTTTTGGAAAATTTAGAAAATATAATTATTAAATTTCACCAATGCATCTCTTGGGTTTCCATAGTTCAAAGTGATGTCAGGCGTCCCGAGGCCTCCATCTTGTTTTCCAGCGAGTTTTTATTTGCACTTTGAATTCAGGTCAACTCCGAGATGGAATGATTGAAATAAAAACACATTTTAAAACATGTTTTCTGTCATTTGTAATTTCCTTTGTAATAATAGTACGGGAGATTAAAAATCAATTCATTTCAAAATGTAATTTGGCAGGAAAGAAAATCGAAGACTTTATTTTTAAACAATGCCCTAACATCCTTTAATTTTTCAGAAACAGTTTAACAATGTCTGATGACGTCTTCTATGGAGGACTACGGGGGTCAACGGAAAAGCGATGAGTGCTTAATTGTGAATTAAAAATATAGACTGCTAAATATAATTTCAAATTCAACAATTAATCCATACAAAAAAGACAAATTTTAAAAACATTTTGTAATTACACATTTTAAATTGAAATACTAAAGAGGAATTGCAAATTGTATTTATTATTTAATTATTAAATACTGTGATTTGAAAATGTTTTTCAAATCCTATTTCAAAATGGAGAATTAAATAACACAATTAATAAATGAGATTGTAAATATATTTCCTTTTCATACATTTAAAAAAGTTATTCCCTTTTCTACATCCGTTTTCTCTTTCTGGCTCCCATTTTCAAATCCTTTTTGCAATTGCATTTCCTAAATGGTTTCCCCTCTCCTTTTAGCATTCATGTGACCCTCCTGGTCCCTGAGCACACTGAAAACCAAGTTCAACCAATCACAGCTGCTCCTTGAATGTAACCAGCTCTCTCATTGGTTAGACAGACACATTTGGGTGGACCTTGCCGAGCTGCACAATGACGCCCGTAGTCCTCCATAGGGTTCAATTTTTAAAAATAAATCTTTAAATCAAAAAAACAACCTTCTGGTGTCTTCAAATAGTACCAGGGAATGACAAAAACAGTGATTTGTTTTATATCGTCATATATATCGATGTTGACTGATATGAATAATATAATTGGGATTGAATTTTTTTTTCCATATCTCCCAGCCCTAGGTTATGCACAGCGCCACCTTCAGGCGCTGTGCATAACCTACACGGTGGATTTGCAACAGAATAACTTTGGTTTCTCTGCAGACACAGAAACATCAAGCTTTCTGTGAACAGCCACCTTCTTTAACACTTTGTGGCATATTTTCTGTGTGAAAGGACAATAACATAACTATTTCATTTATATATTGGTCTGATATAATAACTTGATTGCATGAGAAACTAAATTTGAGTTTTTTTCATTAGCTATAAGTCATAAACATTAAAAATGAAGAGAAAGAAAAGTGTGACATATATCCCTGTGTGCATATCTACATGACTTTAATTACTAAAATAATAAACTGCATTAATGAAGAAATAAATCAACTGTGGATTTATAGAGAAACAGCTGAAGCTCCGATGGTCCTACCTGCTCTCCGTTTACACCGTCCAGCCCATTTTCTCCATCTTCACCCTGCAGCGGTGAAACAGAGTCAGCCATCACCAATTCACTGCTTCTCTCCTAAACTTCCCATGCAATCAGTGGCTTGTTAAACTTAATTCATCACATCACTCACTCCAGCTGACTTCAGTGACTCACCCTGTTTCCAGAGAAGCTGTTGGATCCCTGCCAAGGGAAAGAGCAGAAGGATTAGATCGCTGCCCACTCACACAGGCGGCGCACAAACAGCAAGCCTGGGAACAGCTAAAGAACTACATGCTTATCTGACAATAAGGAATATCAGCTAAAAGCCTGAATAAATAAACAATCCTGTTGCTAAAGGGGATGCACTGAGAACCAGCTTTCAAAAGTTATTCTGGTATTCTGACTGATATTCATCTCCAGCTCAGTCAGTCAGGCTGGATGGAGAACATCAGTTTTCAACTCTCCCTACAGACTCCCGGTTGAGATTGAGGTCTGCACTTTGACTAGGCCATTCTAACCAATGAATCTGCTTTGATATGAACCATCCCATAATATCTCTGTATGTTCAGGCTGGTTGTCCTGCTTTGAGATGAGCCTCCACCCCAGTCTCAGGTCGTCTGCACCCTCTAACAGGTTTTATTCAAAGATTTCTTCTGGATTTAGCTCCATCCATCTTCCCTTTCCCACAGCATGATGCTGCTACTTCCGTGTTTATACATTAGGGTTCCAGGGTGAAGTGTGGTGTTTTCCTCCATACAGAGTTTGTGCATGTAGACCAACAAGTTCAGGCTTGGTCTCTAGTCAAAGCTCCTTCTTTCACATGTAACAAACAGAACGTCGTCTGGTTTCCTCTCAGTGTTTGTGAAAACACATCCAAAAGTCGAACATTGCCGCTGTAGGTTTGCTTTTCCCCTCAGCAGCACCAGAACCTGCCAAAAAGCTCTGAAACGTGGCCGTTTCTATTTTATTATGTGTGCATCAGCGGTTGGAGAGATTTTTTTTGCAGCAGAACAGACAAAATAAATGTGAAAAATCTGAAATAAACAAAGACTCCTCTGAGAGTTTTAATTAATATTGGTACGCTATTTATTAATTTGTGTCAGACTCGCTGGGTTTAACCCTAAAGTGACTTCAATTCAGTGTGTCATATTCAAAAGGATTATAGTTAATGATGCTTGAATAATATTGTTTATATAAGCTTAAAAATACTTCATTAGGACTGCTTAGCAGGGGTGTGTCCAGGAAGTTTTTAAAGGGGGCTAACTGGGGGCCAGTGAAGATCTTGGGATGACACACCAAAATAAAAGCAGGGCTGTAATGCAAAACGGGGCGGGGCCTAGACAAAAGATTGATGTAAACACAAATACATAAAAGACAAATAATTCTAATTAAAGCTTTCTGTCTTCTTTCTTACTTTGTCATTCATTAAAATATTATATACACAAGGATTTGTGATAATGTTGCATCTTCAGAAATTCAGAACAGAAGCAGCTGCTGCAGAAAGCAGGGCAGGATTAAAATCACTGACTAATCAACGACTCATTGAATATTTTCGACTGACTTATTGACCAAATAATGATTCACTGAAGCTCTAACATGTAATAAATAGTGGACATCTGCATATAAAGAGACGTATTTGGACCAACGCCGGTAATAACTTAATAAGCAAAAATCTGAGGACCTACAAGCTCATTAAGAAAGACATTATACAAGTAAGACAATACATGTTTGCAAATACGCACTATTCAATAGATAAATCTGCAACATGTATGTTGTCCTACGTGTTAAAAAAACGTCCGGTTTGAGACACGCCCACGTCTGCAAGTTTGGCACGCGTAGCTCAAAGGTTTTTGCAACGTTGCAGTGTAAAATATGCAAATGTCAGTTGTCGCTACAATACTCACTATTAAATAGATACAAATATGAAGCATGCGGGTAGGTTGTCTTACATGTTTCAAAAATGGCAGGCGTGAGAGTCTTTCATGTCTGCCAAACCAGCCAAACTGGCAGATGTGCGGTTGGGAGTTTTTGCCAACACTGCACTCTTCCATAGAGATCGTGTTTGTAGAGTACATTCAAACTGGTGTTCCTGTGTCCAAAGGGTGTGAACACTTCAGCAAGGCTGTGTAGTTAAACACTAAACTCGACAGAGAGTGTTTCCCAGCTTTCATTTCAGGATTGCTGCAGCTGTAATTCTCCCAATGCATAATGAAATGTGTCGCACCTTCCTTCCTCTGATTCCCGGACATCCCTGGATGCCCTGAGTCCCGTTTTGTCCTAGGAACCCTCTTCTCCCCTGCAACAGCCAAGCAAGGCGAGCCGTCAAACTGAGAATAATTCATTCAAACCAAAAGAAAAGCATTGTGCTACATTGTGTTACTCTGTTTATGAGCAGATTAGAAAGCCTCATTGTATTTAGACGTGTAAGGCTGTTGATACTTTCCTATCTCCAAGCTTCGTCCCAGATAGAGAGGTACTTACAGGAGCTCCTTCATCTCCAGGATAGCCAGGGTGTCCCTTCATACCAGGTAGGCCCTGTGAATAAAACACAGGGACGCTCAGAGGAAGAAACTGAAAATGCTCCTGATTACAGCTAAAATCTCTGCAGGTTTCTCCTATGCTACAACATTTACTTGTCCAACTGATTGGACAGTAAACAATCAAACTGGCCAATCAGAAAAGAGATTGCTTATTGTAGTTAGAGTCCCTTAAAAGTTGAATTTCCACTCTTCTTGAGAGTTTAAATGAAGGCAACTGGACATTTCTTGTCTTGAATACGTTTCGTCTCTCATCCAAGAGGCTTCTTCAGTTCTGAAACCTGGCTTGACAGTATCAGCTTTGTCAGTCTAAGGTTAAGGCTCGCTAATGGGGCTATCGTTATACCTAACGAGGCAATCAGGGTTGTGTAAGCTTCCAAGCACTAAGCAATCTTGGTGATGTAAGAGTCGTTAACGGTGAAATGACCCCGGTTATCTTACTATGCGCTGTTTTGGTCACATGCCTCAATGTGTGAGTACACACATTGTGTACTCACACATTGAGGCATATGTGAGTACACACATTGTGTACTCACACATTGAGGCATATGTGAGTACACACATTGAGTACACACACTTCGAGGACATCGAGGACTAAGGCCTCTGAACATGGGGCGCCCGTCTTAACCCACTGCGCCACGCGACGCCACAGGTTTCTAGTGATTTTAAAAGTTCTTAAAAATCAAGCAGCTCACCTCACTGCTAGAAGGTCCAGGGTTCAATTACTGCCGGGGACGCTGTGGGTGCTGAGGGTGTGTTTGTTCCCCCACATCATTGGCACCCACACCCTGGGTGGGGTTGGCGAAAGGGCCTTTCTGTGTGGAGTTTGCATGTTCTCTCCATGTTTCCTTGAGCAGCTAATGTGAGCTACTCCCACAAAATCATGCACTAGTCCTGGGGCTATATACTGCCTCCTCCTGGCCAGCTGGGGCGCTTGAAGGGTTGGGGAGAATCTGGTTGGAATAACGTGATCCTTCCACGCGCTACGTCCAGCTGGAGAAACCCTGCCCCATCAGGTGAAAAAAAGGGCCTGCTCACTCCCCAAGCATAAAGAAGGCTTGGGTTTCAGTGCGGGGCCCTCCCGGGGCTGGCAGAGGGTGAGCAGAACCCCAGCACCTAGAACTAGGTAGGATCACTGGGTGATACATAATGGGACAAAACCGTGGGATTAAAAAAAAGTTTAAAAAAAAAACACTTCTTAAATATGTCTGTGACCAAAAGAGTTGATCAAATATTCCAATTGCATAGTAGGAAGGGATGTCAATCTATTTTGGATAGTGCCCTGACAAAAGTTACTGCTGGGACAGCTGTCTAATACACAACTAAGATATGGATTGAGACTCACTCATTGACCCTGAAAAACACAAAGAAGTTTTTCATTCACCTTTGTTCCCTGTTTCCCAGGAGGACCACGAGGGCCTGGAGGTCCTATACATTTACACAAAATATTGCAGCAAATTCGATCTGCTACGGAGCTCTGCAAGAGGTCACATAAAAGATACTCAGATCTTTCCTTTAAATACACAGTGTACATATCCAAAAACTTAACTTTAATCCAACAAAATTATATAAATCCTTTTCTGTGTAAACCAGTTTCCTGGTTTGAATAATGTAAAGTGTAAGTAATCTTATTAGTAAAAACAATTAAGAAGACTTTAATGACTTTAGTTTAATGTTTCGAGACAGCAAAATCTGACACCTTCAGGCTGATTATTAGTCACAGCTCTCATCCAAAAGAGGGGAGTAAAGTGTTTATTGTTTCATGTACTAAGAAAACATATAACACATAGTAAAGTTCTCCAAACCAAAGCAATGCAAAAATGACCATTAAAGAATAAATGCAGCAGCTTCAAGACCTAAAACCGTGTTTAATGTGCAGAGTGAAACATTTCAAATGGTGGCCCAGCGCTCCTGAGGAAAAATACTGCTTTAATTTATTAAGGAAAAAACACTCCAAACAAACTATTAACATCTAGCTTCCAATCACCTCCTCCAGGGACTAGCTTCCTACCACCTCCTCCAGGGACCAGCTTCCTACCACCTCCTCCAGGGACTAGCTTCCAATCACCTCCTCCAGGAACTAGCTTCCTATCAACTCCTCCAGGGACTAGCTTCCTACCACCTCCTCCAGGGACTAGCTTCCTACCACCTCCTCCAGGGACTAGCTTCCTACCACCTCCTCCAGGGACTAGCTTCCTATCAACTCCTCCAGGGACTAGCTTCCTATCAACTCCTCCAGGGACTAGCTTCCTATCAACTCCTCCAGGGACTAGCTTCCTATCAACTCCACCAGAGACTAGCTTCCTATCAACTCCTCCAGGGACTAGCTTCCTATTAACTCCTCCAGGGACTAGCTTCCTACCACCTCCTCCAGGGACTAGCTTCCTATCAACTCCTCCAGGGACTAGCTTCCTATCAACTCCTCCAGAGACTAGCTTCCTATCAACTCCACCAGGGACTAGCTTCCTATCAACTCCTCCAGGGACTAGCTTCCTACCACCTCCTCCAGGGACTAGCTTCCTATCAACTCCTCCAGGGACTAGCTTCCTATCAACTCCACCAGAGACTAGCTTCCTATCAACTCCTCCAGGGACTAGCTTCCTATCAACTCCACCAGAGACTAGCTTCCTATCAACTCCTCCAGGGACTAGCTTCCTATCAACTCCACCAGAGACTAGCTTCCTATCAACTCCTCCAGGGACTAGCTTCCTATCAACTCCACCAGAGACTAGCTTCCTATCAACTCCTCCAGGGACTAGCTTCCTATCAACTCCTCCAGCGACTACTTTCCTATCAACTCCTCCAGGGACTAGCTTCCTATCAACTCCTCCAGGGACTAGCTTCCTATCAACTCCTCCAGAGACTAGCTTCCTATCAACTCCACCAGGGACTAGCTTCCTATCAACTCCTCCAGGGACTAGCTTCCTACCACCTCCTCCAGGGACTAGCTTCCTATCAACTCCTCCAGGGACTAGCTTCCTATCAACTCCACCAGAGACTAGCTTCCTATCAACTCCTCCAGGGACTAGCTTCCTATCAACTCCACCAGAGACTAGCTTCCTATCAACTCCTCCAGGGACTAGCTTCCTATCAACTCCACCAGAGACTAGCTTCCTATCAACTCCTCCAGGGACTAGCTTCCTACCACCTCCTCCAGGGACTAGCTTCCTATCAACTCCTCCAGGGACTAGCTTCCTATCAACTCCTCCAGGGACTAGCTTCCTATCAACTCCTCCAGAGACTAGCTTCCTATCAACTCCACCAGGGACTAGCTTCCTATCAACTCCTCCAGGGACTAGCTTCCTACCACCTCCTCCAGGGACTAGCTTCCTATCAACTCCTCCAGGGACTAGCTTCCTATCAACTCCACCAGAGACTAGCTTCCTATCAACTCCTCCAGGGACTAGCTTCCTATCAACTCCACCAGAGACTAGCTTCCTATCAACTCCTCCAGGGACCAGCTTCCAATTACCTCCTCCAGGGACTAGCTTCCTACCACCTCCTCCAGGGACTAGCTTCCTACCACCTCCTCCAGGGACTAGCTTCCTATCAACTCCACCAGAGACTAGCTTCCTATCAACTCCACCAGAGACTAGCTTCCTATCAACTCCTCCAGGGACTAGCTTCCTATCAACTCCTCCAGGGACTAGCTTCCTATCAACTCCTCCAGGGACTAGCTTCCAATCAACTCCTCCAGTGACTAGCTTCCTATCAACTCCTCCTGGGACTAGCTTCCCATCAACTCCTCCAGGGACTAGGTTCCTATCAACTCCTCCAGGGACTAGCTTCCTATCAACTCCTCCAGTGACTAGCTTCCTACCACCTCCTCAAGGGAGAAGCTTCCTACCACCTCCTCCAGGGACTAGCTTCCTATCACCTCCTCTAGGGACTGGATGACTATCACCTCCTCCAGGGACTAGCTTCCTACCACCTCCTCCAGGGACTGGATGACTATCACCTCCTCCAGGGACTAGCTTCCTACCACCTCCTCCAGGGACTAGATGACTATCACCTCCTCCAGGGACTAGCTTCCTAACACTTCCTCCAGGGACTAGCTTCCTACCACCTCCTCCAGGGACTAGATGACTATCAACTCCACCAGAGACTAGCTTCCTATCAACTCCTCCAGGGACTAGCTTCCTATCAACTCCACCAGAGACTAGCTTCCTATCAACTCCTCCAGGGACTAGCTTCCTATCAACTCCACCAGAGACTAGCTTCCTATCAACTCCTCCAGGGACTAGCTTCCTACCACCTCCTCCAGGGACTAGCTTCCTATCAACTCCTCCAGGGACTAGCTTCCTATCAACTCCTCCAGGGACTAGCTTCCTATCAACTCCTCCAGAGACTAGCTTCCTATCAACTCCACCAGGGACTAGCTTCCTATCAACTCCTCCAGGGACTAGCTTCCTACCACCTCCTCCAGGGACTAGCTTCCTATCAACTCCTCCAGGGACTAGCTTCCTATCAACTCCACCAGAGACTAGCTTCCTATCAACTCCTCCAGGGACTAGCTTCCTATCAACTCCACCAGAGACTAGCTTCCTATCAACTCCTCCAGGGACCAGCTTCCAATTACCTCCTCCAGGGACTAGCTTCCTACCACCTCCTCCAGGGACTAGCTTCCTACCACCTCCTCCAGGGACTAGCTTCCTATCAACTCCACCAGAGACTAGCTTCCTATCAACTCCACCAGAGACTAGCTTCCTATCAACTCCTCCAGGGACTAGCTTCCTATCAACTCCTCCAGGGACTAGCTTCCTATCAACTCCTCCAGGGACTAGCTTCCAATCAACTCCTCCAGTGACTAGCTTCCTATCAACTCCTCCTGGGACTAGCTTCCCATCAACTCCTCCAGGGACTAGGTTCCTATCAACTCCTCCAGGGACTAGCTTCCTATCAACTCCTCCAGTGACTAGCTTCCTACCACCTCCTCAAGGGAGAAGCTTCCTACCACCTCCTCCAGGGACTAGCTTCCTATCACCTCCTCTAGGGACTGGATGACTATCACCTCCTCCAGGGACTAGCTTCCTACCACCTCCTCCAGGGACTGGATGACTATCACCTCCTCCAGGGACTAGCTTCCTACCACCTCCTCCAGGGACTAGATGACTATCACCTCCTCCAGGGACTAGCTTCCTAACACTTCCTCCAGGGACTAGCTTCCTACCACCTCCTCCAGGGACTAGATGACTATCACCTCCTCCAGGGACTAGCTTTCTACCACCTCCTCCTGGGACTAGGTTTCTACTACCTCCTCCTGGGGCTAGTTTCCTATCACCTACTCCAGGGACTAGCTGCCTACCACACTCTGCTGATCATTAATGGCATTTAAAACAGTTTATAATCTGTTGCCCTTAGGCATTTTAATAACTCACAATCTGTTGCTGGATCATGCTGCTGATACTCAGCAAGTTCATGCTTAGAGGAACCTGGTAGTGGTGTCCTTGTCCAAACTGCACCGTCTGGAGCTTAGACACATCTGCGCCCTGCAAGGCCACAGCGAGCAGGGCGCTGACCCCTGCAGAAGATAAACAGTTTCATTGCTGATAGTTAGAGTAACAATAGTTCCCTAGTTTACGGTTTTTGCTGCTCTCAGTGAGTCAGGATGCTGTTGAATCCTTGGACAGAGCCTCAGCTTTTTTGAATATGGTGAGGGTGTAACAAGTCGTCTTCACCTGAGGCTGTTTTATAACTGGTTCTCAATATGTCCTGATATTAATACCTTAAGTAGAAAGATCTGAACTACTTTGAACCACGGAAAATGTTGCAGAGCAGAAGCAGCTCTACATTTCCTCTTCCTCTACAATGGGTCAGTTTATCTCCATTTAAAAATTTTCTTGCCTTGCAGCAAGACCATCTTGCTGCAAGGCAAGAAAGGCTTTTAGGTCAACTGGTCTCTCTACATGTCCCTTAGGTATGACTGGCTGCATGGTTGTTTGTCCTGTGACGGACTAGAGACCTGTCCAGGGTGGATACGTCCCCCTTCTCAATGGCCGCTGGAGATTGGCACCAGGGTGTTTCTGAATGTCAAGTCACCTCACCAAGGCAATGCCTTGGTAGGTGAGGCGCCTTTCTTACGAGGACACTGTCCTTCCTTGGTTGAAGAAAACTGTTAAATGGAACAGACTTACATCACGTGACCACGGCTGCCCAGAGCGCGCCTTTTGCTTATGCACGCTGTACCTGCTAGCCACCGAAGCTGCAACTACTAAGCAACAAACCAACCATAGATGACTGCTTTGGATCTACAAAACATTTTCCGATAGCTACAATTACTTGACTTATATTTAAACTGGAAATTTGCTCCCGAAGTTGCTGCTACTGGCGAAAATACCGCGCTGTATTCTGGGAAATCTCTGACCAAGGGAAGCCATCAAGGAGCCTCCCATGTGTCCTTGGTCAGTTAGCTAAACGGCAGACAAACGGAGGACAGACGCCTCGGTAGCACATGAACACTGGAACACGCTTTGGCGGTCCCTGATGACGTATCTCCTAGGCAACCGGGGCAGGACCAAGGCATCAAGGCGAGGTTCCTTGGCATTGAGAAACACCCCGGTTGCCTAGTCTGACAAGGATCAGCAGGAACAGATGATGGATGCTTGCTTACTTAATTTGATCATTTTTTATGTGTGTCTAGTGGTTTGATGTCTGTTCTTCTGTTTAGCCTCAATAAAGCACCTTGAGTCACACCAAACTGCCTTAAAGGTGCGCTATAAATGATGTTTATTTGAAGAGAATACCAGTCCTTCAGTGTCCTGCTTGTTTTCTATGCTTCCCTGCTCAAACAGATTGGATCTAAATGTTTCACTACAAGAATCCTACAGGTATTCATATTTATAAGTTGTAATTTAACTCAGTTAACTTTTTGGTGCTCTAGGGAGCCCAATCAGGGGGGACTTTTGTGGCAGAAATGACGTGTTCTTATACACGTGCTCTTGTGGCGGAAACGTATACTCTTTGTATAACTGTCTGGCTCCAACAAGTCTGTCTATTTTGCCAGGTCAAATTGACCTGTCAGCTTTTTGGTAAAAACGTTCAGCTCGTAAATGGATTCTCGAACTGGGATTGTTAAAGCAGGAAATCTGTTTGGTATCACAAGGTGCTCATGCATCAGTAGAAAGTATAAAACCTTGTGTTAATTAGATTAGAGAGAGAGTGAAACGAAGATGGAGGGTTGACTGTACTTTGCAAATCTGTCCAGAGGTATATATAATCAATAAACTGACCAGGTTCAGGCTGCATTTTAGATTAACAGACTGGTCAAGACTGTTTCTTAAACTTTTGTAATTTTGTTGCATGTTGGAAACACGACCACCATGATCAGATACACGAGGTCATTCATGTGTCCTGGAACACGGACGCATTGAAAACACGGACGGACTCCCACCACTGAGGACTGGAACTGTCCGGTTCCGAGCTGAATCCTGTAAACCTGATTAGCACCAGTCAGGCAGTAATCTTTCCCCTTTAAAGATTGTTTGCAAGGTTCCCTGTACTGTTACAACAGAAGCTGAAACAGTCAGTTAACTTGACGAAAGCCTGCAGTTTGTCTCTCCATGTCCAAGAGCTCAGGGACATCAGGGCATCCAGTCTGCAGACGGACTGGTCGATACCTGGCTTTTAGCTCAAAATGAACCAAGGTTAAGGTTGACAAAGAAAAACAGAAATCTGTTGCTGATTCTGAAAACGAAGCCAGAAATATGAGGCATTGTTACCAGAGGTTCTTAGCCGCTCAGATTCCTCCTTCAGTTTCATCACATCTTCATCAACTCCATCAGAGAAGATCACCAGGACCTGAAGGAAAAAGTTCATCACATCAGCTTAGTTTTGGTGTTAAGGGCTTTGGAACCTGGATAAACAACACATGTACATCTCAATAAACTAACATATCATTAAAACTGTTTATTTCAATAATTCAGTTTGAACTGTGAAACTCATCCATCCCACTGAGAGAAAACAAATTACTGGTTATTTCTATTAATGTTGATGATTCTGGCTTCTAGCTTATTGAAAACCTAACAATCAGTTTCTCAGAAAGTAAAATATTAAAACAGACCAATAAAAAGGAATTTATTCCAGAAATATGGACCTACTGAGTATGTCCATGTATATAACATTCAGTCCCCTAAAGGCTGCAGTTATCCCTGCTGCTTGTTCACCTTTTCTCTATCACAGTTTTTCCTTCCACTCAGCCTTCCGTCAACATGTGTGGATGCAGCACTCTGAGAAGAGCCAGCTCCTCTAGCTATCACCTTTTGGGGCTTACTATTCCTGTGGGGGTGGAGGTCAGTGACTGTCTCTTGGACATCTGTCCAGTTAGCTGTCATCTTCATGATTGTGTCGCACAGACCAGAACATCATTCAGAGTTCAAAAGAAACCATAACCTCACCTTGACTTTTGCTTCAGACTTGGACTTGAACTGGACATTGAAATATTTCAGCATGGCAGAGTTTAGAGCTGTGGCCCGGGACAATGAAAAGGCCAATAATTTCTCCAGAGCAACCTTGTTGTAAGGCTCAAAGTCTGTAACGTACGAGGACCTGCCATTGACGTCCACGATGCTAAAGGAGATCCGGATTGGGACAGGAGCCGTGTTAACAAGTTTGTCCACCCTAGAAATGTCATAGATGATTTCCCGGAGGGGGCTAACAAATCTGAGAAGTGGCACATTTCTGGGTCCTCTAGAAATATCAAATCCCACGACAATGTCGATGGTGCAGTTTTTAGCTAAAGGAAAAAGGGAGGCAACTTTATTTCCAGCAGTTAAAGACAGACTCATCTGATGGGACAGAAAGACATTTCTCAACTTACCAGGTTTAGGACTAGGAGTGGGAGGAGGAGTAGGACAAGGAGGACCAGGTTTCTTGCAGAGAACATTAGCGATCGTCTCCAGAAAGTTTGGCAGGTTTTTTATGTCACGAACAAAAAACGTCTTCCGTGGATCGCCAGTGATCTGATTTAGCTGAGTTTGATAGACATCTCCAACCGCTACGGTATATACATCAATCCCATTTCTCCTGAGTTCATTGCCTATGTCCTCCACATCATCAAAAGAGTTACCATCAGAAAACAGCAACAACGTCTGGGACACATCGCTGCGTTTGCGGCCGCCTCGGGACGGCTCGAAGTAATTCTTTATAGACTTCAGGGCATCACCCAGGTAGGTGCTTCCACCCGTATGTTCCACCCGGCCGATGTGATCAACTATTTGCTTTTTGTTGAAGTACGTATCGAGGTCAAACTCATCTTTGAAAACTGAACTGAACTGTGCCAGTCCAACGTGGACCAGATCCTCCCTGATCTCCAAGGTGTCCAGTAAACCTACTGCGAAGTCTTTCACGATTTGGTGATCGCTTTTGACGATGCTGCCGGAGCGATCGAACAGAAAGACCAAGTCACAAGCTGGCAAAGACACAAGAAAAGGTCGATAAGGTCAACAGCTGGGCAGGAGATCAATCACATTACGTCGCTTTGAGATTGTATACAGTGTATGGGGGAATTTTACTGCCTTTATTCAAGGGCACACATTTACAATTTGAGTGTAGGATTATGTCTCTTTGCTCTCAAAAATTCTGCTCTCTTTCAAATATTTGGTGTTCTACCTCAAATCTTTGTTTCCGCGCTCAGATTTTATGCTTCTTGCTCACAAACAAACTGTTTCTCTGCACGGATCAAAACTGCGCTCGCCAACCTCTCTTCTCTGCTTGTGGATTCGGTGTGCTTAGGAGTATTGTCGCCTATAGCAACCGTTCCAGCCAATGGAATGACAGGGCTCCTGGAGGCGGAGACAGCCTGCTTTAGGGTACGTTTGTTTTCTCAGGCGGATTAGCCTGTGCGGCTACAGGTTGCAGCATATGCTGTTACTGTGTTTCCAGAGAGAATCAACAACGTTCAGCCGACAAACTCGTTGCTTCTGCTCCTCTGGATTTTGCTTTGGAGGGGCTTATCAGCGCTCCGATCTCATTGGATATGAGAGTTTGGAGTGAGCGGCTCGAGCTGTTTGCCAGACGCCATTTAAACGAAGAAGAAGAAGAGCGTTATCCGGATGTAGTTTATTCACACTCGGTTTAACTCTGACCAAGGACGGGACCAAGATTGCAAAGGTGAGCAATGATATTCATTATATATATATATATATGCTCTGACGTGTTTTACATTACATTTGAAGTATATTTAAATATACTTCAAAACCAAATATTTGAAAGAGAGCAGAAGTTTTGAGAGCAGGCACTTTAAGGTTTGAGAGCAAGAGACATAATCCTGTTCTCAAATTGTGAATGTGTGCTCTTGAAAAATGACCATAAAATTCCCACATAACAGTGCCTGTAAAAAGTACTCACCCCATTTATCGCTTTTTCAAATGAATCATGATGAACAAAATTTGGCTTTTGCACAAAGAAATACATATAATGTCAAAGTGAAAAGTGATTGGCACAAAATAATGACCAATATAAATATTTAGAGTAAAATAAGTGACTGCAAACATATTCACGACCTTTAAAGAGCAGCTATTCACATCCTAACTAGAACCAGGAAAGTAGAGCACATCACCCAGTTGTTTATTTGTTTTTTTACGTATCCTATCTGACCTGCTCCACTTTCACAAGTGGAGCATCACGGCTGTAGAGCTCCACTTCATATATCTGTGTAAAAAATCTTTATTAGAAATTGCTGTCTTTTTTTTCAGATATCAGGGACACGGAGACAGAAAATAAAGGAGAAAATAAAAAAGATGGAGAGAGGTTGGAAAAAGTTAAGAGGGGAAAGGGAATAAAGAAAATACAAGAAAACATCCTAGTCTCCTTCTATACCTGCAAGACGGCAGAGAGGAAAAAAAACAATGACAAAACAAACCAAACAATGCAAACTGAGAACTACACAACCCACAAATAGATATATAAACACAATAACAGCATCACTGAAAGGCTCATGGTAACGATTATTACAAGATTTAGTTACGGTGACCTTAGGGCAAGAATGCATCTGTAACTACCTGAATCTCCACACCTGTGTGTGTGTATGCTGGTGCATAAAAAGTTTCTCCATATGGGTGTTCAAAAGCTGGTGTGAGGAGCCATCGATCCGCCTCCCAAGAATTGACGCAAACATGAAGGAGATCGGAGCCATGGAAACCCAAAGGACCCCCAGAGGACAGGAGCCCCATGGGGATCAACGAAGGGCTGAACGAACCCCCAGGAGAGGAGCAAAGGAGAGCCCTGGAGGAACATCCAGCAACTACAATGCAGGGGCCCCGGGGGGCTGGAGCAACGAGCCAATGGGCTCCGCCAGTAACCGACTGAGCAGGGGCGGATCTAGCCATGGGACCCGAGGCCCAAGGGCACCCCACCCCCCAGTGGGGACCCAACCAGGGATCAACCGACAGGGATTCCCCGCTGCTGCCAGGCCGTGGGAGCCATGGCCAGCTGGTGGCATATTCCAGGTTGGGTCCCCACTCGTGTATGGTGTGGATGTGTTTTGTTATAATGTGCAATTAAAACAGAGGGGTGGGATGTGGGGAAGGCAGCCACACACACCCATCCCCCACCCCAAGCGCTCATTGTCTATATGCAGTTTAACAGTGGGCACCAGCATTAGAGGAGTGAAGCTGATTAAACAGCTCCCCCTCTAGATGCTGAAAAGTCTTCCCACCCCAAAGCCCCTACATGTGTGTCTCATGAGAATGTTATAAGTGAGAGTGTCTGAGCAAGCTCCCCCACTGACTCCAATTGGCACTCCCGTTCACCAATATCCACCAAGGTAGGGAGGCCCTTGCACATCCACCCCAGGATGTCCTGGAGGGGACTAACAAATCTAAAAAGCGGGACATTTCTGGCTCCTCTACAAAATATCTAATCCCGCAACAATGTCGATAGTGCAGTTTTTGGCTAAAGGAAAAAGGGAGGCAACTTTATTTCCAGCAGTGAAGGACAGACTCATCTGATGGAACAGAAAGACATTTCTCAACTTACCACGAGTAGGAGCAGAAGTAGGACAAGGATCAGGAGTAGGACCAGGTTTAGGAGTAGGACCAGGTTTAGGAGTAGGACCAGGTTTAGGAGTAGGACCAGGTTTAGGAGTAGGACCAGGTTTAGGAGTAGGACAAGTAGTAGAATCAGTTTTGTTGCAGAGAGCATCAATCACCGTCTTCTTAAACCTTGGCAGGTTTCTTATGTCACCAACAATAAAAGTCTTCCGTGGGTCGCCAGTGATCTGATTTAGCTGAGTTTGATAGACATCTCCAACCGCTACGGCATATACATCAATCCCATTTCTCCTGAGTTCATTGCCTATCTCCTCCACATCATCATAGGAGTTACCATCAGAAAACAGCAACAATGTCTGGGGCACGTCGCTGCGGCGGCCTCGGGACGGGTCGAAGTAATTCATTATAGACTCCAGGGCCCTACCCAGGTAGGTTTCTCCACCCATGTATGTCACCCGGCGGATGTGATCAACTATTTCCTTCTTCTTGAAGTACCTATCGAGGTCAAACTCATCCTCGAAATCTTCACTGAACTGTGCGAGTCCAATGTGGACCAGATCCTCCCTGACCTTGAAGGTGTCCACAATATCTGCTGCAAAGGTTTTCACAATTCCGTGACCGTCGGTGTTGATGCTGCCGGAGCGATCGAACAGAAACACCAAGTCCATCACTTCACAAGCTGGCAAAGACACAACAGAAGATCAACAAGGTCAACAGCTGAGCAGAAGATTAATCACATTATGTCACTTTGAGACTCACAAACACACAAATAAATACTGGTGTATACAGTGCCTGTAAAAAGTATTCACTCCATTTATTGCGTTTACAAATGAATCATGGTGAACAAAATGTGGCTTTTTCACAAATAAATGTACCTAAAATGTCAAAGTGAAAACTGATTTCCACAAAACAATGACAAATAAACATATATAGCCTAAAATAAGAGACCGCATACATATTCACGCCCCTTAAAGACCCACTCCAATGAAAATGGTGTTTTTCGTGTTAACATGTTCTTGTGGCATTTTTCTGATGCCAGACGATATATCTTAAATATATATATATAAGATATATCTTATATAAAATTCGGCTCCAAATTCCATTTCTGAGAATTTCTGTTTTCAAATCGCTTTGAATCAGTAGCATATGCGAAAAGACCATCTAACACAGACTGTGTTTGTGACGTAGCATCCGCGCTGGGCGGGGCTACAAGCCACTCCCCCTGGTCTGCTTTGCCCCGCCCACCCAGGTTCTCCGCACAAATGACTCCGCCCACAACACAGAGGCGAATTGCTAATGAGCTACTGCCGCTCTTCTGAAGCTGTCCTAGAAAACGGCACAGGTTTTGAAATTTTGGCTAAAAAGCATAATCATAATTTAAAGACCACTGACAACACTTTAAAATAGCTCAAAAAGATGATCGGAGTGGTTCTTTAGAGAGCAGCGATTCACATCCTCACTAGAACCAGCAAAGTAGAAGCACATCACCCCAGTTGTTTTTTGTGTGTGTTTTCTTAGGTGTCCTCTCTGGCAGTGTGGTGCTCAGAATTGGTGTCTGAGAACCAAGAAGCTCAAAAGATTTACTTTCACAAGTGGAGCATTACGGCTTTTGCTGTGATACTCCACTCTAAATATCGGTGTAAAAAATCTTTATTAAAAATGGCTGTGCTTTTTTTCCCAATATAATGGACAAAGAGACGGAAAATAAAGGGGAGAAAAGAAAGAAGATTTAGAGGGGTAGGAAAAAGTTAAGAGGGAGAGGGTGAGTTGAACATATAAGAGGGAAAAGGGAATAAAGAAAGTTCAAGAAAACATCCTAATCTGCTTTTACACCTGCAGGACGGCAGAGAGAGGGAGAGAGCAATGACAAAACAAATAAAACAATGCAAACTGAGAACTACACAACCCACAAATAGATATATAAACACAATAACAGCATCACTGAAAGGCTCATGGTAACGATTATTACAAGATTTAGTTACGGTGACCTTAGGCAAAGAATGCATCTGTAAACACCTGAATCTCCACACCTGTGTGTGTGAGCATGCTGGTGCATAAAAGGTTTCTCCATACGAGTGTTCAATAACTGGTGTGAGGAGCCATCGATCCGCCTCCCAGGAATTGACGCAGACACGAAGCAGATCGGAGTCATAGAAACCCAAAGGACCCCCAGAGGACAGGAGCCCCATGGGGATCAACGAAGGGCTTACTGAACCCCCAAGAGAGGAGCAGAGGAGAGCCCCGGGGGAACATCCAGCAGCTACAATGCAGGGGCCCCGGGGGGCTGGAGCAACGAGCCAATGGGCTCCTTGGCCATGGAGGCCACGGCCAGCTGGTGGCTGATCCCTGGTTAGGTAACCACTTGCCAAAGATGTTAGTGAGTGTTGTTATGATGTGCAATTTAAAACAGAGGGGTGGGATGTGGGGAAGGCAGCCACACACACCCATCCCCCACCAGAAGCGCTCAGTGATTATATGCAGTTTAACAGTGGGCACTGGAACTGGAGGTGAAGCTAATTAAACAGCTCCCCCTCTGGATGCTGAAAAGTTTTCCACCCCTAAGCCCCTACATGTGTGTCTCATGAGAACGTTATAAGTCAGAGTTTCTGAGTTGTACAGTTAAATTGGGACCCAGGCCACCACAGGATAGCGGAGATGGAAACCCCTCCCCGCCCCCCAGTGACGTGCCTACACCCCAAGGCTCTACATGAGTGGTAAAGTGATGGAGCGGGCGGACAGAAGTGTCCGGAGATGGGGAGGGTAGGACCGGAGGACAAAATGCCTTCCCAGGAACCCAGCTCCCCCACTGACTCCAATAGGTACCCCTGTTCACCAATATCCACCAAGGTAGGGAGGCCCTTGCACATTCACCCCAGGAAGTCCTGGAGGGGACTAGCAAATCTAAAAAGCGGCACATTTCTGGCTCCTCTACAAAATATCAAATCCCACAGCAATGTCGATGGGGCAGTTTTTAGCTAAAGCAAAAAGGGAGGCAACTTTATTTCCAGCAGTG
This sequence comes from Valencia hispanica, assembly GCA_963556495.2. Taxonomy (NCBI): domain Eukaryota; kingdom Metazoa; phylum Chordata; class Actinopteri; order Cyprinodontiformes; family Valenciidae; genus Valencia; species Valencia hispanica. Next base: position 1,107,211 of record OY747710.1, on the reverse strand, counting down.
AGAAAAAGACTCATCTGATGGAACAGAAAGACATTTCTCAACTTACCACGATTAGGACCAGAAGTAGGACAAGGATCAGGAGTAGGACCAGGTTTAGGAGTAGGACCAGGTTTAGGAGTAGGACAAGGAGTAGAATCAGTTTTGTTGCAGAGAGCATCAATCACCTTCTTCTTAAACCTTGGCAGGTTTTTGATGTCACCAACAATAAAAGTCTTCCGTGGGTCGCCAGTGATCTGATTTAGCTGAGTTTGATAGACATCTCCAACCGCTACGGCATATACATCAATCCCATTTCTCCTGAGTTCATTGCCTATCTCCTCCACATCATCATAGGAGTTACCATCAGAGAAAAGCAACAATGTCTGGGGCACGTCGCTGCGGCGGCCTCGGGACGGGTCGAAGTAATTCATTATAGACTCCAGGGCCTCACCCAGGTAGGTTTCTCCACCCATGTATGTCACCCGGCGGATGTGATCAACTATTTCCTTCTTCTTGAAGTACCTATCGAGGTCAAACTCATCTTCGAAATCATCACTGAACTGTGCGAGTCCAATGTGGACCAGATCCTCCCTGACCTTGAAGGTGTCCACAATATCTGCTGCGAAGGTTTTTACAATTCCGTGACCGTCGGTGTTGATGCTGCCGGAGCGATCGAACAGAAACACCAAGTCCATCACTTCACAAGCTGGCAAAGACACAACAGAAGATCAACAAGGTCAACAGCTGAGCAGAAGATTAATCACATTATGTCACTTTGAGACTCACAAACACACAAATAAATACTGCATGTATACAGTGCCTGTAAAAAGTATTCACTCCATTTATTGCGTTTACAAATGAATCATGGTGAACAAAATGTGGCTTTTTCACAAATAAATGTACCTAAAATGTCAAAGTGAAAACTGATTTCCACAAAACAATGACAAATAAACATATATAGCCTAAAATAAGAGACTGCATACATATTCACGCCCCTTAAAGACCCACTCCAATGAAAATCGTGTTTTTCGTGTTAACATGTTCTTGTGGCATTTTTCTGATGCCAGACGATATATCTTAAATATATATATATAAGATATATCTTATATAAAATTCGGCTCCAAATTCCATTTCTGAGAATTTCTGTTTTCAAATCGCTTTGAATCAGTAGCATATGCGAAAAGACCATCTAACACAGACTGTGTTTGTGACGTAGCATCCGCGCTGGGCGGGGCTACAAGCCACTCCCCCTGGTCTGCTTTGCCCCGCCCACCCAGGTTCTCCGCACAAATGACTCCGCCCACAACACAGAGGCGAATTGCTAATGAGCTACTGCCGCTCTTCTGAAGCTGTCCTAGAAAACGGCACAGGTTTTGAAATTTTGGCTAAAAAGCATAATCATAATTTAAAGACCACTGACAACACTTTAAAATAGCTCAAAAAGATGATCGGAGTGGTTCTTTAGAGAGCAGCGATTCACATCCTCACTAGAACCAGCAAAGTAGAAGCACATCACCCCAGTTGTTTTTTGTGTGTGTTTTCTTAGGTGTCCTCTCTGGCAGTGTGGTGCTCAGAATTGGTGTCTGAGAACCAAGAAGCTCAAAAGATTTACTTTCACAAGTGGAGCATTACGGCTTTTGCTGTGGTACTCCACTTGAAATATCGGTGTAAAAAATCTTTATTAAAAATGGCTGTGCTTTTTTTCCCAATATAATGGACAAAGAGACGGAAAATAAAGGGGAGAAAAGAAAGAAGATTTAGAGGGGTAGGAAAAAGTTAAGAGGGAGAGGGTGAGTTGAACATATAAGAGGGAAAAGGGAATAAAGAAAGTTCAAGAAAACATCCTAATCTGCTTTTACACCTGCAGGACGGCAGAGAGAGGGAGAGAGCAATGACAAAACAAATAAAACAATGCAAACTGAGAACTACACAACCCACAAATAGATATATAAACACGATAACAGCATCACTGAAAGGCTCATGGTAACGATTATTACAAGATTTAGTTACGGTGACCTTAGGCAAAGAATGCATCTGTAAACACCTGAATCTCCACACCTGTGTGTGTGAGCATGCTGGTGCATAAAAGGTTTCTCCATACGAGTGTTCAATAACTGGTGTGAGGAGCCATCGATCCGCCTCCCAGGAATTGACGCAGACACGAAGCAGATCGGAGTCATAGAAACCCAAAGGACCCCCAGAGGACAGGAGCCCCATGGGGATCAACGAAGGGCTGACTGAACCCCCAAGAGAGGAGCAGAGGAGAGCCCCGGGGGAACATCCAGCAGCTACAATGCAGGGGCCCCGGGGTGCTGGAGCAACGAGCCAATGGGCTCCTTGGCCATGGAGGCCACGGCCAGCTGGTGGCTGATCCCTGGTTAGGTAACCACTTTCCAAAGATGTTAGTGAGTGTTGTTATGATGTGCAATTTAAAACAGAGGGGTGGGATGTGGGGAAGGCAGCCACACACACCCATCCCCCACCAGAAGCGCTCAGTGATTATATGCAGTTTAACAGTGGGCACTGGAACTGGAGGTGAAGCTAATTAAACAGCTCCCCCTCTGGATGCTGAAAAGTTTTCCACCCCTAAGCCCCTACATGTGTGTCTCATGAGAATGTTATAAGTAAGAGTTTCTGAGTTTTACAGTTAAATTGGGACCCAGGCCACCACAGGATAGCGGAGATGGAAACCCCTCCCCGCCCCCCAGTGACGTGCCTACACCCCAAGGCTCTACATGAGTGGTAAAGTGATGGAGCGGGCGGACAGAGGTGTCCGGAGATGGGGAGGGAAGGACCGGAGGACAAAATGCCTTCCCAGGAACCCAGCTCCCCCACTGACTCCAATAGGTACCCCTGTTCACCAATATCCACCAAGGTAGGGAGGCCCTGGCACATTCACCCCAGGAAGTCCTGGAGGGGACTAGCAAATGTAAAAAAGCGGCACATTTCTGGCTCCTCTACAAAATATCAAATCCCACAGCAATGTCGATAGGGCAGTTTTTAGCTAAAGCAAAAAGGGAGGCAACTTTATTTCCAGCAGTGAGAAAAAGACTCATCTGATGGAACAGAAAGACATTTCTCAACTTACCACGATTAGGACCAGAAGTAGGACAAGGATCAGGAGTAGGACCAGGTTTAGGAGTAGGACCAGGTTTAGGAGTAGGACAAGGAGTAGAATCAGTTTTGTTGCAGAGAGCATCAATCACCTTCTTCTTAAACCTTGGCAGGTTTTTGATGTCACCAACAATAAAAGTCTTCCGTGGGTCGCCAGTGATCTGATTTAGCTGAGTTTGATAGACATCTCCAACCGCTACGGCATATACATCAATCCCATTTCTCCTGAGTTCATTGCCTATCTCCTCCACATCATCATAGGAGTTACCATCAGAGAACAGCAACAATGTCTGGGGCACGTCGCTGCGGCGGCCTCGGGACGGGTCGAAGTAATTCATTATAGACTCCAGGGCCCTACCCAGGTAGGTTTCTCCACCCATGTATGTCACCCGGCGGATGTGATCAACTACTTCCTTCTTCTTGAAGTACCTATCGAGGTCAAACTCATCTTCGAAATCTTCACTGAACTGTGCGAGTCCAATGTGGACCAGATCCTCCCTGACCTTGAAGGTGTCCACAATATCTGCTGCGAAGGTTTTCACGATTTGGTGACCGTCGGTGTTGATGCTGCCGGAGCGATCGAACAGAAACACCAAGTCCATCACTTCACAAGCTGGCAAAGACACAACAGAAGATCAACAAGGTCAACAGCTGAGCAGAAGATTAATCACATTATGTCACTTTGAGACTCACAAACACAAAAATAAATACTGCATGTATACAGTGCCTGTAAAAAGTATTCACTCCATTTATTGCGTTTACAAAGGAAACATGGTGAACAAAATGTGGCTTTTTGACAAATAAATGTACCTAAAATGTCAAAGTGAAAACTGATTTCCACAAAACAATGACAAATAAACATATATAGCCTAAAATAAGAGACCGCATACATATTCACGCCCCTTAAAGACCCACTCCAATGAAAATCGTGTTTTTCGTGTTAACATGTTCTTGTGGCATTTTTCTGATGCCAGACGATATATCTTAAGAAAATTCTGCGCCAAATTCCATTTCTGAGAATTTCTGTTTTCAAATCGCTTTGAATCAGTAGCAGATGCTAAAAGACCATCTAAAACAGACTGTGTTTGTGACGTAGCATCCGCGCTGGGCGGGGCTACAAGCCACTCCCCCTGGTCTACTATGCCCCGCCCACCCAGGTTCTCCGCACCAACGACTCCGCCCACAACACAGAGGCGAATTGCTAATGAGCTACTGCCGCTCTTCTGAAGCTGTCCTAGAAAACGGCACAGGTTTTGAAATTTTGGCTAAAAGCGGCATAATCATAATTTAAAGACCACTGACAACACTTTAAAATAGCTCAAAAAGATGATCGGAGTGGTTCTTTAGAGAGCAGCGATTCACATCCTCACTAGAACTAGCAAAGTAGAAGCACATCACCCCAGTTGTTTTTTGTGTGTGTTTTTTTAGGTGTCCTCTCTGGCAGTGTGGTGCTCAGAATTGGTGTCTGAGAACCAAGAAGCTCAACAGATTTAGTTTCAAAAGTGGAGCATTACGGCTTTTGCTGTGGTACTCCACTTGAAATATCGGTGTAAAAAATCTTTTTTTTAAATGACTGTGGTTTTTTTCCCAATATTATGGACAAAGAGATGGAAAAGAAAGGGGAGAAAAGAAAGAAGATTTAGAGGGGTAGGAAAAAGTTAAGAGGGAGAGGGTGAGTTGAACATATAAGAGGGAAAGGGGAATAAAGAAAATACAAGAAAACATCCTAATCTGCTTTTACACCTGCAGGACGGCAGAGAGAGGGAGAGAGCAATGACAAAACAAGTAAAACAATGCAAACTGAGAACTACACAACCCACAAATAGATATATAAACACAATAACAGCATCACTGAAAGGCTCATGGTAACGATTATTACAAGATTTAGTTACGGTGACCTTAGGCAAAGAATGCATCTGTAAACACCTGAATCTCCACACCTGTGTGTGTGAGCATGCTGGTGCATAAAAGGTTTCTCCATACGAGTGTTCAATAACTGGTGTGAGGAGCCATCGATCCGCCTCCCAGGAATTGACGCAGACACGAAGCAGATCGGAGTCATAGAAACCCAAAGGACCCCCAGAGGACAGGAGCCCCATGGGGATCAACGAAGGGCTGACTGAACCCCCAAGAGAGGAGCAGAGGAGAGCCCCGGGGGAACATCCAGCAGCTACAATGCAGGGGCCCCGGGGTGCTGGAGCAACGAGCCAATGGGCTCCTTGGCCATGGAGGCCACGGCCAGCTGGTGGCTGATCCCTGGTTAGGTAACCACTTGCCAAAGATGTTAGTGAGTGTTGTTATGATGTGCAATTTAAAACAGAGGGGTGGGATGTGGGGAAAGCAGCCACACACACCCATCCCCCACCCGAAGCGCTCAGTGACTATATGCAGTTTAACAGTGGGCACTGGAACTGGAGGTGAAGCTAATTAAACAGCTCCCCCTCTGGATGCTGAAAAGTTTTCCACCCCTAAGCCCCTACATGTGTGTCTCATGAGAATGTTATAAGTCAGAGTTTCTGAGTTGTACAGTTAAATTGGGACCCTGGCCACCACAGGATAGCGGAGATGGAAACCCCTCCCCGCCCCCCAGTGAGTTGCCTACACCCCAAGGCTCTACATGAGTGGTAAAGTGATGGAGTGAGCGGACAGAGGTGTCCGGAGATGGGGAGGGAAGGACCGGAGGACAAAATGCCTTCCCAGGAACCCAGCTCCCCCACTGACTCCAATAGGTACCCCTGTTCACCAATATCCACCAAGGTAGGGAGGCCCTGGCACATCCACCCGAGGAAGTCCTGGAGGGGACTAGCAAATCTAAAAAGCGGCACATTTCTGACTCCTCTACAAAATATCAAATCCCACAGCAATGTCGATAGGGCAGTTTTTAGCTAAAGCAGAAAGGGATGCAACTTTATTTCCACCAGTGAGAAAAAGACTCATCTGATGGACCAGAAAGACATTTCTCAACTTACCACGATTAGGACCAGAAGTAGGACAAGGATCAGGAGTAGGACCAGGTTTAGGAGTAGGACCAGGTTTAGGAGTAGGACAAGGAGTAGAATCAGTTTTGTTGCAGAGAGCATCAATCACCTTCTTCTTAAACCTTGGCAGGTTTCTGATGTCACCAACAATAAAAGTCTTCCGTGGGTCGCCAGTGATCTGATTTAGCTGAGTTTGATAGACATCTCCAACCGCTACGGCATATACATCAATCCCATTTCTCCTGAGTTCATTGCCTATGTTCTCCACATCGTCATAGGAGTTACCATCAGAAAACAGCAACAATGTCTGGGGCACGTCGCTGCGGCGGCCTCGGGACGGGTCGAAGTAATTCATTATAGACTCCAGGGCCCTACCCAGGTAGGTTTCTCCACCCATGTATGTCACCCGGCGGATGTGATCAACTATTTCCTTCTTCTTGAAGTACCTATCGAGGTCAAACTCATCTTCGAAATCTTCACTGAACTGTGCGAGTCCAATGTGGACCAGATCCTCCCTGACCTTGAAGGTGTCCACAATATCTGCTGCGAAGGTTTTCACGATTTGGTGACCGTCGGTGTTGATGCTGCCGGAGCGATCGAACAGAAACACCAAGTCCATCACTTCACAAGCTGGCAAAGACACAACAGAAGATCAACAAGGTCAACAGCTGAGCAGAAGATTAATCACATTATATCACTTTGAGACTCACAAACACACAAATAAATACTGCATGTATACAGTGCCTGTAAAAAGTACTCTCCCCATTTATTGCGTTTACAAATGAATCATGGTGAACATACATATTGACGCGATTTAAAGAGCAGCTGCTCACAACCTTATTAGATCCAGGAAAGTAGAGCACATCACCCCGGTTTCTTTTTTTTATGTGTCCTGTTTGGCTGTACAAGATGTATTTCTGGTAACATCAGTCCAACAATATATCTGTAAACACCTGAATCCCCACACCTGTGTGTGTTTGTGTGTGTGTGAGAATGCTGGTGTATATAAGGTTTCTCCATATTAGTGTTCAAAAGCTGTTGTGAGAAGCCATCGATCCGCTTCCCAGGAATCGACGCAGACACGAAGGAGATTGGAGCCATAGACATCCTAAGGACCTCCAGAGAACAGGAGCCCCAACCAAGCAGACCAACACAAGGCTGACCGAACCCCCAAGAGGGGAGCAGAGGAGAGCCCCGGGGGAACATCCAGCAGCTACAATGCAGGGGCCTCAAGGGGCCGCAGCGATGAGCCAATGGGCTCAGCCAGCACCGGGTTATGCCAGGGCAGATCCAGCCATAGACCCGGAGACCTGAAGCCTGAGCACACCCCACCCCCCAGCACAGACCCAACCAGGGATCGGCCGGAGTAGCCCCCCACTACCTCCGTCAGGTTGCAGGGGCCATGGCCAGCTGATGGCCAACATGCACCGCTGCTACTCCAGGTCAATCCCCACAGCCAACATCGCAATGTCCCTCCGTCCCATGTTAGGGCACCACACCAATAGCCCCACAGATGGACGGCATCTCCAGGGCAAGCCCAACCAGCACCCGGACACCGAGGTCAACCAGCTCCTGAATGAACAGACCAAGGACGAAACACACAGAAGAGGTGATCAAGTGGTGATGCTGGACCTGACCCCCGTTGAGCCACCCGGCTGCTACCACCAAACAAAGAACCCCCAGTGTCCCGGCAGCATATCAATCACCACCCCAGCCCACAATAAGAACAACGAACACCCCAGACACACCCAAACCACCACACCACATACGCAGCACAGTGGGACACCAAGGCCGCTCACCATTGCATCCTCTCTGGGGTTTCCCCCATTAATAATCCGCCCACAGATCACAAACCAAACCACCACAATCAGACCACAGAACAAGAAAAAGGCAACCCACCCATGCTGCACAGGAAGGGACATCTCTGCATCTCCAGCGATCCCTAATTCCCCGACTGCCAGTGCCCGACCAATCAAACCCAATAACTAACTGCATTATGCAAAACAGTCCTCCGCCAGAGCATGCCACCGGACCAGGCAATCCCCCCATCCGCACAGTGGGCAGACGAACACCGACACCGGCCTTTATACATGCAGAGACCGCCATGCTCTGCCCCTTCCCACTGTTCCACATGAACACAGACCGCCCAATCAAAAAACACCCTGCAGACAACACGACGAGGGGGGAAGAACAATGAACGGCAACATGGCGGTTCCACTGATCCTGCCGAAGTTCACCCACAGAGTGAGGACCAGTCCGCCGGCCAGTGCTCGTGCCATGCGATCAGGATTCACATCTCCCCCCCCCCCCGTCCCCCCAGGCAAGGCAATACTCGGTTGCCCACCTACAACACAAATAAAACACACAGCCGTGGGGTCCCGAGACACAAAAAGTGGAGCCCCATCCCCACTCCAACGAAACCCCCCCCCACAGCTCTGGCTCAAGGCCCCCTATCCAGGAACAGCACCGGGCCGTCTGCGGAGTCGAGAGGCGCATGGGCCCACAGCGCCAAAAGGTAAACATCGGCCCGGCACACCGGCTCCAATGATGAACCAGCATGCCCCCCGAGCACCCAGTCCTGGACAGCGAGATCCACCAATGCACCGGTGGGCAGAGGTATCAGTCACCGGCAGGGAGTGACGGAGGGGACATAGGCCCTTCATTTGGTGGGGCCCTGAGATGCACCAGGAGAGGGGGCAGTCCAACATCCAACCTGACGGATACACAGCAGCACACAGTCATATGTTCCCTGCCTCTTATGCACATACACTCTCACCTGCACACCTAGACACATAAGAAAATATGATGTATACCAACTCATACTCCCCATACACACTCTGTGCACCCAGGTCCAGGTACTAATACCCCAGCAAAGCAACCAGCACCTGTACCCAGGAGGTGGACCCCCTTCCCTCTAGGATGGAGACAAGCAAACTGCCAAAGTCAACACAGTGGCAAAGCAGCCCTCAAGCCTAGGCCCCGACCAGACCGCCTGTTAATCCTCCTGGACCGCAACCCCTGATGGCCAAAAGGGAACCGGGGGGTGGAAAGACACTGAGCCTCCCTCTTTCCTCTCAGGTATGATGTTGATGCGTATTGTTATAATGTGCATTTAAAACAGGAAGGTGGGATGTAGGGAAAGCAGCCAAACCACACCCATCCCCCACCCTAAGCCCTCAGGGTCTATATGCCGTTTAACTACATGAGTAGTAAAGTGATGGAGTGGCCGGACAGAGGTGTCCGGGAATGGGAGGGAAGGATTGGGTGACAAAATGCCTTCGCAGTGAGCCAGGTTCCCCACTGACTCCAATAGGCACCAACATCCACCAAGGTAGGGTGGCCCTGGCACATCCGCCCCAGTGAAGTCCTGAGGGGACTAACAAATGTAAAAAGCGGCACATTTCTGGCTCCTCTAGAAATATCAAATCCCACAGCAATGTCAATGGTGCAATTTCTAGCTAAAGGAAAAAGGGAGGAAACTTTATTTCCAGCAGTGAAAGACAGACTCATCTGATGAGACAGAAATACATTTCTCAACTTACCACGGTTAGGACCAGGTGTAGGACAAGGACCAGGTGTAGGTTCAGGAGGAGGAGTAGGACAAGGAATAGGACCCGTTTTCTTGCAGAGAGCATCAATCACCTTCTTCTTAAAGCTTGGCAGGTTTTTTATGTCACCAACAGTAAAAGTCTTCCGTGGGTCGCCAGTGATCTGATTTAGCTGAGTTTGATAGACATCTCCAATCGCTGCGGCATAAACATCAATCCCATTTCTCCTGAGTTCATTGCCTATGTCCTCCACATCATCATAGGAGTTACCATCAGAAAACACCACCAATGTCTGGGGCACGTCGCTGCGGCGGCCTCGGGACGGGTCGAAGTAATTCTTTATAGACTTCAGGGCCTCACCCAGGTTGGTGCTTCCACCTATATGTTTCACCTTGCGGATGTGATCAACTATTTGCTTTTTGTTGTAGTAGGTATTGAGGTAAAACTCATCTTTGAAATCTTCACTGAACTGTGCGAGTCCAATGTGGACCAGATCCTCCCTGACGTCGAAGGAGTCCACTACATCTGCCACGAAGGTTTTCATGATTTGGTGATCACTGGTGGTGATGCTGCCGGAGCGATCGAACAGAAACACCAAGTCCATCACTTCACAAGCTGGCAAAGACACAACAGAAGATCAACAAGGTCAGAAGCTGAGCAGAAGATTAATCACATTATGTCACTTTGAGATTCACACACACACAAATAATACAGTGCCTGTAAAACGTACTCACCCCATTTATTACTTTTACAACAAAATCTGGCATGTTCACAAAAATATACATAAAATGTCAAATTGAAAATATTCACGCCCTTTAAAGAGCTGCTGCTCGTGTTCCTCACTAGAACCAGGAAAGTAGAGCACATCACCCCAGTTCTAAAGTCCTTACACTGGCTCCCTGTAGCTCAGAGAATAGACTTCTAAATACTCCTACTAGTTTATAAATCATTGAATGGCTTAGCACCAAAGTATGATGAAGATCTACTGTTACTACACCAAGCCCCCCCCCCCCCCCCACCAGACCAATCAGGTCCTCTAATTCCAGTCTACTCAACATCCCTAGAATCAGAACCAAACATGGAGAAGCAGCTTTCAGTTTCTATGCTCCTCTAATCTGGAACAAACTTCCAGACAACTGCAAAGCTGCTGAAACACTGAGGACCTGATTTATCAAAGGTTTGCGTTGTACCTCACAGCGGGCGCAAGAACAGCCAGCAGGTGATTTACTAAGCAGGCGCAAGGAGGACTGGGCCTGTTAAACCCACAGCAAGATGCACGCAATCCATTTAGCGCTTTTTCCCTTGATGACTCTGCATTGTTGGCATTTCTGTCAGAAGGTGCAAATATTGGGAAGAGAGCGTGCAAATAAGTAGGTGTTCCACACGCAGTCTGATCAATCAAACATGAAACTGTCTGCTTCGGCTTTTTTCGCACCTTTTTTTACCGCCTCTGAAAGGCATGTCTTAAGTTTGCACCACCACGATTCAACATACGTTTATTACTAATAAATAAAAAATATCATTCGGTTATGTAGATTTTTCCCCCTTTTTTCCCCCCAAAGACTCATCATAGCTCACGCGTCTGCACTTGCCATTTATTTATTTGGATCCTCATTAGTTTCCACCAGAGTGGTTACTAATCTTCCTTGGGTCCAATTAATAAAATATAATAATCATGTACAACACCACAATGACAATTACATATATGGCATTTTAGAAACAAAACTCATACATTTCAGATTACATACAAAAGCCAGATGGAATTAACTTTTTTAATTTCCAACCTTTAATAAAATAGGCTACCTAAAATATTCAGGTAGATGCAAAGCTAAAATTAGATTTTAATACGTTTTTTTAAAGAATACATGCCCTTTAGTTCCCTAATATTTTTAGATAATTTATTTAATTCCTGAGATGCTCTTTAGGCAGCAGATTTTTGCAGGAAGTTTGTGTTAGCACGTTTTGTATCACAAGCATATGTAGTACAATCGGTGTGTATCTGATCCGAGTAAATTAACTCTTTGTAAAATGATTCTGGTTGACCTGTTAGAATATCTTTTTTTTATGAATATGAGTAGGTTGTACTGCAACTTCACATTTAATAGAGGCCATGATAAAGTGCGGTGCATTTCAGCAACATTAGCAGGATATGGACGTCTTAGGACTGAACGAGCAGCCTTGTTCTGGACAAGCTGCAGCTTTAATAAGTCTGACTCTGGAATACGGCGCCTGGATGGAGCAGAGAGCGCCGCATGTACACCACACGGATTAAGTTTATTATTGACAAACTAAAAATATAATTCACAGACATTCTAGCCTAATAGTAATTAACTATCTAACATCCATAGACTTGACAGGTATGTTGTCCCACCCCCTTTTTCCAAAGACGCATCATGAGGCGCAGTGCATGGGGCAGAAAGGCTGGATCATACAGCAGTGGACGCTATTCCTTAATTTGAATACTCCTCTAACCCTAACCCATTGCGCACACAATGTTGGTAGATCACCCAAAAATCAGGAGCACGGCCTTCGCGCAACATTGTTGCGGCGCATGCAATTTTGCGCTTTTCATTTGAATTATTGATAAATCAAGCCCCGAGTTCCTTTAAATGAAGGCTAAAAACCCATCTGTTCAGAGCTGCCTCTGAGTAACTGATTAATAATAGCTGGAATATAATATGTTTTAATGTGTCATATGTTATGTGTCTCTAATGTTATGTTTCTATGCTTTTATTGGTAGTTTTTGCTTCTTTTATTTTATCCCCTAATCACCCAAAGCACCTTGAATTGCGACTAGCCGCGACTGTGGCTCAGGAGTGAGAAATTTGTCTTCTCGGAGGGTTGCCAGTTCGAGCCCGTTGTGTCCTTGGGCAAGACACTTCACCCTTCTGCCTAGTGGTGAATGGGTGAATGACTGAATGTAGTGTGAAGCGCTTTGGGGTCCTCAAGGACCAAATAAAGCGCTATACAAGTACAGGCCATTTTACTATTATCTTGTGCTTGAAATTGTGCTTGAACATGTGCTTGCCTTGCCTTGTCTTGCCTTTAAAGTGAAAGTGAAAAGAGGTCCAGCCAAATGGTGCTAGAAGTCTCTCATGAGTGGAACGTAAATCCCCTCAGAGCAGTGAAGGTGTCTCCAGTGAGTGTAGTATATAGACAGCTGTGTCCATTCACTGGTTAATCAGCACTCCTGACTACTATTACAGCATGAAGACTAAAGAAAAGAAAAGGTTATTTGAAAAGTATAAGTCAGGGAATGGATGCAAAACAATCTCCAAGGCCGTGAACATCCTATGGAGTTCAGCTAAATCCATCATCAAGACATGGAAGGAATATGGCCCATGTGTAAATCTGCCTAAATCAGGCCGCCCTCACAAGAGGTAGAGTAGAGACAGAGGTCTATCCATCCATCCATCCATCCATCCATAGAGTGGGTTGTATATGCCAGCTCTACGCATCCATACTCTATACTTACGTGTTTTGGTGAGGTGGCAGATGACCCTAGACATCTGTTTGTACAGAGTCTCTAGCTTGTCAAAGTCGTCCACATAGAAGACTTTGGATGCGTCGTTTCCAGCCATGGTCAGCAGCTGAGGCTTGCTGGCATTCTGCACTCCAACACTCAAGACTGAAATATTTTTGGCTCGTAGTGCATCAGAATTTTCTTGTAGCTGATATGGGTCTGTGGCATCTCCGTCTGTGATCACCATGAGAACCTGAGGAACTTTGAGTTCTCTCCGGCCTCCGTGTTCCTCGTTGAAGAACTGTAACGAGTAGCTCAAAGCTTTGCTGGTGTAGGTGTCCTTATATGGCGGCTTCAGAGCTCTTATAGCCCCACGAACGTCTCCTCCGGAGTTATAGGTGTTAAGTTTAAACTTGATTTCAGCCTCGGTGGAGTAAAGAATGACTCCAAAGCGGGTAGCGTTCTTGCTGACTATGGTTCGGTTGACTATAGACTCCATAAAAACCTGCATGCTTCCGAAGCGTCTGTTTATGCTTGATGAGCCGTCCACCATGAACATAATATCAGCTCTTTCTACCTTCTTACAATCTGTGACCAGAAAAAGGAAAGACAACATCAGCTAATGCAATTAATGCAAACCGAAGCTTTCAACCTAAAGGGATTGATGACAGCGACTCGTTACTGGGAACACTTCATTTCTTTTGACAGTTGCGTGAAACAATAACGGTCCACACTGTTTGACTAAAAAGGGCCCGTTTCAGAGGATTCACAGAGATACGTATGATGAGTCAATCTATCAGGTTCACTTTTCGAAATGAGGGACAAAAATTTAGCACTTTTACAGGATATTAGACGTACCTATAGGCTGGGACAGAAAACATAATCATTCAGTATCCTCAGAAACGTTTACTCTCATTCATCTAAACTACTTAATCAGGGAGTCCTGGTCTGATCTTACCTCTGTGTGGATCGCAGAACTTCAAGGCCAGCATGCCGTCCAGTTCGTTCATTAGATCAACATTTACTTCATTAATGACTCTGTCTGGAAAGCCACTGATGTCATACAGCTGGGTGTAGTTACCGTCCACCACTCCGATTGAATAGATAAACACTCCTTTTCTTCTCAGAGCTTCTGCAGGACCTTTGACTTTATCTGTTGCGCTATTGAAGGTTATCAGCACCAGGTTCTGCCTCAGTGTAGGTCGTCCTCCTTTAGTCTCGTTAAAGTACTCTAAAACCGCAGTGAGGGCCTTTCCTGTGTTAACGCTGTCATTTGCCTGGTTCATGTCATCGATAGCTGTGAGTATTTTCTCGTTGTTGAAGTACTTGTCCAGAGGAAACACTAATTTAGGGATTGTGCTAAACTGCATGACACCCACATGCACGCCGTTCAGGCCTACAGTAGACTTCCTAACGACAGACTTCATGAATTCTTTCATTTTATTAAAGTCTTCCTCAGAGATTCTCTGAGAGACTTCGGTTAAGAAGATGACATCGCTGGGAGCATCCTCACAAACTGGAAACAGAACACAAGAACGTCAGTTAGCATGATCCTGTTTGTGGCGGTCCAAATATAACTGCAGAGTACAGCTGAACAGTTCTAAGCTTCTTGAAACTGATGGAAACATGAATTCTGCTGTCTAGCTAAAGAATCTTGAAGGAAAATGTCAGACCATCTGGTTTTGATGCACAGCAGCAAGTCTACTTCTGAAAGGTTAAAAGAAACGGATGCTTTTTGAGATGGTCTGGACTGAAATCCCACTGAGATGATGTGGGATAACAGGACATTCATGCTGAGAAACCCTCCAATGTGTCTGAATTAACAGGGGCATCACCTGAAATGTTCATTTTTTCCATGTGAAAACATGTATAATATGGTTTCCTAATGATTTTACACTGGGCAGTAAGTCAATATTCAAAAGTGCAGCATTTGTTTACCGTTGGCTTCTCTAACCACCCCACGTGCACTTCACGTGCACGCGCCCTCAAAAACATGGTTTTGATTTCAGTGCCGGCTTTACGTCAAAACGGCAGGATTTTACCATTTATGAACATAGCAGACCAACGCTGCTGGAGCTCGCCCCGCCCCTCTCGCCCTCACATTCAGCCGAGCCCTGCCGCCATTACCGAAGTCGGATTTGGAGTACTGGCGGTCTGCATATATGCAAAATGAAGAAACAGGGTACACATATCAGTTGCTCAGTTATTGACTGTCAAAATCAACACTCCAATGTTCTTGGGCTCCCAACATCGGACCAAGCAACCAGGGACCAGTGGATTCAATTCATTTTTAATGCCGCTGTTCCTGTAACCCTCCCCACCGGTCTGGCTGTCTGTGCTAACCATTTTAAGGAAGAGTGCTTTGCAAATTTGGGGCAATATCAAGCGAAGATGGCATCGAGGCTCCGTTTAGAAAGAGGGGCCACCCCAACAATAAGAGAATCGCCTGCAATTCAGGTGGAAAGTCAGTTTTAATCTTCTGTGGCAGATTAGTGTGTATTAGGATGCTGGGACAGTGGGGGATCTACGTCGACAGCTGCCGAAAAACACGGAGAAATCTAAAGTAGAAAACCTGTTTAAATGCAAAAAAGAACTAGGTTGTAAACGAAACCAAAACTAACAAGGCATGAGCGGTATTTCCATAAAATTGAAAGGCGTAACGTATTGATTGTAAAAAGTACCGTACTTGGAGCAGGGACCCTCCACTTAGCATTAGCTGCTAGCGGGGATTCTGTCAGTATTTATCCATCAATGGTGTGTTTCTCCAATTAATTCAGTTTCAATTTCAATTCAGTTTATTTATATAGCGCCAATTCACAACAGATGTCATCTCAAGGCTCTTAACAAGAAGTTATTTCAATACATTTATACAAACATTCCAATCAGTTAAAAAGTTTCCTATTTAAGGAATCCCAGCAGATTGCGTCAGTCAGTTAAATTGAATGATATTATAAATAGTTTAACAATGAAGACTACATAATGAGGTTTGGCAGAATTTTGCCGATTGTCATCCCCCCTCCTTCCTACAACCAATCAACGCAATCCTCATTTGCATTATTATAGTGAACACCAGGGAACGCCGAAATGTCGCGTCCACTCTCGCGAGACAATACGGGTTTTACTGAATGGGTCAGAAAAGCACCTTTAAAAAAATTTTTTTGACTAGGATTTATTTTAAAGGCGTGAAAGACTATGATAGGGAGTAGTTATTCACTTTAGTAACAGGTGATGTCTCCTTTAAAACAAAACAAAGCAGAGCGGGTCCAAATTCATCCTCAGTGATGTTAAAGACACAGTACCAGGTTTTAGAACCATCTGAGGAGGAACAACCAGTTGTTAGGTTCAGGGGGCGAATAGTTTGTCACATAGCATCAGGTTGGTATCGGGTTAGGGTCATTAGAAAACAGTCCAATGTAATTACTCGGGCATCTCTCAGGCTCCCAATCGATTTCCGTTTTTCTATTTGTTCAGAGCAGCTTAGTGTTGCTTCATTAGTGAAAAAGCACATGGAAAACGATGCTTTGCTGCGTTTTCTGTTCTGCCACAGTGAAATAATTCTCACTGTTCTTCGTTTTTTCAGCCGCTACTGAGTGGCGCTCAAACAGCGGCGAGCAGGAGAAAAGGTGGAAACGAGGCGGAGCTGGAGTGGAGCTCTTTACGGAGATTACTTTCTTTTGTAGGCAACAGGAGTTTGAAAACAATGTACCACATGTGCTGCACTTAAAATCAGAGCAATGTGTCTGAAAGTTTTCTCACCTGCTGGACCACATATTTGTCGTAGAACATTGTCCTTGATCCTCTTAAGGAAATAGTGTTCACTGACGCTAAAGGTCCTGACTGGATCACCGGAGATCTCCTGCAGCTGAGCTTGGCTTGATCCCTTTACTCCGACAGCAAAGACCTTGACACCTTGCGCCCTGATTCTTTCTGCTGGACCTCTGACGCTATCTCCGGACTCTCCTGCAGTGATGACGATCAGATACTTTGAATCCTGACGAGAACCTTGGCGCTGGAAACGAGCTTCCATGGATGCGAGGGCTCTCCCCGTGTATCTCCCACCCCCCACGTGATTGACTTTCGCCAGAGCTTTATTCACGTCTAGCAGTTTGGTCGTTTCAAACTCCAGCTGAACTGAGGTGGAGTATTTCACAAGCCCGACGCGAACGTTTTCGTGCCCGACGCAAAACGCTTCAAGAAAGTTGGTGATGAACGCCTTTGTGTCAGAGAGGTCAGATTGATCGATGCTGTCTGAGTCGTCAATGAGGAAGAAGAGGTCTGCTTCGTCTTTCTGGTTGCAGGCTGGAAACCGAGAGAAACGTTGCAGGTTAAACATTTTATCCATGTGATGCATTTGAGTGAAGTGTACAAGTTGTTCCCACAGATCCACTCTTATGTTTCACATTAAGGTTTAGTGTTTTTTTAAAGCTGCCTATCAAATGTCTACACACCCCTAGAAAAACTGCAGGTTTAAAAAAAATCATTAATCAAATGAGACCAAGGGAAACCATTTCAAAACTTCTCTACCTTTAATATGGCATAAATCCTGAACAATGCATGCAAAAAAAAACCAAAGTTAGAGGGAAAACATGTAAAGAACAGTTACGAAAAAATCGGGTTGTATAACTGAAAAAACTAGTGGTTTGTTGAACTTTTAATCCAATAGCCGCATTCACTCTGGTCGGGTTCTTGTGCCATCAATCAGCTGTCAAGTCATATTTTCTTAGACCTGTTTGTGTGACTCCACCAGCTAAAACCATAACTTGCAGACAGATGACAAAGGATTAAAAAGATGTTGTTCTACAAAGGTATAAGTCAGGGGAAGGCTACAAGAAACTCCTTGGTGATATAAATGAACTATTACAGTTCAAACCCATCAGATGTTCTGTCATTAATGTGCTTGTTTGACCAACAGCTGGTCCACGGTCCTCCAACTCAACAAGCTGGCAAAGAGCTGGATCTCATTTTCACCAGAAGCTGTGCCATTATTTAATATCCCTGCATTTTTCTGACCACCATTCACTTTAGAGTGAGTCTCCAGGTAAAACTCACTGTTTCCACCCATATGGTTCCCTTCAACCACAACCTGTCCCTCGATGTTGCCTCTGCTCCTCCAACCTCCAACACATTGTCCTCCGCTGAGGTTAACGATGCCAAGGAGTCACTCTGCTACCAGCTGAGCTCTTGCCTGGATAGACTATGACCTCTATCTACCCATGATCCTACCAGCCCTACCCTTTGCTCAATGATACCCTCTGGTCACTGCGCACCGACCTCAGAGCTGTGGAGAGAAAACTGTGCAAATCAAAAGATCCTGAAGATCTAACAAAGTCAAAGTACAGTCACCATCCTCCGCCAGCATGCACATTTTAGTTTTGACTGATTTGTATATAAATTGATTGAACTTTTCTTTTTCTTTGAGTTACCTCAGTGGGAGCCTTCAGTCCCTTGGTTGAACCAAGGTACAGGCGGAAAAGGGGCGGAGCAAGCCTCTGTGGAGCTCTGCTGATTGGCTAATACCATAGCTTAGGATCATGGGGGGGGGGGACGTAGGTTTTGTTAGTTTAAGTTAGGTTCTTGTGTGTTACACCCCTTAGTTGTGTCTTTGTGGGCTAATCAGTCTATATTTAAGTTTTCCATTTGTCTCAGTTAATCAGGTCAGTTTGGTTGAGTTAGTGTTGTTTTGTTGCCATTTCTTTAATCAGAGTTCTGTTAGTTACACCTCTTTTATGGGTCCAAGAAATACTTTTTTTTTTGTAAAACGTATCCAAGTGTATTTTTTGAGTTGAATAATAAAAAAAATAACCTTTTTGTGAGATTTAATCTGACTCAAAAAGTGAACTCATCCCTCCTGTCAGGTCTCAAAAGAACGCTAAAAAGAATATTATGGACAACACGTTAATGCAGAACTACAGGCCGATCTCTAATCTTCCATTCATCAGTAAAATTTTTGAAAAAGCTGATTCAGCAGTTAAATAGCTTCTTAACAATGACAAACTGCTTTGATGTTTTTCAGTCTGGTTTCCGTGGTAACCACAGCACCTCGTCAAAGTTTTCAATGACATCAGCATAGATACAGACTGTGGTAGAACCACAGTGCTGGTTCTGTTGGACCTCAGTGTTGATCATGGTATATTATTGGAACGACTGGAGAGCTGGGTCGGACTCTCTGGTACAGGACTTGGCTGGTTTGAGTCTTACCTAAAGAACAGGGACTTCTATGTTTCAATAGGAAACTTTTCATCAGAACGAACAGAAATCACATGTGGGGTGCCCCAGGGCTCCATCCTGGGGCCCCTCTTATTTAATATCTACATGTTCCCACTAGCCCAGATTATAACAACCAATAAGATTAGCTGCCATAGCTATGCAGATGATACTCAGCTCTACATTACAATGTCACCAGGTGATTTTGAACCCATCTAAACCCTAAGTAAATCCATCAAGCAAATCCATGGATGGATGTGTCATAACTTTCTCCAGCTGAACAGAAACAAAGCAGAATTAATTACTTTTGGACCTAAAGAGGAACGATTAAGAGAACACGTGATGTACGTCATATTAAAGGTGGAAAATATTAGAAATGATTTATCATGGTCTCATTTATATATTGCAGATATCAGATATTCTAACAGGAGTCAGCAGACTTTTCTATAACTTTGACTGTAAATAGTTTGGAAACAATTCCCACCTTCTTTGGTGTCCAAGCTGTTTTTAAAGGAGTTGAAGGAGCCCTGCATGATGACACTGCAGATGCTCTTCTGCAGGATTTTCTTCAGGGGTTTCAGTTGCATGAAATTGTCCACAGCAAAAACATGTCTGTTGGTGGGGTAAGACGCCATGTCGTACAGCTCTGTTGTCTCCTGATTTAGTCCTATCGCAAAAACTTCCACCGGAAACCGATGAAGGTCTGCCGCCACTTTCTTCACGCTATTCAGAGATGTACCGTCTGTGATCACTATAGCTACCTTCTGGACACCCTTCCTACTGCCCTTTTCCTGGGTGAAGACGTCATCCAGAACTAATCTCAGAGCAGCTCCGGTGTTTGTGCCACCACCACGGTAAGGTAGCAAGTTGATGAACTGCTGAGCTTCCGTCGTGTCCTGGAAGCTGTTGAGATAAGCTTGTACTTGGGCAACGTCATTGTAGGTAACAATGGCCACTCTGTCTCTAGTCTGATTAACATTTAGGTTGCTGACAAGCGACTGCACAAAGGAACGGATCAACTTGAAGTTGCTGGCCCCAATACTGTCTGACTCACTGATGATGAAGACGATGTCTGCAGACCTGAAGCTCCTGCAGTCTGTGGAAACAAAGCAGGGAGTTTATTAGGTCGTCTTCTTCGAAAACATTTAAAACAGAAACTTTCATCAGGATATTCATACATTTTATGATCGGCTTGTTAAACTGCCCAAACCAGGTCAATTAACAAGAAACAAACATTGGTTCATCAAAAATTATCTACTGACTCCTATTTTACTGAATGATTAAATTATGTATATTTATTCAAGATTTAAATGTTAGTGGCACAATTTTTGACAAATTTTAGCTTTAAGGCACCTGTGTCATTAGTAGGTGTAACGAAACACGTAATTATACTGAAAATTAATGGTAAGTCACTAATGCCGAGAAAAATAGGCCAAATCTAGCTACCCGTTGCGTTCCAGCAGCCCCAAATGCAACCTTGGGTTTTATAATGGCAGACCGGGAATCCTTCCAACAACAGGAGTTTTCCTGTTAGTGGCGCTTCCACGGTTCCATTCAATTACAACTGGTAACCGAATTTCCAGTCAGTTCAGTACTGGATAATATTAGAAATTTTAGAACATGCTGATAAAAGTTTAATTATTGTCAGAGTATTTTAACTTTCTATGTTCACCGCTGATAAGAGTAAAATAAATATATACATTTCTTTGTTTCTTTAATTGCAATGTATGGATAACGTACCGAACCACCATTTTTGTGTACCTTTACAGCCCTAGTCATCAATTCAATTCAATGCAGTTCAACTGAAAAGCAATTTATTGATCCCAGAGGGGGAAAAAAAATTGAGCAAATAAAAAAAAAATTCTGTCTATATTATTGGCACCCTTGGTGCTCTGATTCAGTTCAGTATTTTCATCGATCTCAGAAATTTTGTTACCAGCAGATAATTCCTACCTTCAGTGACTGTTTCCACTTCTTGGGTTGTGAAGACACTCAGCAACTGAGTAACCCTCAGAGTGCCAAATGCTAATCCTTCACTCGCAAAGAGTAGCATCTTCTCCACTGGCACAACCGCACTTATCGGTACAACAGTTACCCCTTGGGATTTGACCTTTTTACTAGACCAAAACACGGATTCCTCCTGGTCTTTTCCAAGAACAACAACCAAAAACTGTCGAGCTCCTTGGTTTGCACGGCCCCCTTTTTCAGGGATGAAAAAGTCAGCAGCTGCGTACTCCAGAGCACCGCCCAGGTCATGTGTTTGGCTAGTTCTCAGTTTAGTGTTTCTTACTGCTGCCATGGACTGTCCTTTGGTTGGATTGGTATTCAGATAGAACTCAACCTTTACATCCGGACCATACTGAGCCAAACCAACACGGTAGCTGGACTGTCCAACGTCCAGTTTACCGATGAATTTGGAAAGCTCATTCCTGAACAAGATGAACTGTCGTGGAATTATGGAGCTATCCACCAGGAAAAAGATGTCTGCAAATTTATTGGCCAATTCTGGAAGAAGACAGAACAAAAATAATATTAGAACCAAATCCAGAAAATGAATCCTGCCCTGTGATGGACGATAGATGTTGTTACCTTTTCTCTGGACCTCCATGGAGATGCAAACAGTTGTCAGCAGAGCGTCTATCAGACCCTGCAGAGTCTGGAAGCTGTCGGTGGTCAGGATGTAATCTTTTGGGGGGTAGTTAGCGATGATCTCCAGCTGCTTGCCTTCGTACTCTCCCACCCCGATGACAAACACGTAGACATTGAGATCCCGGAGAGCCTTGGCAGGTATGGCCACATCATCATTAGACTTCCCATCTGTCAAGAGCACCACAATCTGAGGCACCTGCTTGCTGGCTCTACTTCCTGCCTCTTCTGTGAAGTATTGCTCCCGGATGAAGTTCATGGCTTTGCCCGTTGCTGTGCCGCTGTCAAGGAAAGCGATTTGTTCCACTGCATCCAGCAGGGACTCTTTGTTCATATGATCTTTCAGCAGGAACTCCTTCTTAGGCTCATTTCCATACACCGCCAAGCCAACCTGTACAGTCTTGGGGCCAATGTCAAGGTTCTGGATGATATTTTTGAGAAAGTTGCGGACTTCCACAAAGTTTGTCAAACCGATGCTACTGGAGCTATCGACCAGGAACACAATGTCCCCTAATGTGGCACTTTGACACTCTAGAAGAATAAGGAAAGATGAATGACCAACATTATTGTGAAAATGTAAAAATGTCCACATTAGAAACTACTCTAACATAGGAAGCCATTTTTAAAGTCACATTCAAAAATGAACAGCAACAATTTAACTTTTTTAGCCTAAGAGAAAATATGTTTTTTTAAGAGTCAAGTTTTCACCATGCTACTCATTCATTTAAAAACATCACAGTTTATAACTAAATATTTCATTAGTACGTTAAAGGTTTAGTTTGCAAACTAAATATTTAGCCTAGGAGGACATAAGATATTCTGCGCCAAACTAAACATTTAGCCTAGGAGGACATAAAATATTCTACGCCAAACTAAATATTTAGCCTAGGAGGACATAAGATATTCTGTGCCAAACTAAATATTTAGCCTAGGAGGACATAAAATATTCTACGCCAAACTAAATATTTAGCCTAGCAGGACATAAAATATTCTGCGCCAAACTAAACATTTAGCCTAGGAGGACATAAAATATTCTACGCCAAACTAAATATTTAGCCTAGCAGGACATAAAATATTCTGTGCCAAACTAAATATTTAGCCTAGCAGGACATAAAATATTCTGTGCCAAACTAAATATTTAGCCTAGCAGGACATAAAATATTCTACGCCAAACTAAATATTTAGCCTAGCAGGACATAAAATATTCTGTGCCAAACTAAATATTTAGCCTAGCAGGACATAAAATATTCTGTGCCAAACTAAATATTTAGCCTAGCAGGACATAAAATATTCTACGCCAAACTAAATATTTAGCCTAGCAGGACATAAAATATTCTGTGCCAAACTAAATATTTAGCCTAGCAGGACATAAAATATTCTACGCCAAACTAAATATTTAGCCTAGCAGGACATAAAATATTCTACGCCAAACTAAATATTTAGCCTAGCAGGACATAAAATATTCTGTGCCAAACTAAATATTTAGCCTAGCAGGACATAAAATATTCTACGCCAAACTAAATATTTAGCCTAGCAGGACATAAAATATTCTGTGCCAAACTAAATATTTAGCCTAGCAGGACATAAAATATTCTGTGCCAAACTAAATATTTAGCCTAGCAGGACATAAGATATTCTGTGCCAAACTAAATATTTAGCCTAGCAGGACATAAAATATTCTGTGCCAAACTAAATATTTAGCCTAGCAGGACATAAAATATTCTGTGCCAAACTAAATATTTAGCCTAGCAGGACATAAAATATTCTGTGCCAAACTAAATATTTAGCCTAGCAGGACATAAAATATTCTACGCCAAACTAAATATTTAGCCTAGCAGGACATAAAATATTCTACGCCAAACTAAACATTTAGCCTAGCAGGACATAAAATATTCTGTGCCAAACTAAATATTTAGCCTAGGAGGACATAAAATATTCTGTGCCAAACTAAATATTTAGCCTAGCAGGACATAAAATATTCTACGCCAAACTAAATATTTAGCCTAGGAGGACATAAGATATTCTGTGCCAAACTAAATATTTAGCCTAGGAGGACATAAGATATTCTGTGCCAAACTAAATATTTAGCCTAGGAGGACATAAAATATTCTGTGCCAAACTAAATATTTAGCCTAGCAGGACATAAAATATTCTACGCCAAACTAAATATTTAGCCTAGGAGGACATAAAATATTCTGTGCCAAACTAAATATTTAGCCTAGGAGGACATAAAATATTCTGTGCCAAACTAAATATTTAGCCTAGGAGGACATAAAATATTCTGTGCCAAACTAAATATTTAGCCTAGGAGGACATAAAATATTCTACGCCAAACTAAACATTTAGCCTAGCAGGACATAAAATATTCTGTGCCAAACTAAATATTTAGCCTAGGAGGACATAAAATATTCTGTGCCAAACTAAACATTTAGCCTAGCAGGACATAAAATATTCTGTGCCAAACTAAATATTTAGCCTAGGAGGACATAAGATATTCTGTGCCAAACTAAATATTTAGCCTAGGAGGACATAAAATATTCTGTGCCAAACTAAATATTTAGCCTAGCAGGACATAAAATATTCTACGCCAAACTAAACATTTAGCCTAGCAGGACATAAAATATTCTGTGCCAAACTAAATATTTAGCCTAGGAGGACATAAAATATTCTGTGCCAAACTAAACATTTAGCCTAGCAGGACATAAAATATTCTGTGCCAAACTAAACATTTAGCCTAGGAGGACATAAAATATTCTACGCCAAACTAAACATTTAGCCTAGGAGGACATAAAATATTCTACGCCAAACTAAATATTTAGCCTAGCAGGACATAAAATATTCTACGCCAAACTAAACATTTAGCCTAGGAGGACATAAAATATTCTACGCCAAACTAAACATTTAGCCTAGGAGGACATAAAATATTCTGTGCCAAACTAAATATTTAGCCTAGCAGGACATAAAATATTCTACGCCAAACTAAATATTTAGCCTAGGAGGACATAAGATATTCTGTGCCAAACTAAATATTTAGCCTAGGAGGACATAAAATATTCTGTGCCAAACTAAATATTTAGCCTAGCAGGACATAAAATATTCTGTGCCAAACTAAATATTTAGCCTAGCAGGACATAAAATATTCTGTGCCAAACTAAACATTTAGCCTAGGAGGACATAAAATATTCTACGCCAAACTAAACATTTAGCCTAGCAGGACATAAAATATTCTGTGCCAAACTAAATATTTAGCCTAGCAGGACATAAAATATTCTGTGCCAAACTAAATATTTAGCCTAGGAGGACATAAAATATTCTGTGCCAAACTAAATATTTAGCCTAGCAGGACATAAAATATTCTGTGCCAAACTAAACATTTAGCCTAGCAGGACATAAAATATTCTGTGCCAAACTAAACATTTAGCCTAGGAGGACATAAAATATTCTACGCCAAACTAAACATTTAGCCTAGCAGGACATAAAATATTCTGCGCCAAACTAAACATTTAGCCTAGCAGGACATAAAATATTCTGTGCCAAACTAAATATTTAGCCTAGGAGGACATAAAATATTCTGTGCCAAACTAAATATTTAGCCTAGGAGGACATAAAATATTCTGTGCCAAACTAAACATTTAGCCTAGGAGGACATAAAATATTCTACGCCAAACTAAACATTTAGCCTAGCAGGACATAAAATATTCTGTGCCAAACTAAACATTTAGCCTAGCAGGACATAAAATATTCTGCGCCAAACTAAACATTTAGCCTAGCAGGACATAAAATATTCTGTGCCAAACTAAATATTTAGCCTAGGAGGACATAAAATATTCTACGCCAAACTAAACATTTAGCCTAGGAGGACATAAAATATTCTGTGCCAAACTAAATATTTAGCCTAGGAGGACATAAAATATTCTACGCCAAACTAAACATTTAGCCTAGGAGGACATAAAATATTCTGTGCCAAACTAAACATTTAGCCTAGGAGGACATAAAATATTCTACGCCAAACTAAACATTTAGCCTAGGAGGACATAAAATATTCTGTGCCAAACTAAACATTTAGCCTAGGAGGACATAAAATATTCTGTGCCAAACTAAATATTTAGCCTAGCAGGACATAAAATATTCTGTGCCAAACTAAATATTTAGCCTAGCAGGACATAAAATATTCTGTGCCAAACTAAATATTTAGCCTAGGAGGACATAAAATATTCTGCGCCAAACTAAATATTTAGCCTAGGAGGACATAAAATATTCTGTGCCAAACTAAACATTTAGCCTAGGAGGACATAAAATATTCTGTGCCAAACTAAACATTTAGCCTAGCAGGACATAAAATATTCTGTGCCAAACTAAATATTTAGCCTAGGAGGACATAAAATATTCTGCGCCAAACTAAACATTTAGCCTAGGAGGACATAAAATATTCTACGCCAAACTAAACATTTAGCCTAGCAGGACATAAAATATTCTGTGCCAAACTAAATATTTAGCCTAGCAGGACATAAAATATTCTGTGCCAAACTAAACATTTAGCCTAGCAGGACATAAAATATTCTGTGCCAAACTAAACATTTAGCCTAGCAGGACATAAAATATTCTGTGCCAAACTAAATATTTAGCCTAGCAGGACATAAAATATTCTGCGCCAAACTAAATATTTAGCCTAGCAGGACATAAAATATTCTGTGCCAAACTAAATATTTAGCCTAGGAGGACATAAAATATTCTGCGCCAAACTAAATATTTAGCCTAGGAGGACATAAAATATTCTGTGCCAAACTAAATATTTAGCCTAGCAGGACATAAAATATTCTGTGCCAAACTAAATATTTAGCCTAGCAGGACATAAAATATTCTGCGCCAAACTAAATATTTAGCCTAGCAGGACATAAAATATTCTGTGCCAAACTAAATATTTAGCCTAGGAGGACATAAAATATTCTGCGCCAAACTAAATATTTAGCCTAGGAGGACATAAAATATTCTACGCCAAACTCAACATTTAGCCTAGGAGGACATAAAATATTCTGTGCCAAACTAAATATTTAGCCTAGCAGGACATAAAATATTCTGCGCCAAACTAAATATTTAGCCTAGGAGGACATAAAATATTCTACGCCAAACTAAATATTTAGCCTAGCAGGACATAAAATATTCTGTGCCAAACTAAATATTTAGCCTAGCAGGACATAAAATATTCTGCGCCAAACTAAATATTTAGCCTAGCAGGACATAAAATATTCTGTGCCAAACTAAATATTTAGCCTAGGAGGACATAAAATATTCTGCGCCAAACTAAATATTTAGCCTAGGAGGACATAAAATATTCTGTGCCAAACTAAATATTTAGCCTAGCAGGACATAAAATATTCTGCGCCAAACTAAATATTTAGCCTAGCAGGACATAAAATATTCTGTGCCAAACTAAATATTTAGCCTAGGAGGACATAAAATATTCTGCGCCAAACTAAATATTTAGCCTAGGAGGACATAAAATATTCTACGCCAAACTAAACATTTAGCCTAGCAGGACATAAAATATTCTACGCCAAACTAAATATTTAGCCTAGGAGGACATAAAATATTCTACGCCAAACTAAATATTTAGCCTAGCAGGACATAAAATATTCTACGCCAAACTAAATATTTAGCCTAGCAGGACATAAAATATTCTACGCCAATCTAAACATTTAGCCTAGCAGGACATAAAATATTCTGTGCCAAACTAAATATTTAGCCTAGCAGGACATAAAATATTCTGTGCCAAACTAAACATTTAGCCTAGCAGGACATAAAATATTCTGTGCCAAACTAAATATTTAGCCTAGCAGGACATAAAATATTCTGTGCCAAACTAAACATTTAGCCTAGCAGGACATAAAATATTCTGTGCCAAACTAAATATTTAGCCTAGCAGGACATAAAATATTCTGTGCCAAACGAAATATTTAGCCTAGCAGGACATAAAATATTCTGTGCCAAACGAAATATTTAGCCTAGCAGGACATAAAATATTCTGTGCCAAACTAAATATTTAGCCTAGCAGGACATAAAATATTCTGTGCCAAACGAAATATTTAGCCTAGCAGGACATAAAATATTCTACGCCAAACTAAACATTTAGCCTAGCAGGACATAAAATATTCTGTGCCAATTTAAGTATTTAGTTAGTAAGCTCAATATTTGAGTGGCAAACTAAACAATTAGTTTCATTCTGAATATTTAGCTAGCAAGATCCTAGCTAAATATTGTGTTATTCATCCATTTATAAATGTCACAGTTTATAACTAAATATTCAATTAACAAGTTAATCGATTGGTTTACAAATTTAATATTTCGTCTTGTCAAAAAGCAAAAAATTTTAACTTCATACTAAACATTTAGTTAGCAAGCTAAGCAGTTAGTTAGAATATAAATATTTAGCCAGCAGGATGCTACCGTTACCCTATCTAGTATAGTACCCTACTAGCTACATTTTTAGCTCTAAAATAAATGTTTATTTAATTAGTAAACTAAATATTTACCATGCTAATTAGATATTTAGTTATAAATTGTGATATGTATAAATGAATGACTAAAATGGTGAAAATATGACTGATTGCTGCCATTAAAGCCATTCAAATCTAGTAATACTTACATAATACATTAATACATCACAGTATAACAATACAAATGTATTGATATCAATACACTCTTTTTGCGTTCTTCAAATATAGGATTTAATTAGCAGAAAATCAAATTGGGTTTTGGTTTAGAATTTATTTATACAAACCTTAACACTGTATTCTAAAATGAGTGTGCACATTTGAGTTTACACTGATTTGTTTATAAATTGATTGAACTTTTCTTTTTCTTTGAGTTACCTCAGTGGCAGGCTAGTTTAAGTTAGGTTTTTGTGTGTTACACCCACTTCTTTGTGTCTTTGTGGGCTAATCAGTCAATATTTAAGTTTTCCCTTTGTCTCAGTTAATTGGGTCAGTTTGGTTGAGTAAGTGTTGTTTTTTTGCCAGTTCTTTGATCAGAGTTCTGTTATGTTCACCTCTTTTATGGGTCCAAGAAAACATTTTTGTAAAACTTATCCATGTTTATTTTTTGGGTTGAATTAAAAAAAACAACTTTTTGTGAGATTTAACCTGTTCCTGACTCTCCTTCACTGCTCGGTCCATCACGATGACTTTAAAAAATGAACTCGCATTTTTTTTCTATCTCTTATGACAGGCTAAATAACTCAAATTATTACTTTTAGCTCTTGACAGTGTAACTTTACAAACGGCACCCCTTCCTCTAAAGGTCAAACAGAACCATAGCTGGACGTGTGTGTCGCTGCGAATCACATGCAGCATCACCACGACCTGGAGGAACGAGAATCTGCTTCACAGAACAGAATAACCAACTATACACTAAAATACATCTTTGCTTTTTTTTCGTGTTTTATTTTATTTTTATTTTTTACATGCATCTACAGGGGTTCCCCTTGGAGAGCAGAGCTGCAGGAAAACATCTAAAAATGATGGTCTGAACTTCTACGTCCCTCACCTGTTCAGTTACCCACCTGAAGGCTGAGCAGAGACGGCCCAGAACCCAGCGGCGGTGATGAGGCTGAGCAGAACCGCTGCTCCCCTCATGTTGATTGCTTGCTGGTTTTACTTCCTGTATAAAACACAGTTAGTGAGGAGCTGGACTGAAGAACTGTTTTAGTGGAACCACAGAGAAAACTGAAAAATAACTTTTGGTTAATTAATGAATTAGGATTTGAGTCCTTTTATTCTATTATTTTATTATTCATTTATTTATGAACAACGCTGATGTTTACAACTATTTATATGAATGAGGGAGGTTTGGGTATTTGATCATATTTGTTAGCTTTAGCGTTTCCTGCATTGATGTTTGGGATTTTGGAGACAGCAGCTCTGTTCCCAGAGTTTGTGGTAGCCCTACAGGCCCAGTCCATAACACCTCCACCACCGTGCTCAAACAAAATCAGCTGGATAATGACCAGTACCTTTCCATCTCCACACATTTCCTCTGACCCAGGAACACATTTTTCTAGGATTCTTTCACACAAACATGAATTTTTGAGGCTGACTTTGGTTGGTGTCTTCCAGTGCAGCCTCTGTGTTTCTCTTCAGGGGGTTTTCTGTGGAAAGTTTGACACAGAGACACTCTGCCACCTGCAGACGGGCTCTGACGGGTTGGACAGGTGAAAAACCAGTCAGTAGCTGAGCCAGTCGCTCACTACTGTCTGCATTCCCATCTTCTCGGTGACTTTCCAGTCAGCTAATTATTTTTAAAATCTGTCCAGGTTCGGATTCTTGAGTCTTTCCCAACTTTCTCTGGCACAGATTTTCATTCATGTTGAAGAACCCCAGACTCCATCCTGCAGAAGGATGAAGCAGGGAAGCCAGATGTTTGGTATCCCTGTGAACTGAAGCTGACATTTCTAAAAAGCAGGACTGAGATGTGTGGATTGTTACCTTTAATCAGCTCTAATTTAGATTTGCAGCGTTTATGAACCTGCTTAACATTCAGGATGCATTAAACAGACACAGGAAGCAAAAGTAACTGAAGCGCACGAAATCTTTTCAAAATAATAGAGTTGAAACAAACAGCTCCACCATCAGACTCCATCAACCTCAGTTCTTCTCATGATTCATGATGAACGGATCATTTCAAAGCAGCACTAAGAGGAAATATCAAGAACATTCAGCCTCACAGGAATGTTTTTGGACTATGAGAGGAAGCCAAAGAAAAGCAAGACGAGCAAACAGGTGAGAACAGAGGGACATGATGAGAGAGTCTGAGGACATCTAGAGGCAGGGAGCAGAAAGCATTTAACAGGAACTGATGTGGAGAAGGAGGAGAAGAAAACCCCAAACAAAGCAGCAAGAAAACAGGAAAAATATTCATTTCTTACACAGCTGTGAGAAAAACTTCATTCATCTTTCTAATGTCACGAGATTTATTTGTTATCAGGATCATTGCAAATTTCTGCAAATCACTGCAGAAACTATCCTATAATAATAATTAAACAGTTCAAGCTGGCTCGCACAACTGTGCAAAATTCTTGCAAAAAGCATAAAAGTGATAACTTGATTGATCAAATCAAAACGTGCATGAATAAATCAGTTCTGAAGCAGAACAAACTCATCTGCTGTGAGAGAAATTATATGAAGCAACTCACAGTTCTGCTGCTGCTGCATCAGTACCTTCTGCACCCAAACATCAGAGTCCTACAGGCGCAGAGCTGCAGGATCGCTTCTAGGTTAGGGGTTCAGGAGGAGGAGGAGGAGGAAGAAGAGAGGAGGGAGTAAGATCCTCCTCTTCCTCCGCCTGTAAACTCACAGGGATTGAGGACAGCTGTGGTTGCTCCACCTGAGACGCCCCCGAAAGCATTTACAGCTTTTAATCAAACTTCTGCAGAGAGCTGAACCACTGAGTTTGCTCCAAACCTTATTACTAAACTGCTCTTAATTGTGCAAAGGTTGTGCAACAAAATGCACTTTAATGAGCAGTTACTGGAAGTTTCACCACCTGTAATAAAGAATTGTTCTGCCTAGAGGAGCTCAGCTTTACAAGCATATGTGTCAAAATGTAAATCCCAGAGAAACTCCCCTCTACCATCACTGTTTCCACCTCTGCAGCGACTAGGACCAGATGTTTCTGTTCTGGCACTTTGGGATAGCTGGAACAATCACAAAGAGTCTTTTTTTTGGAGGGGGCAGAGAAAGAATTTGATACTGGCAGCCATCTCATAGCTCTGTGGGTTTCTAGTGAAAGGACTGTTTCCTCGCGTCACGATGGGCAGAACTTCAGAGGGATGGTGATGGTTCCGAGGAAATTCTGGAGAAAACTCGTTACGTGATCCCACATGAGTTACTGTTGTGTCTGTAGAGAGGCGGCCCACACAAGGAAAATCAGAGAATACAGCCTCTGCTTTGAGGTTTTAGATGTTCTCAGCTTAATTCAGAACATTATGAGGAACGCTGCAGGAATTACGACACCAACATCAGCCTCCAGAAGGTCTGATTGGAACCTTATCTGGTCCCTGGATCTCTGATGGATGGAAACAGCTGATGGCCGCCAGAGGGCAGAAGTGACATCACCCCACGTGAGTGCCTGAACTAAAATAAACTAATGCATTCTGTTTGATTTAATGAACTGTGCAGAAGAGCAACAGACTGTGTCCATGTTTAAGTTTAGTTTGTGGTCTTTGAAATGTTTAATTATGTCGATCTGGCGCCGTGGGATGAAAACTGCTCTCAGAGTTAAAGGGAGGGAAATATGTGTGGATTGGTTTTGTTTTTGTTTCTGGATTGGATTTGATATGTTTGTCTTTAAAGCAAAGAACGGTCGAACAAAAACTGAGGAGGAAAAGCGGCCTCTGCTGGGCTTCAGTCATCTGATTCAGGGTAAAGAGAATATCCTGGGGTCAAAAGGTCAGGCTACCAGAACACCTGGACCTACACACACACATCTCCAGGATATGAGTGGAGGAATGAAGTCATGTCTGCAGAGCTGTGTGCAGGTTGTCTGGTGTAGCTCCACAGCTGCAGCTCATCGGGAAGCGTTTTGCTCACATGACGGTAATCGGGCCTTTCCTTTTGTTTCTATGCCTCCTGTGACCCTGGCTCTGATGGAAACTGGATTCCTCCAAGCCAGGGGTCTCCAACCCTCATCCTCAAGAGCTACTGTCCTGCAGGTTTTAGATGCATCCCTGCTCCAACACAGCTAAATCCAATAATTGAATTACCTCTGCAGCAAACAATCAAGTTTGGCAAAGGCCTGCTAATGAGCCATTCATTTGGTTCAGCTGTGTTGAAGCAGGAATGCATCTAAAACCTGCAGGACAGTAGCTCTTAAGCACCCCTGCTCCATGCAGTGTTGTGCCTGGACGATCGTTCATGAACTTGTTCGTATTTTTGGTGAACATGAACTGAACCCACTGTATTTTGTCTGATGAACATTACAGTGAACACACCGTTTGTGTCATGATGCGAGGTTAAGGAGGACCCAAATGCAGCAAAGCACAACGTAAAATGATTTAATGAAAAACACAAGGAAGGGGAGCTTACAAAACTCAGGAGGGTAACGGCAGCAAACAGGGAAAAACAGGAACCAGGATGGGCAACAAGGAAGACGAGAACCAGGCAGGGAAATACGACGGACCAAACAGGAAAGAATGACGACGAACCAGCGAGTTGTGACTGAGAGAGGACCGAATTTATACTGAGGGAGAGTGTGAGGATGTGAGCAGAGAGAGCTAGGGATCAATTAGGGAAACCGGTTGCAGCTGAGAGGGAGTGAGCAGGTGGAAATGACCAGCTGGGAGACAGAAAACCAGAATGATCTTAGGAAACCTAACTAAAGACAAGACTACGGGGAAAACCAGAAAGTACAGAAATCACAGGGAAGGACACTAGGAATACTAACATGAAAAATGAAAGAAAATAAGGAAAATAACCAACAAAAGACAAACAAGAACCCTGACAGTTTGTGAACGGCGCTCTCTTGCAGTTTGCTTTTGTTCAAGAGAACGCCAGAGTTCTATGAAGCGTTCCCAACTAAAGCAACGGGCACCAGCGAATGCAGCAGCAGCATTGTTCGCTGTTTTACACTTTGAGGGACAAATTGATTCCTACCTCAGATTAATTAATAATTAATCATTTATAGAAAAAACATTCAAACAGAATTTTTTTTCCTCATGTTTGTGAGAATAATATACGGTTAGGGGTAAAAGCTGCAGCTGGGTGTGAGTGTGGACTGAATGGGTGGCAAGAATTGGAAAATGCAAGGATTCTGAGGGTAATAGCTTGAACTAGTTCATTTTTGGAACTATGAATTTTTATTTTTTTAAATTGAACTATGAGCTAGCTCATTTTAGGATGTGTGAACTGAACTCTGAACCAGTTCATATATAAATTGAGCTTTTCCAACACTGCCTCCATCATTGTCTGAGTTCTGGACTCCATCGATCTAACCCAGCGTCTGTGTGAGAATCACCCGTCTTCCTCCGACAGCCCTTACGTTAAACTGCTCTCTGGGTCTTTACCTTTTCCTCACCTGGCTGTCCATCCTCCACCGGATCACCGTCACTGACCTGGACGGAGAAAACAACCTCAGCTCTGAGGATCGTCGTCTCATCATTAAACTCCTTGCTTTTTCTCAACAATCCTTCAGCTGCTGTTCTGACCTCTAACTCTCCTCCTGGTGTTCCCCCCCTGGAGCCTGGTCAGAGAATCCAACAGCTTCATCATTGCAGATTTTCCTGGTTAAACTCTGGCTCTACGTCTACTTCGGCTGTTGACTCCAGAACTGCCGCCAGCACCAGAGTCTGCCTCTAAGCACGACAGCTGATACCTAAACATCAGAAAAAGCATTTAATTTCTTGTAATAATGATAGAACTGCTCGATATAAGGAAAACACGGCGTTGCAATTTATTGAAATTTGTGTATTTAAAAAGCCGTCCAGTCCTTCACCTGAGCGGGTTCAGTGCTATCAGCTGCACTTCCTTCCCAAATGAAATCATTTTGTGTGTATAAAGTTGATTTTCTACAATCTGTCCTTTAGTTTTTACCTCCTGGTTCGGCAACCAATCAGTAGGAGACAAAAACAGGATGAAACAAATAGTAAAAGTGGGAGCTAAATCACCTGATATAACAAAAAGATGACAGGCATTCTCCACTCCCCTGATCACCAACGGCAAGGTGAATTTGAGCTCCAAGCATCTGGAAAGAGATTCAGAGCCTAAAGCAAATCACCAACAGGTGGATAAACTCTTTATTACTCAGGCCGTTTTCAGATATTTTTAAAATGTGGTTGGATGTGAATGCCTTGTCATTTTAGTCTGATCATTTTGAGGTTTTGATATTTCTACTCTTATGCTCCCAGGAGTTTTCTTTACTGTTTTTTGCTGATGTTGTTGAGTGATGGTTTTTCAGGAGAACTTCCCTACAGAGACAATAATAAAGTGATACTGTAATAGGTTGCATTCTAATCCGTCTTTATATCAAATTCTTATGGCAGTATACATTGGTGCAATATTGCGATACTGGGATTCTAGCGTTAAAGAGCACAACATTGTTACGCTTGGTCTGTCACCTTCCTTGCCATTATTCCTTTTTTTAGATATTTCTTCCTATTGCTTTTTTTGAACGATTGTTTTGCTGTTAATTTTTTGATAATATTAGGGAGAGTGAGACTAATTTTACAAAAGGAGAAAAGCTGATTCAAGACTCAAATAACACTTAAACTGTTACCACAAATCTGTAGAGCAGAAGGAAAGTGAGAAGAATTAAGTCCAAACCATCTCTTAAATTGATCATGATGAGGAACTAGAGATCTCTGGCAAGAAAAAAAAAATGGATGAACTTGAAGCTCTAAAACAGGCCCAACCAGACTACTGGGAAGGCAGTATTATGTGTTTCACTAAGACATGGCTGCAGGATCATGTCTGACGCTCTGCCCAGCCTTTGAACCAAACAATCTGTATGAGATTCAAGGAAGTGCAGCAAAAGCAAAACGGGTGTATTAGCAGTCATTGTTTAGCAACAGATGGTGTAATCCAGACACACTGTGAAATATCTTCTTTGCTGCCGTGATATTGATACTGATAACAGGAAGTTTTTGTCCATATTATTTACCCAGAATCCTCCAGTGTTCTTAAGGATAAAGAGGCTAGATAATCACTGCATGAGATCTTTACTACCCAGAGGCATCTCCATCTATGATGACTCTTTAAAGAAACTGATGTAATATTAGTTTGAACATTACATTTTCCTTTGGGGTTAATAAAGTATTTCTAAATTGAATGTCGCAACGGATTGCTTGGATGCAACATTTATTAGGCTATTATAGCTCAGATGCAACGCATTGAACTCTGCTTGACTAAAATATATTTCCCCAGATAGATGAACTTTCACAATAATACTGCAGCTGTATATGTTTCTAATATCATTCTTTTTCTATTTCTGATTTTGGTCACAAAGATTAGATGTGTACATGAAGTAAGGTTCAATCCAATTCAAATTCAAATTCAATTCAAAATTACTTTATTAATCCCAAAGGGAAATTAAATGTTGTTGTAACTCATTAAGCAAGTTCCTTCAAAGATGTGTTGTAGATGCTGATGGCTGTGGGTAGGGATGATCTCCTGTAGCAGTCTGCAGATCTGAAGAAGCCTCTGACTGAAGACGCTCTGTAGTTGTATGACAGTCTGATGTAGAGGATGCTCTGGATCTATGGCGTCTTCTTTTCAACTCATCAGGGTTTTGTGGCTGTAGTTGAGGTCTTATTTGAGCTTTTGTGATGTTAATCAGCTGCTCCCAGTTGTAAACCACCTTGTTGCCATGGTTATGCATCATAACAAATGTCAAAAAATAAAAAGTATCAGCAAAAATCCTTCCAGCTGCACAGCATTCAAAACCAGAGAGAACAGTTGTCCACAAAAACAATGTTTCTACAAGAAATGGAAGAATTAAAGTTTAAAAAAAGAAAAAAAAAATGAACCAAAGTAACAGAGCTACTCCAACTTGCTGCCACTTTGAGCGGCGCAATTCCGGAATAGTTAAAGTCCACCAAGGGGTCAGATATATTTTTACCAAGCAGAAATTTAATGCAAGGCATCTAAAGTTAGAACTTATTATCAAATGTTGCCTCAAAGCAGTCTGTTGTAGTCCCAATGTTGCAGACACTGGTATAGCAATCCTGATTTGATATAATGTGGTGCCACAGAAAACAGTTCATTTGTTCTTGGAACTGAGAGTTTAAGGCGCCGTCTACACGGAGATGAGGCATCTCATCCACAAGGAGGCGCCGTTTCAGGACTCGGTAAATGATCCTGTTAGAAACCGGCTCCCGGTTCGGACCAGGTGCGTGCCTGGCCGGGCCTGGGGGGGCCGGTGTGTCGGTCGGCCGATGCGCTGGGCCGATATCTTCCTTTGGTTGGTTGGGGCACCTCTTTTAGAGGAGCCAGGTTTGGGATTGTTGGGTGGTGCCTGCTCGGTGGCTTGGCGGGATGCGGATCCGGCGTCTCTGCTCGTTCGATCACCTGTTCTGTGCGCACCGTGCGTGGTCGGTTCATTGGCGGGTTGGACCGGCCCTGGCCCTCGTTGGATGCCTGATCTCGGCGCCCTGCGTTGCGCGGGATCAGGACCCGGGAGCTGGTACAACTTGGTGTCCAGGTGCTGGCTGAGCCCGGCCTGGGGATGCTGTCCATCCCCTGCGGCTATCGGTGGGGCGCCCCGACGTAGGGCAGGGGTGGGGCGCTGGGATGTTGGCGGTGGGGATTGGCCTAGGGTGGAGGCGGCGCGTGGCGGCCTGCAGTGCCGGGGGCCCCTCGTCGGCTGGTCCCTTGTCGGGTCCCTGCTGGGGGGTGGGGTGCCCCTGGGCCCCGGCTCTCCCGGTCCGTTGACCGGCCCGCCCTGGCGTGGCCGGTTGCCGGCGGGGCCCGTGGGCTCGTCACTGCTGCCCCCCCGGGCCCCTGCATAGTGGCCGCTGGACGTTCCCCTGGGGTTCTCCTTTGCTCCTCTCTTGGGGGATGCGGTCGGCCCCGCCCGGGTCCGCCTGGGGCTCTGGGGGTCCTTTGGTCGTCTTTGCTCCGATCTCCTTCATGTCTGCATCGATTCCTGGGAGACGGATTGATGTCTTCTCACACCAGCTATCGAACACTCTTATGGAGAAACCTTATATGCACCAGCATGCTAACACACACACATAGATGTGGGGTCTCTGGTGTTTAAGGATATATTATTGGGCTGAGGTTATCATTACTAGAGCTTGATTAATCGGTACCATGAGTTTTTCTGTGACATTGTTGTATTTTTATATCTATTTTTGTGTGATGTGGTTGTTTAGTCCTTAATTCACGATGTTAGGTTTGTTTTGTCGATGTTCCTTTTTCATGTTTTGTTTTTCCCCTCTCTCTGCCGTCCTGTGGGTATGGAGGCAGACTTCAATGTCTTCCTGTGTTTTCTTTGTTCCCCTTCCTCTCTTGTATTTTCAACTCACCCTCTCTCATGACTTTTTGTTTCCTACCTCTCTTCTTCATCTTCCTTCTTTCTTCTCCTTAATTTTCCGTCTCCGTGTCCATAACATCAGGAAATAAAAAACCCAAAAATTCATAATAAAGATTTTTCACACATATATCAAGTGGAGGACTATAGCAAAAGCTGTACTGCTCCGCTTGTGAAAGTAAATCTGTTGGGCTTCTACTTGGTTCTCAGACACCAATTCTGAGCTCCACACGGCCAAACAGGACACGTTTAAAAAAAAAAAAAAAACGGCTCCCAGAGCGGAGAAATCTCCCAACGCTGCCTCAGTCGTCTCCGTGGTTCTGAGCTCTCCGCCATTTATTCTGAGCGGATGACGTCGCTGCCCCGTTCCACTATTTAACGCCCAGCTCTGTGATAAAGTAAACAAACATGGCGCTGTACGGTGTTGCGTTCTTGATAAAGCAAATACGGACCTGATTATGGATCCTAGAATCTGATTTACTGTCCCTCCTCTATCACCAGCAGCAGAAAATGGATCCAGAGAACCACAGACGCCATCTTTAGAATAAAACTCTCATTGAAGCTGCATTTGTTCTGCACACCAACAGGTGTACTGGGCATGCTCAGTCTTCTTCTGTGTTCCAGTGTCACAGCGCCACCAGTGGGCCCAGCATAAGTACTGTAATGCAGCATCTTAAGCCGATTTGGGTGAATTCATGTGGACAAACGTTTGAATCATTGTGGTGGTATTTTTATGGACTCTGTCGTTTTGACTCCGTGTACAGCCGCCCTTATTAGAAACTCTTCATGTAAATCTGCTTAAAATAGTTTCCGTTGATTCAGTTTCGCTCCAGTATGACAGAAACATATTTACTGGACAATATTAGCCACACAAACTGGAGCCTTTGGAGATTTTTCAAGCTGTTTAACAGATGGGCTCTTTTTCTTTTTAAACTGTAACTATAAACATTAGTTTGTGGTCTAAATTAAAGGGGATGGAGACCAAGAGGTTCTGCTCCCAGAGAAACACAATCCTGTGTTGGCCTCCAGTCTATGTAAGCAGAAAATTCCCTGGAAATTCAGAGGAAATGTTTGGACCTCCTTCAATCCTGAACATTACTGGCATTACTGTCTGATAAACAAGGCTCGGTCCAATCCTTCAAGCTGCAGCAGTTTCAGGTTCAGCTTTAAAACAACCCTGCCTCAATGTGAAATCATCCAACTACACCATAAAGAAAAAAACTTTTTTGGATCGATGAAGCCCCAAAACAGAACAGCATGAGAATCAGCACCGAGTTTCATTAAATATACGAGCTGTTATCAGTGTGAAGCTAAACTGAACCAGTCGAACAAAACAGTCAGTATGATGCCTCTCCTGACTTCTGACCTTTTTAATTATTCTCTGCAACTAACATTAATAAAGTTAACACAGCTGGATATGGACAAGAAGATATCTCAATGTTTCATCTCAACCCTAACATCACAGAAGTTTTATTACCAAATTGTACCCAGACAGGGACCATAGTCAGGTTTAATCTTTTCTAAAAGTCTGCTGGTCCAAAATGAGATCAGAACCACCGTCAATGAAAATAATGCACACACAAAAAATAATAGGAAGGAAACAATAAGTGAGATTCAAGCCTTTTTCACCATAATGAACTTGGTGTTAGAATCCTGGGTCCTTGGAGTGTGTGTGGTGGTTTTCACTCTCTTGTTATTCCATGGTTTGTCCACTGGAGGGTGCAGTGGAGGCGGTGGTGCTCAGTCCAGGTGGGGGGGGGGGAGGTTGATATCCTGATCATGACCCTGACCTGTTTCCTGCCTCCTGACTGCTCTGGTTGGATCTCTGCCTGTTATCTTCGAGCCCAGCTTCATGTTTCTGGATTTCCATCACGCTCTCACAGATTTTAGATTTTTTTGGCTTCATTGCCTTTCTCTGTAGCTGACCTGGACTGTTTACCTGGCCACTGATCAAAGGACTACAGAAGAAGTGATTTTTTTTTTATTCCCTTCTGTGGACGGTCCCGAGGGTGAAACAATCCCTGGTAAATCTAAACGTTCCTTTCTCTCACTGCCTATTCTTCAGGAAAGCCTGGGAGACCACCTCTGTCTGGTAAACCATTACTTCCTGGTTAGTAACTCACCATCCTGCCTCTTTTGTGGAGTCTAACCCGAGAAAATGCCCCATGCACATTTACATTATTATTGTCCGTAAAGACTATTTTACCTTTACTGGGCTGTGATTCCTGTTTTGGGTCCACAACGTACTAATAGCGTACATGACGTCCACAGATGTTCATACAACATCTGACTGTTGGAGTCACAGCAAAGACACCAAATCATGCAAATCATCTATCTACATATCATATAATTCTATATAATATGTAGATATGTTTACAATAAAACAGGTTATTTTAACCAGAGAGATGACCTGTTTGACCCTCAGTGAATCCCATGAAATGACCTAAAGCTTGACTATATCAGGAATGTTCAAACCACTATTGAACAAGAAAGGATGATGGACATTTTAACCATTGACCAATTGCTTGTTTCTCTACTATTTCAACAATTTAATGAGTACCATATCAGGATATTTGTTTTCAAATGTTCTGGTGAAATGCATGACTATAAACTATCTCACTGTTTGTGTCAACAAGCCCGTAGGGGTACCTAATAAAGTGGCAATAAACAAAAAGCAGACAGATGTGTGAATGCCAGTGTGGTTAAACTCAGGAGTCCATTAAAATGCTGAGAAGTTTTTTCTTGGGTTCTGTTCTGGTTCCAGCTGGCCCTGCTGCTGTCTCATTTGGCTTCTTCGTGCAGAAGGTGAGAACTTCACGGCTAATGAGGAGCAGGCAGCTAGAAGCAACCCGTTTAACCTCTCGGTTCTGATTACTCAGCTGTGGGATCTCCTGATCCCTGATGGATGCAGTGTTTACTGTCTGCTCTGTGCAGAATGTCAGAGGAAGAAACGCGTCTAAGTCCTCCAGAAATAATTACTCTGAAATGAGGCGACTTCATTGGCAGTGAGTCCTGGTAAAGGAACCAATCATAGGTGATTAAAATTAATTAAAATCATTGATATCGTCATGGTTACATGCTGCATTATTTATGTAATTTCATGTTTTTAATTGTTTTAGATGATGTTCTGCAGATCTTTATGTCCACCAGGTAAGCTCATCAAAGAAAAATATTATCCTTCATGCATCATGTGACCCAACTTTCCCCTGTGGTTGAAATCCCACAGAGATTCTGACCAACAGCGCCCTCTTCTGTCCTGTCTCTTCAACACTGTGGCAACTGTTAAAATCTATTGGACAAACATTTGCCACAATAAACCTTAAAGCAGGTTATTACCCTAAGAGACAACAAGCAGCATCCATAGCAGCTGTAGCCTCCCTCCAGAGAGTTCTGGACCTGCTCTTAGTTTGTCTGGCCTGGGAAAAAAAAGACATCCAGGATCATCTTGATCAGATGAACCACCTCAGCTGACTCCTTCTTTTTCCTGCATTCATTTACAACAAGAACAAAGAAACAATTCCTCTATCTAAAGCAAAGGAAACAGGAAGAATGAAGAAGAAGGAATAATCCGATCAGATCCCATTTTCATTATGGAGCACATAAAAAAACCCAAAAACGATTGTAAATAAAGCAATAAGATCAATAAATCAGTGTTAGACAACACAACAACTCGTACTGTTTTGAACAAGGAGAAAAGACGGTGAAGGAGCCTACCTAACGTGAAGAAGTGAACCGATTTCATAACTCGTGGGCCCGTACCACAAAAGCCCCATCACCTCTGAGCTTCAGCTTCGTCTTTGGAACAACCAGCAGCAGCTTGTCAGCGAACCTTAGAGAGCAGTAAGGAGAGTACAGGTGAGGCAGGTCCGAGAGATAGCGTGGAGGCCATGCAGACGTTTAAAAACTAATAAAAGAATTTTAAAATCGTTTCTGTAGCAAACAGGGAGCCAGGAAGAAGAGTGACATTTCCTCACCTTCCGCCGCCGCATTTTGGACAAGCTGAAGGCATCATGTTTTCTCAAAGGAGGGTAGAAATGACAATCATCAGCATAACGATAACTGAGAGAAATCCACACAAGGGCAGGAGATACAGAGAGAAAAGCAGGGGTCCTAGAAGAGACCTCTGAGGCACCCCACAGCCAGGAGACACTGTAGACGACCCAAACATCCTCACCCATGATGGAAGCATTTTTGTGGTCATTTTAAAGGAGGCCTAACACTGAAGTGTGGTGGTTCAGGAATCCCGGCTTTATGTCATCAGGTTTCTTAGTGTCATTTATTTAGTATCATATTATATTTAATCATAATTTTGCAGGATTTACTAGAATTCTTTTGGTCTCTTAGTCGTTGCAGCTTTCCACAAACTGAACTGGACCCACAGTGAGATTCTTTCGGTTCCCTCTGATGTCCGTAATGCTGTTTATTCAGCTACTGGTTCCGATGGCTGGTTTCCTGTAACATGAGAGCTGGTTCTGCTGGAGTCCGTCAGCTCCAGTCAGAGTTCTGTTCATTCTCCGCTGTGGTAGAACACCAAGTTTACACAACGTGACGTTTTATTTCACGCAGTCCCACCAGAACCAGGAGGGTTGACCTCCAGCACGTCTAAAGGTGGTTTGTTTATCTGCTGATCAGTGAAGTTTCTCCTGGCTCTGAGACCAAAGGAGACCAAGTGATGGTTTATACCAAATCATCCCACTTCCATCTGCTCAACATTTTCTAATTGCTGAACAAATCGGCCACAGTAACACTAAAAAACTACAAAATGCTGCTACTTGTATAACAGCTGTGTGAATGCTGTAATGCTGAATTTATCGGCCTGAAATACTCTTGAAATTGTTGAAAATAATTTGAAATAGCTGAAAATCTCCTTTTTGAAGCTTCAGCTGAAGGAAACGTGTATAAAGTTGGACTGTAAAGTGCTTAAGATAGTTAAAATGGCTGCTTGGTCACATCGGCTTAAAGCTAACAATCTTTCCCACCATATTCTGTTTACTTTGTTGCAAAATAATGAAAGCTGAACGAGTGACAAGAATTAGTTTGAAGTCAGAAGAACTTCTGAAAACCAGAGTGCACACTCTTAGCCGTTGCCGGGGCAACCCATTATAAAAAGCCTGCGGGCTGAAAAATTTGAACGTTTTTTAATCGATCAAATCTCAAAAATGGTAAAAGATATACACATTCTGAATAATAGTGTAATAGCCCAATCTGTTGTGACTAAGTGTAAGTTTTAATCATGTTTCTAGCTGAAAGTATGCAGGAGCTATTAAAGCTGAAAGAGGCGGAAGTTTTTTGTAGAATTTTCAGGAATTGCCATTCATTTCAGTGGGACCAAAAAAATCAATAAAAATCATCAATTACTTGAAAATGGTAGAAGATATCGACAAGAAGAATCATAGCAGGAATGTCCTGAATGAGCTGAACGTTATGATATGCTTAACAGCATTCACACAATAATAAGTTGATATTTTCAACACCAGGGGTTCGTTGCACAAAACTAGGATAAGGGATTAAGTCGGGATTTCTTGGTTATCCTGGCTCAATTTTTCCGTGAACCGGTTGCACAAAAACAGGATAGGTAGGATGTAGGGTAGAATAGAAAACTGTGTTTGTCCGACAGCGAACGGTTACAGAAACTCATCTTCAACATCATCTTTACACACACAGATACAAACGATCTATTTAATCTCAGTCAGCAGTCGCCACAAACTAAAACCAATAGTTATTCCTCTGCCCACTACTCATTGTTATCACATTATTTAAACGTTTGTGATCATTCGTTTCTATCATTTTGGATAAATGATGATTTTAGATTATATTGCAGTTTCCCTTAGACTAAAAGGCTAAATATATAAAACTATTAAATATTACGGACACAGAGAAAGAAAAACAAAAACACAGACTTTGAGAATAAAGTGATATTATTGTATTGGTCTGGTTTTGGTCGTACAAGGAGTAGAGTTGTTAAAATGAGGGAATTGTACTTCAGTATAGGGTTCACAAACAAGGAGATACTTCATCTTTTTGTTCATCAGCGTCACGTTGTCATAAGTATCAGGCCTGGAA
The DNA here is from genome assembly GCA_963556495.2 of Valencia hispanica. NCBI lineage: Eukaryota > Metazoa > Chordata > Actinopteri > Cyprinodontiformes > Valenciidae > Valencia > Valencia hispanica. Next base: position 1,063,199 of record OY747710.1, on the reverse strand, counting down.
AAACAATATGCAAGAAAATGCATCTTTTCTGTCTCAGAAATTTAGGACTTTTTTTTTCTTCCTCAGTGTGGCTCTAATACTCTGTCGTATGAAATACGCGCATCCCATATTATAGAATAAAATATGCATCAAAGTGTAAAATTATGTTCCTTTATTGAATAATTATAAAACAAAACAGGTAAACCTTCAGCTTCTTTCAAATCTGAAGTCACACATTGAGTCTTCAAGATAGAAACCACAGAATCAAAGCATATTATACAACACAAGGATAAATACACATTCAAAGGTCTGAATATAATTTACCCCGCATGTCTGCACACTGAAGTAAACGCATGGACAAATCTATACACATCTAGACAAATGAATGGATGCAGTAGCATCCCTGTGATCAATTCCAATCACACTTTTAAAAAATCCTCTGCCACTGCAGGACATATTGAACTTAAATCTAAAACATGCATATCAACTAAAATAATATAACACATACTTAAGAGGTCCCCCCCCCCCTTTGCCAGAGTCACAGCTAAAACAGAAGAAACAATGCGTGAGCAGGAACCTGCAGGAGGAACCAGAATGTTCTTTATTTTGACTTGGTGCCATGTTCGTTTTGGCCCGGCCATGTTTTAGCTACACACACACACACACACACACACACACACACACACACACACACACACACACACACACACACACACACACACACACACACACACCCACCCACCCACACACACACACACACACTCACAAACACACACACACACACACACACACACACACACACGCACGTCTTGCTATCCTTGTGTTGACATTGTATTGACTTCCATTGATTTTACTATGCCTAACCCAGACACTTAACCTAAACCTAACCATTACTGATACATGCCTAACCCTAACCTTAACCTAAACCTAATTCACACCATACCTCTAAACCTAACTAGTAGAGTTTAATACCTAGTTAAACATTGTGGGGACCAGGCAAAATGTCCTCACAACTACAAATGTCCACACAAGGTGGTGGGCTGTCAAAGGTTGGTCCTCACAAGTATAGCTATACATGTACACTCACACACACACACACACACACACACACACACACACACACACACACACACACACAGCTTAGAGCAAACATAAGAAAAGATCAACTTTATTTATCCCAAAGGGAAATTCAATGAAGTCGGTGAGCAGTAGCGGTTCTAGACCAAATTTACCAGGGGGGGGCAGAGTTTGTTCATGGGGGCACAAAACAAAAGATTGAAACAATATTTCAATATTTCATCGTTTAATATATTAAATGAGCCAAAGGGACTCTTGTGGCTCCTGATCCAGCAGATGAAACTCAACATGGCTGAAGCTAAAAGTTCAACACATTCATTTTTAACTCATTGCAAAAATAAAACTTTAAAGGTAAGAAATAAAATCGATTCAAGAGACACTTTAGTTATGGTTTCTGTCCCAAATCATCTTTAAAAACAGATTTAGTATTATTTCTGCAGTACAGGGGCCATAAGAGGGGCCAGCATCAGTTCTACGGGGGCACTGGCCCCCGTTGGCCCCTGTCTAGAACCGCCCATGTCAGTGAGCAAACCACCATGGCTCCTCTGAAAGGTGCCATATTCATAAAATGTATTATTGTTATTAATATCGTTATTAGATCATCTATTTATCAAAGAGTTATACAGTCTGACTGAGTTAGCTACATTTACACACAATTTCACTCATTTCTGCAGTTTATTTAAACTAATTATTCAACTGATTCATAATCAGAGCACAGCCGCGTTTTTGGAGATGTGAATGAACTATTTGGAGCAAAATGTTGCTTTTTCTCTTTTTGCTTTAACACCGTGGCGGTGTTGCCTTTCTTTATAATTAAGTCTTTTACCTCCTCGTATGCCTCCATGAGGATTTCTGCCTCAGACGGGGTAAAATAAGCCCTCTTGTTGCCATGGTGAATCAGTGAATCTGTGATCTTATCCAGGTTAAGTTACACCTGGTTTGATGTATCCTTGTCTGATCATCCTGGTTTGGTCTTTGTGGAACCAATTAAGCCTGGATGCTCCTGTTTTAGATACAATGAGCTCAGCTCATTTATCCTGGATAATCTAATTTTATGCAAAGGGCCGCTGGTCTCTTTCTTTTATCACAACAAAAATAAAACATATATAAAAAATAAACCATATCCAAGTAACATGATATCAATTATTTTATTAATAATAATATTTTAACTGCTCTGACAGACTTTTCATGTAGCAAAAATCCGTTTTGGAAGAACTACATAAACGCACGACAGTTTGCGGCAGTGACTGACGTCTTACGGCATTCTCACTGTTGTGACCGAAGTAAACATGTGGAGAGTTCAGTAGAAACATCGGAGGTAAAATTACGAAGCTTTTCATGTTTCTTTTTAATGTTCTGTGGAGCACAGCAGGTGGATCAGTTATTCAGCCCAGAACCGAACCCAGCTGCCGGTACCAGAACCGGGGAAACCGAGCCGCTGTGAGGCAGGCAGACAGAATGTGACAGAAACCGTTTTTAGCAGAATAATCTCCAACAGGTTGTGACGTTTTATGCGCCGAAAGTTCTAGAAGGCGCCAGATGTTCCTGTAAAGCCTTTGGTTCTGACTCGGTTCGGAGTCCGGAGTTACATAGGAAGAATTTATTTAGATTCGTATAGAGTTTGGCGAGCAGATGGAACTGACTGGTTCATCTGAATGTTCCTTCAGGTCTATGAAGGTAAGCTGGACACAAAGACCTCTAGATGACTCCAGGGACCTCCATCAGTCCCTCACACCGGTTCTGGTCCAACTCTTCTCTCATTACAGAGGTTTCACCACAGCTTTTCAATCGGGTCGAGGTCTGGGCTTTGACTAGGCCAATTTATGCCCTGATTCTTTCCCTTTTCTGCAGATCAGCTGCTGTGTTTGGGTTCTGGTTCCGTTGATGACCCAGTTTGGACCCAGCTTCAGCTGCTGGGCAGATGGACTATTAATTATGTTTGACTCTAGAATATTCTGGTCCACTCAGAGACCGAAAGGCAACCAGGTCCAGAACAAGCCCAGATTATCACCCCTCCACCACCGTGCTTCACAACGTTGGTGCTGATATTTCTCCAAACATGCTGCCGTTCATCCTGGTCAAACTTTCAGACGATGCTCATTTCTCTGAGCTTCACGCTCTGACCTGGGACCCAATCAGCTGAGACGCTTTTATCACACTAATGAGGATGATGATGATGAGGAGTTTATTCCTCCAGCTGCAGGAGGAGGAAAGGAGGCATAAAGCAGGGAATTATCTGGCGCCACCTAGTGACATTCTGAATTAGACAGCTGAATGAAAAACAAAAATGTAAATAAAGTTCATCACTAGGGATGTGTAGGTAAACATGTATCGCGATACGGGGGGGAAACTATACGATATATTGCCATATTATGAGTAAGACTATTTATTTTGATTTTCAAAATTGGGATGTTTTATGGTAAAAATCTGACGATATGCATCACGACACAAGGGGGACGATACGATGATATTAGGGATGTAAGAAGATATTGATACACTGATATATTGCGATATTTTATTTCCCGATATTGTAAAGATATTCAAAGGCAAAGTATAGATTTAAAAAAATATTTTAGAATTTGAATGAAACCATTAATGATGACAGTAATTTTTGTATTGAAATTAAAAGTATAACAGGTAGTTTTGTGGCTGTTTTCTAATTCTTTGTTCCAGTGGATCGACTAGATCTAGTGATAAAACTGGATGTGTTAAAGTATGAAACAGGTTGGAGCGTTTAGAATGATGGGACAGTTTTATATGGTTAAATTCAGTTTTAAAAATCACAATATATAGTCTTACTCATTGTATAGCAATTAGTGCTGTGTTGAAAAAAAAATCGATTCCTATAAAAACTCTAAGAATCGAATCGATTCACAAGTCCAGAAATCGGATTTAATTGCTTAATGTTGTTTGCCCTTTTTTACAGCTAAAACGGGAAGGAAAAGTCCAGACAGCCATTTTAAGGCTTAGGTAGTTTTTCCCAGTGAACAGTTACTCACCTTGTGTTGTAGTTCAGAAAAATGTTTTTAATAGCACTGACCCATATCAATATAGATCGGATCGTGATAATCGATTCCAACTCTTGAGATTTAGAATCGAATCTTGAAATTTGAATCAATACCCGGTTCTAATCGCAATATATCATCTAGGGGTGTGTATTGGTAAAAGTTTGGTGACACGATATGTATCGCGATACTATGAGTAAGACTATATATTGTGATTATTGTATAAAAACTGTCCCATCGTTCTAAACACTCCAACCTGTTTCATACTTTAACATCCAGTTTTATTACTAGATCTAGTTGATCCACTGGAACCAAGAAACCAGTCATACTTTTAATTTAGTACAAAAATTACTGTCATCATTAATGGTTCCTTTCAAATTCTAAAAAGTAAAATAAAAATCTATACTTTGCTTTTGAATATCGATACAATATTGTGACATAAAATATCACGATTTATCGGCGTATCGATATTTTCCTGCATCCCTAATAATCACATCTGAACCTGAATCGCTGCGACGGCGGTTGTTGGCGTTTGAGGCCAGGCAGGAATCGGCTGATCGTGTTCTGTTCTGTAGGTTCTGCAGGTTCTGGTTCCGGATGGAGAACTACAGCAGAGCCCGGGTCGTGGAGCAGCCGTCGCCCTCTCCGTTCACCAACCTCCCCGCCGACACTCCGGAGGTCCGGGTTAAAGACGGCAGCAAGATCCGGAACCTGCTGCGCTTCGCCCTGAGCCGTATGGAGGCCGAGCCCGGACGAGCTGAGGAAGAGGAGGGTCGCCCCGCCCCCGTGGAAGGCCCCCAGGAAGCGGCGGGCAAACGGATCGTGTTCACCGCCTGCGGGAAGAGCGTCTCCAAAGCCATCACGTGCGCCGAGATCGTGAAGCGGCGCCTGAAGGGGCTCCACCAGCTCACCAGGCTGACCTACAGCCAGGTCCTGGAGGTGTGGGAGCCGCTGGAGGCTGGCGCCGGCCTGGACAGCCTCACCGTCACCAGGAACCTGCCCGCCGTCTGGATCCTCCTCTCCAAGGAGCCGCTGGACCGCGAGCAGCCCGGATACCAGGCGCCCGGCCGCTACGACGCCCTGTGGGCTCGGGAGGAGGGAGGCGGGGCGCCGGGACAGCGAGCGGGACCCAGGAGGAAGAGAGGAGGAGGAGGAGGAGGAGGAAGAGGGAAGGGACGCTCCAGAGATCCTGGATAAGGGCAGTAGACGTTTCCAGGATAGAAAGTGACTGAAGAGGCTCCTGATGGCCTAGTTAAAGTCCAGGTTGATGTTTTGTGTTTGGAGCTGCCTGCCTGGTGCAGCATGTTTGTTTCACGCCCCTCTAAAACAATCTACAATGTGTTTTATTGAAATGAGCCGACCCCCCCTTTGGTCTGATGCCCCTAAACAAAATAAAATTATCTTTGTTCCAAACATGTTTCCTTCGTCTCCTTTACAGGAAAACAGGCAGCAGGTGTTTCCTCACAGCAGGAGGCGTCATTCCCAAATCAGGATTAGATGCAGAGGTTCTGGAAAAACAATCTGAAATTCATGATTTGAAACTAGCTTCAGCGAGGTGAGACGTTCAATCGATGAAAACCTGTCGAGATGCAGAATCTGTAAGAATCCGAGAGCTTAAGACCGAGTCGGTCAGATTTAATCCAACAGAACCTTTGGGGCAGAACAGATGGTGGAAGAACAGGAGGTCTGCAGGATTTAGGTGGAGCTCGGCTCAGAGGACAGAAGAAGAAGAAGTAGGTGGCCAGCAGGTTTGGTGCTGAGATGAAACAGGAGTCAGTTGGAAACATCTGAGGTGGGAGTTTGTGGTGGAACCGGGTTCTGTTTAGGTTCTGTTTGGGTTCGGCTGCGTTTCCTGCTGCCACCTTGAGCCGCGACTGATCCTTTGATCTCCTCCCCCGGGACAAGAGGATTACTCCTGCAGGAGGATCACAGCTTCTGCAGCAGGAGGAGCATGGCTCGGTTCGGACGGCTGCTGTCTGTGGTCGGCCTGGTGCCGGTTCTGGTGCTGGCGGGGGTCCGGCATCCGCTGCCGGTGCTGTTCATGATGCCGGTCGGGTCCGGGAGGGAGAACCGGACCGCCGGCGTGCTTCCGGCCATCAGCCTGGCTCTGCAGGACCTGGAGAGACAAGCGGCGCCGCTGGGGGACTATGAGGTCCAGCTGCAGCTGCTGGACTCGCAGGTCGGTACCGAGAGCTGCAGATGAGCAGAACCAAGAACGTGGTATTTGTTGTTTTTTAGTTTTTGTGTGTAGCTTTATCTCTGGAAGCTGCAGATAAATGGCCTGAAGCTGGCTCCAGGTGTTACTTCCTCCTCAGGTGTGTTTAACGTGTTTTCCAGTGTGACCCTGCTCAAGCCCTCAAAGCCCTGTTTGACACCTTGTGGGCGGGGCCCCGGTACCTGCTGATCCTGGGAGGGGCGTGTCCTCCTGTGACGGCGCTCGTCGCCCGCTCTCTGCCAGCTCTCGGCCTCCTGCAGGTGCAACACTCACTCACTCCTTTATTCTGCCGCGTTTCTGTTTCATCACCCGGTTTCCTCTGTGTCCCAGGTCTCCTTCCTGGCTCCGCCCCCCAACCTGTCCAACAGGAAGTGGTACGGGCACCTGTTCAGCACGGCGCCGTCGGTCCGAGCGGTGAACCTGGCTACGGTGAAGCTGCTGCAGCGCTACAGGTGGAGGAGGATCGGGGTGTTCACACAGGACACGCCGGGACCCACTGAGGTGATCATGTGACCGACCACATGACCTGCTGACCTCATCCACAGGATCAGCTGATCTGTAGTTGTTAAAGAAAACACAACAGAATAATTCATCCTGACCCGGCTCTCTGCCCTGGGCGTCTCCAACCAGGGGGCGCCACTAGCTACGTTTTCTCATGTATTTGCAGGTCTAGTTAATGATGCTTGCACATTTCAAGCTCTATAAGAAAATATGGAAGTGCAGCACTAAGCTAAATCATCAGTATTATGAATATTATTAGTGGTAGTAGTAGTAGTACTTACCCATGTCTGCTGTTGTGCCACCTCAGTCCTAATGGTGCTATTTCATTATGACCGTAATATTCAGACTATAAGCCGCTAATTTTTTCACACGCCTTGGATCTGTACTGGCTAACGGCCTCCAGGAGGCACTGTGGCAGGAAGAGTAAAAGTCAGACACACATGCGGGGAGAGATTATGCGTCGAAGAAGACACTAGTTTTGATTTTGAACTGTTACTTTGCGCATCATGCACACACCCTCCATCATGGAAAAACACACATGAATAAATACACGTGATGCAGATTTAAAGTTAAAAGGCGATGGAGCTCGTAGTGAAAGAAGGAAATAGAGATACTGCACGTTAGCTTAGCATCAATGAATCGATGGTGAGACGTTTAGTGCGCAAGAGGAAGATGGCGACTAAGGTCGTCAGATGTTTTCCATCTCTGTTGGTGATAGAAGATTTAGATTTCTAAACACTCATTTTTTCACACGATTTTACGAAAAGCCCCATGAAATACATTAAAGCTCACAGCAACACATCGGCAAACTCTACTAGCGCTCGATCAGTGCTCTGCTGCTTGCAGTTTGTCCCGGCGTGACAGGTTAAATAGGTCAGCATTCTACTTTAAACCCTATTTCTTTTGTTTTTCATTAAACCATCAATAAAAGTGGAAACAGGAACACCAAAACCTACGGTGGCCGGGAAATGCAAAATTAAATTACATTAACCTGAAACACTTTTACATTTTTACCGAAACACTTTTACAAGTTTAATAAAACACTTTTCCAAGGACATGACCCGGAAGTGATAGTGCAGGGATGAGTTTAGGGTCGGGACAAGACCAAAGTAGTAACAGTAATGGAATCCATCCCGCCAGCAGCTCAATCTGCAGAGATGATTTGCCCGTTTTGTGGAATCTATTTTCAAGTTTTAGGGACATTTTGTGGATTCTGTGTTAACTTCTTTCTTCTTCTTCTTCTTCTTCTTCTTCTGCTTTAATGGCGGTTGGCAACTGATTCCGTTCCCCGCAGTATCACTTCCGGGTCATGTCTTTGTAAAAGTGTTTCAGGAAACTTGTAAATGTGTTTCGGTAAAATGTAAAAGTGTTTCAGGTTAATGTAATTTTGTTTTGCACTTCCCGGCCACCGTAAAAACCACTAAAAACCTGTTGAAATAAATTAAGAAGACGTTCAAGTCTCCTGCACTCTCACCACAGAACGGACGTTCATTTAAAATGTTAAACAGTGATAGGAAAGAGTTTGTGGCGATCGCTCCGTGAAGAATCCTCCACTGAAGATCGCCTGTTCGCTTTTTTTTTTTTTAAAGGAGGACTATAAAGACTCAACCATCTGTCCCACCAGACTGTAGGCAGTCTTACACTCTCCTCATCTCAATACTTTGTTATATACCCTTTGTTGTCAATGACAGAGGTCAAAGGTTACCTGTAGGTCTTCACCAGGTTCTCACACTGTAGCTGCTATTTTGGCCCATTCCTCCATGCAGATCTTCTCTAGAGCTGGGATGTTTTGGGACGTTCATCTCCCTCCACAGATTCTCTCTAGGATGGAGGTCTGGAGACCGGCTAGGTCGCGCCAGGACCTTGAAATGCTTTTTACGTAGCCACTCCTTCGTTGCCTAGGCGACGTGTTTGGGATCATTGTCATGCTGGAAGATCCAGCCACATTACAACTTCAATTCTCTCACTGATGGGAGGAGGTTTTTGTCCAGAATCTCATCATACACGGCCCCATTCATCCTTTCCTTAATACGGATCAGTCGTCCTGGTCCCTTTGCAGAAAAGCTGCCCCAAAGCATTATGCTTTCACCCCCATGCTTCACAGTAGGTATGATGTTCTTTGGATGCAACTCTGCATTCTTTCTCCTCCAAACACAACAAGTAGAGTTTTTACCAAAAAGTTATATTTTGGTTTTATCTGACCACATAACATTCTCCCAATCCTCTTCTGGATCATCCAAATGCTCTCTAGCAAACTTCAGTCAGGCCTGGACATGTACTGGCTTAAGCAGGGGGACCTTTGGAGCGCAGCAGGATGTGAGTCCCTGGCGGCGTAGTGTGTTACTGATGGTAGCCTTTGTTACTTTGGTCCCAGCTCTCTGCAGGTCATTCACTAGGTCCCCCCGTCTGGTTCTAGGATCTCTGCTGACCGTTCTTCTGATCATTTTGACCCCACGAGGTGAGATCTTGAGTGGAGCCCCAGATCAAGGGAGATTATCAGTGGTCCTATGTGCCTTCCATTTTCTAATAATTGCTCCCACAGTTGATTTCTTCACACAATCTGTTGCAGTTTCAGTCTTCCCAGCCTGGTGCATGTCTACCATTTTGTTTCTGGTGTCCTTTGACAGCTCTCTGGTCTTGGCCATAGTGGAGTTTGGAGTCTGACTGTTTGAGGTTGTGGGCATGTGTCTTTTATACTGATAACGAGTTAAAACAGGTGCCATTAATACAGGTAACGAGTGGAGGACAGAGGAGCCTCTTACAGAAGAAGTTACAGAAATCTTGGTTGTTTGTAGGCGACCAAATACTTATTTTCCACCATAGCTTCCAAATAAATTCTTTAAAAATCAGACCATGTGATTTTCTGGATTTTCTGGACAGATAATTACGACGAAACTGAGGAACATTTAGATCTTCAGGATGAAGGAGACCAGCAGCTTCTCACCTTCCAGCTGCCATTAATCCAGAGGGTCCAGGTTCTGGAGGTCCATGACCCGACTCATGTTCTTGTGTGTGCAGATGAGGAAAGATCTGACCCGACAGCTGCTGAAGACGGACATCCAGCTCGCCGCGTCGGAAAGCTTCTCTGAAGACGCCTGCAGCAGCCTGAAGAAGCTGAAGGTACGACCCAGAGAACCTCCCATCTGAACGGTTCTGCTCGTCTCTGTCGGGTCCGGATTCAGGAACCGGAGATGTTCTGGAGACGTCTCCCTCCATCACTTCCTTTCTGCTCTTACCTCACAGGATGAAGACGTTCGCATCATCGTCGGGCAGTTTGAGGACGGTTCTGTGACGGAGGTGTTCTGCTGTGTGAGTGAACATCAGGTCCAGGTTCTGACTCTTTCCGTGGTTCCTTCAGGTCGTATCTTCTAACCAGAACATGCGGACTCTCCAGGCGTACAGACTGAACCTGTTCGGACCTCGGTACCAGTGGATTCTAGCAGCTGGAGGACCTTCTGGATGGAGGCTGGGATGGCAGCGCTCAGGTTGTTCTGCTAACAGCCTCCTGATGGCGGCAGAGGGCTCCTTCAGGCTGCAGGTCCGACAGTTGAGCAGCACCAACGCTCCTGGAGTCTCTGGACGGGTCAGAACCTTTCATCTTTGGGCTTTCTGGCCTGGCTGGGCCGTCAGAACCAGATCACAGAACTTTTTAGTCTCGGATCTCGTCCACAGACTCCTCAGGAATACCTGGAGTCGTACCTGAAGCAACTGCTCCAGGAGGGGTCAGAGGTCAGCCCCCTCCACGCCTTTGCCTATGATGCAGTTTGGGTCGCCGCCAGAGCTCTGGTTCAGGCGGCGGAGGCGCTGAAGCGCAGAGGAAGGAACGGTTCTCCGGGGAACGTCACGGCGAGCGAGGAAGAGGAGGGGAAGATGCTGCTGGAGGCGGTGAAGAACACCCAGTTTGAAGGAGTAACGGTGAGGAGAAACACACACACCTGGACTCACCTGAACACACCTGGTTCTGGTTCTGGCAGCAGAGCGGCGGGATCCGTTATCAGAAACAAGCCGTCAGACTAGAAGACCTTTAGTTACTCTGCGTTCGGTTCTGATGCTGAACCGGGTCGGCATGGATGTTCTTCTGCTGGGTCAGAACCAGACAGGTCCGCTGCCAGTACCAGCTTCCAGTGACCCAGCCGTCTGCTTGAACCGGTTCTGGTTAAAGTTGCTGACGGGTTTTTCTTCATCCAGCTTCATCATAAAAGCGCAGCAGAACCGGTCCAACGAGCAGAACCCTGTCTGATTCTCCATGGTTCTGTGTCCAGGGTCCGGTTTCCTTCCGGAACGGGGAGAGAATGACGGTGATCGAGCTGATCCAGTTTCAGGGTGAGGAGTGCCGGTGTCGGCCATGTTGGGCCCGGTTCTGATGCCGTGCAGATGTTCAGCTGTGTGTGCTTGTCCTCAGGGGACAGCGGAGTTCTGGTGGGAGAGTTTAACACGGGTCACCAGCAGGTCCGAGTCCAGAAGCAGCTGCTCAAGTTTAAAGGTCTGAACAGAACCTTTCTCCTCGTAGATGTTCTGATGATTCAGGTTCTGGGTCTTCCGGGTTGTCTGTATTTCCCTTCATGTTAACGGAGCAGAACCGTGTCTAGAGGCCTTCAGATGGTTCGCTGCTCCAAACTAATCCGGTTCATGAATGCTGCAGGTCCGGGACCGGCCAGGGACCGGGTTCTGGTTCTGCAGCAGCACCGGCGGGTCGGACTCCTTCTGTACGCCGTCGTTTCATCAGCTGCCGCCGGGATCGTCTTCATCGCCCTCATCCTCCTCTGCATCGTCTTCATCGGGCGCTGGTAGGTCCAGGACGGGTCCAGCCGAAGGTAGAACCGCCCAACACTCAGCTGTCCGTCTGCTTCCAGGTTCTGGAGGTCCAGAAGTTCCTCCCAGGATGAGCTGCTCCTGCTGGGCCTGCTGCTGTCCTCCTCGTCGGTCCTCTTCTCCGGCCTGGACAGAACCGCGCTGCCGGACCGGACCTTGGAGGTCCTCTGCTCTGTGAGTCCAACACCAGAACCACCCTGTGCTGGAGTGGTTCTGGTGAAAACGGGTCGGTTCTCTGTGCCGCAGGTTCGTCTGTGGACGCTGACCGTGGGTCACACGCTGGGCTTCACCGCTCTGTTCTCCAGAACCTGGAGGGTCTACTCGCTCTGCTGCGTCCAGCCGACCCGTCTGCAGGAAACGGGTCGGGTCCAGTTCTTGATTCTCCTGCTGGACGGGTTTGTTCTGACCTCCTGGCAGCTCCTGGACCCGCTCAGGCGAGTGGTTCTGCAGCACAGCTCAGAGGTGAGGAACCTCCTGATCCGGACCTTCTGCGGGTCTTTATCACTCAGTACCGGTCCAGGATCGGCCCATCGGCCCTTTGAATGCAGACAGAACCAATCTGACCTTCAGAGCTGGACCAGAGTTCTGTTAGAACCTAAGCAGAACCTGGACCTTCGGGCTCTTTGTCACATCTCAAAGAGCTGAAAGCTGGGTTTGGACCGGTTCTAATGAGATCAGTACCCGTGCTGTTTGCCGGTAGAACCGGGCCGGACAGGAGCTTGACCCGTGCTCCTTTGGTTCTGTTTTCCAGGAATCCGGCGATGATCGGGATGTGGTCATCCATCCGTACTCGGAGCGCTGCAGCAGCGCCAACGCCGAGCTGTGGCTCGCCGCCGTCTGCGGATACAAAGCGCCTCTGCTGGTCGGCGAGCAGAACCTCACCAGAACCTGGAGACGGTCTCCTGAGCAGGACGGAGGCTGCAGACGGTTTCCATGGCAACAGATTAAACCGACGTAGCGGCAGCTGTCAGGGTGGTTTAATGGCAGGGAGCTGTAGATGATGAGGTGTTGCCATGGCAACACTTCTGAGCATCCGTTCTCCATCAGGCGACCTGAGAGGTTCTGCTCTGCAGGTTTTTCCAGTTTTAGTCTCTTTAGTGTTTTAACTGGGCTGCGGTTCCTCCTCAGGGTCTTGGCTGCTTCCTGGCCTGGAACGTCCGGACCTCTGACCTCGGGCCTCCGGCGCGCCGCTGCAGGCTCCTCGCTCCCGCAATGTTTTCCCTGACGGCGTTCAGCGTGTCTGGAGCGTCCGGAGCGCTGCTGACCTCCAGCCGTCCTGCTGCTCAGTTCTGCCTGTGCAGCATCCTCATCCTCAGCTGGAATCTCTTCATCCTGATCGGCCTGTTGGGACCTCAGGTAACCATGGTGACCTTAAGGCTTAAGCCTACTTTCAATTCAAATTCAAAAATACTTTATTGATCCCAGAGGGAAATTAAGTGTTGCTGTAGCTCATATAATTAATTCTTTAAGGAGTTGTTGTAGATGATGATGGCTGTGGGCAGGAAGGATTTCCTGTAGCGGTCTGTGTTGCAGCGAAACTGAAGAAGCCTCCGACTGAAGACGCTCTGTTGTTGTATGACTGTCTCATAAAGAGGATGCTCAGGGTTGTCCATCATTTTTTTGATTTTATGAAGAATCCTTCTTTGCATCATCCAGATGTTCCACAGTCGTCCCAAGAACAGAACCAGAACCTTCTTTATCAGGTTGTTTAGCCTTTTTAAATCCCTGGCTCTGATGCTGCTACCCCAACAGATGACGGCTGAAGAGATTACACTCTCCACAACAGACTTGTAGAAGATCTGCAGCATCTTGCTGCAAACCTTGAAGGACCTAAGCTTCCTCCAGAAGTCCAGTCTGCTCTGTCCCTTCTTGTAGACGGCTTCACTGTTCAGTCTCCAGTCCAGTCTGTTGTCAAGGTGAACTCCGAGGTATTTATACTCCTCAACCACCTCCACTTCTTCTCCCATGATGGAAACAGTGTTTGACTTATCCCTGTTTCTTCTGAAATCTACAATCATCTCCTTTGTTTTGTTCACATTCAAGGTGAGACGATTGTTTCCACACCATGTCACAAAGCGGTCCACCAGCTCTCTGGATTCAGCTTCTTGTCCATCTAGGGCTGGGCGATAATTCGATAGCAATATATATCGATCGATAGACGTGTGGTGCGATAGAAAAAAAAAAAGTTTTCCTTCATGTTTTCATTATAGCCTATCAGGTAGCTTAATACAACAATCATTACTTACTCCAGACAAATCATTACCGCTGATAGGCGGCTCTGTCAGCCACCCCTCTCTCCTTTCAAACCACAAAAAGGATGAAATGATTTGAGCTGAAACAGAATTGTTTGATAGTCCCTAAGAGAACCATCGCCGTAACTTCACGTCGGTCAGATGTCACAGCAAGGGAGCAGCGGAGGAAGTTGTTCCAGATAAATGTTTCAGTGACTCAGGTAAAGGTTGCATCCCGTTTTGAACCGATCCTCGACGCACTAAAACACTAAACGTACCAATAATAAACCAAATAAAATACTAGGATCAGTTGTCTTAGCAGGACTCGCCTCTCCCGGCTCGCTGCCAATCCGTTACAGAGACACAGGAAACCTACCCAGGTCGCTGCTAACAACATCTGTGGCTTTTAAAATGTCCCCCTTGGATCTGCCCCCGGTCCTCAGAAGAGAAAAACGCTTTAAAAGCACAGCAGGGTTGATAGGCCAGCCGGCTGAATTGTATTAGAATAAGGCCCCTTTTACACGAAGGAAAGACGAAGATGTTTCCCTGCGGTTTGGCTTCTCATTTACACCAAAACTTTGTTTTTATCACAGAAAACGATTATTTCTAAAAACTCCGGCTAAAGCGGAGATTTGCGTTTTCTTTGTTTTAAGCGTTTGCGTGTGGACAGAAATAACCGGAGTTTTCAGCTCCGCGACAACACTTTCCGGGACAAAAATGCTCCGACATCACTTGTGCTTTCTGTGTTTCCACTCAGAAACAGCATTTATGCCCTCAGAGACGTGGCATCATCGATTGTCCAAGCGCTTTTTGCTTGCTAGCTTTTTACAAGCTCATGTAGAAGTTAGAGGTTAGAACATAGAAAGTTACTCTGAGTGGAGAGGATTTGGGGTAACTACTGCCCCCTACAGGTCTGACATGTCTATGAACGTGCTTAACAACACACTGATGCGGTTGGGTGTGGACGGAGATTTTTTTTAAAACAAGGTGGTGAAAATATTCGTTTTTTGTTGTTTTTTTAACAGCTACATGTGCACATAGCCTAAGCTTTATTGACAAACTAAACCAAAGGTTTCAGCCATTAATATTATAAAGTGTCATAAAATGTTTAAAAGATAAAAATGCATCAAAATAAGCCTTTAATTTCAATTACTAACAATTAAAAAAAATATAATATAATAGTTAATAATATGACTTTTCTTTGTATTTACTGATGTTACTCAGGTCTCTTTATTTGTTTCTGGGTCTTACAAACTTATTCACGATAAAAAGAGGTGTTTGAAAAATTAATTAATTTAATTCTTATTTAAAATTAGTTCATTGAAGAATAACAAAATGACCGGGGAGGCACTTAAAATATCTTTTTTACGTTTTGTGATATTTATCGATAATTATCGATATCGATCAATATGACTATTCCCTTTATGGATATGTTCTTTTTCTATATCGCCCAGCCCTATGTCCATCTCTGATACACCCGATGATTGCAGAGTGTATGCTTCTCCATCACCACACGTATCGACGGAGACATTTTCCTTTTATACTTCTCCGTTGGTGCGTCCGTGTTGCGAAGCAGTTCCCCTCCAGGACAGCAGGGGGCGCAGACCTTTTCTGGCGGGCCTCCCTACCATTGCCGTTTATTTACTTAAGCCTGTAAACGCACATCCACTCAAGGAGCAATGAGTTCTGATTGAGCCGGAAATCTTTTTACTAGAAGTGCAGCTCATAAAATCCTACGAAAAACTCATGGAAACAAACAAACACAGCGTCTGGTTTGTTGTTCTCTACACCTCCTGGTGTTCAACATCACCTAAACACCAGATTAGATCAACTGGCCTTGCAATATAAAGCATCTAGTGGCCAAAAGCTACATTGACTATTTATTACATCGACTATAGAGCACCGCTCTGGTGAAATGATGTCGGACTGACCAATCACAGACAAGCGCTCTCTTCGTTACGTTCGACGGATTGGGCTCTACTCCGTCCGTCCTTGCGTGCCTGTCGGAGAGCCCATTGCGTCCACAGATAATGGCGCTGCGTGTCTCCTCACCTCCGCAGACGGAGAAGCATAAACTGGACTTTAGGTTTATCAACGCAGGTGGTCGAATATTTCATGAAGTTGGACTTTTCTGCATCACTGCTCCCATCAGAGAAGAGGAGATAAATCCAAGCCCATACCATGATACCACCTCCTGTCACCACAGAGCCTGGCTGCAGGGCCTGGTTACATCTGGAGATCTGATCCATGTGTTCCCACCGAGGGTTGGTCCATCCCGGATAAGAGCCAGATTCTGGTTCTCCAGGGTGATTCCTGCTCCACTGGGATCTACCAGCTGCTGAAGGATGATGGTTCCGGATGCAGAACCGTCTGAAGGACCGATGCTGTCCAGCTGAAGCTGATGTTCCTACAGAATGCTTTCATGATGCTCTGCTCTGCAGACGGAAGAACCTGCAGATCCAATCATCCTGGGAGGAACCGTGTTTCTTCCAACTGGAGATCCTCTGGACGTCTCTGCTCTTCAGATACGGATGTTACTGACCGTAACACCTTCCAAATATGTGTTTTCATGGATAAATTATTTTCGTCGGAAGGAAAGATTCCTGGCCAGTTATATTTTAAAGCTAACTCAGCTGCTCATGCCGATAATACTAGACAGGTAATGGATCTCCATCCTCCAAACGTCACCACATTTTCTATAAGATTTAAAGCTACACAGATATGGAATAGATTTTATCATGTGGCGAGACGATGCACCTCAATAGAGAGCTTTAAAAGAGCTTTTTTGTCCACAACCTGCTGTGTATTTTCATTTTACTGAGAAATACTTGTTGTTATATCACCAGTACTTACCATGAGAGTTTTTGTTTTTCTCACTAATGTTTTCATGTTTTATATCGTGTTGGCTTTCTTTGGCTATTTTTTCTTTTTCTTTGGTGGAGGCTTTAGATAAGCCATACTGGCTTTTGCCTTCTCCGGCACTGAATATGCACCAGTATGTCCTTAAATAAAAAATGAAATAAAATGTTGGACCAATGATGGATGGATGACATCCATTCAGACTTTTTCCTGCCTGAAATGCAGAAAATGAGTGAAATTAACAGACAAGCAACTGTAAACATTCTGTTTACAGTTGAATAAAATTCCTAATATAAAGGATTCTGGTAGATTTCTGATCTGAAGTCAGGACTGTTTGTGTTTTTTCTGCTGTCCAGCCTCCAGGGCTTCAGATGTTCACAACCTTTTTCTTCTGACTCGTTTTCAGGTTTATTGCATGCTGTGCAGCAGCAGCAGCAGCGGGAAGCTTCAGCAGGTGTCGGAGGAGCTGCAGGATGAAGCTGCAGAGGAAGAGGGCGTGGCCCGGCTGAAGAGGTTAAATCAGGAACTGAGGAGTCAGAGCGCTCAGGTGAGGACGCTTCAGGTATACGAGAAGGACGGGAGCACCTGAAGCTAAATGTGGCTCTTTTGCTTCTCCCACAGCTGGATGTTCAGATTGAAACCATCACTATGGAGCTTTCCGAGATGCTTCCGGATGAAGCGGGAGACGGTAACATCCGGAGCGCTCACCCACAGCAGGAAAAGCTGCTGGGTCTGTTCTCCTGACTGGAGTTTTCTTTCTCTTTCCCTCCAGGAGCTGGAGTCGCTTCTCCGACTCATGAAGCTCTGGTCTGTGAGGAGAAACCTTCAGGTGTGGACAACATCAACTCCCCGGAGCGGTGAGTGACGCGGAGCATCACTTATACTTTATCACTTCATAAGAGCTGCACATGGAGCTGGTGGTCCTGAAGATGTTCTCCCGTTCTTCTGTCCGAAGATTCAAATGATGGTGATCGAGTGAAACCTAACTTTCCTCAAGAATCCATATTTTTAGATTGTTTATATAAAACTGACTGAATTTGACCAACAGCTTGAAAACAGAACTACCAAAAATATTTCACATTGATGATATAAAAACATCTAAAAGGGACGCAAATCTGAAGCAGCAGCTGTGTGTGACGTAATGACGCTGCACAGCCTGAAATATTGAACAAATGGTTCTGATTTCTGAGTTTAGAAGAAAAACTGAAGATGGAGATGATGAGATGTTGGATCAGGTTCTGCTCTTCAGGGGTTTTTTTGTTTTAATCTCAGACTTTGGCCCTGATTTATCAAAGGTTTGCTCTTGTTAACGCTCACAGCGGGCGCAAAAACATGCAGCAGGTGATTTAATAAGCAGGCGCAGGGAGGACTGCGACTGTTAAACGCGCCTTTGCCCTCGAGGAATGTGCACTTTGGCCGTTTCCGTTAGAAGGTGCAAAATATTGGGAGGAGAAAATGCAAATAAGTAGGCGTTCCACGCGCAGTGTGATTTATCGAACATGAAACTGTCTGCACCGCCTGTTATTACCATCACCACGATTCAACATAAGTTGAATATCATTCACACACATTCCAACCTAATAGTAATTAACTTTTTAATGGCCATTAAACACGACGGTTATGTTGATTTTTTCACCTTTTTTTCCAAAGATGAATCATAACTCTCTGCACCGGCTGTCTCTGGAATGAGGCGCATTAAGTTTATTAATGACAAGCAAAAAATATAATTCACAGACATTCTAGCCTGATAGTAATGAACTCTGTAACACCTATAGACTTGACAGGTATGTTGATTTTTTTCCAGCTGTTATGATTTGCGGCACACAATCTTAGCAGATTGCGCCTCTCACGTTCTATTGTTCTTTTTTTTGAGCCGCGCGCAATTTTTCACTCTTTATTTGGAATATTGATAAATCATCCCCTGAGTGTTTTAACACCAATCAGTGACCAATCAGTAAAAGATGCTGGGATTCCTTAAATAGGAAACTTTTTAACTGATTGGAATGTTTGTATAAATGTATTGAAATGACTTCTTGTTAAGAGCCTTGAGATGACATCTGTTGTGAATCGGCGGTATATAAAATAAACTGAATTGAATTGAATTGATGTTTAATAAAAGCAGCAAATCAGACAGAAGCATCCTGCGCGCGGGGCGACAGTGGTAAAAAACAACCCAGTCTTAACAGACGTTCTGAGCTGTAAAGTTAAGAGGTTGTTACGGGAATATTCCATTGTAATTAGGATTTAAGTACATATTCTCTGTCTAGTGAATGTATCTAGGGCAAAATGACAAAGTAAGGGGAAGCAAGGTTATTGTTCCAGCATAATGTTCCTGATAAAGATGTCAGATCACCAGAGAGACAGACGCCGGGGCAGGAAGATATCTACGAGCAGTCTGATCTGGGATGTGCTGGTTCGTGCTTTACTATCAGACTGGCATGAACCAGGTTCTCCAGGAGCTGGATGTGAAGATTGGAGGAAACGTCCTGCAGAGATAAACAGTGATTGCTGAATATTATTTAAGCTGTTATATCAGGAAGGTTGGGTAGGGAATTCATGGCAGTCCTGTTCCCTCCATGTTTCTGGCCAGACATGTTTGAATTAAATACTTAAAACGCCTTCTGGGAATCAGTCTTCTTTTATTTTGGAAACCCTGAAGTGTTTTCAGCCATTACAAGGTCTTCCTAGCTCATGTGGAAGCTGGTCCTGGATCATCTGGAGTCAGAAGATCCTCTGTTCACTGTGAAAGCTGCAGGTTTTCTGATCTGTGCTCCCTGTTCTGCCCCTCAGATTTTGCCTGACCAGCCCGTTAGCATGAAGCATGCTAACATGTGACCCTCCTGAAGGGGGAGGAGCCTGTCTCTCATTCCTTCCCACCATGAAGCTCTGAAACGTTCTGTTTGCCTCCTGCAGCGTTTGGCGCCGTCTGTCCGTGCAGCTGCCCATCCTCCATCACTCCTACCTCCCTGTCGTCGGCGGCGTCAGCTCCAGCAGCTCCAGCCTCTTCGGCAGCCAGGAAGCTTTCCTTCACCCTCATCACGACCACTTCCTGCACACCTGAGGACAGGAAGCTGCTAATGAGGCCGGGGCAGCAACCTATAACGATCAACGCAAACCAGATTATTCATCAAATATTTATTATTTGTTATCAAATGTTCAGACACATTATTTTGCTATATCTGAACCTTTTAGGTGTCCATATATCATACAGACTGGATCTGATTGGTTTAATCTCATTGGCCAGATCTGATTGGCTGGATCTGATTCACTCAATCAGCCTCGTTAACCTGGAGCTTCAGTCCAGATTTTTTATAAATATGTCTGGTGTTTCTATGAGAACTGAGTATTGAAGTAGAGACCCACTTTTCTGAGCCAGAACCGGAAAGGTACTGCAGACGTTTAATGGGTTTCCAACATGATCTCCTGGTTCCGTCACTCTGGGAACGTTCTCCTCAGGTCCTCTTTCCTAAAAACCTCCGCTGGTTCAACTCAAAGCTGCATTTTTATTACTCAGATGTTGCTTCTCCACTGCCCATAAAAATATTTAACCAGTCATGATCAACAATCTTTTGCTTTTTTTGATAAAACCTTCTTTAATATCAAAGTGAAAACTGATTTCTACTAAATAATTAAAGTTCTTCTAGTCAGTATTTCATTGGTGCACCCTTAGGCTGCCATCCAGCAGGGTTTCTGTGTGGACATTTGGATTAATTTAACAACAGGGTTGAATACTTTTTTATAGACGCCGTGTTAATTACGGGCCAAAGATTTTTGGTTCTGGACTATGGATCCTGGGTTTCCTTCCTAATGATGCCGGGGTATCTTCCTGATCTTCTGGTGGAGTCCTCTCCGTGTCCAGGAGTCAATAAACTGTTCTGGACCTGCAGAACTTTCTGGACTGTAGATCCAGTCTGGGTCTGTTTACCTGAGAAAATAAAAGCCTGGAAAAAACCCACGACGACCTTTGTCTTGTTTCCACTGATGCGAGGAAACGTTGCTTCAGGGTGAAGGTCTGAGCAGATCCGATTATTTAGTCTTTGTTTTGGCAGCAGATCAGAAACTTCTGAAGTTACAACTTTTAAACAAACTTTAACTTTGAAAGTTCCTCCAACAGAGCAAATATGAAATATAATTTCTATAAAAAATACCAGATTTCATGTTTCTTTGGCATCAGAGCAGGGGAAAACAGCAAAGAAAGAGGATGGAAAGTCCTTCCTGAAGGAAAACTTCTTTAGAACCGGGTCATGTTTTTGTTGCCTGTTTGGACTTTAAACCTCCTCGCTGATGTGATGAAATCTGCTGTGGAAAATCCCAACATGTGAACTCAGAGTGGGAGGAGGTTCTGGACTCTTTATAACCTCGGCCCGGACCTCTGAGTGCTGACCCATCCATCATCATGTTCTGTAAGGTTCTGCTGTGTTCAGCCGCTCTGACTCTGCTGGCCGTTTCTGTGGAGTCCTCATCTGGAGGTAAGGAGCTACCAGAGGTCCTCTGAGGTTTGAAGGTTCCAGATTAACAGTTCGTTCTAACCCTGACAGGATCCACCGCAAGCTTCACCTATGACCTCTCCGGTCAGCAGCTGACGGATCTCTACAACAAGCAAGTCCACCTGGCTGAGAGGGTTCGGCGGCCATTTGGAGGAAGTTCTTCTGCAGCTGGACCCATCAGCCACTCCGGAGTTCGGTCTGTAACACTGAAAGCTGGTTCATGTCAATGACTCGATGCAATCTGCTGGGATTCCATAGATAGAAAAGTTTTAAAGTGATTGGAATAATGAACTGAAGGATTCATTGGAATGTATGTAAAGTGCCTTGAGATGACCTGTGTTGTGAAAACTGGCTCTGTAGAGATAAACTGAATTGAATTGAATTGGTTCAGGTTTGAGGATCTTTGTGTTCCTCAAAAATCTTCTGATGATGGAGATATTAGCTAAGTTTGAGACCTTGAGGAAGACTACTGGTCATGGAGGAATCCCAGTTACAAGGAGAAATAGTCCACATGCAGCCCAGAGATGGACATGATCTACATGAAGAGGACAACTATAGAACAGGATCCAGGGGCCACAAAGATTTAACAGGAAGACCTTCTTCAGGCAGTGGGTGAAACTTCTGCCTGAACAGTAAAGGTCAGCATATCCAGAGGAAGTCTCAGACTCAGCACCTGATGGAGTTTAATGATGGTCCCACTGTCCTGGTGCCGCCCTGCAGATACAATCTGGTTCCACCATCAGACCAATTGGACAGCTGTAGGCTTTAACCTCTCAGTCGGAACCATTGGACCTGTGAACTCGGGTTGGGTGCTACGGATCTGTCCGGGTCAGAATTTATGAATTTGGATCCTGTTGCATTGATTTTTACTGAAGGAAAAGCTGCTGGTCGATGAGGAACACAACTAAGATCTGGACCGTTTCTCAATGTCAAGGAACATTGCCTTGGTAGGCGAGGTGCCTTGCTTACGAGGACAATGTCCTTCCTTGGTCAAAGAAAACAGTTTAATGGAACAGGGTTGCGTCGAAAATACCGCGGTGTATTCTGGGAAACTTTTGACCGAGGGACGGCAACAAGGAGCCTCCCATGTATCCTTGGTCAGTTAGCTAAACGGCAGACAAATGGAGGACAGACGCCTCGGTAGCACATGAACATTGGAACACGCCTTGGCGGTCCCTGATGAGGTATCTCCTAGGCAACCGGGACGGGACCAAGGCATCAAGGCGAGGTTCCTTGGCATTGAGATAACACACCTGGTTTCTCTCCAGGGTTTTTTTCTTGATGTTTCAGAAATTGAAGGGTCAGTGTAGAATAAGTACTGCCATCTTGTGGTGAAGTTAGACATAGCAACCTCATCAGAGTTATCTGATTTACCTTCAACATGTTTTTCCTTTGATCCCCAGTTTGCTTCTCTGAGAAGGTTCTGTCAGACTGAAAAATACTGCAGTTAGCAAACAAGATGGAGGCCCCGCATTCCTCAGAGCTGCTGTGGTTTCTCTGCAGAGTGACTCTGGACGACGGCTCTCAGTGGTTGGTCCATAAAGGAGACGGGTACGGCATATCATCTCAGACGGTGGTGACCGATGCAACACACATGAGCTCCGCCTGGGAGGTGAGCTGCAAACACACCAAACATCTCACGGAGGTAAAAACAGTGCTACCAAATGGTTGCTGGTGGCTCTACCTGCAGGATTTATAATAAAAAGTTTGGATTTATTTTGGTATGTCTCTGATCCACATAGAGTCAATATTATACGTACCAGCTTATACATAGGCAAGGCAACTTTATTTGTATAACACACTTTCAACAACAAGACAATTTAAGGTGCTTTACATGATTAGGGGATTTTAAAAAATCAGCAATAAAAGCATAAAATACAACATTCCTTAGAATTTCAATATCTAAAGCAGCCACTACAGCATGAATGAGTTTTTCCAGGTCCTGTTTTTTTTCCATCAGTCCTTTAATCCTAGAAAGGTTCTTCAGGTGATAGAAGGCTGACCTTGTTATTGACCTTTATGTGACCCTGGAGGTTCAGGTCTGAGTCCATCACTACACCTAGATTTCAGGCCTGATCAGTAGTTTCTAGCTGGATTAACTGAAGCTGAGTGCTGACTGTTGATCGTTCCTCTTTAGGTCCAAAAGTAATTACTTCTGTTTTCTTTCTGTTCAGCTGGAGAAAGTTATGACACATCCATCCATTGATTTGCTCGATGCATTTACTTAGGGTTTGGATGGGTTCAAAGTCACCTGATGACATCGTAATGTAGAGCTGAGTGTCATCTGCGTAGTTATAGTAGCTAATCTGATTGGTTGCTATAATCTTGCCTAGTGGGAGCATTTAGATATTAAATAAGAGGGGCCCCAGGATGGAGCCCTGGGGCACCCCACATGTGATTTCTGTTTGTTCTGATAAAAAGTTTTCTATTGAAACAAAGAAGTCCCTGTTCTTTAGGTAAGACTCGAACCAGCCAAGTCCTGTACCAGAGAGTACGACCCAGCTCTCCAGTCGTTCTAATAATATATCATGATCAACACTGAGGTCCAACAGAACCAGCACTGTGGTTCTACCACAGTCTGTGTTTATGCCGATGTCATTGAAAACTTTGACTAGGACAGTCTCAGTGCTGTGGTTACCACGGAAACCAGACTGAAAAACATCACAGCAGTTGGTCATTGTTATGAAGCTATTTAACTGCTGAGACAGCTTTTTCAATAATTTTACTGATTCTTTAGAAAAACTGTGGGTTGGTCATCAAGGCAGCAAGAGGAGGAGCTTAATTGATTGATGATTTCTTCAAGGTTTAGTTTTTGGATTTCAGACATTTTCTCTACATTGGTGTTGATTGGGGAAGACACCTGTAATAGGTTTGGTTCTGATGCACAGACTGACTGCTAATTGTTAGTGTCGTTTTAGTAAAAAAGCTGCAAATTCATTGCAGGCCCTGGTGGAGTTTAGTTCAGGGGCCACTGTCACTGGAGGATTAGTTAGTCTCTCAGCTGTTGCAAATTAAGTCCGTGCATTATTGTTTCTGTTGATGATTTCAGAAAAGAATGAGTCCCTAGCTTCATTTAAAGTTAGCTGATATCTGTTCAGTCTCTCTTTGAAGATCTCACAGTGAACCTTGAGTTGAGTTTTCCACCATTTTCTCTCGGCTCGTCGACACTCTCTTTTTTCACTACTTACCAGTGGGGGTGGCACTGGGAATGAGACGTTATGATGTGCAGACCTATTTCATGATGGACCTGTTTCCTGTCTGCAGCCCATCAGCACCAGAGACTTCCAAGGAAAGAAGACGGTGTCGGACTTTGTGGATGCCGGAGGTCCAAAATACAACCTGTTCCTGGATAACTGCCACCTTGGGTCCCGCAGAATGATGAATCAGTGAAGCTTCTTTGTCTCTGATAATAAAATCAAACCTGCACATGTCGTGTCCTTTTTTTCCACTAGAGGGCACTAAGCAGCAGAATCTGATCATCCATTGGTTTGGGTCTGAACTATTTACGGTCTGTTCAGTCAGGAGAGATGAATCACATCAGCCTCCAGATGTTTCCATCCTCTGATTTTAACCACATGCAACTGAAATTGACTTTAGAAATGAAACTTTTACATTCATTTACATTTACATTCATGGTGAATTATTTCTGATCATCACAGGCCCAAAAGTGTTCATACACCTGCCACGTTTAGATTTTAGTGATTTTCCTTCAACCAAGAAGTTTGTTCCTGGTGTGAAATGAGGCATAAATCTTTTAAAATATAATAAAAAGTGTTTTTAAACTATTAACAAATGAGAGGATGCTTTAAAAGTATTTACACCCTTCTCAGTGGTTATTGGAAAAGTTTTCATTGGCCAATCCCTGAGCAGCGTCTCCATGGTTCTTCTGGGGTTTAGATGGTTCTCCTCACCATCACCCTAATCTTTAGCTCCCTCCACTGATTCTCTATCTGGTTCCGGGCTGCTTCAGAACCATCATATTATTTCCAGTCAGCAGAAACATGTTGGTCACATTAGAAGATGACATAGTGGTGACATAACTGTCACCGGTCCAGAGCTGAGTCCAGATGAATGCAGTGTTCTGACCCGGCCCAGACATCAAGACAAAAACATCAGAGACTCTAATTTTAACCCAAAGGAAGAAAAAACAAAAAATACTTTGGCAATAAAAGAAGAGAAGAATCAGAACCTTCTGGTATCAGTAGAACCAGCCAGCAGCTGGATCAGGACCAGAGGGATGCTGGAGCCCAAAACCAACAGAACCAAACATGGTGACAGCAGGGATGGAGGAGGAGGAGGAGGAGGAGGCTCAGACTGGCCAGATTAACTCACCTGTTAGACAGGCCCGGCAGGGGGCGCTCTGCTCCTGGCTGCAGTCAGAACAGGTAGAATAACTTTGACTGGGTCTAAGCTGTGGTTCTGGTTGGTCTCCAGGTGTTGTTGGGAATCAGAACCAACAGAGATTCTGCTGGACCTGCAGCCATGCAGAGCTACAGGTCCAGCCATGTCTCACTGAGGTTCCGGATTCATGATTCATGTCAGAATATCTGAATGTTTTCTCCAGAATGGTTGAGTTGAGAAAGTTCTGAGCAGCTCCGATGGACATCAGAACCGAGCTCAGGCTGCAGAGGCCAGGGTGTGGACAGCTGGCATGGAGCGATCATCATGAATTCCTCCTAACAGGACAAACTGAGGTTTGTCTGCAGAGCTCAGCGGGATGCATGCTCCGCGGTGTGCTTCCTCTGCAGAGAAAAGCAACGTTTCCTCCCCAGATTGAGGAAATATCAGAAATACTAAAATGAGTTCATTTATCGTGAGATTTCTCTTCAGGATTTCCAGATTTTTGTTTGTTTGTTAGGATTTGGTAGTTATTGTAAACTGCCTGATCTGAGGTCAGTCTGAGGGCTTCCCAGGAACTGGATGAATAACTCAGGGCTGAGTCATGTTGGATATCTGGAGCCAACCTGTGGGAGGAGCTTCCAGCTCGTCTATAACCTCGGCGCTGAGGCTGGAACCAAAGCAGATGGGAGTTAAATCCATCATGAAGTTCCTGAAGCTGCTGCTGTGTGCAGCTCTGATCCTGCAGGCGTCCTGCTGCGGACCCTCAGCAGGAGGAGGAGGAAGAGGAGGTGGGCTGATTTCAGAGACCTTCTGAGGTTTTTTCCAGAAACAGGATCTCCTGTTCAGGATCTCTCTCTCTCTTTCTCTCTGCTCTTATTCTCCAGCAGGAAGCCAGAGAAGCTACAGCTATGACCTCTCGGGTCAGTCCCTCACCGACCTCTACAACTCCAAGGTCGTGAAAGCTGAGAAGGTCTGGAGGCCGTTCACTGGGAAATCCAAGGCGGTGGGGCCGTTCTACCACTCTGGAGTCCGGTTAGTGAAGCCCTCGTTAAAGATCTCTCCACAGGCGGTTCCGAACTGACCTGCCGAACATCTGGAGCATATCTGGATCAGAGAGGAGCCAGGCTCTCACCAACGAGCTGATTTATTCATCATGTTCAACACGACTGAGACTCAGACTAGGGCTGCAACATGTTATGACCTGCCTGAACTCGTTATTCTCTGTTTCAGTCGTTTCACTTCTAAAAACAATAAACCGCTCCCACCCTGGCACTAATCCCTCCACTAAACTTTCCCGTCACACCCGACTCGGTCTCCAGGGTAACGCTGTTTTCTCTGCAGAGTGACGCTGGACGATAACTCCCAGTGGCTCATCCATAAGGGGAAGGAATACGGACGCTCCTACCAGACGGTGGTGACTGACGCTCGACACATGAGTCGTGCCTGGAGGGTGAGTGAGCTGCAGACATGCCGAGTGAGTGAGGAGGAGCACACCTGGATACAGATGTTTGCTTTATTTGAAGGAAAGAGGGTCTGGTCCTTTGAGAAGTCATCACTAGAGGAAAATCTTCCTCCCGTTTCATCCTGATGAGATGCTGCTTCCTGGTGGAGTTCAGAGATGCTCCTCATCCAAACCAGCCGTTTCCCCGTTTATCCTCTGGGAGGCGCTAGCGATGCATCTGACTGGAGAACCCTGACCCGAGGCGTCCAGGCCCGGTCCTCCACAACCAACATCCTGCAGCTTTCACATGAATCTCCAACAGAACCTGAACTCCAGGCCGCCTGGTACCGGTCCGTTCATCTGGTTCAGATGTTCTGGACAAGCTGCAGGGGGGGCGGTTCTGGAGGACTGGACCTGGACCCCCCAGGTCACATCCCCAGGACTTCTGGGGAAAAGTATTCACTCCCTTACAGATTTCTGCTGTTTCTTTTTGTCTCGCCTGGCGACTAAAGATGATCTGAGTAAATAAGGAAACCATGATTTCATTTATTAAAGGAGAAAAATCCAAACTAAACCAACCTGGTTCTGTGTGAAAAAGTAATCACGCCCCCCCCAAACAGCACTGAGGGGGAGTTCTGACCCGCTCCGAGTCCAGACTCTCGTTGGTAAAGATACACAGTCAAACATTAACAGAGTTATTTAGTCTGTCATAAACATAGATTCATGGAGGTTCATTGTTTAAAGTCATTTTTGATTCCATGTAATTTATTCGTTCATAAATGTCACAGTTTCAAACTAAATATAGAGTTTATCAATCTAGTTTACAAATGGAATGTTTAGCTCTAAATATTAAGTTAACAAGTTAAAAGTTAAATATTTAGGCTCAAACTAAATATTTAATAACAACTCGCCCCCAAATCAACTTTGTTTTGCTGATAAACCATAAATGAGTGTCTAATAGTGCTGTCTACATGTCTGGTCATTATTTTGGTATTTTAGTACATCTTAGTAAAAATATTTATTTTCTACCTGAAACCATCACTATGGCGCCCTCTTCAGGTTAAAATTTCTGAACTTGAACCTCCCACCCTTTCCTCTCTTTCCTCTGGTGAAGGAGGTGGAGAGAAATCCTCCACCTCAAAAGATCGCTCTGAGGCAAAGGAGCTCACGCTGCTTTCTCGCTGTCTGTGCCACTGTGCCCTTAATGTTTTTACCTCCCGTTGGCAGTGTGATAAATATTTCCGGGTCAAAACGGCCCTTTTTGACACTCTATATACATATTCATATTATACATAATTTAAAAAGGGACTGGCTGAGGAAGGTTCTGGAGTTTTTCCTAACGATCGCTCTGTTCTAGATCGGTGGTCAGAACGTTTGTTTTTGTTCTCCAAAAGGAGCCGCGGTTGATTCACTGTCACCACGCTGCTGTGTATCTGCTTGTGTGTATGAGTGAGGCATCATCTTTTATATTAGATCTTTGTTGCTCAGCGGGAGCTGTGGTTAAGTCGTGCTGATTCAGAGGGAAATGAGCAGATGGCGCCAAACAACCGGCTTTGTAAAAATAAGAAGAGTTGCTCCCAAACCAGATAATAACAAAAACAAACAGAAAACACAGCAACAAGCCCTGATTCTTCTATGTCGATTCTCTTATTTTTTAACCAGTGACGCTACTCGCTGCTGAAACTGTCCTGATTCACTCAGAAAGAAGAATAATGTAACGTCCAACTCATCGTTCTTAGCTGCGCCTGAACATCCATCCCATCATTGAACAAAAACAATCCTTTTACGTCCAGTTAATAAACTCCAATAAAATACTTAGTCCGAAAGTCTTCCTCAATGCAACTCTGCCGCTAAAAACCTTTGGAAATTCCTTTCTTGTGTGTTTTTCTCTGAATGTTTACATCATAACTACCAGTTAGCATTCTCTTAGCGCGCTTCTTCTTCTTCTTCTTGTTAATTATTCACAGCTGGCAAACAACAAATTGATGCGTTACTGCCACCAACTGGTAAGAAGTGTGGACCAGAATGTCATTTAAGGATCATGTCCATTTTAGCAAACTACTGTACCAAAGTGTGTCTTCTTTTACCGCATCCAAAACTCATGATTAGTAACATACTGCACCCTCTGGTGGTTGTCGTGGGCCAATACATTTGCTTGAGGCATTGTAATCTGTCGTGGGCGTGAGTGGGGGGGCCCGGCCCCCCCCAGACCCAGACCACATCCACCCACCCCCCTCCTCGCGAGTTTGCTGGTCCACCAGGCCACGCCTCCTTTTGGTGCATTTTTCAATCAGGAAATGTGGGCGGAGTTAGATTCTAGTACGGGGTGAGTTGCTCTTTAACTTTGAGCGAAGTACTTTACTGAGTTAGCTAACTAAATGTTTAGTTTGAAACTAAATATTTAGCTTCAAACTAAACATTTAGTTCAGAGCTAAATATTTAGCTAATATGCAAATTTACTTGCCAATAAGCGGACATAGACTACCAAAATAAAAGCGGGGCCTTGGGACTGAATGTCTCCTCTTTATCATTGTTTCTTTTCCTCCCAACATGTCCAACATTTCAGCTTAAAACGAAGGAGGAGCCGTTTTAACGGTAATACAGACGTTTACCGATGGATTTACAGCAACAGTGACGCAGCAGCAGCAGGAGGTTAAAATGAGGTTTCCTGGACCCAGCTTTTATTTCGATAAAAGCCGTCTAATTATACTTCTCCACAAGTGAATTTGCATATAAGCTAAAGATTTTGCTCTGAGTTAAACATTTACTTTGAAGCTCTATGTTTAGCTAGCCAGTTTAGCTTGTTGACTAAATATTTAGTAAGAAACTGACATAAATTTACAATTTATAAAAAAATGTATTTATTAAAATTAAATTTACAATTTATAAATGAATAACAGGGATGCAAATATGGCTTAGAAAAAAATGAACCCCCCATTTTTCTCTTATGAAAGACTAAATAGCCCAAATTATTGGTGTTAATTTTTGACTGTGTAACTTTATAAACCCCAGATACAGACTCTGTGTTCATGTTGGAGCTTCTGAGCCGCTGACCTATAGGGTCACCAAACGTCTTTTCATGCATCCAGGGACTTCTAACCACATAGAGAAGGATTTAACATTTGAAATATGTTCATATCTAAAGTCTTCTTTAGGTAAACAGAGTTCGATTGAAGGACTTGGTTAAGTGTTGTCTTTTATTTGTGGAAATCATTATAATGGTTTCTGTTTGCAGACGAGTAAGACCAAAGACTTCCACGGCAGGAAGACGGTGTCGGACTTTGTGCGTGAAGGCGGGAGCGGGTACAACATAGCGTTTGATAACTGCCACGGAGCGGCCCGCAGGATGATGAGGCAAAAAAACTGACTCCTCTGGAACACCTCCACCTCTCTCCTGGTGTCATAGCTTCATTTGATGTGTGTAATCTCAAACCTCCTGGTCCTCCACCAGGAACATCTCAGCTCTGGTTTCTCTGCAGAGACCTTCAGCCTCTCAGTTTCATGTCCAATTAAAGAGGAAATTAAAGGAGCCGTATGTAAGATTGTGGCCAAAACTGGTACTGCAATCACTTTCAAATTACTGTAGAGCGATGTATCCCCTCCCTGAGAGGCTGCGGGAACGTAGGCGGCTACAAGGAGCTTCCAATGGCTCCTGTTAATTATAACGACAAAGAAACGGGCTCTGATAATGGATCGCTAATGTTAGCAATGACGACTCGCCGTTTTTATTTCCCAAACAATTCCTTACCTTTTCAATTCGATGACCCTCCTCCTCCATATGCGCTAACGTAACGTTATTTTGCACAAACATGCATAACTTTGTTCGACTGTCATGAATATTTGAAATGTCCGTTTACATGAAGTACAAGTTAGCCAAACATAGATGGATCTTACCTGTCCAGGAGAAAATTACCAACGTTGGCGTCTGTCTTCAAATTCTTCTCTGTTTTCAGCCGTCTCCATCTTGCAAAGGCGTCTTCTACACAAACCCTTGTTTTATTTCGGACTTTGTCACGACGTATTTCTGAATGATAACGAGGTATTTTAGGTGTAGTAATGTTACACATTTTTTTATCTGAAACACTTTTGTAGCTGCAGCTGTAGTAACTAGAGCAGAGCTGGCAACCCCGATGCCGAAACACTACTGACTTTGTGATTGGTAGATAGGTGGAGGGCGGAGCTTCAGGCCAAAACACAAGATGACATCATCAACATCAGTTGAGGGCTGCAACTTCACTTTTTAGATGACAATATCCTGGCCGTACTACTGTTGTCAGTGATAAAAGTATTTGAAATGAACATGATTTCTTAATGTATAGTGACGTATCAGGGCCATTTTATCATTAATTGAAATACATTTCTTACATACAGCTCCTTTAATTGTTGTATAGGCTGAGGCCAAACGCCCACAGCAGCACGTGTGTGTGTGTGTGTGTTCTTATTTAGCTATCCTATTTAGGACCTTCTCTGTTATATTCTCTAACCTTCTGAGGACCGATGGACCCTATAGGGACCAAAGCCTGGTCCTAATATGGTGGACCCCCTTTTTAGGGTTAGGGGTTAATTAGGTTTAGAGGTATGGTGTGAATTATGTTTTGGTTAAGGTTGGTTAGTCTAAATCCAACTATGACAATGAATGGAAGTCAATCTAAAGTCCTAATATGGGTGTGTGTGTGTGTGTGTGTACATGTATAGCTATACTTGTGAGGACCAACCTTTGACAGCCCACCAGCATTGTGTGGACGTGTGTGTGTGTGTGTGTTCCTCTGCAATCAGCCCATCTGATCATCCACGACGTCAGTCTCCTGCGTCACATGGAGCCTCTCTGAGCGAGGCGAAGGTCATGTGACCACGTTTCTGCATGGCTGCCTCTGAAGTCTGGATTCTTCTCATGAGGAACCAAAAACAGACTCCATATTGTCCTGATGGTTTCATTACTAAACGTCACCCATCATATCTGCGGTGACCAACTGCTTTATGCCATAATAAACATTTCCGACTGTCAGCATGGACTCCGCCTGCCTCGTCTCTTTTTATCTCCTCCAGATTATTGTTTGGAGTTTTTCAGTTTTTAACAAGATTTTAAATCTTTTTTGCTGCATCATTAAGTTCTTTAAAAATGAATGCTTGGCACTTTTTACTTTCAGGATGGAAAGAAAATCTATAAATAAAAGCTACAAAGTGTGAGATGGAGCGTTTGGATCATTATAACTCAAATAACTTTATTAGATGAAAAAAGTTCAAAAACAAAAGCAAGTTCTCTGTGTTTCAGCCCAAACTGATGATGTAACTCCACATGATCAGCGCAGGTGAAGCTGTGAAAGAGTTCGCCTGGAATCGGTTGGAGGAGCTGAGATGTTTGTGGTTGAAGGTTCCTCCAGCTGAAGGTCCGGCTCTCTGAAGAACCTTCAGAACCCCCAGGAAGGTCCAGAATGCTGAGGTGCCAGAGGAGCCACCAGTGCAGAGCTTACTCCGCCTCGCAGCAGGTGGATGAGAGACAAGAAAGCAGCTGACCAAGCAACCATCATGGAGACACCCAGTAGATGAGAACAGGCCACCAGAGTTCTGAAACCATCCAACCTTCTCATCTCCATCTTCTGCTCCTCCAGCTTCAGATTCGTATCACGATGTGTTCGCTGAGGCTCGGAAAGAGAAGAGAGGAGCCCGTAATGTTCTTCTAGGATTTGGCTCTGGTTGTTTCCTCAGAGAGAACATCAGACATCCACAGCTTCTCCTGGCAGTAAGAGTCAACATGATTCATATAACTATCATTTATTTCACCTGATTCTGACCCGGTGATTAATTATTTTCACTGAAGCTGCGGAGGAGATCGAGATGCCTCCAGAGATCTTTGATTAGAAACAACCACCTGTCAAGCTTTCAGTCCTCTGACTGAATCAAGTTTCTCAAATCCTGTTTTCTTTGTTCCTCTTCCTCTTAAAGTAACTCCCCCTCGCTCTTCCTCTTCCTCTTTTTCTCACTTCGGTGGTTCAGGATCAGAGCTGGGAGTCTTTGCTCTGTGCAGACGCAGCCTCTGTGTTTTTCCTCCAGTGGAAAGCGAAAGTCGACGCCTCGAATCTTTGTGGCAGAAAAGAAAACCTAAAAAAAAAAAAAAAACCCGCCCCTCGCCCAGCCTCGCTGTCAGCTCCGCTCTGACCCCTCAGCCGATGGTCCGAGAGGTCAGGTAGCTCCTGGTCTGCTGGGAGCGCAGCAGAGGCGTCTGAGTATCCACGTCTCTGGAGAAAAACGTC